>CM075870.1:25313235-25913235 GCA_038021265.1 Cyprinella venusta | reverse complement strand
CTGAGGCCATTTATAAAAATGTGATGGCTCGTCTTTCCAACTATTTGAAGAGGCTTCCTCTTGAGCTGGAACAGGGGCAAACTGTGAGGCAGGAGCACAGTGAGCTTGCCGAACTAGTTAACAGTATACACGGGCTGCAACAAATCCCCTTCTCCCCTATCTTTGGCAATGAGCAACCTCCGCGATACGAGGACGTTGTTCAGTCTCCTCCGCCCACAAAGCCTCGGACTAAACCCTCCCAGTCTGAACCTCCAGATAGCTCTAGGGATCTTGTATGCAACGTGAAAGCCATTCAGAGCCTCCCTGGTTTGTCAGCACGTACACCTTCATCAACTAATGGGTTCCCACATGGCAGTTTAACTTCAACTTCCAGTAGTGGTTCAACACCTTTCAACTGCCACCACACGGTTTCAACCAGCCGACCGGACACATTCTCTTCCACAAACTCTCTTTTGTCTAGCAGTAGTGAAAGCCTCTGTAAGGATGCCATGGAGGCTCTGTATATCGAGGAGGAGGATTCAGATGTGGGAAGGATGCCTGACAGGGCAGTTAAAGGGGATGGGAAGCACAGCTGTAGTCTTTCAGAGCCCAGACCTTACTCCAAAAGAACCACTGGCTACTCTGAGCTTAGTGGTGGTGTTTCGGATAAACTCCATGAGCTCAGCAGAAACGGAACTGTGTTCAAGCCTAAAAACGACTCAACTGTCAACCAGATGTACTTGCCAAAAAGCACAGATTCCAGACTGTTCTCAAGGTCAAACTCACACATTAATAAAGGGGGAGCGGATGACATTGATAAACTTTTGATGGACCTAGAGTGTCTTTCCCAGAACATGCAAAAGGAGCCTCCACTACCACCTAAACTTAAAAACTGTGCCCAGCAGACAGGTTCCCCCCAGCATTTAATTGGTAACTCAGTGGCTAAAGATCTACCAGTGGCGTGTTTGTCTAGACCCTCGGTGGTCAAGCCACCCGAGCCAGGGGTTGAGGCCGCCGAAGAGGATGATGGAGCTCTGCTGCTCAGGATTCTTGAGAGCATTGAGAGCTTTGCTCAGGAGCTGGTGGAGAGTGGAGCTGGGAGAGGAACTCAGTCTAAGGAACGAGAGGTCATGCGTCTTCTCCAGGACACGCTGGCCAGCACTAAAGCAGAGGTGGCTCCACTCCCACCTCCTGTGCCTTCGTCTGAGACTGCGCTTACACCTCCACCTACACCAACACCCTCAAGTGCACCTGCTGCCATACAAACACCTGTTTCCACTGTGAGGGACACCGGCTCAACACTTCTCATTCAACAGACGCCTGAAGTCATCAGGGTGAGTTCAGCTAAACTAGGTCTGTGTAAGGTTTTCGTAAGTTGATAAACCTTTAACTCTTGCCGATCTATGCAGTGTGCCATTTAAAAAAATTAAAAGTGTCAAAGTGTTAACAATTAGAAGAAATAACAGTTTTTATGTACCATTGATGTTGCCTGCTTGAGCATCAATGGATGTTGGCAGCCGTTTATGATTTTGTGCATGAGTTTTTCCATTTTCCAAACCAGAGACTCATACATAAATATAACACTACTACATACAGTCTGATACAAAGGATGCAAAACAGGATATTATAATATTAAGAACTAATGACATGTATAGTTATACCGGATAGTTTTAGTAAATTCAGTTATTTTGTCTTGTAGAAGATATAAAAATATCTTTCAGATTCTCCAGGGAGTATATTATTATAACCAGTGACTTGTATATTATATACCAGCGTATTAGATACAGACAGAATGGAGGTGGAAAATCCATTTTACCATTAGCTGAAGCACAAAATTATAGCCTTCATAAACAGAAACCATTAAATCAAATTTCCTCTCTGAAATACTGTGGCATGTGCATGAACTGGGAAAAGGCTTTCTTTAGGGGAAGTGAAATTTATCATCAATAAGCAGTGACAGGTTTACCATTTTTGTATTTTACAAGTCCGTATTTGGTTTAATTTCAAATAGTTGCAATTTAGTCAGTTGATTATATTTTTTATTGTATTTTACTTGATGATTTTCATTTAAAACCATTGTAATTTCCCAAGTTGATTTTAAAAAGTATCCAATAGCCTTAACATCTTACCCATGAGAAATAAAGCGGGTTGCATAAAAGCTTGTTGCAGTTAACGGTGGGGTCAGTATCATGTGTCTCTCGGAGCTGGCTGTCACCTTTAGTCTTTTTTATCTGCACATCCATCATGTTGTGGAGAAGAAAGCACAGTTTGTTATGCTCTAGTTCAGGGTTCCTGGGTGAGACTCTGGCACGTACTGGACGTACTTGTTTATATTTCAATTGTTATCACAATTTTGAAATGTGTCAAAAGGTCTGAAAGCTGCATAGATGGGCATAACAACTCTCAATTCTCCCCCCAAAAAACTCAGTCATCTAGTGCAAGTCTCTAGAAATGTGTTTTAGTGTTTTATGATCCATTTATTGCTAACTCTCAGCTCTCTGAAGTGTTGTCAAGCTGTTTATGTCCTGTGTCAGTCATCCAAGCACATTCAACCCTCGCTCTTTATGTGTCCTGTGTTCTACCTCTCTCCCACCCCATCTTTTCTGTCACTGTTAAATCCTCTCTTGTTTATTTTCCTGGCTTTGTAAACCAATACCAGCTCAGGTTCTATCTCGGGCCTGCTATTTATGACGTTGCCATGACATCTGTCAAGAGTGGAACCCCCTTAATAATGGGGCTCCTCCTCCAAATCTATTTCTGTACTAGCTCAGCACATAACTAAGAACCCTTAAGGTTGGATGAGTCGCATACTTGTGCATGAACACACATGTACACAACCCTAAAAATGCCCTGATGGCTGAATATTTAGGTTTTGTAGGCATGTAAGATAAATTAGCACATTTATTTTTCCCCAGGATGCCAAATACTAGAGGTTTTATCTCGAGGTTCAATTAGTTCACGTTTAAAGTATGCAAGTCATCCTTAGAACATTAGCTTCATTTTTAAAGATACGAGTGTGAGATGTTTAGTTGGAAAGTTGTTTTCATAAAATGCACGTCCCCTAGTAACTGTCTCTCATTGGTCCAATGTTATTTTGGGATTGAGTTGTGATGCTGTAGCCATGCAGTTGGTGTGGAGGACACACAGTCCTTTTTTCGAGAGCGTTGGTAGTTCATAGCAAGAGCAGGCAGCAGGGCTTTTGGCACAGACACTGTTAATGGTGTTGATTTGCCTAGGGCACTTCTCCTCCTTGTCATCCACAGACAAAGGTGTCAGGAAGTCTAAATCAGCTTTCTCCCCGCCTACTATTTCATTCCGCTAAGAGACTGGCTGTCGCCAGAAGGAAAACGGACCCAGTGTTGCCGTGGGGGTCACGGCTAAGTTTGGGAATAGCTTTCTGCTCACCCGATCACCTCTCTGGCACCCGAAGGAGCAATAAAAATAAGAGCGCTACGCCAGGAGCCCTGCCCACTGCCCCATTTAAACACAAAGCTGCCAATCACGGAGATCAACAAGGCTGCGGAAACATTAGACGCATGTGTTCTCCCTCTGAGCAGTTGTGCCATACCTGTTTGCTGTTTACGATGGGAATCTAGAGCCATGTTTTTAACACGGTGCACCTGCAGTGCTTTTCTCGTTTCATCTCATTTAGTTCCTGCGTGTATCATCACAAACACAAAAGCACTGAATGGATCAAGATGTGGCCCATTTGTCATCTGTCAGCATCTCAGCATCTAGGGAACCAGCTCTAGATTTAACAGTTGCTGTTGTGCATTGCTACAGAACCTGAGTGTGGTCTTTTTGTTTGTGTCTTTTTTTGCCTCATGGCACATTGCTAGACCAAACAACAGGTGAGGCTGAAAGTGGACGCTCAATGGCTTTGGGCCTCCTTGCCTCTGTCTCAGAGCTGACAGGGTAATCTGTTGATCCGGATGCTGGCGCTAGAAGTTCTCTCTTGAGATTGTTTATTTACCGCTTCCCTGTGTTTCTTGGTTTCACATGTGCATCATGGTGAAACCTATGAACTAAATACTTCATATTGTGAAGATAATTAAAATGAGCTTTCAATGGCTTATGAAATGAGTCGTGGCCACTAGGATTTAATTACAAACTTATGTTGTGTTTAGTGAACATCAGCCTTTCAGAATGGTGCAAATCAGGAAACATTATGTGATTTTTGTATCTATTGTTTTGTATCTATTTCTTTACATTTAGAGTATATTTCACTATTTTATAGTATTCTATATATTATACTGATCTTAAAATTAAAGTGAATTTCTTCCTGTTAAACATTTTTTCATTCTATACATTATAATATTGTGCTTCTAACTTGTTGCATTTGAAATGGTTGATTTTTAGTTTGTAGTGTGATCAGTATCAGGCATGGTTGTGTGACAATAACAATTAATGAAATGAAATATTCACAGTGCAGTGCTATTACTGCCCAATTAGTTTAACCTAATCGAATATGGTTTGTGCAGGGTTTTGAAAAAGTGGTGCAACTGTTTAGTGCATTAACCACTCAGATTTGAGGCCTGCATGTAAAACCTTCCTTCTGTAAGCTTAGAGACAGCTCTCTCCATTGGACTGGAGACCTTCCCCTGTTGGTCTTACTGCATGGTGCAGACAAGGCAATATGTCCTTCACTGCACCTGTCAGGAAGTGCTGTTAATCTCCATGGTGACAGGGAACACCCTGCTTGGCAATAAGAGTGTTACAGTCAATATAAATCAGAAGGATCTCTTCCAGGGGCTCAGGCCAACTAGTCATGCTTAGAGCCACAGACACACCACATTGGGTCACCACTGGCCAGGCCGCCCGCATTTGAGAGCGAGTCGACATGACACCTCTGTTATATGAAGTGAAGAGAAACTACAGAGTGCCCTCGTGTTTTACGGGAGTTTAGGATGTGTGTGAGTAATGTTAATCCAGGCATCAGAGAAACTTTGTTCTGATGCGTTTATTCATTTATTTATATACTATTGTTGTATTTATTACTACTTTACATTAGCTTTTGTTTGTATATTTTCAGTTTTTTAGGGAATTTTTAGTAATTTTGTGCTTTTGTCATTGATTTTATTTTAGTTTTAGTCATTTTAGTGCTCTGGCTTTTCATAGTAATTGTAAATATACTATAATTATGCATTATATTGTGTTATTTCCAACCATGGCATGGACACAGCCATACAAACTCTATTTTCTTGCTGTACTGTAATCAAAAATAACATGTTGCTTGAGTAGGATGATCTCAATATTTTGCATCATTAAAACCTGTATTAAATGGTCAACCTCATTCAAACTAACATCTGCAGATAACTGAGACTATGAATTATCTAAACAAGGTTAAAACAACCATAGAGCAACATTTGGTGAGGCACAGCGACCGCCCGCCCCCTTCTGAACGTATGTTAATCGAGAGAATGAGCAAACCACTGCAATTAGCTCACCTGCATTGAACAACAGGAGACTCGGAGAAACAAACAGGTCGATGAGAGAGTGAACAAAGGGAAAACAGCAGTATGTTGCCATGATAATGGCAAGATTACATTTTTTTCACACAGTTCACCTGTTTGTAAACCTGACAGTCAAATACGTAGAAGTTTTTTCTTTGCTCACTCCCTCAAGGACTGAATAAAAAACAGGGTCCCTTTACACCTTTTGTGTCCACCTTCTTATTTGCTCAAATTGTTTGGATAGGGTCAGGAGGGAATTACATCACCAGCATCGGCATGGCTGCCCTGCACTAAGAGGAAATGAACTCACAGCTGAGGTTTGAGCCAAGAAACCCCTTTATGTGCAACATCCTCCTGTGAATCACTGCCTGTTGCTATTTGTGAAGAATTTCCAATACAAAAAAAGTAATGGAAGAGGCTATAGCTCTGGTACGAAACAACACACAAGTACATGGCAACAAGACAACAGCCTCCTCAAAATAGCAGTTTGGATCGGTCTTAGCACTGATAGAGAGCCCCAAGTGATGTCAACTTTTTCCCAGGGTTTAGGATGTCTGAGGTGCTAATATGTACTTAAGCCCCCATTTGTGTTGGGGGTTGCTTAAGTCCTTGAGCTGGCATGGGATTTGACAGAAGAAAAACAGGAGCTCTGTGTATTGTCCTGCATGACCATCCGCACTGAACAGTGGCTTCCTATTTTTGAATCTACTATGAAGCTGTTGCTCATTCATACTCTCAAACTATTTTCTAATGGTTAGGTGAAGAGTCTGTTGGGATGGATTTGAGACGAGTTAACCAGATTTCTTGTGAGATGACCAAGTTTTATGTGATTTTTATAG
Source organism: Cyprinella venusta (assembly GCA_038021265.1). Classification (NCBI taxonomy): domain Eukaryota; kingdom Metazoa; phylum Chordata; class Actinopteri; order Cypriniformes; family Leuciscidae; genus Cyprinella; species Cyprinella venusta. Next base: position 25,906,964 of record CM075870.1, on the reverse strand, counting down.
CTATTTGTCAGAGTGATAGTTTTGTAAGATCTTTTACTGGAAGAACATGGTTCTGTGTGGTTTTGTGAGCGTTTGCATCACTATCAGTTTAAAAATATCAAGACACTTGTGGTTCCTTCGGTGTTTGTTGAAATGTGTTGTGTTCATTTAAATGAGATTGCTTTTGTCAGAGACTTAAATAGCTTTTCTGTGAATCTACCAAACTAAGCCCTCCAGAGTAATTTGTATTTCTAACTGCACTCTGAAATGTCTCTGGAAATTGGATGGTGCATTGTTGTGAAATTGTTCAAAAATATTTCAGACAAATACACTATTTTTAATTCAGAATATAGATTTTTCATAAATGCTACAAAAATACTTGTGAGACATTCTTATTATCAAATCAATGCTTAGGAGAACTGAACTTAATTAACTCGTGACCGTGATCAAAACTATAAAATATGTATGCAAAAGACAGTTTGTGGTTATTATTATTTTTATTTATTTAAAAATTAATACTTTTATTCAGCATGGACACATTAAATTGATCAAATACACTTACAAAGATTCCCCCATGTAATCTGCCTTATGAACAGTTAAATGTTCTCCCCATGTGCAATGATAAATTTGTGCAATACCATGCACTTATATTTATTTGACAATTCCATTCCCTGTGAATTCTATTACTCAGTCTGCTGTATATAGCACATCTGTACATAAAAATATGTCTATTTTTGTTTATTTATATATTATATATACATATGTCTGTGTTATTCATATATATTTATTCTTTTTATTTTATCTTACTATACTGTTGTTGTCTCTGACTGTGTACTGGAAGCTTCTGTCAGCAAAAAAATTCCTTGTGTGTGCAATATACATACTTGGCAGTAAAGGTCTCTGTGACACACACACACACACACACACACACACACACACATGCTGTATATAGTTACATATATGCCTTTATTGTTCTGGCAGAATGTCAAGGTGGGTGTCCAGTAGTCAGGCAATGCTCTTCACTTTAACATGCTGTCTGGAAGTTGTTTTCCAAGAGATTACCCATTATCCTGTGAACTGTGTGAAAGACAAAAATCTCATTTATAATGGAGTTTCGAAACCTTCCAGACTACTCATGTGCCTTGCATTTGAGTAATCAAGAGCAATGTCACTTTTAATGCCTGAAGCTCAGCACAAGTACTTATTAAGAGACAATGAATACTGGCTGGCCGAATTAAAAAAATGCAGTTGTCATTGAACAGTGTTAATGGCTGATTGTATCAGCTCACTGAGAGAGGGCAGCGTTTTAATGGATTCTCATCTCATCATAATGAACCTTGTCTTGTCATTGCCACGTCGTCACATTAGATGTTGCAATACATTAAATCGGTGGTGAACAACAAGCTATATTTATTTGAAATTTGTCTGTGTATTTTAAAACAATTAAAAAGATGAGATCTTTTTTCCAAAATCACGACACCTGAAATGTCGACGGCTATCCAAAAAAAAAAAAAAAAAAAAAAAAATGGAATATGTTTGAATTGGTGGAAAGCCTTTGATTTTGGCAGCGGTTTGTCTCCGTGATTAGTGTTTTGTCACAGTTTTAGCGGGATCCATGGCACTGAGTTCTGACGTTGGTGGGTATTTTTGCAGCTGGTGCTGCTGGTGGGAGTGAGTAGAGGGGAAGAAAAGAGCACAAGACAAAAGGGGAATGGAAAGTAATGTCTCAGTAAGCTCTGCAACTAGATAATCTGACCAGAGAGTTCTTGCAATGAGGTGGCAACAACAGACACAAAGACCTATGTTCCCATGCTTTTAATCCTCATATAATGACCAGCCATGACCTGTAGAGAATGAGTGAAATATTCATTTACTCTGACTCCGCTTTGGAAGTTGTGTGTGTGTCCATGGCCTCCCGTAACTGCACTATTTTACTGTAAATCTGAGTCGTTGACTGTATGGTCTATGCATTAAGGCCACTTAAATAGACTGTTCTTAGGTGACACCATTCTGGTGTTTATGTATTTTTATTCAAGAATCATAGTCTGCCATCTAGTGTTTTAGAGAGAGTTCGCAACATGAACGTAGTACACAGCATGTCATGAATGGAAAAAGACAAATGTTTGCACGCTTGCATCACAAGGTGTTTTTCCAACAAGTCGCATTTGTTGCGGTTACTCACTCCTGTCTGTATTTTCCACTTGTAATCCAATGTAATCCATGGAATTTGGGAGGTGTTGGCCAATGAAAGCTTTATCCTTGTCAGAGATTCCATCTCCCTAGTAGACTCACTCTTTAAAGGCTATAGTGCCATAACTAGACTGTATCCCCAGTGTAGAGATTTGACAATGCACTTTATGTTGGAACTCCCTAATCCTTTATCCATAAAATGAGGTGCGTGAAGTTCCTGAATTGTTTTATAGGAGTTGGCAAATACAGCGAAATGATAAATGGGCAGGGTGCGCGGGCAGATGAGACATTTTGGAATCCCAGGGTTCGTGACCTTGTGTCTCCTGGGTGGTAAATGGCATAGCTTAAAATGGTTTTAACAAGTCTAACAACCGCTTTAAACGTGGCGCTAATGACTATGACTGTATGGGGGTGAGAGAGACGCATCATATTTCAAAGCCTCTGTGTTCAATCCAGGTATTATGCTTGACATTCACATGGTTTGATTGATATTGGAATATCTTGGTTGAGCTGTTGTCACATTAGTTGTTCTCTGTATCAACCTGTTTAAATGTTCCGGCGAAATTTTCTCAAATTTTGTAAATAGCACAGAGATACATATAAGCTCATACCCCCATCTGCTGGTGAGGACTATAAGTGCAGCAGGCCTCGGCTCATAGCTGTTCTCATGTACAGTACCTCACTTTTCTCTACAACATCATAAATGTATAGGTCAAAGGAGGATGCTAACGTGGCAGATGTGATATGTCCGGGATAGCTACAGAACATATTTCAATGGTCGAGTACATGCAATGAAAGTACAGGAATTCTGACTTAGTTAAGATATACAATGTTTTTCTTGACAACAGTACAATTTGTGGTGGATCATGCTGCAGTTCATCAATACAAACTATTTTAGGTTAATAATTACATTACTTTCACAGTAATTCCACAGTAGGGCTTTTCTATTATCTAACGGCACTCTTGGAAATTTCCTCTGTAAAATCTACAATATCATACTATTTTTCTACAGGGTGTGTGTACTATGAAGGTACCCAGCATGCAGTGCAGCATGAATAGATTATGCTGTGTACTTTCTTGATTTTTGTTATTGTTATTTTTTTATTATTATTATTTGTTGATTGTCACCATTGTTGTGTTTTGTATGTTGAATTGGTGTCTTAGCATCATTAGGCGATAGAACAAAAAAGATGATGTCCCAACTTTTAAAGATAAATCTCAGCAGCTTGTTTACTAATTTGAAATCTCCATCACCAAACAATTATGAATTTACAATAAGATATTGGTATTTTTTTATGCTGAAATAACCCTAATAATTGTATAGTTTGACTTAAAATAAGCCAATTAGCCTATCTTATTTTATATTCTAGATTGCAATTGTTTGAACAGATGTTTTCATTTGTCTTACATCAGAAATTTGAATATGAATATACAAATCCAAATCCAAAGGTCCAAATCCCAAGCAAATTGTACACTAATCACCATTATGTCACCATATTAATTTTGTACATTGCATGGTTACGGACAACTTTATAATGTGAATTCACAGTAAAACAATGGCAGTAAATCAGCATAATTTTGCTGTTGATTAACAGTCATTTGTAATAAAATGTAAATTTCTGACTACAGTAATTAATACCCTTTAATAAATCACTTTTGTAAAGTAGTTTTACTGTGCAGAAACAAAGCTGCCTCAATAGAACCTGCTTATTTTAGTATGACTTTGTTTGCATTTTTGCCAAAAGGTTTTCAAGATCAGAATCTTCTTAACTCAGGACTATAAAGACCCCTCACACTTTCACTCCTCCCCTGCATTTTGTTTTCACGCTCTCTTCTTATTTGGTTGAAAAAAATGTGAGCGGGGCCTTTGGGAAGAACCTTCAGGCTGCTCTGACCTGCCCTGAAATAGATGGCAGCCAAGTGGTAAACAACAGCATGTGGAGAATACATTGAGCAAGAGCCACAAACACAGGGCCACCACAAATCAATTGCAACAATGCTGCGTGTTCGTCATCTCAGTCAATTACCAAGAATTCATCTAAGCTCGGAGCTTCCAAGTACGTTACTAACAACATCTGCATCGTTTACTACTTTCCAAACAACAGTTTTTGTTAATGTATCCAAATAAATTAAGTGATGGACTATTATAATGACTAATAATTGATGCAATGAAATGAACATTAAGAGGCCACTACTGAAAATGCTTCTAATTTCTATTAAAAAAAATCACAAGACTCAAAATCATTTACTGTTGGAAGGGTTTTTAAATTAGGGATTCTTTCAATCTCATTACATTTTTTAGTTGCAAAATAGGAAAAAGCTGATTTACGAAACTCCAAACCAAACGTACCCAACAACTATTGATTTTTGTTGCTGATCTAGTACTGTAAGTATTAGATCAAAATAAAAATAAAAAAATACAAATATATGTAGTAATTTACCTAACAACGCCTTCATTATGAAACAAGTAGATGCGTATTCCTTTTCACGTATAACAATGACCATCCTAAAGAATGATATAAAATACTCTAAGTACGAGAGCCGGTATTAATGATAAATTGTAGAAAGGCATGATATAAAGGATCAAGTTTTTGTTATTAGTTAAGTGTGCATGCATATAAATTACATCAGAGTTATCAAACACTGGTAAAATGGCTGTATGCACAATTTTAATTCAGGCCTTTTAAATTTGAAAAAGAAATCCCAACCTTTTATTTTTACAAAGTTAGATAAATTAGCATTAAAAATTTGTTTTTTAAAATAGACTAATGATTAATGAAGTGTAGGCTAATGAATTATTTAATTTATTATTATATTTAAATATATTTAATTTATTATTATATATAAATATATTTAATTATTTAAGATTCTATTTCAAATACATTTATTTTTTCTTATGTCATTTCATTTTGTAAAAAAAAATCCCAAAATAATATAAATACTACATTTTTATTGCAATATTTATGTACTAATGGTTATTTTTTCTTTTCACAATAAATTTTCAATTTTTCCAGGTTTTAAATAAAAAAATAAAAAAGCATTTTATATTGATATTCAGTATTACAATATAAATGTAATTATTTGTTGCAGTTTATGTATTTGATGCATGAAAACCTGTCTAAACTGAAAAAAAAAATATTTAAAGTACTCTTGTAATTCCACTTCCACAACCTGAGGTGTTAATTTAACATGTCCTGTCTGGTACTGAGTGTGTAAAAACCCAAAGTTGTGTCACTCTTAAGGAAGTTCATTTAGAATATTCTGGCTTCTACTCTGTCCCATCCTCCATGGGCCCAGCCTTTGTGAACTGTCATTTTAACGGCACTTCTCTCAGTGCGCCCACTGTGTGGCTTTTCATAGAGGAAATCCAGCTTGGAATAGAATAGGCCCTCATAAAATCCACTTCCTCAATTCAACTCTCTGCCGAGTGTGTGTGAGGAAATAAGGCCCCTTTCATGCCCCCACATTCCTAAGAGGGACTCAGAAGTCCAGGTAAAGGGTTATCGCTATGGTGATGGCATTTGGCACTTCTATTTTCAAGCGCTCAGATTCAAACAGTGTGTGTGTGTGTGGTGGGGGTATGGTATTTGTATATGTTTCTAAAGTCTGCCCAGTGCCTGCTGCAGAAATAAACTGCAAATTAGAAGCTTTATCTTTGGGGATCGTTTTACACACATGGCAGTCGCTCCTGCGTCAGAGGGAGCGAGGGGAGGTGGGGGTGAGGACGAGATGGGCTGTCCAGTCCTGGTGCTCTCTTTCTGCACCGCAGTGGAGAGAGATAGACGGCCTCTGCCATCTGCCCCCAGTCACTCCAACTGTTTGGGTTCAACATGATATAACAGAGTTATATGTGTAGAGACAGGCTTATGTGCTGTGAACACCAGTTTGCTTTAATACTGTGTGAAAGGCTAAAAGGATGGTGTTGATATTAACAGGATGCTTGTGTTATTATTATATAACTCAGAATAGATCAGGATACTTTATACTGTAGTTATTTTAATAAATCTGATTAAAGAACTTAGAATTGCATTATTTAATACCTAACGCATGACATAGTGGCCTCACAACCAATCGATGTGTTTCGTAACTCTCTATGAACAGGCCTCACCTGAAGTTCAGAATCATATATTGGAGTCAGTGCCTGTCTATACGAACTTGCAGCATCTTGTATTTGGGTTTCGTCAGATTTTCCTAGCATCTTGTTTTCATTAATTATACTTTCATATATTTTTATATTTTATTAATGTTTTGTACTAATTCAGTGCTATTAATAAAAAAGTCTTTTATTTATTTTCTTTTTTATTTATTTATTTTTTATCTATGCCCCAAAATGCTTACACATCAGTATATATATATATATATATATATATATATATATATAGAGAGAGAGAGAGAGAGAGAACTGAACAAATCCATGATGGAATATAAGTGATTGGCCAGAGAATGGCTTATGATAAGGGATATAGAATTACAAAATGCAATATTGACTTCTTTTAAACTAACATAATGGTTTTGTATTATATTCCTCTGGGGAATTTGGGATATTTTTCTCAGCAAATGAATTAGATTATTAGATTTAGATTCTACAATTAGATTTAATTGTTAAATTGATTAATTAATCAACATATGCATTTAATTTGATACATTTTTTTATCAGTTGGCAGGACCTTATAGCGGTGCATTGTATGGTGTCATGATCCAAACATTTGCTAGACAGTGTTCTGGTGTTTAATGTCGACGTAACGTAAAATGCAATAGTCTTTTCATCCCTGTTGTGACGTACAGTATATTGAAGTAAAAAAGCTTTTCGAACTAGGAAAAATTGTATGATTGATTGTATGGTTTTGATTTGCTGTTGCTTTGATGTCATGTGAGTGACAGGTTGTCCCGCCCTCGTGCCAGTAAACCTGTCATCAGAGAAGAGAAGAGATGTTTCTGCATGAGGGAAGGGGAAAACATATTGATTAAAAGATTATTAGGGCACATTTGAAAAAAAATGTGTCCATGGATAAATAGTTTATTAACATTGCAATATTGTATTAAAAATAAGAAGTGACAATTTTGATTCCATGGTGACTTTAAAGACAACATGCTGGTTATTTACTTTCATCTATCCATCTATTGCTTTATCTGTCAGTCTTTATCCATCTATCCATCTCTGAAATACAGGCACATTTGTCCTGGCCTCTTCTTATCTTCTGTTATCTTGTCTCCTCACTTTCTGTAAGGATCTATATAACTGTGCACCTCCTTGGAGCCCCACCCTCCTCCAGTCTCAGAGTTCTGTGCTGCACTTGCTGTGCCATAAATCAAAGCACTAAGCGTAGCTTTGAAAGCTGAAATTAATCTCTGAATAACTGCTTTCATGCCGCTATATAATTTTTCTAATCATTTGGAGCGAAGAGCACCTTGTGATTGGACCAAGGTACCAATCACTGTCACATAGCCAATGCCAAACGCACGTTGTGGCATTATAATGTTAGTGGGGTGCAGGGGTAGAGGGGTTACCGCGCTTCAGCTGGCAATGGCATCCCAACACTGCGCAACTGAGACCTGCTGAAAATTGATGGAATGAAAACATTATTATTCCCTCAAATGCAACAAATTTAGCTGGATTCTCCGCTTATTCGACTAAATGTTCCTTCAATAAGACCGATACACCATGAGCTTTTCCAAATCCTAGAAAGCCAGTGCACGTGTAGTGGAAATAAATCTTGTAAAGGTTAAGAAGATCATTTTGATAGGTCATGGCAGTGGACGGGTGACACCACTCCAATACCTTTGGAATCCCACAGAACTGATTTGGTGTTAATTGAAGACTCAGCGTGGTGCTGGAGTGTCTGGGATGATGGGAAGGAGACAGGTGTGATGAGCCCGACTCCTGTCAGTGCAAGAACATACTCAGCACCTGCAGAGCCATCGAGAGGCCCGGGCACTGTTACAGCACGTCCTAGAACAAGCTGGCTGGCATAAGCAGGCAGACAGGTGTGACTCTGAAGTTGAAGCGGAGGGCCGTGGAAGTATTAACCCCTTGCTCATAGGATTTCCCAGCATTGCACAGCTCTGCCTGTCTCAGCGAATCCACTCATATGCTAGCACTGATGAGCCCATATCTCCTTTAGCACCCAGAAACGGTTTCATAATCCAAATATGGGCCATGACCTGTGGTAAATATTTACCTTTAATTATATTTTGTTTATATTATTATATTATTTTATGATTTACTTGTTTTGTTTATTTTTAAGTAAATTATGCTTAATCATAATTGCAGCCTTATTACCTGTAGTCTGGGGAAGACCAAGTAAACTAAAGTTGAATGTTCCTCATGTAATATTATTCCAGCTTTTTGGATAGTATGATAGTATTAATTCTCAGCTACACATGCACAGGGCTTGAAGTCAAGGAGACTGCAATATAATAATTAGTTATGCCAACAGTGGAGGGGGAACCACACTTAAGGTCTTTAGAATGTAACCCTGGATCCAGAGTGAGAGCCTCTGGTTCCACAGGCACCCACTCGGCAAGGTGACACTCTTGCATTTATATTGTTCTGCAGCTGAGGACAGGAAAGCCCTGGCCGGCCCTAGTGTTTTTAGGAATTCTGCCATGATTTGGCAACCATTGCGAATCGTAATCAATAAATGTAATCAAATAAGTTACTCAAACCCATAAGATTCCTAATCCAATGTGTGCTTGATCCTCATGTCGTAAGTCACATAGTACTGTAAGTTTGTCCTGTTATGTAGAACATCTGCTGGAAAACTTCTGTTGTCATTTATGACACTTTTTGTTTACACTTTATTTTACAGCATCCTTTTTACATAAGATCAGGGACGGACTGTGACTAAAAGATGGTCCTGGGCTTTGACTAGGCCACAGCAATCACGCGGCGACAACAACAACAACAACAACAACAATAACGCCTGGCATACTCATGATACTACACCATCCAAATTAAAGCTAACTGCATATTATACAATCTATTCCATGCTGTTTTAAGATTAATTTATTACTTGATCTTAATTAATTTTGTGCAGTAATTAATCTTAGCTACTGCACAAATAATAATACCACATCTAAATGAAAATAGGCTACACCATTACAAATGTAACTTCTGTATTCAAAATCTTCAAAGTTTGTAAGCATTAAGTGTAACATTACCAACATTTTTAAAAGTAAAAGCACAACATGTTTCTTAATATTAGCTACTGCATGTGGTGTTTTACAACTAAAATGCTGAAGTTTAGCTGTTTTAACTACTGTAATCATTAAAAAAATGTAGTAAGCTGAATATCACTTCCTAACATCATCCCTAGCAAGTAACTTGCAAAGTATTTTCTGATTAATTCGGTTCGGGAGTAATAGTGATAGAGGCCTGCCTGCACTGAGAATTGATTGGTTGATTGGGTCCTTTTTTTCTTCAAAACTGTTCATAACTTTTTAAAGTTAGTTACTAGCCTGGCTAATGCCAGACCACATATCATTGAGAATTAAATGTGGCCTGGAAACCATAAGTTCAGTTTCTCGTATTTGAGGCGTGGTTTACGAATGCCCAGAGCCTTATTATTGGGTGCTACGAATGTCTATAAAATGTGCCTGTATGTCTATCAATTGCGCCTGTGCTCCCTCCCCGTTCTGTGATTGGTTCCCTTTTTCAGGGGAAAATTTGGTTCATGGGATCCAGACTGCCTAGCAGCGCGAAAAAAATCACGCTGCGGCAAGGCAGAATGGGGAAACCCAGGCTAGTTAGTTACATAAAAACGTACATTCGTCTAATCTGATATCGAACAGCAAGACTGATTACCCCTAACTAACTCCTAGGTGGTCAAACTAGTTCTTAAGACATTGTCTTAACATAATGGCTATGTTTATGCAACTGGCCCAAGGTCTCTAGCTCACGCGCTACGCATGCGCGCTCTTGCTCGCTCTAGGTTCCGGCAGATTTTAACCAATTTGCAGGCATCAGGGAGATGCTATCAATATGCGGTAGACTCCCGGAATTTCTGGGAGACTTGGGATGTCTGCACACCAGTTAGTGTAATTCAGCTAAAATAGAGTTAAATAAAATAAGATTAAAGATAAAAAAAGAAATGAAATATAAAAGGATAATAATAAGAATGAAGAACAGAAATAAACATGCAACAAAATGAAGAGATAATAGGTCTTTAATCCAGAGAATGTTGTTTTGTAACATTATAATGGTGAGATTGGAAAATGACTCGAGCGGGATCTGAATTTGGGTCGTCCGCACAAAAGCACCATCATGCAACGTGTTGGCACACGTGAGCCGTCCACCAGGCCTTGTCCCTGCCTGAACTTCACTTTAAAAAAAATGGAGGACTAGAATTTCTTGCTCCTGCCCCATCCGTGGTGCAGCCTTAATAGCGGTTAAGTGCTCATAGTGCTCCCGTGGGGATGCAGGTTCTGTGTCATTTTGCCGTAGTAGATCCCAAGTGTGCTAGAATACAGTGTGAGTCAGAAGCATGCTAACTATAATCTGGTTCTGAGGTTACTTGTTTCATGGAAAATAACTTCATTAATGTTCTATTTACAGCAGGTTTGTTTTCGGGCTAAGAATTGGCCAACACAAGAATAAGTATTTCATTACATGCATTTGGAACTGTGCATGCATCTCTTCTTTTCCTCCAATGGCTAATGGTGTTAGCAGCAGGCAGGCCTCTTTATGTCTCTCTGCCCACAGAAGAATCTTGATGCGTTTGATATTCTCCTAACAGCTGCCGGTGACAGAACGGGGAATGCTGGGATTGCTATGTACAGCTGAAATGTCAGGAGGCCTCCTGTACAGAGGGTGTTATTTATAAGGCTTAAAGGAAAGCGGAGAAGATCTTCTGGGTGTTAGAGCTTAGTTACGCAAAGAAATCAGCTCCATTACCTCTGCTTTTTTTTCTTCTTAAAAAGTTGGTTGGTTTATTTGTGCAGATAAAATGTAAACATGGCACTGATTAACACAGCTGTCTGTCAATATAACCCACACACCACCATGTGTGAATTTCTGGAAAGATAGCCGTTGGATCATTTATAAACACAGACACTAGGTGTCACTATACTGATTTAGTTTTCTGTTTTGTAATTCACACAGGTAGACGGGATGGTAGACTAGTGTTTACACAACCATGGACTTGATCCCAGGCAATGTGGGAAGTAATGAGTGTGATGTTGTTTCTTATGATCATTGTCCTTAAAGTAGACCTTTGTTTATTGTGGATAGTAATAATAATAACAATAATATATATATTATAAATTAATATTAATAATTGATAATAATATAAAATATTTTTTTCCTGGATCAAGAAAATGCTCTAGTAACAATGGATCTAGGGCTGACTTCTGGTATCCTCTGCACTCATAAAGCTATGTTATCCTGGTTTTGTTAAATCTACTCCTGAGGAAGTTATCTGAGCTAATGAATCTTTTTCTATGACAACTCGAGTGACCAGCTTCATAGAATGGAACGGTCAAGGGTTGGGTCAAATTGTCAACGGGTAACTGTACGAAGAATTTGACCCAGGTCAGTTTATGGAATTCAGGGCCTCTGCAAACTTCTAAGGGGGCCTAAAGATGATTTATACTGTATACAAGCTTTAAAATGAGAAATAACTTGATTTTATGTTGTTGGCGTTGTTTTAGCTTTTGATTGTTGTGATTCACCTCCTCAACAAGTGTGCGTGTGTAGAAGAATAAAAACCTGTATATACGAGTTAGTCTAATTTTAAACGTGATTTTTAGACCTTGAAAAGTCATATAAATTAATGAAATTTGTATGGGCATTTTTAGTCTAGGGTTAGAGTAATATACATTTTTCTAGTTATGCACAGCTCTGGAAAGTCTTGTCAGGTAGAAATTTAGTCAAAATAATATTTTTTAAAAATCCCTACTTCTCCATATCCAGTAAATCACGAACGTGGAATCATGGATTCATGGGAACAGGAGTCATGGGGCCTTCGAATGTTCTTGTAGCGCTCCATTTGGGGTTTGTCTTCCTTAAATATCAAGTTCATTTGTCGGTTAGTTTGAAACTTTCTAGAGCAGAGAGGAAGCTTCGTGCACTCCAGATATTAGTGTTGTTATGCTTTGGGTGCAGTGCCCTAAAACGCTGCCTTATTACTTTACTCCCAAAGTGCACCCCATGAACTCTCGGGAGCCGTTTATCACAGGGGCCTGGCCCTCCAAGCTATCTCCCCTCTCTCTCTGCCTTCCTCTGCACGTAAACAAAGTCTTGATCGAGCAATTTGAACTTCATCAGTGCTCTAGCTAACTTTAGCGTTTCTGTTTGGGGGTGGGAGGGGGCTTCCATTCCCATAATACAACTTGCTCACCCCTACGGACATTTGACACAGTTGATCCCCCTCCCCTCCGCATCGGTGCGTTCAGCCCCCTGCTCATCAGGACAGAACAGGCTAAGAGAGAGAGAGAGGGGACTGGTCCGGTAGGCAGAACCCAAAGGGGCTCATGTTTCGCAGGGCTGGGAACCCGTTGGCTATGGACTTGAGTTGAGATTTTGTGTTTTGTAGTTTCGAAAGGCAATCAGGAGGCTGGCGGCCTGGCCTCTTTGGTACAATGCTCCTGGATTCCAGCTGTTACAGTAGCAGGCACGATTCTAGGAATTGTTCCAGGCGCCAAGACGCATCCACCTTACATCCCTGGACAAAGCCTGGCAAATGGGAGTTTTGAAGTGAGTGGAACAAGAGCGTACGAGTGACTCTGGCTCGAACGGAGTTCTCTGCAAGTTCCTGAACGGAAGCTGATCCTCCTGAGGACCTACTGTTGGAGTAGCTTGTCCGATTTCCTTATTTGGAGGATTTTTCCTCATCTCTCACTCTTTGAATCTTTTGACATTGCCAATATGATGATCAAGGAGGCCTCGTTAAGGGAGGATCCCGACTTGCGGGGCGAACTGGCCTTTTTGGCCCGAGGCTGTGACTTTGTCCTTCCGTCACGGTTCAAGAAAAGGCTCAAGTCTTTCCAGCAAGCCCAGGTCAGTAGCCAAACTCTGTAGTTCAGTAAAGAATGCCATAGCTAACTCTCACATGCCAGACAAGACAAACTATTTACAGGCAGATACCAACATGTTTATTTATAGGATAGTGTAAGGGGGTGAGGCAGGACAGGAATACAGTGTCCAAGTGTTGCGTACAGGAGCTTCAAGGAGGGGGGAGGGATCGGATGGTACGGGCCTGGTTTGGGCCACAGCTGTTCTCTTTAATACGTCCATTTGGTCCTGTCCTGCTTGCGGTAGATTTCTTCAAAATTCAGTCGCACTTCAACAGCTGTTTTTCTGTTCGAGTAACAGTTAGACTGCGCCGTTTAGAAATAAGCGGCCTGAGGTGCGCCCTATGACTCTAGGGTTTTACCCGTAGACCAGAATAAGAATAGTATGTCAAGACTATGTATAGAATGTGCTGGACATTTCCACAGCTTGTTATTAGAAGTTTAACCTTGGTCTGACCAGAATGAAGTAAACTGACATCAGCTGTTAGTGTCAGGCCTGTGAATTAGACTGAAAGCATGCAGTGTTTTGGAGCTCCATGCAACATGTCCCAAGAGTTGAGCCCAAATCACTCTACTTCACAACAATAAAAGTAAACAAACTCCCTTTAAATGAAGCATTTGGCTGATTTGGTGAGGATGAGAAGATTAGGTGGAAAATATCGGCCTTATTTTTCGCTGAGGAGTTCCTGTCATCACATCGGCAGGAAGGTTGATGAGGCCGAAGTTGATTGATCAGTGTGAAAATGCAGAACGAGAGCCAACATCCTCGCACAGCAAGTACCAGAAGAAAGGTTTTCATAAAGATCGCTTGCGATTAAGTCGCCATCTTTAATGTCACAGAATACTTTAAAGGCATTGTTTACTTGTTCATTTGATACCGCATATTACTATAAATACTTCTGTAGAGATTGGATATGATGCTGAAGTAGATGCTTATGAGAAGATGTGCACTAAATATACAAAATATGCGCTTCCTTGTTGTCTTCTCAATATTGGAAGTTTTCTTTGTATTACATCTTGTCACGCAATGGGCGAAAATGGTATATTTGTATTAAGCAACCACTGTTTACACCATTTTTTCATATCTACTGTTTGCTTCATGCACATCTTCAGCTGAACTTTGTTTTTAGCTTGCCTTCTTAGATCTGATTTATTCAGCTGAATTTCTTTGAGGTCTTGTGAAGCAAATGTACAACTTGGCTTAAACGGTTGTCACACCCATGGAGATCCTTATTCTTTCTCTTATTGTTTCTCTCTCTGTGTCTCAATAGATCCAGCCTGAGAAGAAACCTGGAACACCTCCTCCATCTCTTGCACCTGCACCCTCCTCGCCAACCCCACGGTCACCCAGTCCTCCGCCAGCCAAAGTGGTGGCCACGCCCCCACCCTCCTCCATAAACATTCCACGCTTCTACTTCCCCAAAGGCCTTCCAAACTGTGCAGCCAACTATGACGAGGCCATTGCCAAAATTGAGGCAGCCTTCACAGAGTTCGAGGAGGAGAAAGCTGACATTTATGAAATGGGGAAGATAGCAAAGGTGCATGTGAAATGAGAACTGTTTTGCCTGAAATGAGATTCATACTCTCTGAACCATTCTCAGTAGCCTTAGATTGACAGCTTTGAACATGCAAGCTGACACTTGTTTTTGGAAGTCTTTGCCAGCAGATCTGCTTGCCAAATTGTATTGCCACAGCATTATGATGGATGCCGTCTCATAACAACATTATATTTTATTTTCTCACATTTTGAATAATATTTGGAAAAAAAACATATAATGAAGAAATATAAACAAAATAATCCATCTTGACATTTACACTCTGAGAATCAGATACGGAATCAGAAACTTATAATTTACATAAATATTTTTTTTGTTTTTACATAATTTAAGTACTATCGAGATTTAATAAAAATGTGTTATCGGCTTTATTTATTTATTTGACAGTGCATTTTACAAATTATAAATTAATTAATATTAATTCATTCATTAATGTTATGATTCAATGTCAACGTAATTTAAAATGCAACAAAAGTAATTCACGCGTTGCGTTTCACAGGCATGCGGATGTCCCCTCTATTGGAAATCACCAATGTTCATTTGCGCTGGTGGAGAGAGAACAGGTTTTGTTTCTGTTCACTCATTCATTGCAACATTTAGAAAGTAAGTGTCAGCACACACACATCACATCTTTATACAGCTTGTGTGGCATTGGATTGAGACTTTCTGCCTTTAATCGTCTTTACAGGTTATTGCACAGCTGCTACGATGATGCATCCAAGTTTGTTTACTTGCTGGCCAAACCAGGCTGCAATTACCTGGAACAAGAAGATTTCATCCCTCTATTACAGGTTGGAACATTGCTCTTTGTAATTCATTCATTCATTTTTTACAGTGCAAATAGCTGTGAAAAATAAACCTTTTGGTACCACCTTTATTTTTGCATCAGTATGATTACTAAAAGTAGACGTGAACGTATTACAATGAATAAAAGAAGTCTTAGGTAGACGGTGAAATAATAAAATATGCAACCAATAGAGGATGTAAATGGTGCAGAATTGAAATGGTGAAGAAATAGTCATCTCAATCATGTTTTTGTTTTGTTTTTTGATTAGGACATTGTGGACACTCATCCAGGCCTGACATTTTTGAAAGATGCTCCTGAATTCCATTCCCGGTACATCACAACAGTAAGCATATTTATGAAGGGCTCAATCACAAGTTTCTCATGGGGATAAGATTATAGGAATTGTGATTTTCTTGTCTTGTCCTGTTGCTAAATTCTTTTGTTTCACAACTTTTTGAGTGTCAGCATCTGTCAACTGGAACATGACTTTGCTTTGTCCATGGCTAATCATTTGCACATGGAATCTCTATATGTAGCTTTGCTCTAGTGTTTCAGTTCTGAGTCTGAAAGCCTTGTTAGCTTATTTAGGTGTTTACCGTAAATCCGATCCTGAGCTGGTGAAGCGTTGAAACAGTGAAACATGGAGTGCGCCTGTCTGTCTGTCTGTCTTTCTGTCTGTGGGACAGCTGCAACACGTGCTGCGAAGGGAGATGGAGGGGGTGGGTAGGGCAATGGCGTCAAAGTGGCCTGACATCACGGAAACACGGATGCCACCAAAGGTCTTGCACAACCCCATATTTAGACACTTCCTTGCACTGGTGGACTGGCTGACACACCCCGGTACCAATTTCTCCTATGAGGACTACCAGAAAATGTTAATCCACACTGATGTCACTGTTTCTCTTGGAGCCTGAAGCATGGGGCCTTTGTCATCACAGTGCTAGATATAACCCAGTATGTCTCCATCAGACATCCATACCTACAGGCCGAAAGAACTTCT
Source organism: Cyprinella venusta (assembly GCA_038021265.1). Classification (NCBI taxonomy): domain Eukaryota; kingdom Metazoa; phylum Chordata; class Actinopteri; order Cypriniformes; family Leuciscidae; genus Cyprinella; species Cyprinella venusta. Next base: position 25,890,442 of record CM075870.1, on the reverse strand, counting down.
GGATGGAATGTTCAGTAATATTTTAATAGAAAAATGGAAAATTCTGTCATCATTTACTCCAAACCTGTATGACTTGAGATTTCAGAGCTGTGATGGATGAAAGGTGTAGAATCCAACAGTTGTATAAGCTTAATTAAGATGGTTTCAATGTGCACTTGGGCTGTTCCACTACACAATTATCGTGGCCAAAATAGTCACATTAGCAATATTATTGCGATATCTATTGAAATTGTGAATAAATAAATCAATAATGCTGTCAGTCTTTATATATACAGTGTCCCGCTATCGTTTGTCATCTCCGACAGTTTTTTGCAACAGTAGCTACAAACTGCGTCATCTTCATCGTCGTCTTTTTCTGTTTTATGATGAGTGCTAACCAGCGTTAAAGGGTTAGTTCACCCAAAAATGAAAATGATGTCATTAGTGGCTCACCCTCATGTCATCCCAAGCCAGTAAGACCTCTGTTCATCTTCGGAACACAGTTTAAGATATTTTAGATTTAGTCCGAGAGCTTTCTGTCCCTCCATTGAAGATGTATGTACGGTATACTGTCCTTATCCAGATAGAAAATAAAGACATCCTCAAAGTAGTCATGTGACATCAGTGGGTTAGTTAGAATGTTTTGAAGCAACAAAAATACATTTTGGTCCAAAAATAACAAAAACTACGACTTTATTCAGCTTTGTATTTGCAGGAAAATTTCTGCAAATGCATATTCAATAAGGTCTGCAAAAAATAACACTGTCCACGCCTCTTCAGCATTAATTTTTCACCGCATGTCTTTAGTAAATCCTGACAATAGTTTTTTAATGCCAGAAGAGTTAGTAAATCTGGCCCCGAGGCTTTATGTATTTGGGTTTCATGATTATTAAGATATACAACATGTAGAGAACATCTTAAAGTAACCGCTTCAAAGACTCTTTTTGGATTATGTCCAAAGTTGTAAATTCTTTTATTATCGATTGTTCCAAGATGGAGTGGTTTGGAGATTAAGCAAACACTTTAGTCGTCTATGTCTTTTAAACTTTTCTTTAGAACTTTTTGACATCCTTAACTCCATGATGTCCTTTCTCTACTCTCCAGGTGATTCAGAGAATATTTTATACGGTCAATCGCTCCTGGACAGGCAAGATCAACATGACAGAGCTCAGAAGAAGCAACTTCCTCCAGGTAAACACTGTCAAATGCCACCATAACTCTAGGCCTTCGATGTGTTGAATTCAATTTTCCAAACTCGAAGGGACGTTTTCATCAGAAGCCACTCTTGCTGTCTCACTAGACTCTCGCCCTGCTGGAAGAAGAGGATGACATCAATCAAATTACAGATTATTTCTCCTATGAGCACTTCTATGTCATTTACTGTAAATTCTGGGAGCTGGACACTGACCACGACCTCTTCATTGACCCCAAGGACCTGGCCAGGTACAATGACCATGGTAAGTACACAGTGAACCTGTTTTTGCCCTAGATGAGTGCCATTTGTTAGCTTTTATCACTATTTAAAAGGTGAATTTACCCAAAAAATGAAAGTTCTGTTATCATTTACTAATTTATGGGTAAACTATCCCTTACATGAACTTGTGAGTCTCATTCAGATTCCAAACAGACTTGTGGACTGTGTTGTATTGAGAAACGGCTTTTGATGTGTCTCTACTCTGTCCTTCTTTGCAAAGCTTCATCAAGCAGAATCATTGAGAGGCTGTTTTCAGGATCTGTTACAAGGTATAGGACCTGCTCGGGAGAAATAAAGTAGTATCTGAGATGTACTTGGGTGGCTTATGATACAAGTTTGTTCTTTCTTCTAGGGGAAACTCAGTGCAGAGAGAAGGAAGAATGAGCTACGCTGAGTTTGTTTGGTTCCTCATTTCAGAAGAGGACAAAAAGAACCCCACGAGGTAACGACCCATGAGATATCACAAAGATGATTGCAAATTCTAGATCGGTGTTGAGAAAACGTATTGTAATAGTTTTTGGTATTTTAAATAAATCTTTTACATAAACAGTAAAAATTAGAAATGTTGCCTTGGCAACTAACTGAAATAACAATAAATTAAAGCTATAAATAAATTTGAAAAAAAATAAAACCATAACCAAAGCTAATTCTAAATATTAATAAGTATGATAATAAATAATTCTAAAACGTTTGTTTTTAAAAAAAGTTGTTATGATTGATTGATAAATGAAATATAAATATATATCATTTATATATATTTCCCATATAAATTAAGCATCCAGTCTATCTTTTCTGGAACATAAATAGAGATTTGATGGCCTAAAAGGTATTTAGACATTTAAGCATATGTTATGACAAAATATCAAACACAAACACCGTGTGAAGTGTAAAAATGCCTAAAAGTGGCCTTTTTAGAGCCTACCAAAATAACACCCGCTGACTCTAACTCTCTCTCTCTCTCTGTTCAGTATAGAGTACTGGTTCCGCTGTATGGATATGGATGGAGATGGTATTCTCTCCATGTTTGAACTGGAGTTTTTCTATGAGGAGCAGTGTGAACGCATGGAGGGGATGGGCATTGAACCACTGCCCTTCCAGGATCTCCTGTGCCAGATGTTGGACTTAGTTAAACCAGAATGCCCAGGTAACAGACCCATTCTGATCCTCTCAAAATCATAGCTCCATCTCACCCATATTATAATCAGGAAGAACATGAGGCTGAGGACACTAAAGTAGAAATAGCACAAATAGTCTTAGCGGGTTGTATACATGCTTTAATTCTTTAAAACATGCTTTAATTGTTCTGTTCTGTCTGCCAAATGTAAAAATGTCAATGTTGTATACCTTGAATGCACAGGAATTTGCCTGTCCAATGAATAAATGTATAGTGTATGTAATGTAAACAATTGATGATGTCTCTTGGCAGGTAAAATTACTCTTCGAGATTTGAAGCGCTGCAGGATGGCACATATATTCTACGACACATTTTTCAATCTGGAGAAGTACCTGGACCATGAGCAGAGAGATCCCTTTGCAGTGCAGAAGGTAAGAGTTTAATGGGTTGCATTTACTGTATATCCAGAATGTCATCTATGTTAGTACTCTGAGCATTCTGTAACTGTATGTGTGTGTATCAGGATTTGGATAGTGACGGTCCAGAGCCCTCAGACTGGGACAAGTATGCTTCCGAAGAGTATGAGATTCTTGTGGCAGAGGAGACAGCCAATGAACAGCTACGAGAGGGGTGAGTCAATGCGCTCTGTCATGTAATGAATTCGCTACAGAGATACATGGCATAGAGATGAGATACCAACTATATGTATTTGAACTTCATGTAGCAGAGGTGAACGAAGGTTAACTGGTGCACGCTTGCTTTTGCAGATCTTTCGACGACGATTACGAGTCCGATGAGCTCACGGTCTCTTCAGACATTGGAAGTAAAATGGATAAGCTGGTCATATCTGATTTATCGGCATAAGTTGCCGTTTTTGTGTACACACCATGACGTTGAATGGATAACCACCACGCCATATTTACCCTGACGTGTCAAAAAGGGAAAAAAAAACGTTTTTCTACATTTCATTAAGGACATTTGTGTGTGTGTGCATGTGTGCAATAGAACCACATCTAAAACCAAAAGGCTTCAGACTCCCACAAAAAGGCTTTATGTGCAATATGTCTTAACATGTAAATGTAAACTCAATGTTTTTCACTCTCATACTGATAACTACACCCACTCCCAAACTACACTGCCGGCTGGTTCCATCCACCCTTCACAAAGACTTTGATGTGAAAAAAAGGACTATTTAGTAACTTAAGAATGAGTTTAGAATGTGCTTTAATGTGAGTGAAACCTTATGTAATGCTGCCATATATTTTTAAAGGGTGGGGAGGGAAATACTGCAGAGACTTTATACTTGTGTGGCCCGTACTTCACGGAAACTAGTCCTCTCAGATTAAACCAGACATCTAAGTCATGAGATCAGCACATATCTTGTGCTATGCTGTGTTGCACATTATGTTTAAGGGACGTGGCAACGGTGCAAACGTGTTGCTCCCAGTGGTCACTGATGGTATTGCATGTTGTTGCTTAAAGAAAAGACTTCTGTTTGAACTTAATCACAGACACAAAACCTCCTTTTACATATTTCCAGATGAACTGACCAGGACAATCTTAGACTTGAAAGTGCTTTTTGGAAATGTCCTTTCTCAGCTATATGATGTTTTTATCTGGGGTTGAAATGGTAACATCTTTTTCAAGAAATGTAAACGTGAAATAAATATATAAATATATATATATAAATTCATCATACTTTTCATCCTCAGTGTACAGAGACATTTGTCCTGTAGCATTTTCTGTATGTATTTAATTTCACCTGTAATCATGTAAAGAGAGCTGTAACGTACAGTACTATTTATTTGGCGTGGACATAAACTCACAGTCCCTTTGACCCCTGACCCCTTGGTTGACCACTCAATCATGTCACCAAAATTCAGTGCTTTTAACTAGAGATTCCACATTTAAAGTCAATCATATAATGTGTAATGAATTGGAACTGCAAAAATAACCATCTAATCGTAGTAGTCCTGCCCCAAACGCATGCCATTGGGTTGAAAGCACCACAGAGCCACAATGTTTACAGGGAAATCAACCTACGCTATCTTACAGTTCTCTGCACATTAATGGAGGGATTGGAGAAATGATTTTATTATCCAAAACGACAGACTTCAGCTTTACTGATAGATCAGTGTTTTACAATTGTCTCTCTGTGTGCTTGATGGCCAAACCTCCCTCTTCCACTCGATCACACTCTTTGGTTTATGTAATTAGTGTAATATATTTATATATGTGAAGTGGTTTTGTTTGTTTGTTTTTGTTTGGCCAGCCATTTTATGGTTTACCCATAGCTTTTCCTTGTACTGTAGTCTAGCTCTTTTTTTTTGACCTAGGACATTTATTTTATATAGCCACTGTAAATGTCTTTGTATTTTATTTTTCCCATGTGATTGACTCTGCCACTGAGTGGTAGGGAACATTTAAATTATGATATATCTCTAACTGCCAGTGTTATATAATGTGCATTAAGCTGAGTGGACAGGGGCTTTATGAAGGAATTCAATATGAAATTGCTGACAGGTGACAATCAACTGGACATTTCTGCGATTTAAAGTCATGCAAGTAGCACTTAAAGAAAAAAAAAACAGAGCAATACAACTGCTGTAGTGTTACACTTTTATCAGGACTATTAGACATTAAAACACAAAGCTGAAAGTAAACTTGACTAATGCTACAATACTGGTTCATCATTTGTATCACTAGCACATTGAGCGCTATGCAAATCTGATCTTCTGGACAGCTATTGGCAGCTACAGAAGCTGTAAACAACAAAACTTGTTAGTGTGCAACTTTTTTTCTTCTTTTTATCTTTTTTGAGTTTTATATCTTTCCACGTGTTCTTTTTTTTTTCTTTTGGATCTGATATGCATTGCTTGTAGACGGTGAAAGACAGGACTTTAGTAGCTTGATCTCTTAAGTGCTCTGATGAGATGGCTCTGGTGTTCGCATGAATTTTCTCTCTTTTTTTTCTTTTGGAAAATTATGAAAATAAATAAAAATGTTAATTCATGCAATGCCTACAGGCTTTTCATTCAACAGGAGGCGCATGTGCCAAACCTGGTCTTACTTAAAGGGATAGTTCACCCCCCAGAAAAAAAAAAGAAGATTTTTTTTTTCCTATCTGTTATCAATAGTGGGTTCGAGCCATATACCGTATCATTCACTTTATATGCACATCACAACTGCTTTGTGTTTTGGCACGTGTTGCCTATAAGCCCATCAGGAATTGGGATCCTAGATCCAAATGTTAGAAACATAGCACAATTTATACACAAAGTACATTTCTTACACATTTTCATGAAATTGGCCAGTCAGACAATTCAATTTTTCAGCTAAACTTTAGAAATCCATTGGAAATGGACAAATTCTCTTGCAATATTACAACCCGATAACACTAAATGCATCTTTATAGCACGCATGTGTATTGTCGTGTAATATATACGCTAAAGTGAGTTTTTACGTGCACATAACGCATTGGTTGGTTAGGTTAAGTTTAGGTGTGGGGTAGGGTGCATGTGTATTGTACGATTAGTGGTGTGGGGTGCGTGTGTATTATACGCAAATGAACTGCGTATCAATTGCACGCGAAAAACTGCGTCTCATATGCACGTAAAAACTCATTTTCGCGTATAAATTACACGATAATACACGATGCGTGTTATAGAGACGCATTTACGTGAGAACAGGCTGAATATTAACATCTTCCCCTAAAAAAAACAAAAACAAAAAAAAAACTTTTTGTAAAAAGTACTGTAATCTCATTCGGTTTGGGGCATTAAAAGAGTAAGAATGTGTATCTAATGTGTCTTTTTGAACATAAACCTTCTGGCAAATTCTTTTCATCTGATGTATTGGAGTCTCTGAGGAAAAAATTAAGTTGCATTTCAGAATGATTTCTGAATTCTGGGCAGGAACTCAAGCAGTGAACTCCTGTAAATCCAGGCCATCTCTGTTTTTCGCTGTGCGCAATTCATTTTTTCCGCTATTTTGGTCTCCAGAGAGGAATCTCACTAAAGAATGTCTTTGGTATTCATTCCATCTAAAATGCTTTTCCAGGTGTCCATATAGGAAAAAAAAGTACATGTTTGTCCTGTTAATGACAAACTGCATTGGGAAATACCGTACGTTATCTGATCAATACCGCCAAACACTTGTGTCTGTCTCTTTCTGTTTGTGTCGTGAATTATCATCACTTTCCGTCCGCCTCTTTTCTGGCAGACATGAGGAGACTGCATTACCCTGGTGTAAATGCAGAGTAGAAACACATGTTCTAGCTGTTGATGGGAATGTTTTCAGGTTGATTCAATAGAAAATGCTAAAGGATTCCATACTGGCCAACCCGATCTCATGAGAACACGAAGACCTAATGATTTGTGGAAAAAAAAAATCGTGAAGGTCCACCCCTAAACCTAACCAGCAGATTGTATGAAAATGTACACATGAGATTGTGTGAAATTATATTATGTCAGCTCAATTAAATGTGCAGTCAGTTGTTGATTTAAAAAAAGAAAAGCTAAGATGCGATGCCTGGCTCAGCTTTGCTTCATGTCGATGTGTCCTCTGTTCTGAAGAAACAATGGACATTCTCAAACACTTTCATATTCTAACTTGCAATAGGCTATGTAGCTGTACGGCCTACCAAGTTATTTGAAAGGACTAATTACAAACGAATGATCTGCAGAAATGTCAAAATGGTGCATCCACCACTCAAGCCCTGACACTTTGACTCAACACAGACATTGTTGTTTAATCTTTTGGTGTTTTGATAACCACAACACATGTTACACATGAACCCTGATTGTTTATATGGTACTGTGTGTGGTGTTTGTGCTGCTTCTGCAAATATTTGAATGATGAAATTCGTCATGGTTTGCTGGGGTAGGAGCTAGGTATGTGCCTTCTTATGTTTAACTTTTCATCAATAAAGACTGCATTATCAGACCTGAGCTGAAGGAGAGAGAGAGAGAGAGAGAGAGAGAGAGAGAGAGAGAGAGAGAGAGAGAGAGAGAGAGAGAGAGAGAGTTGTGCTCCACGCCCTTGAAAGTGCTTTCATGTCAGAATCAGTGTACAGCCAGCACTTCCTGTTCCAGACTGACACCTCTGACACTAGGCAACTTCAATAGAAGGGAACACCCTATCCTGTATCAAGCTGTCACAGAACACCTGGACACTGCACTGACATTATCCACATTTTCACCACACTATTTTTTTATATTCAATAAAACATTTTTGGTGCACTTAAACCTCATTATCCGCTTCTGTCATTAATATGATTATTCAGGCTCAAAGCAATGCATTTATGTGGTACAACCTAACTAGGCTATCTCATCTGTGAGATAGGTTGAGATAAAAAAATACTAGTCACCATGAAATCAAAACTGACCATTTTTATTTTGTCATTTATTTAGTTCACATATTTTTTTTAAAAAATTGATGTGCCCTCTTTATTTTATCAAAATAACTTCGCGAGGGCGGGACAACCTGTCAACCTTTTGTTCTTGTTCGAGAAGCCGTTTTTTCGATAAATTTTTGATAAACGCTTATACTCATGGCGAATATAAAGGGCACAATCCAAAACATACGCTACAGTAGCTCACATAAAAATACAACATTTGACAATAAATAGCCTACATAAAAAAACGTATATTTTATTTCTCACACAATGCTATATGGTTTCAGAAAAGCTGCAAGAAACAGTGATGTTTTTCAGGCGGTCGCAAGTTTGAAACGACATATGATGATAGAATTAACAACAATAATAATAGGCTAATACATTTTCAAACGTGAACTTAAATTTTAGTGGTGAATTATAAGACTAATGGGCCTACAGCAATTCAAGGAAAATATTATCACGGACCTGTTCTTGTGTTAGGCTACTTAAAAATGCCTAGCTATATGAAATCACTCTCTCCAGTCATTTTCCACTTATCAGACATTTGAAGACTCGAGGTTGATGCAAAGGACTTTTTGTAGTGAGGTCATTTCACCATGAAAGAAATATCCAAGAATTCACTTAACCAAATTTGTCATTGCATGTGACTGTGTTAATGTTGAAAGAATGGCAAAACTCTGATCATGTTTTAAGCCTGAAAGTTTAGGGTCAGTAAGATTTTTTTTAAGATCTGCTGTACAGCCGAAACAAACTTTGTTGCATCATTTTATTGTTATCACTGTAAAGCTGGTTTGAAACCATCTGTATAGTAAAAAGTGCTTCATATTATTGGTACAGTGGCCTAAATGCCCTACCTCAAACTGTCCTGCTGGTGGCAGCAGACACATATACCGTGTGACTTACCTGCCACTGTCAGCGAAGTGAAAAATGTAGGACAAGGGGCATTGAGTTTGTTCAGCTGTGCTCTTCTGATTTTGAGATTTAAAAAGTATTTTCAGCTACATAATTATGCCATGAGTCATGGGGGCACGCAGTAGACTTAGAATAGTTTGGATACATGACAGTTTAATGATCCATCTAATTTTCTAAATTTGTCTTGTGATGACAAGCCTGCAGAACGACACAAACACAGGATGGTGCAGCAAACAGTGACCCACAATATAATAACATTGGGAGAACTGCAAGGATGTAACCACTTATACACATTTCAGGGGGTCTAACAGTAATATTTAAACTCTCAACAACTGGAAAACATTTTGATCAATGACACTTTTTAAAATAAGGTTCCATTAGTTAACTTTAGTTAATGACATCTAACATCTATAAACATAGAGCATTAAATTGTTTTTGTTGTTGTTATTGTTAGTTCATAAAAATAACTGCAATTGTAGCTCAGGTCCATTAAATAATATTAACTGACACATCTTTTGATTTTAATAATGCATTAAAAAGCACTTTACAATTTTTCATTGTTAAATCTTCCTATAGATAATATTAACAAATGGAACCTTATTGTAAAGTGTTACATAAACACAAGAAAGCAATAAAAACCAACCATACCTTACTCAGTGTTTACTTAGGATTACTTTTTAATATTTAAAATATTTTTTTTTACGAATTACAAGAAAAAATTCAGTAACATATTATGATCACATAGTCACACAAAAGAATTATATAGTATTATTTTGACAACATGTAAGTGTTTCTTTACATGTTTTTATAAAAAATCTAATGAGTAATTTTATAAAGTAGGCTATCCATGAACACAAAAAAATACTATAGGACTATTAGTGAGCTATAGTTTGCTAAGTAGTATTTTTTTTTTCAAAAGGAGTAGGCTAATCTTTTACAGTGATATTAATTTGAGAAATGAGTTGCAAAGTTATTGTCCATGTGTCTCCTTGAAAGTTATTTATCCTATCACTGTTTTTTATTTTTTATCACACTTTTTATCTTTTGTCAAATCAGTTAATTTGTGTGATTCAGATAACATAATATTTCTTGTTTATGTTGAATAAACAAATAATCCTTGGACTATTGAACCAAACATGAACCAAAGCATTAGTGGTTTTGACGTGTTGTTGCTGTGTCTGTGCATGTGTCTGGTGGTCTTTGAATTGTCCCCTTCGGCTCTGAAGTTCGTTTATATGGTTGCTTACGGTAAAGGGGGCAGGATTAAGCTCACATGTGCTGTGGGACATAATTGACATGGCCGCGGAATCTCCCCCTGACTGAACGCTGCGCTGGTGGAGCAGACTGGAGGGAGCAAGGATTGCCAAAGTTGTGTCTGGGTCGAAAGTGGAGCTCTGGAGTTTCTTTCAACATCATTTTATTGCAGCGAGGTAAGCTTTTCTTATCGCTTACTAGCTCTACATTTGGCTACAGCTCGCGTGTGTGTGCTTTTCCCAATTAAACGATGAAATTATGTTTATAACGGAAAGTTGCCTGCATTTTTTGTGTCTGGATGGCGTTGACGCCGGGAGTCTGGGTTAGTTGGCCAACAAGGAGATGCGACGGAAAACTTCATTATTCCGCAAGAAAACGGGCTGTATTGCATGGATTATCCGTTATTTTCCCGAAGATGCTCAAAACTCGTCGCTCAACTTGAAATATTCGCCAAATTTACAAGAAAATTCGTAGTTTGACGTCTTCGTCGTTGAATTCCAACTTTGGATTTTTTTCATTTATTTAGCGCGTAGGCTACTGTTACTTAAACGCTACAAAAAGTTACACTTTAGCTTTCTTAAAAGTTAGCCTATATCCGTGAGTTTTGGAGTGATACCAAATGTTTAGGTGAAATAGGGATGCTGATTTCGCTGTTTTTCCAGGTGTTTACAAACAGTGTTGCAAAACAGTCAGTTGTTGGAATGATGTCGTATAAGGTAATATTTGGCAAAGATTTAAGGAAAATGAGTGAATGATGGATGAAGTGAAGGTGGTCAACTCCATCATGCCCTAGTATTCCAGACAGCCTATTCTTCAACAGCTGTGTCTGTTTATGGAGGAAAACATTAGCTGCTGTTGTCCTTGTACTTTCATATATTGTGCAGAAAGTATCTCGACTTCTCCATACTTGTTTCTGTTTTTCTTTCTTTTATTGGTTTGGTTTAATGCAACGCCGTGCATTGTTTTCCAAACATCAGAAGTAGGATACTAGTTGCTCTTTTGTGCTGGGAATTAAAGCTCACTAATTAGCAGCTCTGGGGAAAAAAAATAGACGGTCGTTTTTAATCTCTTGGATAATATTTTTTGGGTACTGAAATGACGCTTCAACATAGTTTGTACCATGACGTCTACTCCTGCCTGGATCCAGAGGACTTATTGGAGAGAATGAAGCACAATATCTGTGAGAGGAGAAATGTGATCTGCAGAAAATGACGTCAGGTTTGCATTCTCCAGCTGAGTGAGGGATTTCATAACTTTTATTCAAATTATTGCACTGGATCATGAAATCTTAATATCTGCGGGAAAATGAGATGTCGCATTCCTCAGCTCATTATTTGACTGTCTAAAAGCCAGTGTTTCTCAACCAGGGACCATGGCCCAGTTGTCAACTTCCCACCTGCTTGTTTTAGGTACTGCTACTTGCAATCCTTCATTTTATTTACCTTTTCCCCCCATTTGGACATTGGACAAAGGTTCTCTCAAAGGTTGATAATCATTCTTTAAATGCTTGGAAAATGTGCAGCGAAAATAACAGTAGAGCTGCACCATGCAGCATATAATTGAGTTGCTTTCAAAACAAAGTAGCTTTATACATTTTTTTTGGTCGATATCTGATGGATTGGCTTTCAGCAGCAGTTTGGTCAGTTTAGGTGCTGTGAGAGAGCTGGCATGGGGAGTTCAGCTTCCTGATTGGGCATAGCTGCAGGAATGTGCTCTTCCTTTGAGGTCATGGGGCTATACCTGGTGAGCTGGAGGGCTGTTTCCCAGAGGACAAGTCAAATACTACACATCCCCTCCCCCCTAGCTCTCCATCATTCTGGTTGCAGCTCGGAGCTTTGATGTATGCTGATTGTTACGCAGTGCAGCGTGATAAAATCTGTTGTGATTGTTCCTAATTGCAGCGGAGATTCCACCTTCTTTTTGAGGACATTTCCTGATTTTCTCTTAATGGTGCCCTTTGAAACAACTTCACATCTCGGGCATTTTGACACCTGAAAGTCCGAACCAAAGTTCACATTTTGATACGTTTTATACTTTTAGAAAGTTTTAGTTTGGTTTCACACTGCAATTATGCGAGTGCACTAAAGAACTTTACATGACATACTTGTGTCCTGTCTTCATTATCTATGTGGGCTGCGTCTTGACATTGATTGTTTTTGTAAATTGACGTGCGTCTGACCGTCAGCATGTTGTCAGTTTGGCATCTTCAATTAAAAACCTCATCTCCTCCTCTTCCCACGTGCTACCACGGCTAATTTTTTTCTGCCACCTTCCACCAGAACTTCCTGTAAAAGATCTGAAGTCCGAACCATAGAGAAATGCTTTCACACCAGGGATGGGCAACGATTAATCGCGATTAATCGTTAGCAAAATAAAAGTTTGTTTTTACATAATATATGTGTGTGTAGTGTGTATAATTAATTTGTATATATAAATACACACACATGCATGTATTTAAGAAATATTTGCATGTATACTTTATATATATTTATACATAATTAATATTATATATAAATATTTGACATATTAATAACACATTTTCTTAAATATATACATGCATGTGTAGGTATTTATATTTACAAATTAATTATACACACTACACACACATATATTATGTAAACACAAACTTTTATTCTGCTAATCACGATTAATCGTTGCCCATCCCTACTAGAAACCAATCCTTTGTTCAGTTTGATCTGGACTACTACTTTTTGACCTAATTTCATCTGTTTGGTCCTGACCGTGGTCCGGGGTAGGTTTCACACCTGTATTTTTGATTCGGACCCAACCGAAAAGTCAGAAAGTCCGGACCAAACAAGGTAGGTGTGAAAGGACCCTTAGTCGCAATTTTTGCTCAGTAGATGTTGTAAAAATATTTATTCTGATGTTTTTTTTCCTAAAACATCCAGTTAATTCAATGGCATTCATCTGCATTTGGAAAAAAAGCTTAAATGATGAGCTGAAATGCATTAATGGTTTTGGTCAGCAAAGACACATCATCTTTTCATTTGACTCTTTCCCTTGACCTCATTAGGCAGAGAAATCCAGCGTCTCTTCAACTGTTAAGCAAGACAGAACAAGTTTGTATCTGTGCTTTAACCATAAGTGGATGGGAAATATGCATGCAGCGATGATGTGGCTGTCAGCTGGACTGTGAATCAGGATCACGCTGCTCATCTTGAATCAGCCCACCACGGCCACATATAGTGACATTCAAAGGAGCTAAAAGTAGTGTTCTGCATAACCGTAATCACTATAGTGGGTTTTTTTCTCTCGCACGTCTCATTCGCACTCTAGCATCTTCTCCTGGTGAATGTGATGCATGTTTGTTTGGCACACTGCTGCTACGTTTGCATGTTGCCTTTTATGTCTTCTTGGTGATTTACACTTGTTGACAGTTGATTTAGATGAAGATAAAAGAGGCCTTTCAACTCACTTTCCCACCGTCTCTCGAGACAGTCGCGTCTCCACCTAACTGCACACCCATCACTTTACCAACATTACAAGCGACAAGCTGCTGGATGCCAGAACATACCTTCTTAAGCTACTTTATTTTGGATCTCATGCAACAACCAATTAGAATAGAAAAGTGTTGACTAGTTCATGTCAATTTTAGATTAGATATATTTAGTCTAACATGTTGACAGCATCTTGTGCTTTAGTTTTACCACTTTGTGCAATATTTAGGTTTTTTTTTTATTTTCCTGCCACGTGTTGTACTTTTAAATGGTTCACCCAAAAGAGAAATATGTGTCATCATTTACTCACCGTCATGTTTTATCAATCCTGATTACATTTATATACTTAAATACATTGACCAGTTAATTAGTTGTAAAAGGGCATTGAAAAAACTGCTTCTTTCCATCGCATTATTTTTTAGCTGTTTCAGAATGCAAGAATGTTGCTTTGTGGATCTTTTTTTTGTAGTTGGTGAAGAGAGTGAGATGCTGCTACTCACTCCAGGTCACTCTGGTTCCTGACATGCATCCACTCTGTCATGCCAATGCATTATTCAAATGGTCAGGCCTGCACATTTAGCTAAAAGCAGAGCGGAAAAACACTCAGTGTTTGGTCAGGTGGCCAATGGTGTATGTTCGTGCTTGCATTAGCATTCAGAGTGCAGAGATGGCCGTTGTTAGCTGGACGATGGAAACTTCAGAGATGCGACAGCAGCTCATTAATGGCGCTTTTATTTGACTGGAGACCGTTTTAGCCGTCGTGCATGAGCAATGAGAGCCTGGCATCAGATGCTGCATTTATATTGGTGTATTTATTGCCCCTTCAGTCTGTTGTAATTCACCCAATGGCCTCTTACAGTGTGTACTTATGCTCTATCCGATCCCCTCTCAAGCTGTACCCTGCTTTAATACATGTCAGCAGTCTCACTGTGCATATTTGTAGTGCCAGACTTCCTGTTTTCCTATGCCCACCCCCCTACCAGCAGGACCTTAGACCAACACCTTCCACAATCCCTCCATCTCACCAGGTCTTGTTAACCCATCCCCCTCCTCAAGCACTCCCCTTTATAGTGTGTGAAATCTGGAGGCCTGATGGAAGATGAGGAATTTCACCCTTTGACCTCTGAGAGCAAGGAGGGGTAGACAGGGGGGGCTATCCATTCTTACTGCCCAGATTTGTTTCAGCCTGGGGAATTTTTCCAGCTAATTCATATTATTCTTTTGGATTAGTACCGCTCATCTCTCTTTGTTCAATAGCCATGTTTTGGATGTGTGAAGTTACCAAAAAACGAAAATAAAGTAAACCGAGAGGTCATGGGAATGGCAGCCATTGCTGTGAGGGCAGTGGCATCCCAGGTGGCACTGGGGGAATGTGTCAATGTTGAACTTTCACTTGCTACAGCATTCCTGAGTAAACACCGGGTGAAAAGGCTGCTCCTTAACATTCCTGTTAGGGACTGTGGAATTTAGCAGTGATTTTATTTCCGTTTCTCGCATTTCTCACATTAAGTCAATGTTATTTATTTTTGCTTGTTTGGTATATTCACTGATTATTGTGCAGATATGAAACTTATGTCCGATAATTATTGTGATGTGATGGCTGATAATTAACCGATAAATGATAAAAACTGATAAAATTCTGTATTGTCTTGCTAAATAAAATTAAAACCCTAAAATGAGCTGTATTTACATAAACATAATTATTTCTGAATATCAAATATATTAAAAAATATATAATTTTTACATTGCATTGCTCAAAAATATATATAAATGATAAATAAGATATATATATATATATATATATATATATATATATACACGTTGCTCAAAAATATTTAAGATGTTTATGATTTATTTATATATATATATATATATATATATATATATATATATATATAATCGATTTATATATATAATCGATTTATATATATATAATATTGTAATATGATTTATATATGTAATATGATTATATATATATATATATATATATATATATATATAATTATTTTTTTTATTATTATATATATTTATAGTACTTTTAACATCCACAATTTAAAAAATAAACAACCTCTGATATCAGCGGCTAATTATTGCATCCATGTACATCATGCATCCCTAATTTGAATGTATTTATTTTAATAGTAAATACATTAATTAACACAAGCCCTCAATTCCATGAAATGTGCCAGATTTAGCCATACTGGCTATTTTTCGTCTAGTCCCTGGCAGGTTGATGGTAAAATCCACATAATTTGTAATATGCCTAGAAGAACAGTTAAAGATGGAATAGTTGATACCTTTCTCTCAGTCACTGACAGTTGTCTAGGCTCTTGTCCGTAAGCAAATGACCAGATAGTACAGATGCTGAGTCTACTGTGACATTTTTGTGTGAGAGGGGGAGTTGAGAAGCAGGACCATGTTGTTGCTTTTCCAGGGTGTCTGCAGACGCTGAGCCACACAGAGCCGGCTGTGTTTTGGCGGCTAGCTGTTCTTTCCCCCAAATGACCCGGTGAGGAGCGATGGACGGGTTTCTGTTTAAAGGCTTTGTGTGCAGTGAGGAGGAAGTGGTTATGTTTGTTTAAACTAAGCTGCCCCCTTTGAGCACGCTCAGCCATGTGGGACAAATGAGCAAAATCTGTCCCCCAATTTCAACACCCCCCCCCCCATTCCCTGTGTCTTCCTCTGACTGAATTCATCACACCCCATTCGGCTGGGGGCTGGGGGAGCCCTGAATGTTGGCTTGAGCATAAGATTCAGCCATACCAAAGTGTTGACTCATTCAGCATTCCAGGACTATAAAATGTCCATCCAAATCTGGACTCTGAGACGAAACTGACCACTTCCGCATTGAATTGCAACCTTGTCTGGAAGATTGTGTGGGGAAACTTGAGGTTTATGAGTTGCTGTTTTGAAAATCCTTTACTGTAATGGTAAAACATCTAGCCCATGTTCTAATATGTTTGATTCTCAGAGTTTTATTTTCGTTTACCGGGATGCGATGGATGAATGTGTTTCCTTGAGGAAAGAGCTGCTTTAAAATTAGAAAGTGCAAAGAGTGCTATAAGTTTAAAAAGGGGGCAAATATTACAACAAAAGAATGTGAGAGAGGTTTGGAAACCATGTTAAGCATGTAATGTGTTCTGCTGCCTATAAAAATGGTGTTGGGTGGATGATGCAATTATTTATCTCTTACACAACTCACCAAGGCATTTAGAGACTCCGGATAACGCAGTCAGAATTAGTTATTTGTGCATTTGATGCTATACAGCCTACACTACTTAGAAGTAAGATGGAAAATGCTGGAGTACATCAGGGTATAGTCAATTGGTTAACTGACTATCTCTCTAATAGTCCACAGTATGTGAGGATGCATGACTGTGTATCTCAAGTAGTGAAGTGCAGTATTGGAGTACCTCAAGGAACTGTTTTAGGCCCAGTCCACATTACAGCGTTTTTTTTAAAAACGGAGACCTTTTGCTACGTTTGAACCTCCCGTCCAGACTAAAATGGAAAAAATGAAGATCTAAAAAGAAGAAATTTAGAAACGCTGCTGCTCTGTTTTGCGTTTTGAATCTCCGGAGGGCGTTTTAGTGAAGACGGGACAAAACGGAGGACTTTAGAAACGCTGACGCAAAGGCTCACGCTTGGCTCTATGATTGGTCATCAGTCATGATGTGTCTTTCCCTGATCCGTCAGCCACCGTTTACACCGGCATGCCCAGTGTTGGTGAATGGTCACGTGATCCACGTTTTCAGTCATTTCAATGTGGACTGAGATCAATTCTAATACGCATATAAAACGCTGGTATGGATGGAGATCATATTCATTTTAATTCTCCGTTTTTAAACGAAAACGCTGTAGTGTGGACAGGTCTCAGCCCCAATTTATTTACTATTTATTCTTCCAGTACAATTCTTAAACCTGTCACACTAAGACATTTTCTAATGACTCGGCAGTTGTTGGATAAAGGTGAATACAGGGAGCTATTGGATTGCCGTGAGAGAAACGGTCTTAGGCTAAATGCTAGTAAGACTAGGAAATTGTGGTTGATTTTCGGTAGATATCCTCAGCAAGTTGTATTAGTAAACATACGGGGGTTGGAAATTGAGACTTCAACATCACATAAGTATCGGGTGTATACTTGAATAACAAGCTAGTTTGGCCTGATAATATGATACAAGCCTATGAGAAGAGTCATGTTTATCTGTTAAGATGACTGAGATTCTTCAGAATATGTTGGGTATTACTTAAGACCTTCTATGACTGTGGTGTCATATCACTATCATCTGTGATCTTGTATGCTGTCACTTGTTGGGATGGGGGAATGTTGGAAAAGGAGAAGAACAAATGACACCAGCTCATAAAGAAGGCAGGTTCTGCTCTCTGTCTATAATGAATCATAATTGTCACCCCCTTCATGAAACAATTTGAGCCCTAGTGAGTACATTTAGCACAAGACTTATTCATCTCACAAGGAGAGATTTAGAAAGTCCTTTTTACCACCTGCTATTACACTGTACAGTCAGTGCTATACAAGGTGATAGATTATAGAACCATTTGGCATATAATCATAATGCCTTGAACTGATACTGATAAATAATGGTTGTTGTGAATGTATTTTATTTATTATTATCGTGTGGTATGTGCTTCTGTGACATTAAAATTTCCCCTTGGGCATTAATAAAGTTAATCAAATCAAATGTGTGAGTGCAATCCAACCTTCACCCTATTACCTTCACTAGAGCCGTCAATGGATACAGATTTCCTTTCTATGAAAAACTGAGGTGACGCACAGCATATTATTTTTAATATTCAATAACATATTTTGGTCATTTTCTCGGACAGACGAGGAAGACTGCTGAGGAAGACCCACTGTAGCTTGATTGTAACTCCATATGTGAATGTTCTGACAGCTGTGGATACATTCACTGATCTGAACTCTTTTTCTAAGTACCAAGGAAAAGAGAAGGAAAAATCTTGAAGCACAGCCATGTGTATGGAGTGAGTCATTTTCATGTGTTTGTGGGAGTTAGGATGCTTCCTCTTAGCTTGGATTTCAGTGTGCCAAAAAAAAAAAAAAAAATCCTCAGGAGAGCTGAGATCTGCAAGCTGTGTGTGACCTGGCTGTTTACACTCTTAGTAGCGAGGTGCATATTGAAGGTATTTTAGACATTACTGTTTTTTTCCTGTTTGTGGATAGTATGAGTCACCAGCAAGTCTAGACCAACCCACTACAAGAGCCACTGTAGAAATCTTTCAAACTTCATTCTTTAATGTCACAAACTGAAATGTATTCTTCACTTTAAATGTGATTTATAATGGGTTATTCCTTCAGAGCTGCATTAATGGAAACTTGAGTCCGAAACCGTCACATTTAAAAGGATGGTTCAGCTGAAAATTAAATTTGTCATCACTTCTGTCTCGCCCTCATGTTGCTCCAAACCCGAATGTCTTTTAGTTGTCTTTGGGAAAACCAAAGAGGATATTTTTAAGACCTTTTTTGTTCATACAATAAAAGTCAAAGTCCAAAACAAAATAACAATGGACTTTTATTACTTTCATCTTTTGTGTTTCGCAGTCAGTCATACAGGTTTGGAACAACATAAGAGTGAGTAAATGAAGACAGTCACAGAATTTTCATACTATCCCTTTAAGTTGCAAAGCATTTATATTCAAGGACTTTTTAATATTTTAATTTGATTAATTTATCTAATTTTAGTATGTTTTATTAATAGTAATTTTCAGTTATTAAAAAGTATTTTTATTATTAAAGGTGCAATTGTGGAATAATTTTGAGTATCTATTAAAAGAAATGCAATATGACATCCATAACTATGTTTTCAGTGGTGTATAAAGAACTTACTTAATAAACCGTAATGTTTTATTACCTTAGAATGAGACATTTATATCTACATAACCACAGACACCCCCTTCTATGAAGGTCAACATATTGTGACGTTATGTCTGTCATTGGAAAGATCCACGTGGTGTCATGAATAATTAAGAGACAATGTCTTCTCATAGGATAATAAAACTCAGTCTCATGAATAATTAAGAGACACTGATGAGTCATCAAGCACTCACAGTGCACTGCCACGTCACAGCCTGTGACGTGGACACGATGAAGATTTTAAACCTGGAAAAAAACAAAAATCGAACCATTCCCCCCTACTATTAAATCTAACAGATGCTAACATTGTCAATACACATATCTCTGTTAAAATCTCAGAAAATTGGTTTCATGACCCTTTAAATTATAATTTTATATTGTGATTTTGTCAATTTTGTTTTTTAAAAAATATGTCTGTTTAGCTATTTTTTAGTTTTAGTCATTTTATTACTTAAAGCTTATTTTTATTTTAGTTAGTTGCTAAGGCAACATTTCCTATTTTAATTTAATCGTCTAAAATATTAAATGTTTTGTTCAGCTACATTTCAATTAACAACACTTTATAAAGGTTTTAGTTAACAATAACAACACTGTAATCAATAAATAACAAAATTAATGTATGATAATTTTTATAAAATGTGTATAAAAATATTATGAAAGCATTTGAGGCTTAGACCCCACCTCAAAGATGTGAGACTTAAACTCCACATCAGAGACTTGTGAAAATGTCTGACGCCCATAGCCACATTCTATTATTATGAACCTCTCCAAGTGATCATTATCACATCGTCGTATTACATCAAAACTGTGATATTGCAGTTCAATATCAGTGTGCTGTGTAGGCAGACGGGCAGATGTGCTTATGTTGCTCTGTGGGAAAGTGTTTCTGCAGGAATAAGGCAGGCTCTCTCCTCCTCTCTGTCCTCCTGCGCTAACAGCTACGTGGCAGTCGTACGTCGGTCAGGGACTTGGAATGAATTTTACTGCCTCCTGGATTTCTGCCTAGTCCACATCCAGATGGTTGGATGAGTTTTCTCTTTCTCTTTGGCAGTGTCAAGCTGCTTTGCTCTCAATGCAGCTGAGAGAGACTGATGTTTCATCTTTTGAACCATTTTCTACTAAAATATCTCTATAGAGATCCTGTCCTTCCTTCCTTTGCTTGCATAAATCTGACCACTGACCTTTCATATGGGACGTTTCTAGTAGTTCCTCATCTAGTGCCTTTAGCTTGTTATTTTCTCTTCTTTCATTGTTCTTGGCATCTGAGTAACAGGACTTGAGACACAAACAATTAAAATATTAATGTATCAGATACATTTTTTTTTCAGTGGTAGCTTGCTAAATGTGACTGGCCAGAATCTTTCAAAGTGAATTGAATAAATATGGTAAAGTGACAAAGATTTAATTGTTCTTGGTTATGCCTTAAATTACTTAGTATGGGTGTTGCGCACAATATAAATTTAATTCAGGTCTGTACAAAGCTAAAGTCTTGTTCACACCAAGGACGATAACTATAACAATAATTACCAAGTTTTAAAATCTTTCTAATTTTATGAGAATAGGGGAGTCCACACCATGACTATAATAATAACAAAATAGAGGAATGAAATCACTGGAATTACTTTCAGAATATTATTTTTTTACAGCTAATGAATGACAAAAATATTAGCAGGCAATCAGAATCCACCTGATCTTAATTAATGGCATCAGTTTTTTATATTAGGGCATCGGTCGATATATGTTCATTTTTAATGTTTTCGTTATCGGCCCGATAAGAAAATTTGGCCGATATATTAAAGCCAAGACACTTCAGATGTTTACCATGATGATTTTGAAGTGCTTGAAATATGAACTTCAAAAAAATAAAATAAAATAAAATTATAAGTCTGTGCTTGGGACAAGACTTAATTGTGAGAACTTTGTTTTTGCAATCAGGCTCTCAAAAAATATGAATTTATATTTTTGGGCCAATATACCGGTTATGGGCTCTATTGCACGGCGGTATTTCCGGTGAAGATGTAAGGATGCTCGATAACTTCCGCCGATCGTACAGTCCAATGCAATATCGAGAATTTATATTGAATTTTATACTCCATTGTTATACTAAAGAAACGTTAGTCACAAAAACAGATGAAACAGACACCCCTCGTTGTGTATATGCTTCTTTTTAAAATTATATTAAATAAACATAACTATATATAAAATTGCATCTAAACGTATGTACGTTTCGTTTCAAAGACGGGAGGACATTAAATTTTGAAGACTCAGCCATAATCCCGTTTTCCTCCGCTTTAATCTAAACAACCGGAAATGGACAAGCATCCTTGCGTCAAATGCGTAATTTATGTGTGTGTGCATATAGCCCATTGGCTTTCAAATATATATCATTATCAGTTATCGATATTGGCCAAATTTGTCATAATGGTGCATCCCGTTTACATTCAAACTTTAATCTTTTATCCCAGTCTTTCTGTGATAATTTGAATATTTGTAAGACAGAAGGAATAAGATCCGCATAATAAGATCGTGTGGGTGTCTGAATCGAGATTGCAGTCTTTTAACAATTAATCATGCGGCTCTACTTACTAGGTGAAGTAGTTTTCTGCTTGATTAGTTAGAATATGTTAGCAATTGAATATACTTGAGCAATAAATGTACGTCTATCTACCTAATTAGAGACTGGAGCTACTTTTCACCCCTGTGGTTTTCGGGAGCCTGTTCAGTTTAGTCTGAAATAGTCTGAGGTAACCATTGGTGATAATGATGCTGTATAGCTGGCTGAAAGAATGAGAAAGAACGTGTACAATTGGTCCATGCCTGTCTTCCTGCCAACGTTGCCTCAAAGAATAGTTAGGCTGCTGTTCCCAAGACCTGTCTGATTTCCCTCTGAAAGAATGGTATTGTTCAGGGCAACCATTGCCTCATTTTCATATAATGGCTATAGGCCAGACTTTTCCAGAGGAGATTTTTCCTTCCCCATAAAGACGAGTTGCCGGGCGCAGAAACTATAAACCCTGATGTGGGTTCGTTTGGCCGAGCTTCATTGTGTGTGGATGCAGGACTCGGTGGCCAGCTGGGCCGGCTTTCATTACCACCAATTGTGTGAGACTCCTTGGTCAGATGTACAAATCTATTAACATTTATGTCTGACATAGGCCCCTCTGCAATATCTCAGAAGGCTGTGATATGGACTTGCACTGTTGTGACAACCCGTCTAGTAATCCCGTCTAGCATCCAGTAGGCTAATTTGTACGATTAAAGGGATAAAATGTAATAGAATTGGCATAAAACATGATCAGCCTGGTGACATTGAACAACAGTGTCAGATCTATGCATAAGCCTTGGGTTTTCATGACCTCAGAGGAATGTATAAACAGGAACAAATTCCTACACATGAAAAATGGTAAATGTTAAAGAGGCGTTGTGTGCAGCTCCAATGATTACTTCACAAACTCCACATTTGAAATCATTTGCATTGCTGCATGCCAGCGCTGGGCAAAGTTCTGTCTGAAGAAATTCCCTGAACAACGGACTGTTTGGAGACAAAAGGGAGATGTCGGGGGTGGGGGAAACTCCTGAATGACGTGGTGTGGAGCGAGTCCTCTCCTCAACTGTCTGAAACAGAGAGAGCTGTGTTGCTGCCGTCTACTGCCTATATAAGCCCACTGTGTGCTTCTATATATATGTTGATTATTATGATAACCTATGTGGCTGGGGTAACAGCATCCTTTCTTCTCCTTAAGTTTCCACCTAGATTTCTATCTCAGATTCTCAACATGATCCAGGTTAATTTGACTAGTCAACCTTGAACTGCATCTGCAGAGGAAACATCTGACTGGACAGTTGACAGCTTGACTTTTTAAACCTGATCCTTAATACAATGCATCTGTGACAGATGTTTTTTTTTGTATGATTGTAAAAAACAAACCAACCAAAAAATTTGCAGTTTACCTAGACTGTAATTTTGACGCAAGACGTTTTATTCCACTTTAGAGTCTTGAGTGTTTGCATTCACTTTACATGCACGCTGCTTTTTGGTGTCAAACAATGTAATTGTATAAGAACAATTATACAATCGTCACTTGATTTGATGTTATAACCAACATTTTTTTTTTTACATTTTATTTGTACTATGGAAAAAAGCATTAAGTATTGGGTTGTTTTAACCCAACTTTGGGTCAAATATGGACAAACCCAGCCATTGGGTTAAATTTTTGAATTACATTTTTACCCAAAGTTTGTCCATATTTGACCCACAGTTGGGTTAAAACGACCCAGCATTTTTAGAGTGCACCAAAATAAAAGCTTGGCCCAGGTCACCTGCCCCTAACAATGTCAATGTACTGTGTCACATAGAGTTCAAAGTTGTTTAAGGATTGTATGATTAACCAGCGCGTGTCAGTAAGCCCTGGAGCAACCTGTCATAGTGTTTTCATACAAGTGTCAGCAGCGATGTTGTGTAAGCAGGAGTGACCTGTCTCACTGCTAATCTAACAGAATGATGTAAGGTTGATGTATCACTCTGTAAAGTTGGATCTGACCCACTGCTCGAACAGCATGCAGCACTACTTGAGTAAGTGAGGGTAAATGCTCTGTTTGAGAACGTATTGCTTTACAGCTGACAAAATAGATGGCCAAACTAGAGCTGAATCCTAATGTTTTTGAAGGTGTGCGGGAATGGCAGTTGACACATTCTACTAACATCTACAGACTCCAGATGTGTAAGGGGATGGAAACTAATGCCAAAAACGAAAAGCCCTTCTGGCTTTGTGTTACTGTAAAAGCAGACCCCTAAGCTGGTTCTCATCCAGCCCGTAACATTGTCTGTCATTGAAGTCAGACGTAATGAGAATAGGGTGGTGGAGCGGGAGGTTCTGTCAGATGGGGTGTGAGGCCATGTCCGTGCTTTGGGATTCTACGCACAGCATCTGCTCCGCTTGTTTACCGGAAGAAATGTTGAGTGGAACCTTCTTTGCTGATGTTCCAAAACAGCTGGCTGTACTGGCCCTCCCAACAAAAAAGGCATTAAATCACAGTGTTTAGTGTGTGTTTTGTGCAATTGCTGCACGTCGAATGCCCAAAAGGATCATGTATAGTTTTCCTGCTTTCTCTAATTTGAGTCTGAATCAGTGCCCAGACTTGTTGCAAGCTCACTTTACCAACCACTGCCATGGGAGCGAGCTGAGCTCTTACGAGACCTTTGCAACGATGCGGCCGGGTCCAGACACACTGACTCCTCTATCACATGGGAAATGATGCAGGTCAAGCCAACTTGATCACTTTCCCACAAAGCTGACGTTCAAGGGCTTGATCTCAGATGCCCTGTTGCCCCGTTGGACGTTGTGACTGGGTGATTATTATGCATGGAAGTGTTGTGTGCTTCGCTGACAGGATGTAAATAATGCCCTGGCGCGGTCTCTATTCCGTAATGACTTTCAAAGCAGCTGCCGAATGCTCTCATTCACTGCATCGTGCCAACCTCACCCTTCAACACTTGAAAAACTCTCTCGCTCACCTTACTTAACGGAATATGCCGGGCTCAATCGAAGTTATTTACAACGTAATTTACGTCATCTCACCAGTAACCATATTTTTTCCAGTTTATATGATGGTTAATTTACCACTAAACAATAAGTGTATCCAATCTATGTATGAACTTTTACTTCTTTATGACGAAAGATAAGGAAGGAACCATGTCCCGCTCTCTCTTTCTCTCTCTTCTCTCTCTCTTTCTTTCTGCACTGGTCCTGGAAGCACTGTTGGAAAAACTGACTGTTGAGTATTACTTGGGATCGTACTTGGCTTCTTGGTAATTGGCTTCTCGTACTTGAGACTGGGTCCTCTGACAACTTTTCTTCTTTCTCATAAGCGAACCACAGCTGTCATCATTTTGGCCTATTTAATGGATGTAAGTCAGTGGAGCTCTAGAAATGTAGACCCACCTACTCAGAACAAGCCACAGCTTCTTTGGTGTTGTATTCATGGACCACTTGCTTAGCCGGAAGGTGGTGCCAGCTGATGTTCCAGCAGTTCGAAGGAGAGGACGTTCTCTCCAAAAATATGCCTTTGAAAACTTTTGGGAACATTGGCTTGGTTGCCTTTATGAGGATGGAGGAATTTTTCTACTGCTTCAGTGTGGTTGATTTGGAATGTGAATGTTTTTGATTAAGGCTAAAAGACTGACAGGGTCTGAGATTTTGTTTTTAACAGAGTAGAAGAAAGACGACGATGACTCTGAACAGTGCACTCATGGGGGTAGATTTAGAAGAAAAAAATGAAAGAAATGCTGAGGCTGACATCTGTCAAGGCCAGGTCTGGACATGTCAGAACTCTGGATATTTTTCTGCAAATTACTGGTATTTGCTGGAATCCAGGTGAGGGACTGTGGAATAAGGTCTTACTCAAGGTCTTTTTGAGGCGACATTGTGTGTCCAGAAAGGTTCCAAATAAATAAAATGATTATTAAATTCATTGTCACTGAAATTTCAGTAGCATCCAGGATTGTCATTTCGCTTACATGGTGCTGCTGTACTCCTTTGTTCTTTTTAAGGGCTCTTGAGGTGCTCTTGTGTTCAATCAGCCTTATAAAAATGCTTGTGTCCCAGGCTGGCTCCATGCACACAGGGAAGCCTTTGTTCCTGACAACTCCCCAGTGCAACAAGAGTCTGTCAGAACGGGCTCCTCTCTTCAGGTTTACGAGTCAAGTGTCCCTCAGTCTTGTTTATCTGAAGTGGCATACGTGTTGCTAACACTGTCAAAACATAGTGAGATGAGGTCTCTGGTAATTATTGACAGCTCTCTTGTAATTATTGACAGAACACGACTTCAATGGGTGTTTGATTAGCCTTAGAGATAGGGCATTAAAATGTTTGCCAAATCGTAGAGAACAAGTCCGATAATGCTTGAGGCTGTATGAACTCTCACTGCATGGATGCAACTTAGTGATGTACATGCAGTTGGGTCAATGGCATAAAAATGAACAAAATAAATAAATTAATAATAGATTAACTTGCAAAAGGAGTGGAATTGACCCCCTTGCAGGTAGTTGAGGAGGGTCCTACTTGTACACCAGAAAGCTTTCCATTCTTTTGCCATCTGATTAAAAAGTTTAGTTTTGTCCCACCCTGGTAATAAACCAGAGAGGATGAATGTGGACGGTGAGTTTCCTTGGACCCCCCCCTCTTTCAAGTGTGGGTATAAAAATCCACTACATCCTCCCCGCCTCACCTCTTCTCCCCCACGCATCCCATTTCTAGCAAAACCTTGCCCTGGGGCTGCAGCTTTTCCTGCAGGGAGACCAGTCAAGACATGACTTCGCAGCGGGGGGAGGTCTTTTTTTTCTTTAATGGAGAGGAGCTTTTGCACAGAGAAATTCCTGTGCTGCCAATGCTTCTCTGCATAACGGCATGTCATTACTTCAATTACAGGGAGCGGGTCGACTCCACTTCACTCCGCTCGGTGTGGGCCACCCTAAAATAAACCCTTGCGTAGTCTCTCACAGTCACTCTCTCTTTCTCTCTCAAATGAAGTAAACTGTTCTTCTGTGTGTGGTACGTAGACTGCATCCATGCTGTGCCATTTAAGTGGGCAGGTAGGCACGCCGAACGCGCACCTCGGTGCATTATGCAGGTATGCACGTGTCCGCCCTCAGCGTCTGAACCTGTTGAACTCCCTGGCTCGGTCTGAATGGGCGCACTCATTTAGCTCAGCCCTGCTCCGGAGAGACCTTATTACACATCTCCATCGCTTCTCAACTGAGCCTCTGTGTAAAAGCTAACAGAAGTCTCCTGCATTCCTCCCAACCCCCTACACCCGCCCTCGCCCCACCTCACCCAGAGCTGCCTGCACAAAGGTGCTCTACTCTGGGGCCAGGCTTTCTGCTCCCCTCTTTTCAATACCTATTGTTGGGTGCAGGGAGCTTAATGGGAGACGTGCGAGAGCTGGTTTCCCACCAAATTCGAGTACCCTCCTGACTGCCAGAAGAGACGTGGTCAGGTTAGGTGCCCCGTCATTGAGCTATTGGCCGTTTTAGGACGTGATGGTTGGTTGACTAGTTTACAGTTGTCCAAAAGTGACTTTTAATGTGCATATGCTATCGGTTCTTGCATTTTGTCTTTTAAAAGACTTTTAATGGCTTTTAACCTTTATTTTTTATAATTCATCCACATCATTGAGCTGTGGTGCTCATGTGGATGATGCAGGTCCGAGTATGCCCTGCAACATGCCCTAATTCTGTTTTAGCTTTTTCCTCTACGATTTCCATTGACTTTGGTCTCTGCTTAAAAGCGGTCAAAATGAAAGAAAGTAGTATTAATCTGTATTTGTTCTTCAAAGTAAGCTCTTGCTTCTCTTTTTGCTGGCCCACATTATCCAGCAAGTGTAGTCATTCAATACCTATTCTGATTTCAATGCCTCTACAGAATATTCCCCAGGGTCCAGCTTTCATTGCATGGTGACACCTGAGAACATTCCTGTATGGATGTTGTGAAGTTCTGTAAGGACAGAAACCATTTCACAATAGCGACTGCATAAAACCATTTAGTTGGCCAGTGAAATGCAGATATCTCAAACTTACTTTTCTCATTTGGATAAACGCCTCTGATAAATGATTAAATGTGAATATTTTAAGGGGCCCCAGGCTGTGTCTATAGAATTTCATGCTAACCGTTATGTCTCTTTGTATGGGGCAGGTCATTTTTTTGAGTCACCTAATGTTGCTCCATAACAACTCTCAAGCAGGAAGCTCAGTGTGACCTGAAAAAAATGTAAGTTGATGCTTGAAGAGATGATGTTGCTATGAAAGACGGCTGTTTCAATGGCGTTGCTATTCGGTTTTCTGAAAACATCCGTTACAGGTAATCGGCGTGAAGCTGTGGAGGGTCTTGCTAGAAAATTCCTTTCAGCATAAACCTATAAATACACACTCCTATGGAAGCATCCCACTTGTAAAAAACAGCCATGCATTTTGGATTTATGATTTATTTCTACACAGCAACCACTTGCTGATAAGTTACACATTTAATTGTCTTGTTGATCTTGGCAGTTTATTATTTCGGTCTGCAAGGTGAGCTGTGTATTTATTCATATGTTGTAGGGGTCCCTTGATATAATGGCATTTTTGATTCATTGGCAAACATCTCGCTGCCTGTTTTTGTACTATGATTCGGTGAGTTGTTCTCATTGTCCAACCAAGTGTGACTTTGGGCTCCAAAATGGGCACACTTAATATTTTTCATCATATTAGACCTCAGTTCATCTTTCTATATCTCCGTTAGTCCAATATCAGCTTAATTTCGCTCTCTCTTTCAGTCCTCAGTTGTTTTTGAAAATGGATGTTTCAAAATGGATGGAGCCATTGGAAATGATACTTTGAACCACAACAGGCCAAATGCATAATTCTCCAGAACCAGAACACCCATACACAGAGCAGCTGGACGCTGAATCTCTGAGTACATCTTATACTCATTCCAGGTCAAATTATAAGCCTTTCTCTCCCATTATGCAGATTTCAACCCAAGCAGCCCATTAGAGGGAACACTACACTCTCCCCTGCTTTTATTTATGAGGAGTTTCATGGTTGAAGAGATGTTATGAATCATCTTCATGGTTGCTTTTCATCTATTTCTGTTTATAAAAGAACTCTTGTTTGCATTTACTCTTTATTTTTTGGAAGCATTTCGTTTTAAAGTAAAGAAACATTGATCAAGTATTGAACAGGTCTTTGCCTCCAATGAGGGGAAAAAAAAAATAACACAAAATATATTGTTTGTATACTAGGGTAGGCATGCACAATACAGTAGATTCTGCACTAGGGCTGTAATCAACCAACGAACATCTCTGTTGACTGAAGTCCTGAAATTTGGACTAGAAATCGACTAAAGGGGCTAGTGAACAAAATTTTTAGGGGAGCTGAAATTTAGGGTGGCCAAAGCCCTCCTAATATGAGCCTTGTGACCCCCTGTCATGCAATAAATTATGTATAATTTTTGTGTAAATATTTAATAGATCAAAAACACAAAATGGTAATACAGTATTGAATTCCCATTTACAAAATAAAAGCAATATTTCCATGGTGTTTTTTGGTTAGTGTGGAGCTTTGTCACAGACTTCCGTCTATTCAGAATTCCTCTCACTTCTGCCTGTCTTCTGTCCCTGTGGGTTCTTCTGCCTGCAGGAGCCAGACAGCTACTGAGGATCTTATTAATTGCTTGTGTGTGCGTCTGAATGTGTAATTGGTGTTCTCTGACGCTGTGGGTCCGACGTGGCTTTGTGCAGCCTGTGATTAAACAGAGCTAATAAGCAGATATCAGACAGGCCTGGCAAATGCTCCTATCTGCAGCCAGCGGGGCGCATACCTACAGGTAGAGCTCATGTCTCCCTGTGGCTCATTTTCATTTTTTTCCTCTTCTTGTTTCTATCTGTCCTAATTTTCCCACTGTTGGGTTATTGGCTGGCTGTGTCGATTTCTTCATCTAGTCAGATCTTTTTGTGGTGTATCGTTGAGATGCTCTAGTTTTCTTGTGAGCTGGTTTTGGGACATACTGTATCTTGTGGGCAGTTTAACCGAAGAGTAGAAGCAAGGTAGTGGAAAAAGAGGCCATTGCTTCTCTGTTTACCATAGCGCTGAATCTAACAAAGCAACCAAAGTTTCCGTGCCTATGGGCCCTCTCATGTTTCTGCTCTAGTCTGCATGTTAAGATTTGCCCTAATCTGAGTTTGTACCGGCTACACGCCACCTCACAAGAGCTTTTTAAAACACTTTTAAAGGGTCATGAACCATGAAACATATCATTCTTCTGGTTAAAAAAGCAGAGTTTAGCCAACGTCACGATATGTGAGGTACAGTATGTGTTAATTTCAAGCGATGATTGGCTGCCGTGGCTAAAGAACACATATCTACGTCATCAGTTTCTGAACTTTTATTATTCATGAGAATGAACTCTTTTAATCCAATCACTGCACTGTATTATGCATGAGATTGCATTACAGCAGGGAGTCACGCATCATTTCAGCGCTGTTTGCTCACCTCTGCATGTTCAACTTTGCATTCCTGTCCTTCAGACACGTCGTGTTGTTTGCATACTGCTGTCAGACTACCAACACATGAAAAATGACTAACAATATATAAAGGAGTGATTTATTTTATTGTGTTGTAGAATGATTGCTGAGGTGCACTTATGTTAGTATGATTTTACATCAAAATTTTTCATAAGAAATAAAAGGCCCTCTTAAGTTATTTGAACCCTCTGATTGAAGAGGCGTGTCTTGTGAGACTTCAACGTAAAAGCTCACTGCTATGATTGGCTAACATCTGTGCATTTGAAATGAGTATTACATGTGGAACTCTCTTAAAAATATTTTTTTTGCTATACAGCTTTTGAGATTAACTAAATGTGCTGTGTTGATGATAAATAGTGTTGTTTTTTTAGGTATACTCCAGTCACTTGAATGGTTGTATGATTAGAATTGTAGCAGATAACAAACAGACATGTCTGTTGAGTGCATGCATGCAGTGATTCATAAGAGATTCATTGTGGAGTGTAGAGAGCATCATTGATTATAACGGGAGTTTAAGTAAGAGTCTGAAAAACTCGCACTGTTTGATTGACGTTTCCAATAATTATAAAGGGAGCATTCTTTGATTGCTTTCTGTATAATTCAATCATAATTTAAACAACCAATTATTTTCATGCTACTAAGAGAAACAATGTGAAGTTGACCGTTTAGTCACTGGCTTGATTTACCAGAGATGGGGGTCTCGAGTCACAAATTTAAGGACTTGAGACTTGCTTGATTAAATTAAGAAAATGACTGGACTTGACTTTGACTTGAGGTCCAATGACTCGAGACTTGACTTGAACCGTATGACTTGAGAATGACTTTATATAATTTGTTTTTATATCATCGCATCATCAATTGAGCATGCTGAATACAAAAACATCTCAATTAAAATAAAACGACCTTTTAGTGATGCTGTATCTCTCTTCTCTCCTTCTCATCTTACTAACACACGAGTGGGTCGAACCAAATATGCAATGATCTAAAAGTAGGCGTTGATTTATTTCTGCAGAGGCGGTCTTTCATCATACTATTACGTTATAATGTATAATTGGTTTCAATAACAGCTGTTTTTGGACTAATGAGGAAGTTTTGAATTTTGAAACTTAGAGGAGTAAGTTTTTTCCACCCAATTGTTTTTTTTTTGTAAATTTTTTTTCTGTCTGATACATGAATCAGAATATTAAAAACACTATTTCTGCTTGTTATTTGTTTGTTTTTTCTTTATGAAAATTGAAAAATCTTTATTTACTCAACCATTTATTTACTCAAGTCATTCTTTCTTTTGTGGAGCACAAAATAAGTTATTTTGAAAAATGATTTCATGTTTTGTTTTGTCTATAGCATTGAAAGTCAGTAGCATTCTAATGTTTTAGACCCAATGACTTTTGTTCTCTGAACGAAAGTAAGTCGTACAAGTTTGAAAAGTGAAGGGTGAGTGAATGATGACAGAATTTTCCATTTTTGGATGAACTATCCCTTTAA
Organism: Cyprinella venusta; assembly: GCA_038021265.1. Taxonomy (NCBI): domain Eukaryota; kingdom Metazoa; phylum Chordata; class Actinopteri; order Cypriniformes; family Leuciscidae; genus Cyprinella; species Cyprinella venusta. The sequence continues at coordinate 25,858,423 of CM075870.1, read as the reverse complement.
GAGGTAATTTGAATAGACCCAGAATATACAGCACAATGAATAATACAGTATTTATTTGTTTTGTATATTAGCGTATGCCAATGCCGGAAGTCTAATTTGTGGCTGATTCCTTTGGGATTTTCCTATGGGATTTTAAGATTTTTTTTAAAAAATTATTATTATTTTTTAATTTTAGTAAAATACAGCCTGTGGTAAACATAACTTTATGATACTTTGACATTTTGTTCTACAACATACACTGACTGCACACACTCAAACCCCGAGCTGCCTTATCTAGTTATTTATTAAAAACGTACGTTTTCAAAAATTAGCATTTTCACCATGAGTGTTTAAGTAATTTACTTTGTAAAGCAAAACGTCTGTTTTACACACATAAAAATACGCCATTGGAAAATCTTAATTTTAAAAAAAGAATCGGCATTGAATTGGTATTCTGGGTTCTGATGTCATACCAGCACCACTCTATATAGAGGCAGTTCTAGGCAGAGGATTCACAGGAAGTCTTTGTCCTCCTGCATGTGCACATAAGGACCATGTTTAGCAAATGGTTGAATCATCCTGTTACTCAATGTCCTCTTCAACAAGCATGCTGAGCATGAGGAGATGACAGACATTGTTCATTATGTTCCTTATCTCAGCCACACCCTCTAGAGAGTTTCAGTCAGACCCAATGACAGAACATGCCTTTTATGAGCATTTTCAGTCTGTTAGCATCCCTGGTGGCAAAAAACCCTTTTAGTTAAGAGTTGTCTTAGCTTGAGGGGTTTGTTACAGCCAGGCCCAGAAACCTGGCATAGCAGACTACTTAAATACAATGCTGAGAGCTATTTCGGAAAATTCACTTCAGTTTGTTCGAAACACTTGGCAGTAAATTTTTGTATATCGTTGCATAAAAAATGATGGGTGGAGGCACAGCGCAGTTCTTCTTTTCTTCTTGAGAGCGTTTTGTAATTTATTACATTTAATGAAAGATCTACGGTTGCAGCTTGAGTTGAAACATGGCTATTTAGCACAATTATTCCACTTTACTCGCAGGATTTTTATGTTTGTCCACCACTAAACATAGAAATATTTGTTGGTCGTCATTTTAGGCCAGTCAAATTAAGCGTATTGTCAGTTCTGGTAGGTCACGTTAGGCAACTCGCATCAGCTGACTCTCAACTGATTCACGTCTACTTATAGACCATTTTACAAGATGTAAACAACACTGGTCCAGAAGCACTTCCTGTTTCAGTTTGTAAATGGTTTCTTAATTTCAAATGTAAAGAAAATATCTTAAAGATGTTTGTTTAATTTTTTGATTCAGTTGTATATGTTCTGTTGGTTGTACTTTATCCCAACCTTTATATAGTGTTAAAAAAACTGAAATAGGAAGTGCTTCTGGACCAGTGTTGTTTACATCTCGCGAAATGGTCTATAGGAATACTGTGTCTATCACTGTATACATATACATATGTATAAACTCATACGTATAAACTCCTTCAGTATTATCAGCAGCTATGGCATTTCTCAGAAGCCAATTCCCTCCGCCATCCCCAGCTCCTCCTCTCGTCAGTCAGGATTGGCATTCTGATTCCCCCTGAATCAGACTAAAATTCTCTAATTATGTTGTACTTTCATGATAGCTGCAGGACATTTCATGTTGGTTCTGTTCTGTTTACCCTAAGGGGGGTTATTGCTGCTCTCCCTGCTCTTATCCATGCTAGCCTGCATGGATGCGCAGGGAGTTCTCGCATAGAACGGAACCATACCGCCAATCTTAATGTCAATTGTGTTTGACGATAGTGGTCCTGAGTCTGACAGAACAGTGTGGATGGGATCTTGTTCTTTCACCATCACCACCACCACCTTTATCTTTGCCATGCGCTGACGATTCTCTCCAAACTTCTAAAAGCTGTTAACCAATTTCCTTTACTCTGCTTTCTGCCCATTTTATTCAACTGTCGCCACATTCAAGTCATCTGAGAACTTCTGTGGGTGGCATAACTTGTTGTACAGAAAGAGTCCCTGTACTTCAACACTGAAGTGTTGGGCATGAAGAGGAAAAGAGATCCAATCCCTGTGGAGCCCCTGTGCTACCTCTGTGTATTTGTACAAGACCATTGCAAGGTTGAGGGACTCCCACCACCAGTGGATGGGAAGGACTTTCAAATAATCTATTTGAAAGTGCTCTAAGTGTCCTGGTGCCTCTGTCAATAGCTGTAACTGTCAGCCAATTCCTGGTGATGGAAGTCCTGTGGTTCACAATGGAGTCTGCTTTCTGAGAAAAGGATGATAGGCGTTTGTTTCTTTTTTACTAAAAGGGTTTAATTGGATGCAAAGCCATAATCTTTCCAAAAGAAGCACAGGTGTCAAGATGGCAGATCAGATTAGTATATCCAGGAATGTATCAACACTACACACCTGCTGAGCTTCTGAATTCTCTCTATCCAGAAGCAAGTTCCTCATTAAATTCACCACTAGATACTCTAATAATCTGCATTTGGATGCAGTCCCTGAGGTTTCAAAGGGTCAATGTGCTGGACAAAGATAGGGACAGTTTGTTGCTCGCTGTCCATCTGACCTGTTCCCTCAGCTTTAGTTTTCTCTTTTGTTCCTTTTTTTTTGTGCCAATGTAGACTACGGAAGCTGGCTGGCATGTGACGGGAGGTACTGGACAAGAATGAGAGAGACAGGCAGACAGAGACTGGCTGTACTGCACGCCTCGCTGCCCAGACTGCCCTCGTTTTAATTAGTCTGTGTGATATTTATGCTTAAATAAAAGTGGGAGCTGCCATATTTGCTCAGTCTTGCGGCCCACAAATCTCTTGCCTTGTGACAGCCTTGCTAAAGCCACAGACATACAGCTGTGTTGCAAACCTTGACCATCGAAAGTCGCCACCTGTGACGTATTCCTGAAGTTCTAAACCACTGCTTTGCGTTCCATTGATGCCATTTTTAACTTTTTTTTTTCTTAACTTCATTTTTTTTTTCTTAACTTCTATGCTTGCATCATGCTGTGCGAGAGGAATGTTGTGGATGTGGCTAGCCCACATCTCATGTCATGTGATGAGGGAGTTAGTGAGTTGTTGTTGTCCCGGGATAACATTTTGATGCGTCGTCTTGGCAAAATGCATGGTACATGAATTAAGAGTGTGAGTTGTTTGTGAAACACTAACTTTATTAGGCTCCAGATGAGTTGTGTTAGCGTGGTTGTGCAATCATGACCCACAGCTGGCCCTTTCCGCCAGGCTGTCAGGAAACCGGAAAGTCAGGGTGTGCATGACCAATTTTTTATTTATTTTTTTGCAGTGCAAGATCTGGACTGAGGCGCTGTGGCAAATCACCCGCCATCTGAACTGGCTTGAGCAGAGTGTGTGCACGCATATACCGTACTGTACTTCTCTTATTGTCCTGCACAATGTTAAATATACAGTCTGCTCTGAGCTGGCTGTAGAACAGGAAGTGGCTCAGTGTGTTTTGTTCTCAATGGGAGACAGTGATATTCATCTCCGGTTAGGCAAAGCATGACCCGTCATTCAAAAATCCCCTCCGCCTTCATTCAAAAACGCCTTTCCTTTTGTTTTCCCCCAGACCTGTGCAATATAGCACAAGATCTGGAGAACAAGTCTTTGCACCACAGGGAGACTCTAGCAGGGAAGGAAAGGCATTGGTAGACACAGCAAAACACAACAGTCCAGTGAAGCCCTTAGCAACAGCGTTAAGCTGTTATACACACCTTCCTGAGGACTCTTGATGGATTTGAGGAGGAAGAAATGAGCAGTGTGGCATTTCAAACAAGGAAAAAAATGAAACAGGGACCACCAACATTACAAGTTGCCCTCGGCTAGAAGATTCCTCTCTTCCGTCAAAGCAAAAACCTTCTTTTCACATCCACAAATGCACACAAGCACAGATGAAATAAGATTTTTTTTCTTTCTATAACATATTTAATACAATGAATTCTGTATGGAACTTACTGTGAATGATGCATCCATGTACGTTTCATTTTTAAACAATTTTTTTTATCGCAACAGTCATAAATTTAGTGTCTTTTTAGCTTAAATAATGATTTACTGATCATGTAAATTCTATATTAAACTGATAAGCTGTTAGTTTTCATGTGCACTAACTGAAATGATCTAAACTACTTTATTAAAAAAATATTAAAAAGACTAAAATTTTTGTTTGCACAGCTCTGCATCGTTACATATGCCCAGCAATTCAATTAAACATCTGCAATAACCGATAAGGTGCTGATAGATCCTCCATCAGTATAAACCTTATATGTAAACATCCAGTTAATGTCTTCAAGGCTAAATAAAATGTGTGATGACTCGGATACATTTCAGATAACTGGTGGGACTAAAAGTTGGGACTTCCATTTTTGAGTTACATTTTCATAAATTTCTGATTCTCCTCATTCTGTCTCTGTTGTTGATCTTTGAGATTCAAGTTCCCAGGCATTATGAGTGTGAAAGGTATACTTGCATCTTTTACATTGAAGCATACTCAGCCTGTTTTCATCTACAGTACTAAATGCCAATTAGAGAGCTGTGTGTTGTGAAAGCTGCAGAGGAAGCAGATTCAACAAACGTACATGCTAATGGGTTCAATCAGCCCGTGTTTTTCAAGTTTAATAGGGTATTTTGTTACTCAAACTGGCTTGATTCATTTATTAAAAAAAACCCTTGAGTGAAAGAGAAGATGGCAGACTGCAAAAGAAAAAGTGAGTGCTGCAAACAGCTGCTTTTTGTTTCTCAAATTGTAAAGGGAAATTACTGTGAAAATGTAATGGACAGAATAGCCAAAAGGCCAGGGTCTCCTTCATATTATCCAGTCATGACACTCCTGTGTCTGTCTACATCCAGATTTTATGTATTTTATTTTATTTTTGCTTGTACAAAAAATGTTGACTTCTAGGTATGTTAAAGTGGTGAAGGTCAGAAAGCTTAATGGAACAATTTCAAAGACTCCGGGTTTAAGCTCAGCTGGGCCTCTTTGGTCCCGACTGGCAGATGAAGTGACACCTCAGTGAATTATCGTCTTTTACGTCCTCTGTTAGATTTGAAAGGCAGTCCTCAGTTTTCGCTTCCAGCAGAAAGCCTGGCTGCTTAACACAAGGCTGTCTCTTATCCCACCACTTCCCTCAGCCCCTGCGAACAAGCAACCGTTTGTTGCGGCCTATCCTTGAAGGAATTTTTCAATTTAACTTTTTATCGTCTTTTGGAATCGACACCTTAATAATCAGACATTCTTTCAAAGAGGAGGAAACTTCCAAGGATTTTGCTGTCGGAATAACCTTCACAATGGCGTAACCGCAATCATACCAGCCGGAGAACAAAACAAGATATTTCAAACAAAGAGATAAAAAAAGGCTACAAAGTTTCTGAAATATTAGTCCGGAATTTCTGTAAACGCAGCCATTAAGCTATCACAACCCATATCCATCTCATTGGAAGTTTCCACTGTAAGTTGTACAAATCCTAAAATAAATGCAGGCCTCAGTTTCAATGGAAATCCTAATTATGGGTGAGAGGCCGAGGCTTAGCTTAGGCCCCATTAGCTGCTAAAGCAAGAGGGATCCAGCCATCAAAGCAGCTCAGCATGGGCTGCTCAACTGAACTAATCTCAGCCTAACCGCCCAGCACTTTAACCTGTCGCCTGAGACCACTGCATCAGGACCACTCTTCACAATCCCGACAGCTGACTGAATTAACTCTGATGCCCTTTGTTTAGTTCAACTCAATTCCATCTCTTTTTGCTATCTCTTTCTTGCTGTTTTCCATCCATCTCTCTCTCTCTCTCTCTCTCTCTCTCTCAGAGTCTTCCCTTCAGCTCTCTGGGACTGTGGCTTGGCGGCTCTTAAAAGGTCATTAATTATTTCTGGTTAGCTGTAGGGTTTTTTCACCGTGTGTGGCCGTCTGTTGGCCTGTCTGTCTGTCTCTCTCCTCTATTTCATGTTCTTTCACAGCGATTCTGTCTGTTTATAGTTTTGACACATTCAGATGCCAACTTTCCTATCCATCCATTCTAACCTTCTGTCTCCAACAATAGCATCTTTTTTTATTTCTTATTGTCAATTTCTGTTTTATGCTAAACCCTTAATCTTCACAGCAGTTCTTCTCTGTTGACAAAATATCAACTCGTGAGTGATTCTATAATTGGAGATACATTTTGCGTTTCAAAAAGTTAAGGAAAAAAATTGTTTCTCTAACAGAAGTTCTTTCCAGCATCTTATTGAAAACATATTCAATTTTAATAATTTGGTGCTTGCCAGACACAAGATTTTTTGTGCTTAAAAAAGAGAGATTTTTTTTATAGTATTGTTACTCTCAATTCTGTTACATACTTGTCAACATTTTGTTTGACTGTAACGAATTGACAATTTTCGACGTCTGAAGAAAGAACGTCTGGTTCTTCGGACATTAGTATTAGTCCTCCCTCTGCTAAAATACCAGATGGAAGAGGGATCATTCCAGGTTGATCTTCCTACTTTCCCAGTCCAATCACAGTCTGTTCTCCTCACTGCAATTAGAGAATGTCTGTGAGAAATCATCACCAGGAAAGGCTGGGATTGTGACTGGGTCTAAAGGAGGTCACCATCTGTTTAATCTGTTTACTCTTGTTTTGCCATGTCAATCTCACCTGCATAGACACAGACCATGAGAAGTGGGAAAAATGTAATGAAGGATGGAGGGAAAGTCAAACAGAATAGAGATAAGAATGGATATGCAATGAGCATGTGGATGGACCACATAATTTATTACACAGAGAAATAACCAGATTTATGCTGTCCTGGTGTCCACAAACATTTATAATGTCTTTCGAATGGGTATGCACTTCATTTAAATTGAACCAACTGCTGCCACATAACTAGATTTCTCTCTGCTTTTGTAGATCCAACAAAACTAACCGTTTAACATCAGTGGAATGAACAGAATGCAGGTTATAATGGGACATGGTGTGCTATCTGTATCCAAGAAGGACATTTTATTGGTTCTTGCTAAGGCCATTAGTGGAGCCATTGTAATGTATGTATATGTATGTTATATCCATCTCTCCCATCTATCCTATCTCTATCCGTGGGGATGTTCTGTGGCTTCTTTATGAGTGAAGGATTGAGAGAGGGAGAGAGGGATCGAGACATTGAGCGGATCGCATTCTGGTCCTGTGGGCTCTGCCACGTGTTGTGCCTCTTACAGTAGTGGAACTGTTTACTTTTGTTTATTTTTGCAAATAGTTGGCCTTCCATCCAAAATAAAGAAATTGTGCATTGTTCATTGATGATTCGGTCACCTTTTTATTCCCCAAACTCTTTCCTCTCTTCTCCATTAGACCACGCTGTCACTGTACTAAACTGCCGGATCATTACAGACTTGCTCAAATGCTATGTTATCAAAACCAAGTTTATTGTTAGTGGTGAAATCACTCCATAATGCTATACACATTTCAAAACTCAAACTCTAGGGGGTGGGAGTCCACTTTCTTGTCGGTTACACGCTCATCTTGTTTAGGAGATCTTCCCTCGAGCCATCCAGCTCACAATGACACTGCTGTGCTCCACAGTTGGCTTCAGTTGCCTGCTGAGTCACTGTGGTGCAACTCTGCATCTTCCATCAATTTCTGCGTTAGCCCAGTCACTCAGATGTCACAAATCAACCAAAGATTGTGAAATCATTTCAAATAAATGAACACGTCCATCTTCCTCACAGCTCACAACCAGGGCAGCCAAAGAGGGTGTGTTTGCGAGATCGTATGACATTATTTTTCAGATCAGTTTCATGACAGTTTGTTTCTCTCGCTCTTCTCACAGAAAGGCAGTCCAGGAAAGTTCTCCATGAATGTACGTCACAATGATGATGACAGACCAGATTCCGCTGGACCTGCCGCCACCACTATTGAACGGGGAGGTGGCCATGATGCCGCACATGATTAATGTCAATGGCGATGGGTCGCAACAGGTGAGCTTTACTCCGGATGATGCTTGAATTGTTAATGTATACCTGGAATGCAATTTATGGAAGGTCGCTTTGCATTTCACTCTGTCAGAGGCATACATATGAATGCAAATGTAAGCTGCTAGACATTCATAGACCAGGGATTTTTAAGGTTGTCGATGCCATGATGGAGCTCTAAATGAGATGATCCTATTTCAACAATGTAAAAAGTGTGCATGTAGAAAGACCCATTTAGAAAACTGTATCAAATAATTTGCAGTATTAAATGACTGAATTGGATAATTTCATTGCACTAGAGCCGAAATAAATACAATCTGGAAATGTTTCTGATGTCAATGGAGTTTCTCTTCTCTATCCACTATTTGCAATTGTAAACGTAAAACCCTGAAGTGAAACGTTTTAAATTCAATTTGTTTGTAAGTGCTTTTCCTATTCAAATATTTCAAAAAACATTTTCATGCAACGTTGAAATATTTTAAATATTGTTTCAAAGCAACTTCAGAAATTGATCATGCTAAAGATGATGAGAAGAAACAATTGCAAACAAGTTTTTTTTAACAGTTATAAATAAATAAATAAATAAATAACAAAGCATATTTTTACTAAACTATATGCAGGAATGTTTTGTTTGTTACTGTTAAAATTGGTTAACCAATTGATTAATTTAATGATTTAAATTATAATTCATTACAGAAGAGATAATTTTTCCATATAATAAATTTCCGTCACATTTGGCTTTACAATGACAATATTTGAACCTTTTTAATTAAACTTGCATTTTGCAGCTGATTTAATATAACAACGCTGACTTGTCCCAATCCCAAGCCATTGGTTATGATTATCTGACAAATAGCAGACGTCCAGCAGTGTTCAGGAAACCTGTTTTGAAGAAACCTGGAAAAGTTCATAAGTAGAGTTTGAGAGTTGAAATTGAAAAGTTGACTTGCTTTGTAGCTTCTGGTCTCCCTAAATTAATTCTTTCTCGCTAATTCCTGATGTAAAACAAAGCCAGATGCATCCATTGTGAACCAGAACTGTATTTTGGTCCATGAGGAATGTTGTTGTCATCTTAAATTAGACATTCAGTGAGTGCAGTGAGCCCTCAGGCATGCTTCACATTTCCCCTCGCACATCTCTCTTTTGATCTGCGCTATCAGAGCGGATCAGTGTGTTCTGATCTCCTCTCCTGGTGCTGCAGATACAGCGCCCCGGCCGTGTTTCCTCCGACCAGAGCGGAAAGAGAATCAGACCCTTGAGAGATAAGGAAAAGGGCGTCTGCAGCAGATAGTGAAGGTTAAATGCTTTGGATTCAGCCACGTCCCGTTTCTCGGCATCGCTGTAAAGAAAAAGGATGAAGTTGTCAGTGTGTACCCGGCACCCTTGATCAATTGTAGCATTAGACTGCCAACATGATCTGATGTCAGCCTGATATGCAAAGGTGCGATGTTTGGGTAAGGTCGTGCCGGTGTTCATTTGCATTCTGGTGACGTTGCGAATCAGGAGAGTCATCTATCTGCATTAGGTGTGTGCTGGGAACGGGAGGGGGTTTGAACACAAGGTTTTCCTCTGAAAAGCCGGCTGTGCATGCCGTCGTTCCCATAGCAACAGCAGCAGCAGCAGACAGTGTGTGTATGTGTGTGTGGAGGCAGAAAGTAGGTGCCCAGATCTCCAGGGCTGGAGTGGGGAGATGGGAGATCTGCCTGACACTCTTCCATCAGGGCTGTGAGGAAACCCAGGGCTCGTGCGACATGGCGGGCCTACTTTTTCACATCTACAGGCATGTTTGCACTCTCAACAACCTGTGCACTGACAACATGATGGTAAGCAGCCTGGAGCAAAAGATGGCATGACGACCGGACCATTTCGAAGGGGTTTCACATCTGGTTTCACAACATCTGCTTGCGTCATATTTGCTTTCTTGGCAGTTGCGTTGACTGTAGTTCACTAAATGTTCCATGGATCATTTTAATTTTATGGATTGATGCATTTTAAGGATTTGCAACTTTTTTCTCTCTCTCTCTCGGGTTGTGTTTGCTGACAAAACTTTGGCCTTGTGTCAGGAGTTTTGAGTTACACGCCTCTCTGATTTCCACTTGTTTTCGCAGGTGATTCTTGTGCAAGTCAACCCTGGAGAGACCTTCACCATCAGAGCAGAGGATGGATCCCTGCAATGCATTCAAGGTATGTTGTGCTTCCTGTCTCATGCAACAGGTTCCAGCCGTCTCTGGAGCTAGTTTCTGGAAATGTTCCGAGTTCGCATATATGTTGTGCATCGGAGGATGGTGCGAAATGTGGGATGGTGCTGCTGTTCCCTGTACTTCTGTCTGTGTGGTGTTCTTCTAGCTAATCGAAACCATGACTAGTGTGTTATTGGATTTGGAGCTGGTGTAAACTGATGAGAGGCCGGGCGCAGGGCCACGACTGGCATGCTTCTGAGGAGTATACAGTGGCGGATTACAAAGCCTCTTTGTCTCATTACCCCTCTTCTTTAACATTCAGTGTCTTTGTATCTAATTATTGATGGACAAGATGGATAGTTTGCACACGCTGCGGTTGGGTTCTCTGAACAGCTGTGCAGATAAGGACTGCTCTCGCTGGGAAACTAGTTTAAGAAGTTTTAGAATGTTCTTGTATGTTGCTGCCTTAGAAAATTTTATTGCAAATTTCCTTTGGGTATTTTGTTAAAAAGGCATGAATGAGCCCCATCAGCACGACTGAAATATACCTTCATCGACAACAACATTGTGGGGTCATAAAGATTTTTTTTAATATTAATTAATAAATTAATTAATTAATACTTCATCAAGGATGTATTAAATTGATCAAAAGTGAAAACATTTCAACTATTCAAAGAATCGTGAAATAATAATAAGAAATGTTTCTTGAACACCAAATCAGCATATTTTAATGATTTTTGATGGATCATGTGAGGCTGAGGACTGGTAATGACTGCTGAAAATACTGCTTTGCCATCAAAACAAATTACATTTTAAAATGTAATTAAATAATTAAAATAACCATAATTGAATATAATATATATTTAAAGGCTCCATACGAGAGTTTAAGGGCCCTTTCACACCTACCTGTACCTTGTTTGGTCCGAATCAAAAATTTTAGGTGTGAAACCTCCCCCGGACCACGATCCGAACCAAACAGATGAAATTCGGTCCGACGAAAAGAGGTAGTCTCGGTCCGGATCAAACTGAGCAAAGGTTTGGTTCGTTTATGGTGTGAAAGCATTTCTGTATGGTTCGGGCTTTCAGACCTTTTACAGGAAGGTCTGGTGGTTCCCAAAGAGCAGAAAAAACAGAAGGTGGCACGATAAATGAGCCGTTTTGGGCATGGGGAGATGAGGAGATGAGGCTTTTAATTGAAGCATGGTCTGATGACATAATGAGAAGTCAACTTGCAGTCTTTGGCGAATGTGATCTAGCCTTGTGTATAGTTGTTGCTGCAGGTAATTATGCTATAATAATAACGGTATAGTTGCAACGATATGCGTCTGTTCGTTCATGTTGTCAAAGTTACCCGGCGAATTGACAACACGCAGACGTCAGACGCGCGTCCATTTACTGAACCAATCAACGTCAAGATGCAGCCCACATAGATGATGACGACGGGACGTAAATATGTCCCGTGAAGTTCTATAGTGCGCTCGCATTATTGCAGTGTGAAACCAAAACTTTCTGAAAGTATAAAATGGATCAAAACATGAACTTTGGTTCGGACCTTGGTGCGGACTTTCAGGTGTGAAAACGCCCTAAGATTCAGCCACGCTGACAGACTTTTGCGAGTATGATTGGTTTTATAGAACCATTCTATACAATCAAAATAATCGATTATTTTTTAGTTTAGACATTGGCAAGTTAGTTTGGCGTTCTTGTTTTCCACTTACTTTCAAAAGAAGCCATAACATCAAGTGTCACCAAGAAACACAGAAATCCACTCCGGAGATTCAGTTAAACCTGAAAACACCCACTCTGACTTTCAACAGCCTGCTTCTCGCTGCAGGCAAAATCACAGTCCCATAAGAAAACACTGTCACTTAACTTCAATTTCCTTGCTCAGAAGTGATCTTCAGGTTGCGGAGGCATCGATGAGCGGAAAACAGTGTGGAGGGGCCGTTGTTTTTTGGCCTTGAATGCCACATTGTTGTGATAAGGGACAGAAATGGGGCTCTGCACAGGGCTTGGCAGCAAAATGTGTTGACACAAGAATAAAACAACAGGTCACAGGCCATAGCACCAGTCCTGCTCGCTTCCACAGTGTGGCTTTGTGTGTTTATCAACTATATATCTTCACCTGTGATTGCCTAATAGCTCTTTCTTGTGGCATCAATGCGTTAACTTTCATCCATTGTAGTCTCAGCCACAGTTTCTGCATTTGTCAAACCAGTTCCTTCTATAAGAAAAGCATCAATGCTGTAACTAATGTCTGTACTTGACTTTAACCTCTCCCTGTAAAAGGTTAAAAACAAGGAGGAAGTACTTAGGTCAAGCCTTTCAGGTCGTGCCATTGTGTTGGACAGAAGCACATCCGACGCTTAGTGAAAAGGCACGGCTTATGGCATCATGGCGTTGAAAAAAGCAAGCCAGCAAAACAACGAGGACAAGGTGTGGTGCACGGAGGAGAGGGGCATTTCAAACGCACATGTTTACAGAAAAGGTCACTGGGTTTAATTAGAAGTGTCGACTGAAGCAGAGGCTCTGAAGTAGCTGCTTTTTACAGAGAGGCTTCTTTGTCATTATGCAAACCTCAGAGCAGAAGCCTAGATTTAGGATTTTATATAAAGTAACCACTGTTTAGCCCGTGGACCGCTGGCAACACAGAACGCACAGAGAAAACGTTTTGAAAAAGCTCTGGCCAAAATTTTTTCGCATTTGGAGTCAAAAGATTTCATTTAAAGAGGTAGTTCACCCAACAATCATGATCATTTTGTCATTTACTCACCCTCATGTCATTCTAAGCTTCTGACTTTCTTCAGCGGCACACAAAAGAAGAATTTGAGAAACGTGACGTCTTAACCGAATTTTTCCAAATTGTGAGTCAATGTGAGTCAATATGATCCAAAACAACAACATTGACTGATATTGTACAGCAAATGCAAGAAGGGCTTAGAAAAAAAATATTTATTGTTTCGCTGTACAGAACAATGAATGAATGAATGATTAAATAAATGATGATGGAATTTTAAATATGATAGTTTGTGTCTCAGTCACATAATTTGACTCTAGGCCCCTGAAAAAATTGAAGTAGTATAGTGGAGGAGGATGCTGGGTAAGAATGTTAGGTAAGAATTTTATAATCAAGGATTCTTATTGGTCGCTTCCCATCCTCCCTCATCATCATCTTTCGCATAAACAGTACATTTTACTCTTCCCACATGGAAATCCCACTCATCTCCTATTTTCGACTCACTTGTGTGATTATTTTTAGCATGTTAAGCCTCAACTTTTTAACCCAACTTGCTTAATCTTAACCCTTTGCCTGCCAGGTGCCATTGTTGGCCTTGCAAGCACTAGTGTCTTTAAGTTTTTTGGCTGAGTGGCAGGTCATTACGGCGCTCGGTCATATGTTTACTGGACTTTCAACCCGCTCCTATCGCTGCTAATTAGAGTGGAAGAGGTTGAACTGTAATCTTTGTCTTGTTTAAACAGGGTGACCTTTTTCTTTTTCCAGGGGACCGCTTAACAAGTCCTTTCTCGGCAGTAAGGCTGATTCGTGCTGCTTTCCCACACTTTTGCAAATGGAGGACTGTCCTGTTATTTGAGTTCAGTCTGTCCTGGGTTGGCCGTTGTCTGTTTTGTGTTTGCGCTGTGTTTTTTGGTTTGTTCCGATTCCGAGGTCAGGGCAGTATGAATGTGTTATCTACAGCATTTCCCCACTGAGGAAGAGCTCAGTAACCTAGCTGATGTTCATAACCTAGTGGTGTTCATGAAGACCTATTGGGCCATGGGTTGGTGAAGTGAGAGTTAACTGGGGACACTGGTTCTCTTCGAAGTGGTGATCCATCATGAGCACTTCCTGTTTGCCATTTATTCAAGGACCAGGCCTGATCAGCAAGTCACTTTTATGCTTATGGACAGACATTTACTCTTTTCATTTGTTTTCCTTCTTTCATCAGTATCTGCTGATAAGGCACTAACTGTTTGGGTATTTAAGAGCAGATTTTTTCCTGTAACCAGCAAATTACACAATGGCCTTCAAATGAACTCAACTTTAAGTTTTCACATGCAAATAAACTCCACGTTCCTTTTTCAATGTTAAGAAAAACAGTTTCCCCCAATCGTTCCCCAGGCACTATTTTATTCACAGGTGTAGAAAGTTGTACTTGTTGTTTGCTTGTCACCAAAATCTTTTTCATAACCTGATTTACATTTTGTTGTACCTGGGACAATGCTTATAATGCACAGTGATAGTAAATTGGGGACATAATTCATCTCTTTAAATATGAACATAATATCTATAGTATACATAGATTTTGCTGTACTTTCTTGCCAATTGAATTAAGATTTCATAGTTGAATAAGCTTGTAAGTCCTCTTCAGTCCAACTTGATGAAATTACATATAAAAACCCAGTATCTGTGTCTGTACTGTGAGTATGTTTGTGTAATTAAATGTGTTTTATTGTTTCTGCTCTGTGGAGCCACGGTGAAATGCTTCTCTGGTGTAATTACAGCTTTTGCTGAGAGCACATTATTCTCATCTGCACACCGTAATTTAGCAATGATGCACGGCAAAAGCGTTGTAGTCAGCAAGCGCTGAATCGGATTTTCTGCACAACAAACACCAAAAAGATTTAATTTATGCCCCGGAAAGCATATTGAAATTAAAAATGCCGAGTGAATTTGTCAGGAGCCAATGGGAGTCAATATTGTCCAGAAAAAACAAAGACAATAATGAGTAGGCAAGACATGATGGGTTCTCTGACCGAAAGAGGACAAAAGTGTTCTTGTCCTTGCCATCGGACTGTACTGAAGGTCATTAGCTATCTTTAGAAAAGCCCCATGAATGGCTATTGTGGCATGAAGTGAGTGACTTTCTCAGCTTACCATACTCCCACAAAGCACAGAGACAGAGAGGCAGACATTTCATGCCACAGGCTCCACCGAGTAGGAATGGACTTGAGCACCTGGGTAGCAGCAATGTGCTTGGCTTATTTTGATGTACTCAAACAGTATGTTGAGTTCTTAAATAGTGCATGTCTAAGAGAAAGTTCCCATAGCAATTGCTTTTCCCGCTTACTTCACCAACAGCAGTCGTTTCATAACTGATTAATGATCCTCCTTGTCATAAGTCCATGTGCTTATGTTGGTTTCTCCCAAGGTTTTTCTCTCCATTCTGTCACCTGATGGTGTTTGAGTTCCTTGCCACTCTCGCCTATGGCTTGCTTAGTTGTGGACACTTAATATTCAACAATATTATTGATCTGACCGTACTGACGCTGTTGTATGAGAACTGAACCAAGCTGGACGATGACATCATTTCTGCAGAACTGCTTTAAAGATGAAATTTAATAATTTATGATTTTTACAACAGAACTGAATTAACACTGAACTGACTTGAGCCGAAATGCATCACTTTCCTCATTTTCCTCTGTCAATATCCATGGTTCACTGGATCTTTAGTAAGTTGTAAGGAACACTATATTGAGTCCAACATTTCGTTTAAATTGATCAAATTGTTCGTTTTAGGCGCATTTTCGCAGTTTCCCCTATTAAATCCAGTCACGCAGATCTTTTGCCACTCAGTCAGGCCGAGGGGGGGGGGGGTGGGGGGGGGGGGTGGGGGGGGGGGGTTGTTCCGGCGGTTAAGTGGCGTCAATGCATTCCCTTCATATAAAAATAGAGGTGAGTTGACTTACAATTGCACTCTGTAAGCAAATCGGAGAGTAACGGGCCAGATGTAATACAGAATCCATACTGTAGCCCTGAAGGCAGCTTTCCTGTCCTTTTACAGAGGTGAAAGTGTTACAGTTTCTCCTTTTAGGGTTTATTTATCTATGTCCACAAAGCAGCTGGGCTTCTATTTATGTTTTGGAGCCTTGTTGCCTGAGAGACAAGTCTAGCGTTAGATAATAGGTCAGCTGGAGACGGCACTCAGGTGATGTGCTATAGCATGTGTTGAAGTTGAACTCTCTGAAGGAGTCGGTTCTGATTATTAAAATTAATAATGCAAGCTCTAAAGAAGTTGTTTATTGTTATCTCATTAGAGCAAACACATTAATTGAACAGTTTTGTAAAGTGTTCAATCCTAGAAAGAAAAAGATATGCCTCCCAGTCTACTAGGTGGACAAGGTCATGTCATCAGAAGAACATGATCTTCAATCTTATTTTCTTAGGTGTGTTAAATTCTGAATGAACACAGACACAATTTTGGCACGTGCATTTGATGATTTCAGTTTCTGACTAAAAAGGTCAGTGGTGGCTCATGGAGAAAAGCAGATTCCATGAGAAAGATCAAGGGTAGGCGAATTGAGAGAATTCCTCCTGTCTACTGGCCCAAGCGAGGAGGACAGTGTGGGGTGAGCGGGTTCATTTGGACAGGGCCCGTTGACTGTGGCCAGAGAGGCACGGCCCAAGACGATTTGCCCGGCTTATTCCAGATGTGCCTCACAGCCTTGGCAGAAGATTAAAGCTCTGCTGCCCATTCCTCAGACACACCCTCTAAGAGCTGAGCGAGTGAGAAGAAGGGAAAGTAGGCAAACACGTCAGGTCCATGGCCTCTTTAGATCTTCAGTGCAATGTAACCTAAAAATGTTCCTTGCAGATCATTCCAATATCATAACCAAATATTGGATTACAGAAGGTACCAGGACCAAACCCTACATGGAAACTAGATTTCATCAGGAAAGAATGTGAGGTCCAGGGAGTTTTAAGCTGTGCGTCTTGGTATGGAATCAGGGTAGTCGGTGTGATGAGGATCAGAATGCAAGCAGGAAGGATTGCACATCTGGAAGTGGCTGCCTTATGCTAGTGACCTGAACTTTTAGGTCATTTCAAGAAGGCCCATTTGATGGTTTGGAGTTTGTAAGATTTCTTTTCTTTTTTTTTAGTTAGTTGTAACATGGTTAGTTGATAAGGGAAGGTGGAGGCGGGAATCGGCAAATGTTCAACAACTTAAATAAACACTAAATGAAAGTAAAGTAGCAGCCCCTCATGGACGACTGCCACACACACACACAAAACACCATGTAAAATGGTCCAAGCCTGGTCCTCTCTCATAATGCACTTTTTTCTTTTCATTTGTTGTTCTCAATTGTCAATGGATGCCTATTTCAACTGTTAAATTGCAGCAACGGTTACATTTTTCTCAACTTGTGGTTGCGTGACTGTGCATAATTTGCACAAACTCTTATGTTTTTCTTTGTTGCGCCATCCTCAGTAGACTCATGTTTAGGTAGTGCTTACTGACACCCCAAGTGTAGTGGCCTCCAGGTTTCCAGTAAAGGCTTTTTTACTCATTTTCTCCTCCTCTTAACATCTGTCTAAAATGTTTTGGAGGCCAGATGTGGCTCTTCCAAGAATGATTGCTAATTCTCATCTGAAATAAAGGGGTTTTAAATGGAACTGGGTTAGCTGTTCTCAAATCTCAAACTGTGCTGAACTTCTCAAGTATGTCAGCAACTCTGGCTACCAGCTACACGTCCCACCTTTTCCTCCGCTCTCTCCTCCCCTCGGCTTCCCCTCAGCCAGACGCTTGCGTCCCGTCTTCTGTTTTTAATCTCTCCTCACGCTTTTCTGCATTCTCTCTGTCTCACTGGGAATCTAGTCCTCCTCCTACAGTAATATTCCTTTACTCTCTCTTTCTCTCTGTCTCTGTCTCTCTCTAGGCAGTCTGCTCCAGACAGCTTGAGTGTGACCTGGCAGCAGTTTTGTTTCCTGCTGACGTGGCTCTGCTGTATCAGGGCTGCTGAAATCCCTCTCTGTCTACCTCCCTCTATCTCATTTACTTCCTGCTTCAGTGGCTATCAGTCTGTACTGTACTCTCACAAAAAAGTCCCACAGACCTTTAATACTGAACATTAGGGTTCATTTGGATCTTGTTTGTTCCTCCTTGGTGGCGTATATGAGTTTATTTACCTTTATTGTACTAGGAAATAATCCCATTGAGATTCAGAATCTCTTTTTCAAGGGAGTCCTGGCCAAGACAGCAGAATAGTTGTTCCATATAAAAAAATGACGCACAAAAACATCCGCATAAAAAGGACACTTTGCTTTTATTACATTCTGACATAAATAATTTATATAGAGGGTAAATAAAATGGGAACACAAAATGGACCCCTGGGGGACTCACCATCAACCTGAACACTTTGTGTTCTGCCACTCAACTGGTTGTAAGAATCTCCAGTATTACCTTTTGGAGAGACATTCCAATATCCATCCATATCTGAGAAAGGCACAGCACAATATTCTTTAGAATCATAGCACTTATAAAAATCATTTAGTGCTTTCATAGTGCATAGTGACAGTGCTGTGTTTTTTTTTTTTTTTCAAAAACCTGACTACAAATCATTTACAATGTTTTTTTGTTACTAAACTGATCACTTAAGCCCTTCTAAATCCTTGGCTAAAGTAGATAGCTTGGATATTGGCCTATAATTGTTTGGATTTGATCGGTCACCACCCTTTAATAAAGGAATGACATATGCTGACTTCAATACACTCTATATTAATCCAGTTTCAATAGTCAGGTTGAACATTTTCATTTTTGGGTGAAGAACTCCACATCAGCAGAACGTTTCAGAGAGCAGTGTCTATGGTTGGCTCTGGAACAGACCACAGACTCCTCAGCTGGAGCAGAGCTGAGGAGTCTGTTTGTCAAAGGTTCTGCAATATGTTTCAGCAGCAATATTTAAAAAGTGTGGATCGAACCCATCAGGACCAGCCATCAGGCTCCAACAATAAACTCCAACTCCAACCCATCAGGAGTTGAGTATGGATGGTGTGGTGCTGTGCCATGTCTGTCCCGCTCTGCTCCAGCTGAGGAGTCTGTGGTCTGTTCCAGAGCCAACCATAGACACTGCTCTCCAAAACGTTCTGCTGATGTGGAGTTCTTCCGTTCACCCAAAAATAAAATTTCTTACCCAATCTGCCAATTCTCGTTGTGATCTTGTTTCCTCAGAAATCGAGTTATTTAGCACAAATTGAGTACTGCATGACTTGTAGATCGGGGATGCTCAATGTGCATGGTGAAATAACGGTTATTTGGCTAGTATTATAATATTTTTTCTAATTTATCGGTATTAGCGAATATTGGATCTTTTTTGGTGCATTTCTCCTACATTTAGATTTACATTTGCTGTCATCTAATAGTTAAAGATATTCTTTAAAAACACTAGCTTTGTAACACAGTTAAATGTGATCTAAACACAATCTACAGTATATACTACATTTTAATACTGTGACTCTTTGTTTACTTTTAGATCAATTGATAATTGATCTAAATCAATCAAAATCAATTGATTTTATTTTCAATAAATGTTAATTATTTTAACATTTTTGTTTTATTTTAATATTGTTCATTTAGCAGCCTTATTGTGAAAATAATTATCAGTATTAGCCAGCTTCAAAATAAAAATAATTCAACACAAAAATAAGCCTGGCAACACTGGCTCGCCAACGAAATGAAAAGGCTGGGACTGTGTGGCTGACAGTTTGTGGAAACCTTTTTTTTAATGTATAGCAATTTTTTTAATGACCATCTCTTATGGCTTAAAAGCGATTCTGAGACACTGAATGTAATATCACCTTTTACCCTTGCTCTCTTTTGAGCGTTCACAATATTTTGAACATGCAGTACTTTATTGTTTGAGCCACAATTGAAGGTGAGATTTCCAGTGAATTTGTTGGTGAACTATCCCTTTAAGCAGCTTTAGGCTCCCACCTCCCACGTTGTGGACATGGTAAAAGAGGACGAGAGCTCAGCAGGAGCTTTTCCTCTAGGTCTTGTAGGACTTCCTCTTGAAGGTCTTCAGCTAAAGGTAATCAGTGGTTCGAGAGTGGAAGATTGGTATCCTCTATAACATGTGGGCATGTCAGAATAGAACGAGAGATGTTTACACACTTCACACTGTCCCAATGTGTCTGTGATGATCTGTGGCTGAGCAATTCATATGAAGCTCTCTGTTCACTATTGAAGAGTGAAATGTCTTGTGTCTAATTTCAACACATACCTTGTCAAATGCTATTGCATTTAATGAGGCCAAAAGCACATAAAACAGAAGAGGATGCCCAAGGCATAGCACACACCATGTTCATATGCAACCTCCCCCCTGAAAGATCCCCTCTAATCATTCCCTAGGAGCCACAGGCTCCAACCTAACTGTTCCTCTCATGTTAATGGAATCCATTAACTTAGTTGCTGGAGTCAGTAACATCCCCACAGTGTGTGTATGTGCATATGTGTCTTGTGTTAAAGGAATGGCTGTTTTTAGTATTGCAAAATGATTTTGATGCTTTTCAGTTTAATAGAATAAAATGGTCACTGTTCTTCTCTACACAGATTGAATGTTCCAGCAAGCTCTGGTTTGCTACAGGGTTTGTTTCTTTTATCTGGTTCTTCTGACTAGAGATAGCAGATTAGAGAGAAGAATGTGAGGCCTGAGTCTGATTGCACCGTGAGGGACTGTGAATTTCAGCTATGGGAGGCATGGCTTATCCTCACTCTTAAGCCTGGAAGGCATTCAGGCATTCTTTCCTTTGTCCTTTCAGAGAAAGTTCAGCTAGACCTTGAGCCTAATGAGGCCAGGCTCAGGATAGATATGCTGCGCACACGTTTGGTCTTGAGTTTTCAGCGCTGTCAACTGCAATTTGTGATCTGTCCAAAATTTGCTTGATGATTGTTGTATTCATTTTATCTTTGTTTGTGTTCCATTAGATTAGTCCACTACATAGACTAATGTGGCATCCACCATCACACGCCTGTCAATCAAGTCGAGATGTTTGAGGAAAGCATAGTTGTTTTTCTCATGTCTTTCTTATTCTTTCGCACAGACATACTCCACCATTTTATTCTGTTTTCTCTTTGAGGCTTGAATCCTTTTTTTTAGGTGCTCAGGAATGGCTGGATGGAGCTCCTGGCCTGATTCTTTACTGTTCGTTCACAAATTTCTGAGTTTTTAGAGCTGGCGGGGCTTGGCTGATGTAAAAGACTGAGTGAGGTGAAGGTGCTGTGGGGGAAACAGAGATGACTCTGAGATTTGCAGGATAAGGAGCTTGTGTGAGTTTCCACAAAAGGCCTTCGCCAGACGTGCATCCCTGGGGGTGAACTGCTTTACACATGGTGAGAAGAGGATGAAGGAAGGAAGATGAAGGAAGCGATAGCCACAGAGCACATGGTGCTCATTTATTCTAGTTGAAATGTTGCATTCTGATGTGAGGGGCCGGATTCTTCAGCACTTGGGCTCATGGGACTTCAGTTTTTATAAGTACTGCAATCACTTAGCTGTGATGCAATATCTACAGTATCCAGAACGTTGTTACTGTCACACTAGGATTGGCTTCAGATAGAGTGAGATGTTGTAGCGGATTTCTGTGAAGGGGTCTGGGGAAAGTTGCGCAGGTTTAGCGCATCTGCTGTACGTCCTGCCGTAAGCACCAATGGCAGTTGGTTTGTGAACCTATATCAGAGCTTTAAAGGGGCTGAATTAAAGTTAATTTACTCACCTTCATGTTGTTCCAAACCTGTATGACTTTCTTTCTATAAGAAGGTTTTTTTGAGAAATGTCTCTATCACAAACAGTTTAAAAACATTTAAAAATCTTACCGACCTTAAACTTTTGAACAGTAATATACGTGTTTCAAGTTTAGGTGGAATCTAGAGTTTGAGCCTCAAACAGCAAGTGAAACATTATCCCTTTATCTCATTTAAGGTTTATATAAGTGCTACTTTCTTTTTGGTATTTTATTTTATTGAGTGAGAGGGGTGGGGGGGAAATGTAACTGTCAAACCCACAGTTCCTGCGTTATCCCCACATATTAAGCAAATGTGCTAGTCGTTAGGCCATGGCTCCAAGAATTTGAAAATGCATTAAAAGCAGAAATCCACTGGTCCACTGCCCTTCTGGCTTTATTTCAGCATCAGACACCAAGAGTTCTCTGGCTGCAACTGCACTTGAGCTCATTTTCAGTATTGGCTACATTTTTAAAGGCCAGTTTGCAAGGCCAAAATTGACAAAAACCTTCCTGGACACCGTAGTTTTGTTTTGTTTACAGGATATTGGGGGAGGAACAGTATCCAAGGGAACTAATGAGGAGAAGTGTGAGAGCAGACTATTTTCAGAGAGCTTATCTGAAGGGCAGAGCAGGACATGGTGTAGTCTCAACCCCTGCATTCCTGTCACATGATCTCAGGACCGTGTCCTCTGCCTCCAAACACCCGGCATTAGTGAACACGCTTACAGGAGACACCGACAGGATGCAGCTTATGTGTGTGTGATATTTAAACGTCATCACAGGCTCCAGGTGTGTAACTGGGGCGATGAGAGTGAGACAGCTGCAGTAAACACAGCTGCTGAAACACACGGCGCTATCCCGACGTAGACCTTTATAACACTAGTTTACAGTCGCTCTCCTGACCGTTTAGGATTAGGGATCTTTACCCTTTCGGCTCAATGAATCTGGTTTCTTGGTGAACCTTAATGGTTCTTTTATTGATTATTTGGGGGAGAATAAAAAATGATTTGAAAGTAATTCAGATTGTGTTTAGTCTTTAGCAGCAGTTTTCAAAACATAAGTGGCGTCATTAATCATGATTACAGCTTTTACACTCAATCCCCCCCTGGGCTTCATCTGCAAGCAGCAGTATATCAGTTGTACGTACAGGAATCACAATACACTTTCACTTTTAGGCCCTCTAGCAATTTGACTTAGTTGATATTAGATGTGTATCTATTATTCTATTCATACTTTACATTATATCACTTGTAATATTTTATTTTTTAGTGTTTTACTTTTAATTTAGTCCGTCATGTAGATAATATTCATTTTCTTTAATCTTTACATGTGACATAAGAACATATTTTCACATAGCTAACTGGCCCACACAGTGCTTTTTAGTTTTTTCATCTTTTCTTTAAGAGATTGAGAGGAAGATGAATATGACTTAATGTATCCATGTGTGTACGTTTCTATACATAAGCTCATCAATTTTGTTCAATTTTTGTTGAACAAATTATTAAATGGTGTGATTTTAGTTGGTGAACCATGATCTTTTTAAAAATTTCCTACTAAGAAATAATAATTATAATAATGGTGATATTATTATTATCATTATTATTATTATTATATTATGTAATTGTTAGTTGCAATTCTTGTTAATAATAAATGATAATATCAATCAACAGGGTCTTCACATCTACATATGTACATTTCCATGCATAAGCTCATAATTTTTGCTCTTAGTTGTTCATTGTAAGACAAATTTTGATAACACTTTATTTTACGGTGTCCTTGTTAAATGTGTTACCATAGTAATAACAGTAAATTATGCATAATTACATGCAACTAACCCTCAAACAAACCTTATTCCTACCCTAACCTAACCGTATAGTAAGTACATGTAGTTGCTTAATATTACTCAATACTTGGATATATAATTACACTGTAGCAATGACACCTTAAAATAAAGTGTAACCCATTTTTTTAACCAATACCATCCCTCAAATTGTTAACTGATTTTTGATTAGTTGGTTATGTTCCTAGAATATACATTTTCTCCTTAAATATACAAATACTTTGGTTCATTTGTCTATCCTTACCAGTCAACACTAGTGCAGTTTTAAGAAATCAGCTGCTAATAATCTTACCATTTCAACTGTTTGACTATGTGTTTCCTAGCATAAGAACAGAAGGTTACTGAGTTTTATATTCTTGCAAGTCTGGAGCCCTTTCCGGTACTGAGAGGCGTAGTGTGTGTTGTTTATAGAGAGCATACGACTTGCAGAGTGCCAGTGGAGTAATGCAATACTGGCCTGAAGAGCTGGCTGCATGCTCTAGTCATCTGTATACCATCTGAGCCACACACATTCACACCTGTGGAGCAGGTAATGTTTACAGATGTGCAGATGAGGGTGAAGTCATGTTCTCGTGAGTAGCTTCTCTTTGAAGCACATCAAAGCTGCCAAACATGCCATCACACACCCATTTGCATGCCATAGCCTCCTCCCTCTCATCACCCCAGTCCTCATCCTCCTACTCGGGGTTATGAGCTTATAAAAACATTACACTTGCTAAAATGATCCCCAAAGGAGGCTTTGAAAGACGTTTTAAACAAGTGCTCCCACTTCATCTTTGACGTGTGTTCTCCTCTGAACTTGACTTGTAAAAATACAGTTCGGCTTTTAAAGTGTAGCTGCATGTGATCTGCTCAGATGATGAACTAGTACAGGTGGTTGGTCACCATGTACAGGGCTCAACAGTTTTTTGTTTTTTTTTGCCCTGCTAATATATTCACTGGCTCCTCCACAAGTGTTATTTTAATATTATTTATATAATATTATATTTGTTAATATTTTGAATTAGCTTTTATTTCCCCGCCATTGACGGAATTTTCCAGCAGTTTTCATTGTTATACGGTAGGGGGAGCTATTGCGCATCTTCTGAAAGAATACATAATCTCTGGACCAAAACACAGGCCAAGAAGCAGAAACAAGTGATAGAAGCATTGCTTATTCACATGTAAAATAACATGATTAAACATTAAACGACGTACAAATCAAAACTGCCTGACATTAACGAATGAAATGTTGAACCCACAACACCTATTTTGATGATCGGTCTGAATCGAATTTTTGACAAACACATTTTCGACAAAAACAAATTTCTAATTTTTATTGAAATTTTAATCTAATATTGGTTTAATTTCAGCTTTTTCATTGTAACAAACCCTTTATAAACATTTTAATTTTAGTTTAGTTTCATTCATAGTTGTTTTCCCCCCACAATCAAGTATTATATTTTACAATGTGAAAAACAATGTTCATTTTGAGATTTGCTAAAGATTACATTTTATTAAATGATTATAGTTTTTAAGTCAACTGTTAAATGTTCTTGTTAGCTTTTCTCAGGTTTACAGCATTACACTACAGAGATGGACTTTCCAATGCCTGAATAGACCATTTTCCTTCCACCTCCCTTTGATTGTAGGAGGGATGAAAGGCTGCTGTGAGGAAGGAAGGAAAGAGGGAGGGAAAAAGGGAAAACCATTTATCTGGACTTAACTTATCAAGTTCAGACAATAGTGATTGTAGACACAATTATGAGTATTGGTTGAAATGAAATACGTACACGCATTGAGGAGAGATGAAATTGCTCTCTTCATTGGTGGGCACATTGTGGCAGCCGTCCTCCCTCTCTCACAGGGAATGTGTTAGTAAGACTTTCTATGCTGGAAACCTTCCTCAGGTTGACCTAGATTAAAGTGGACGGGGTTTTTCAGTCCGTCACGTTTAGGTCTGTTCGAATGTGGCGCTTAAGTTCAAGAATTTGTCGTCTGCTTGAGAGATTTGGTGTGAAGTTCTTTGCTTTGTTTTCTTTGAGTTGTATGTAAAACTTTGTGCTATCATGGGCTCACTTTATTAACTGTTATCTGCTCACCCTCTCCTGATCTTTTTTTTCTGGTATGTTAAATATTTGCCACAGTGAACGAGGGTTTGAAGGCGCTGCCAACAGTTTACAGGAAGTCGGCTCACGGATAAAGGTTAAAGCGAGGTCTTGTGTATCGCAATGAGGTGCGAGTCGCTCATCGTCAGAGGCTGTGTTTACACGCGCTGTCTGTCTCTCTTCCTTGATCCCAGGAGTCAAAGAGTTCAGATTCTTGTTCATGCTCTCTCTCTTCCTTTCTCTCTCGCATTTAAGTTTATATGACGGTTTTGCATACAGTGTTGCCAAAGCATCAAATATGCATACAAAAATCAGTGACAAAAAAATAAAAGGTCCTTGAAATTCTTGACTAATTTTTCATTCTCTATAATACAACCATGTAGTCATTTTATTTTATGTTTTTATTTTATTATTTTTCTTGGTTTTACCTTATTTTCTTTTTGTTTTGTCTAGACAATGAATGAACTAGTCAAGTTGAAAGCTGCTGTTATTTTCTGAGGGTGTGTGCACTACAGTGCAGTATAAATATATTTATTTCTACGACAGACCCACTAACACCTGCATTCAATCCCTTTTACACAGTTCACTCTTTCTCCAGCACTCTTTTTCCTTTCTCTTAGAGTGTCTGAATCAGCAAAGCATTATTGGCATGACTGTAAAGGATGTCTGTATTACAAAAAAGCTTTCAGGTGCTTACAAAGTCCAGGTGTTATGCAGAATGGAAATAAAGTACAATAACGGCATGTTGTCATCAACGTCATGTTTGACTAAGCCTTTAAAATCACAGTGGAAACATTGAGTTGCAATATTCTTACAAAATATAATGAACGAAAGGAAAGCAACTGGATATGTCGACCGCATTAGCTTTTCAAATTCAGACATCAAAGGTTTAGTAATTTTCTAAAATTGGCCATTAGGGAAAAAAAAGATTATATTGTTCTAATTGGAAAAATAACTTTTATATCTGCCTAACTAGAGACAGGTTTGATATTAAAACAAATACATCAATAAATAAAGATCTGCATCCCTGCTGTGTACTCTCAAATGAATTACTTCTAGTTCAAAAAACTTTGTTGGTGAGACTATAGCCAATAACAACAAAGAATTTTAAACAAAGAAAGAAAAGGAATGATTATATAAACTCTAAATGATGAAAGGGAGCAGAGTCATTATTACATAGATGGAGAGAGTTATAAGAGAAACTGCTCTCTTTCCCTCTCTTTGCCACTTGATGAGTTTGTTTCTTAAAGGGTCTGCCAAACACAAGGAGAGAAAAGTGTGTTAAACCCATTTACACCTGGAATTAAGATCCGTCTCTGGTCAAGGCGAGTTGTTTATTTCTGGTTTTAATGTCCCAAATGCGTATGTGACGTATTTTCACACACTATGTCAGTGTGTTTGCACCTGTATTTAATGATGGGCATTTGTGATTGGATTAATAGCAGGTGTAGACTGGGTCTCAGCTGGTCCCCAGCACTTCACTTCTGAGATCCAGAGCCTTGTTGCTGTGCTGTTCTTGAGCTCTGGGTTAGTTAATCCAGGTGTTGATGTAAGCATCAGTTGAAAAGTGTGTGTGTCGGGGGCTGGGGGATTTGGCCTCAGCAATAAACCCTGGATTGTAGACTGGCCTCACTTTCACTTTGAAACAGGAAGTTTTCAGCTCTCGGGACTTATTTTTCATTTCCACGGGCCTGTTTGCACACTCCCAGCGGTGACACCTCTATGTGAGAAAGAAAGAGAGAGTGGATGAATGTGTGTGTGTGTGTGGCTCCTGGGAACAATGAGTCACCAGGTTCAGGGTTAATAGACCGCGTCAAAATGCCTTGCCATAATTAAAAGAAATCATGCTATGCCTAAACTCTCCCTGTCTCTCCTTCCAAAGGTGTTTGTTTATGTCTACATCTGTTCACACGCTTGAGAGAAATGTCATAATCTCTCTGGGGTCAAGTTTTTTTTGTTTTGTTTTTTTGGAAGTAGGGATGTCAGTTGACATAAATTCCCATCTAACCTTTGTAAATTAACAATCAAATTGGTTAATCATCAAACATTAACCTCACGAAAGACAACATTTAATGACATATTTTTTTTTGTTTTTACTCGCTTCATAACATCATCAACTTTTATTCATGACACAAAGGTCCAGATATGCAGATAATGCAGTATATATATATATATATATATATACAGTATATATGTATATATATATATATATATATATATATATATATATATATATATATAAATAAATTGATACATGTACAAATAAATAAAACAATACAAAACAATTAAAAATTATGCGGAAGAGGCATCATTTATGTCCAATGTTTCCAAAAGCAAGCTGTATACCTTGTGTCACTCTTAGAAACATCATCTATGGACACGATCATATTCTTTGACCCTGTCAACATGAATCTATACATACAATTTCTTAAAACAGAGTTAAAGTGGCCACATTGTTAGACAAACATTTCACTGGTACTACTCCACCTAGGAATTTTAAGCACAATTCTCTGTGCATTCTTATAAGTCGATTTTTGACTCACTAAAATTACACTACAGAAAGGCAGTATACAGTGAAGTGCAATAGGTTTTGAAGAGTGTGGTTTTAACATCAGGAGTGCACATGTGGAATTTGCGTGCCAGCATGTTTGCCTGCCCATTCAGTTTTCCACACTGACGTTGCACATCATCATCATCATCATCATAGAGCATCTCTTATCATATGGCCCAGATATTTAAAGGGATACTCCACTTTTTTTGGAAATAGGCTCATTTTACCACTCCCCCAGAGTTAAACAGTTGAGTTTTACCGTTTTCGAATCCATTCAGCCGATTTTCTGATATTTAGAAGAATATCAGTAAACAAACAGTTTCTGGTCTCATTGACTTCCATAGTATATATTTTTTTCCTACTATGGAAGTCAATGAGACCAAAAACGGTCTGGTTACTGATATTCTATCTAAGAAAATCATCTGAATGGATTCGAAAACCGTAAAACTCAACTTTTTAACTCTGGGGGAGTTGTAAAATGAGCCTATTTCCAAAAAAAGTGGAGAATCCCTTTAACTTTCTAAATCGAGTGTTTGGAATAACCAAGCTGATGTGGCTTCTCATTATAGAATGAGTCATGACGGAGTCAATATATTATTTCACAGTATTCTATACAGTGATAAAAGCTATGTCGATTTGCATTGCATTTTAAATATACTTTATCATCATGAAAATACCAGAGAACGCTTAAAGAACTCGGATAATGAAATTAATGTAAAATCATCGTACATAACGGATAGACTTGTCAAATATGTCTCAACTACAAGAATACAAGCAGCAATTTTTTTTCATCTAGAGACCAAACTATACCAAGTATTTCTATTAAAATTAGTGCCAACACATGTGAAAATAGTGTCCACATGATGCCTTTCTGCCTCGTTTTGTTTGTAGCTTTGTGAAATATTAGTCACACATCTTTATTTAGAGCCGGTGGTCTCAAATGAGCTCAAACACAACATAAAACAATACGTTTTTCTTTTAGAACATAGCTAGTAAAATAGCTAGCAAGAAATAGCTTAGAAAGCTTGAATAGAAATCCAGCAGGATTGCAGAAGAAGCATCTGAGGCTAAGTTGATATTTAAATTGAACTGAGACCTCCATTCAGTCTCCAGAGCTGTGAAAGAGCAGATGTGTTGGGTTCCTTCATAGCCCAGACACTGGATACACACACATCTCACACTGTTATTTTGCTGATTTACTTTTAGCGGCTATGTGATTGTTGTTTGTGTGCCTCTTTCCACTCTCCACCCTTCAACTTGGTGATCTGGGAACAAAGGCAGGCCTGCCGGCACAAGAGACATGACGTTAGCCCTGGCTTTCTGGAGCTCCTCCAGGCTCAGAAATAGGTCAGGTTTGTAAAAATAGGGCCTAACACAGGAGGGTCTGCTGCTAACTCTTACTGCTCCACGGTGCTATTGTTTCTCAATGTCCACTGGCCCTAAACCCTCTCCAAAGTTCAGACATACTTGAGCATGGGCATCAAGATGATGGCTTTTCCTTTTGGGCCTCAGACTGTGGAGGCACCTCCTAATTATTGTGACTGTTCTTTGAAAATGTCTGTTAAGAAGTCCACAAATTTCCTCTCGGAAGTTTATATATTGTTTACTGAGGCAGATAAGACTATTTCCTCCTGATAACTACACAGAAACACATTCACAAAGTCAATTTGTTTATCTGCACCCTCCCCCCATCAAGTGAGAATATAAATATTGAGGTCAGAAGAAAAGTCTTAACTCAGCATTGTTTTCCCCTCCTCTCCTTTCATTATTCTCAGAGGAAATGGACATTTCACAGAAGGCTTCATGATGTTCAGACTTGAGTTCCATTTAAGTCTCAAGTTTGTTGTTGATGTTTCTTCAAAAATCCTTTGGAGAAAAAAAATGGAAACATGTTAGAATGGTGTCCTACACCAAGAGTACAGTATTGTACACTATTCGATCAACGTGGATGGCATAGCTTGGATAACTGAGAATTTGATGAGAAATTTTTAAGAAATATCCAGCTTGATTTTTCTGTGAATATCAAGGAGACAAATCTGAGATGCAAGAAAAGCAAAAGTAAATTTCTACATTTGTTCTTTTTTCTGCCTTGAAGAAACCATTTTAAAGATTTGTTTTCTTGTCCCTTTTTCTTATGAAAGAAACAAGAGTCACAGAACAAGTCTTCATTAGCTCTTCATTTTCTTGTTGTCTAAAAATTTCAATTGAGGTTTATTTTTGATTTTTACTTCTTTTTCATACAAGTCTCTTTACTCACCATTTACCATCATTGCTGCCTAAGTGACAATTTTGGTGAGATCTAAATTGTATAATTGTTAATTTTACTCCATTTTAATGGAAGTCTCTGTTTTCTCTTTGTTTTGTGTAATTGCTGAATAGATTGCAAAATGGAAAGAAATTATATATTAAAGAGTGTATTTCTTCTAATGAGTCTGCATCTACATTTATTTTATTTAATTATCATCTAAAAAGTAATTCATGAGACCTGTTACCACAACTTATATTAAAGTTAAACTAAATAATGCAAACTTTCTTTTTTTAGTTCTGTTAACATTATAATGTGGATCATTTTTTTTTTTTTTGGAGGAAAATTTCTTTCTTAAAGAACCTACAAGTTTTTACTTTTGGAAATTGGGCAGTTAATTTCTAGTTCCCAGCAGGCTTTTAAGTCTGGGTAAGGAAAATAAATGTGAAAGTAAGTGTTATTATTTGATTTATTTTTTTAGTGAAAGGAAACACCTGTTAGTGTATAATGCTGTTAAGTTTGACATTTTATTGTGACTAATTGTGCTGAAGAATAGGCAACATGAAGGTAAACACTACGTTGACGCTATAAGCAATGATTGTGCCAATGCCAGTGACAAGTAATATCTTACTTATTCATTAAATTTGCATGATGAATAAGTTACATTTCGCATGTGCTATAAATATCCGGGTTTTAACTGAAAAAGTTAAGTTTACAGTGCAACAAATCAAGTTGGACTTAAAAAGTTACAAAATGCTAAGTTCCTCTGAATTAATTTAGTTTGTTGATTGAACATAATTTCTTTCAATGTTGTTGTAATTCCGTAAGATTGATGCAAACTGTTGTGTTAATTTTTTTGTTGTTGTTGTTGAGCCAAGATATTTTTTTGTTCACATGTACGTAGAGGATCTTTCTAGAATGTTTTTATGGATACATCTCCATCCTCTCACATGATTTTCTCAGTGCTGTGAAATCGCTCTCTATTACAAAACACCTCCATCTACCTTGGAGTCACAGTAGCTTATCGGACTCAGACGGAACAAGATAAGAGCAGGAACCGTTGCCAAGCAACTGTGGTTACAATGAAAAAGACGTGTTTAGCAGAGACGACTCCTGACACACTTATTCAGTCTCTCAGGCCTTCAGCTCCATGTGGTCTGCTGGAGAAGAGATGAGCTGTAGGCTAATTACGGACAAACGGTGAAGATTTGCTCAGGAATGTCAATTACAAGTTTGAAGGAGAATGTCACATCTACATAAAGAAATACTGTCGAATGCTTTAATATGAAAACTGTGTTCTCCAAGAGTAATACTGTAATTGCTCAGCTGTTACTTTTTCATTGCTCAGGAGGTTTGAAAGGACAGTTACTGCCACCATTTTCTCAGATGTTTTGTCCTGAAATTTCTATGGAAAATAATTTTTATTTTAGTTGACATTTTTATTTTTATTATATTTTTTAAGACTAAGGTACCAGATGTATCAGTTTCAATTGTTTGGATGCAGGCTAATGCAAATATGAGCTTCAGGGCCAGGCATAACAGAGCCAGAGTGGCGGTGACCAAATGTCCCAGAGGTCTGAGCGCAGGGCCAGAACAGGGTGACTGGGAGTTTGATCAGTGGAAGGGAAGGTGATGGTCAACTTTAGGAGCGTCTGGAATTTTGCCCACCAGAACCACAGACCCACAATATACTGTTATCACATCTTCAGAATACTGATATAAAGTCATAAACTACACTAAAGCCTGTTTGGTTTGGTCTTTTGTGATGGCTTTATCAGAAGGAAAGAGAATACAGTGACCCAAAACTCTGCTCAGGGCTAGTTTGTTTATCTGTAGACAAAAAGTCACTTTTAAATTCTCAATAGTCCCACCATTTGCTTAAGATCCTTTCTCATTTTTTTCATGCACAAAAGTACTTAAGCATTCATTTATCTCCCTATTACTGTAGATTATTAGAAGAAATCTCAATGTCTAGAAGAAGTCTCAAACTTGCCAATATCTCAGTCTGTGATTTTTTTTTTTTTTTTTCCATATCAAAATCGTCTTGTCGTTTTGAACATCGCAATCACGCTCTGATCCACACCAAAACAATCGCTCAGTGCGCCTGAACAAGGTTGGTTGAGGTGAGAAAGCAATCCGACCCAACTGACCAACAAACCAGGCAGTAGCACTGAGTGAACAGAACTGTCCTGCTCCAGTTGTCTGCTGACTCTTGTTTTTTCCTCCTCTCTTTCTTTGAGGAAACATTTATAGATCACTCATGTCTGCTTTGCCAGAAACATTCAAGAAACCCAAATGGGGTTGGCAGTTGATGATGTGCATTTTGTGCTTGTATGTCTGTGTTGCTGTGTGCAGCAGTAAATCTGGCTCAGGATTTACTCTGTCTGCCTCGCCGCTATTTCAGTGGTGTCCTGTCTCAGTTAGTTCCTGCTCTCCCTCTCTCTTTTTCAATGTTCTCATGTGGACTAGCGCTGGCAAGCGATAGCAGCAACAACAGGCTAACAACAATAACAGACCTGAGTAGTACACATCTGCATCTTGTTCACCACACTTTTGATGTCTATTTAGTTCCTTCCCTCTCTCTGTCACTGTCTTTCAAATCAAATTGTGGATCGGTTCGGTTTACGTCACACTGTAAAAAAAAATTATTTAAAGCTACACTGTGATTTTTTTTATTTTTATTTATTTTTTTTACCCCCATCTAGCGGTGAAAAGCTATGACCATCCAGTGAATATTAGTTTTTGTTCCTCTCAATTCCGATTTCGTTTTAACTCCTACGGTGGCCAATGTAGTCCAAGATTAACATGGCTTCCAGTTCGACCTCGTCCATGAGTGTTAACTCAAATGTACACACGAAAGGCGAAGCTTGAATTAACGGGTATGTCCCTCTTTGGCTAATGTACTTTCAAGATGGTGGGGCAACATGGCGACCGACATTAGAACCCCTTACCCGTATGTATTTTCAATGGCATATTATACACTCACGAGAATACTTTATTACTTAAACGAAGTAAATATACATTAATGAGCACATACATTTCTGAAAGAACTTAGTGTTTTTAGCTAAGAATAAACTAAAAGAGTTATTTGAATCAGAAAATGTCACATAAAATAATTTGTTACAGTATCATTTTAATACTACTGCTATTACTACTAACTATATTCAAAATTTGCTTCTAATGGCATTAAGATGCTGAATCAAATTTCTTTGGATGTAAAAATATGCTCAAGCTCATAGGACTCATAAACAAAGACCACAATGTGGTGTTTATGTGTGGTCTTGTAACAGTCAGTTATGTCATCATTTGACTTTCAAGACTGGAAACAAGCTCTGGTTCTGGCACAATAAGATTCAATTTTGGTTGAAAAGCGCTGTCTGATAGGTTGAGCACCAGTTTAGACCTAACTTCAACCATTCTCTTCTCTCCTAATGGCGACTAGGGTGTTTTCCTCTCTCCAGTGCGCCCCTGTATGTAGGTCAGCACCCAAAACAAAGCACCAGTGATGTGATATAGCTCCACCGTGCCGGAGCTTTGCCGTTTCCTCTCAATGTGGTCACCACATGTGCTGCTTGTTTTGAGGCAAAGGATAGGGAGTGAGAGGGGCATGAAGCAAATGTTAAATCCACATGCAGTTCTCAGGCTGTTGTTTTCTTATTATAACTAGGTTTGTCTGTTCTTGCAGAAGCATCTTTTATCCCCACCCTAAAAGAATGACAACAAAAAGAGGTGGGTTTCCAGAGCTCCCACTCAGGTTTCATCAGGCAACATGACACAGCTCAGCATGTCATACTCTGTTGTGGGGAGAGGCACTGAGACACAGTTATTGTGGGAAAGATGACCGATTGGGACTGCGGGCATGGAGAGGACATGGAAATGTAACTCTAGAGATGGATTAGACATTCGATCCGTACATGGTGCTTCCCTGAGAGATGGTCACATGGACGTCTTTCAGAAGGAGAAGGTGCGATTGACAGGATGAAATGTCTTTCAGCACTGCTAAAAGATCAGCTGGTCAACAGTAGTGATTGTTTCAGTGATGGATCGTTTCAAATTCTATTATGGGACTGTTGACCCCGATCTCATGAAAGTTCGTATCTATTGCACGAATGTCATTTCTCGTGCCATTTATATGCCAAAATTTGTTTTTGCGTGTATATGGTACGTGTTTTTCGCGTGCATATGATACGCACTTTTTGGCGTATAATAAGTACGAACTCCCCACCTCCTTACCCCTAACCAGTTTTGGCGTATAAATGCCATGAGAAATGACAATCGTGGTATAGATACGCACTTTAATGACACTGTGTTGGACTTTTGAATGCTTGAATCTGATTGGTTGACAAACGTTCTAAGTTGTTCAATTGTTTTCAGGGAAACGCACGGCTAAAGTAGTTCCAGGCAGGTTTTGATCGCATTACAGTTATCAATATCACTTCGCCAAATGATTTCAGTTATTTCAAAGGTCTTTAGATTACAACTGCATAAGAACCAAAACCCACAATGACACTGACCGAGCAAATAAATATAGTAAACAATAGGATAAAAATGACAAAAATTGCCGACAACTTTTATTGGCCGACAACTGCACCCCCTTGTCAAATTAGTGGTCATTACACCTTGGATCAATTACAAAATGTGCTGATACTCTGCCAGTGGAAAACAATTGTTCAAATTAAGGTATATATGTGACATTATTAGGTTTTGCATTTATATAATTGGAATGATTGAACCTCATCCCTATATTTATTTAATATTTGAATTACAGCACACTCTAGAAACCTACTACTTTTTATAATTTATACAATCAAAATATATTTTATTTGATTTATTTTAACTGCTGCAACATCTTCATTCTTTAGCACGTTTGACCAGGAGCAGCATGGAAATTCATGCTGGTGTACGCTGGACTTTTCAGCGGGGAGTTGCCACTGAGCGTCGTTTAAGAGACAGATAGAGGGTGAGAGATATTAAGGCTCCAAGAGATTAATGTTTCTCCCCTCTGAGTGTCTGTTTTTCCCGGCGGCTGATATAAATCTGTAAATTGCTCTTGATTTGGGTGTCTGCCTCAGCGGAGCTGCTTGCTGCTTCTGCAGTGTTTACAGGACATCAAGTGTGTGTCTCTGTGGCCCTGCTGAGGTCCATATATCACCCCTAACGCTCTCCGGGAGATCTTTCGCTTTTGGTGTGGTGCATGTACCAGGCTGATGGATGGAGGACGAGCATGGCCCTGGAGGTCCTGTTGGTTTACGTTGTGTTGGAGGAGTTGTATTGAAAGGGTGAAGGACCACCCATGTGCTGGCTTCTCTCTTTCGGTCCTCCTTGCTCATCTGCACATGGACAGGAATATACACAGACTCCAGCTTGACACAGGCATCCCAGAGAGATACTGGGTCTCTGGGCTCGAAACCCTTCACAAGCACATACAACTTCTAAACAGCGTGTGGAGTGTACACAGATGCGATTTATGATTAGTAGATTTACAGAGCTGTATTGTCAAGGCACCTGCCAACACATCCGGTTAATGGGGAAAGTTCTTAAGCGACACTCTACTCTTTTGACTAGTGCTTGATGGATATGGGGTTTTCAACGGCTGATGGCAATGTCAGTATTTAGCAATGTCACCAACGCTGCATTTATTTGATGATAAAATGTTATCATGAAATATTATTAGTGTCACATGATCTTAAAGGGATACTCCTCTTTTTTTGGAAATAGGCTCATTTTACCACTCCCCTAGAGTTAAACATTTGGGTTTTACTGTTTTCGAATCCATTCAGCCGATTTTTTTGATATTTAGAAGAATATCAGTAACCAGACAGTTTCTGGTCTCATTGACTTCCATAGTATATTTTTTTCTTACTATGGAAGTCAATGAGACCAGAAACTGTCTGGTTACTGATATTCTTCTAAATATCAGAAAATCAGCTGAATGGATTTGAAAACGGTAAAACTCAACTGTTTAACTCTGGGGGAGTGGTAAAATGAGCCCACTTCCAAAAAAGTGGAGTATCCCTTTAATCTAACATCTAATATGCTGATTTGCTCAATAAACATTTCTTCTTATTATTAATGTTTAAAACTTTTTTTTCAGGTTTTGTTAACTTTTTTTAAGTTAAGTCAACTGAACCTTTTTTTTACAGTGTTGATGAATAGAAAGTTAATTAAAACATTTATTTGAAACAGAAATATTTTGTAACATTGTACATTTTACATATTATTAACTGTTTATGTAATTATTCATGCAAGGAATTATTATTACTCTCTAAAAATGCTGGGTTGTTTTAACCCAATTTTGGGTCAAATATGGACAACCCCAATTGTTGGATTAAAAAATGCAATTTATAAATTTAACCCAACGGCTGGGTTTGTCCATATTTGACCCAAAATTGGGTTAAAGCAACCCAGCATTTTTTAGAACGTCATGAAATATTCAGAATAAGGTTGTTGCTGCTGCTAGCTTTAGTCAGATAAATGTACAGTACTCAACATTTGTGGATCAAAACCTTTCTTCAGTTATTTAGAACAATACCCGTTCTTCTTTTAGTGCAACTTTGATGAACTTTGGAGACTTATTTTTTGCATTGCTGTGATATTGTACGCCCAGTGTTATACTAGTCTGAATCTGTTCAGAAACAATTGTCCAGGAGAGAGTTGTTTGAAAAGGCCAGCATCATTTCATGAGTTCACTTATCAATTCATAAAACACATTAGTGCACATTACTGTTTTGTCCACATGCTTTGCTTTTTGGGGGAATAAATCGTGAGCTGTCTATGTAAATATAGAGAAAGCCTGCATAAGTCAGGAGGGGTGTGTGTTCTCAGGGGGGGGATCAGTCTCGGTTCAGGGGCTTTCCTTTCCCACAAAGGCCTGCTATACAGGGGAGCGATCCCAGGGGAAGGGTAATAGAAAACTGAGCTGGCAGGGAAGAGCCGGGCTGGGCCTCCCTGAGAGAACAAGTCCTCCTCAGGGCACTGTGCTCTCAAAGGTTTACATGCTCCCAAGGTTTCAACTTTACGAGGCCTTATACCTCTACAGCTGTTTGACCTGCCTGTGAGTGAGGACGGGTGCTCTTTTATAGGGTGGAAGCAAATATGGAGCATCTTTTTTTTAGTAGGGGCAGTGTTCTGTGTTGATGACATCATTGTAGAGGACACGGGCAGGTAGGAATGGAAAAAGAGGATTCAATTAGATTCTCTGACTTGATGCTGTAGATATACACTCCTGCCAGCTGTTTGTTTTGAATTGTTTTTCTTTCTCTTTTTTTGTCATTTTCTACAGTGTGTGTTTTGATTTTGGTAAAATTTGTGGTAAAAGAGTAATTTTTTAGAGGAAATTCCAGTTTTATTTGATTTTTTTTTTCTCCAGCAAGGATGCATTAAATTGCTAAGTGACAGTGGGAGTAACAATATATTGTTGTATTGATATAACAACAAATGCAACAGTATGTATCTGTGATGTGGACTATACAGTATGTGTCACGATATAGAGTTAGTTTTATCCAAGACTTAGGTTAATGTATTTAGAAGGTATAGTTCATCCAATCATCATGTACTGACCCTATAAGATTTTCCTTCATCTTTCAAACACAAATTAAGATTTTTTTTTTTATAAAACTTGAGAGATTTCTGTCCCTCCAAGTCCATTCCCCTTTAACTTAAAATATCACAAAAAGGTCATAAAGGTGTCATAAAATATTCAAATTGAGTGGTTTAATTAAAGTCTTCTGAAGAGACCCGATCTCTTTATATGATGAATAGATTTACTGATCAGCACACACTATAGTAAATACGGACATTCAAATATACATGCTTGCCAGGCAAGAACGACATGAGGAAAGGGTTCCTATGCAGTTTTGGAAAGTATGGAATTTGATTTGAGTGAGTTCCAGGACTTGGATATGAGTATGGAAAAAAATCAATTTTCTTTCCAGACCATTGCCACTATTCAGTTTTCTACAATATAAGATGAAGTGTATATTTTGAACTTCACTAAAATAATGTTTACTTAATTCCCACTCAAAGCAGTGCTTGCCTTACAGTATTTATGAACAAAAAAAATCAAGTAAAAGCTTTAGCAGACATGTAAGCAAGAATAATAAGTGTCCTCATTAGGGTATTAGATACTTGGCTACCGAGTTGGGTGGAGACGTGCAGCATTCAGCTGGAGCTGCCAGAGTTTAAAAGGACAGACGTGTAGGAGCACACCCAGCGCACGTCCCACGCTGCACACACTCTTTATGACTGGGAGTCATGTTTGACAGAGTGTTAACTTTTTAGGAAACATAGCATTTGCCTGTTTTCAAAGATGGCGCAAGCAGCTGCTCAGCGTTTTTCTGCAGGGCATGTGCGCGTTTGAGTGAGAACAACTGAGAGAAAAAGAATATTTGACGAATGAAGGAATATGTACTGTATCTAGGGGCAGAGAGTATGTCATCTCATTATGGCCCTATAAATGCACTGGGGTGTAGGCTTGTTTATGTTGATTTGGGTTTAAATGTTCACTGGGATCAGGTTGTACATTAGTTGTCTCTGTTGTGTTGGTAAGTATTAGGCGTACACAATTTAGGGGAAATATTTTAGTAATATTGGGAAATAAAAAATATTTTATTTTTTGTTGTTTTATATATAAACATGAAAAAAAAAATTACAGTGTAGTTAGTAAACTAGTCAAAATCTCTCATCATCCAACAACCAACTATTTGACCATCCTCTCCCATCCCTAATTTTAGTGCAGTCTGTTTTTCAGACACACCTGATAAAATTCTCACATATAGATTGTGACAGACCGGATGTCCTTACTTTAACAGGTAACAAAAAAGCCTTGGGGTTTAAGTGATAGCATCCAATGACCTCTAGGTCAAAGGTCAAACCCTTTTGACTTTGGTGGCTTGATATATCTGTTCTTTATTTGGGCTTGTTTGATGTTTTAAGTGTTTTTGAGAAGGGAAGTGTCTTGAGCAAGCCTAGACGTGCACAGTCAGATGTGACTGATACCATGCAGTCCTGCCTGTGGCTTTATGCACGTCTGCCATTCATTAAATGGCTATATACTATGTGTGCAGTGTGGCTGCACAGCTTTCACCTCTGTTTTTTCAACCTCTTTGCTGCTACATTTTTTCTTATAAAGTCTCCAAACCTCAAAAAAAGCATCATTTATTTATAACTCATCAGGGTTGTTTTTGTTCCTGCACTTTCCCTCATGTTTTCATAAAGTAGCCTGGTAGATAAGGCTTTCAAATCCAGCTGAATCTGCAAAAGACATATTGTGATCCAGACCTCTGATTGGTTCCAGAAATCTCTTAGTGTCACTGCCTAATCCCAAAGTCATGCTTAGTTTAGTTTAGTTAGGACCAGATACTCATCAATTGGTCTAATAATACACTTGATGAGATTCTAATGGAGCTGGTGATGAATCGAGTGCGAGATGCTGCCAGGAAGAGAAGATGAGCGCAGCTCTTTACTGGACTTCTAAATCACACTCTTTTATGGGCCCATTTCTCTCCTTAAAGGGCCTGACTACATTTGTATTCTTCTAATGTGACAGATGAGCAGCTTTTAAAGCACCATGTGGTATGCGAATGGAGTTTTCTAATGATGGTGTAAGTAAAAGTGTGTGTGTGTGTGAGAGAGAGGATGTTCCCTACAGACTGCAGCTGTGCTGAAGCATGCTTCGTCTCTCTTTACAGTCAACCGCAGCAGTAAACACGACACTGTGAGCGTGTCTGACACTCTCCATCTGCATTGTGCAACAGCAAATGCATGTCATCATGTTGATTAAAACAACATCATGCTAATACACTCAGTCTCATGCATACTTTTTTTTAGGATTAGCAAACCAAATAATAATTCTAGAACAACCTATAACACATTGGACGATCTCTAATCTCTCTAATCCCTTTAATCCCTGTAGGCTTTGTAATTCGAATATTTAGTAGCCTACGCTACATCCGCCGTAGCTGCTTTGCTAACAACTCTGCTGCCTAAGAAAACAAGCTAACACGCGTCATGTTGGATTTATTGAAATGACCTGTTTTTGAGTAGTATATTAATATTTTAATGACAATAAATTGTGGAAGTATGGAAGCTAAGTTGTATTTATTCATTAGCTTAAAACAATAGCAGGAGTGTTAGCAACTGAAGTTTGTTGGGTACCTTGACGCTTTTCTGGTTGAATAATGAAAACAGCGTTAATTATGATTTAGTACTGTATTTTGCTGCCAACAAAACTTCACTTGAATTCATTTTGGTGTAATGAGTGTTTCCAAATTGTAACGGCGTGAGCAGGTCAGAGTACAATCTGCGAGTTGACGTCTTGTAATTGCGATAATCCAGACATGCAAACCCAGCGTTAAACTTTGACATTCATTTGTCTGTCAGGCTAAACATGCCTCAGCAAAACCCTACCAAGGCACCGTCTGTTAGCACACGTATGTTGCAAATTCATCTGAAATATGTCTCAGTGTTTTTCATTGATATGTATGTACCAGATTTTAAAGATATATGTTTTTTCCATAGACGCCTCAGGGAACCTATGTTTACTAATCAGACATGATTATTACGCGAGTTAATTTTATGTCCAGACTGGAACACAAACTGCATTAATTGGTCTCTGCTGTATAACGACTTGTCAGTGACTGTTTGCCTATTGTAGTTGGTCAAGCACATTCAATTCTTATCCAGTCATAACAAACACTGTCAGACTGCTCTAACCTTATTTGTGGTTATTGGCACACTTCAAATTGATCTACGTTAAGATTATGTCATTTGGCTTTTTAGAAAGTCAAATGCCAAGATTTAAATATCAGTTTTTTTTGGGCGAGGTTCTTAAGGTTTTTGCCTTTTCATCATCACAAACCCCTTTAAATCTTCTGCATAATAGACTCATTGGTCTGACTAACTGACTATAAATATAGCACTGATGACTTACTGAAAGACTGAATACACTGATGACCGATTAACTGACTGACTAACCAAATATAATACACACTGACTGACTGAATTTAGCAGTGACCCATCAACTGATTGATTGAAATATTGCTGGCTGGGGGATAAATTTCTGTCTAATTTAGGCTTGCTGAGTGACATACTAGCATAATTCAGGCCCCAAATTCCTCCTAGCGGGATGGATGGTTTAGGATAGGCTG
The DNA here is from genome assembly GCA_038021265.1 of Cyprinella venusta. Taxonomy (NCBI): domain Eukaryota; kingdom Metazoa; phylum Chordata; class Actinopteri; order Cypriniformes; family Leuciscidae; genus Cyprinella; species Cyprinella venusta. The sequence continues at coordinate 25,816,935 of CM075870.1, read as the reverse complement.
TGCTCCTACGTGGATTTCTACAGTCTCTTGACTAGGCTGGATGTCTGTGGCTGAAATTTCAGTGTTTTCTATGCCAAATCAAATATGGTTTTATAGATTCTACTTCCAAAAGGGGCTCATTGAAATGTCATAAAATTACATTGATGTCCTCAGGGCCGCTGTGAAAGTAAACAAATATCCACCAAATCTCTCTATTGTTGGAAAATTGATGCATTCACTCAATAAATAATGAATGTTCAAAGATTTTATTGGCCGGGTGAAGGTCTAGTATGGAAAATATTCTCACTCCAGAAATAAGGAAGAAAGTTGACAGTTTTCCACTCTCCAGCTCTCTCTCTCTCTCTAATTATAGTCTGTCTGGTATGACTGAATTAATTGAAATATTGCAATACATAGTGATTTGTTCCATTTTGCTATAAAACAAGCATGTACATTTTAATAATTATAATCAAGAGCTTGATTTCATTGGAAAAATCAATGGAAAGTAGTATGTCTGTAATTACTTTATTTTAAATTAAGACTTTTTTTGGTCTGAAGTGTCAGTAAAGACTTTTACATCGTCACAAATGATTTCTATTTAAAATAAATGCTGTTCTTTTCAACTTTCTGTTCATCAAAGAAACCTGAAAAAAAGTATGTTTTCAACCAAAATATTAACACCACAGCTGTTTTCAACGTAAATGTTTAAATACTATTGTTAAAATACTATTGTATAACACTATTATACTAAATACTAATATGTTAAAGTACGATTGAAAGAGAAAACAATTATTTAAAAATAATATTTCATAATATTGCTGTTTTTACTGTATTTTTGAGCAATTAAATACAGCCTCTGTGAACATAAGAGACTTCTTCGAAAACATAAAAAAATAAACTTGGTGACCCCAAACTTTTTAATGTGATACTTTTATAGAATATTATAATATCAGTACAACGATCCTAAACATCCTCAAACAAAATCTACTGTGAACCTCACACAACACTAATGTAAATGACATTAGAACACTGGAATATAGTTCATTCATATGGACCACATGATACTTTTAAGGTGTTTTTATGTTTTTGTGCTTTTTGAAGCTTGACAGCCCCTGCAAGCTGTTCTTATATGAGGAATTTTTTTTTGCTCAACTATAATTTAAAATTGGAGTGTTGTACACTATGCATGTGTGCAGAGTGACCCAGGCTATGTTTTGATAAAGGCTTGTTTGAATGTAGCAGAACCTCCAACAGATCATGATGTCCTGTGAAGGCCTGATGCCGATGACCCATTAGGACAGGAGAAAAGGGCCTGGTGCTGTCATGGAGGTCAGGCTGAGGGACTTAGACTTGGCCTCATTGGGTTCTTGTTGTGCTATGCATGTGTGTGTGTGTGTCTGTTGGCTGCAGGAATGCTGGTGTTTGCTAAGTGGAGAGAACTACAGAGACTGTCCAAACACACGTCTGTTTGCCAACTGGGAGCATATTGCTGTCTCTGTGCTGGGAGCCTCGGTGGCGGGCCCCTGAATGGAGCCTCTTGTGCGGAGAGAGAGGAGAGCTGGCCACTGAGATTGGAAGACGACAACTCTTCGTGCCACTGCCCACTCCAGTATTCTGGAAATGCTACAAGAAGACAGTTACCTCAACAAGAGGAAACTGGAGCGCTGCTGGTGTCCCTTGTATCCTCTGGTGCTCTTGGAAGGGTTGAAAGTTCATAAAAATTGGAAAAGAATCCAAGTCCAGGCACTCAGGGTTACAAAAGTAAAAAAAGCCTTTATTAAATGATCGAGGGCTACATCATTAAAAAAGACAGTTACCTCGTTTGAAACCTAGAAACCTGTTATCTGTGCTGTAGCCTTCCAATGCTGCTCATATTAATGTAGATTTGTCAGAGTGCATGTTGGGTTATAGTTATCTGTTTTAGAATGAGGATACTCTGTTGTTCCCATCTCTAGCGGGCCTGATACATTGATGTATGATGTATTGGCTTACCTTTAAAGGCATTCCTTTCCAGATTAACCTACCTGATGTCTTTGAATTTCTAATCACATTTCAAATCACCTGCTTTCCATGTACCCACATCCCTGCCTTATGTAGACTGTAAAATATTATCCCATCCTGATACGTTTTTTTTATAAGCTCATATAAAATTGAGTTTGAATTGAATCTTAAATACTAAATTTACTGGTATGTGACACTATCGATCAAAAGTTGCATTTATTTGATCAAAAAGTGGTTAAAACGTAATATTGTGAAATATTGTTTCAAATTAAAATCATTTGAATATAAATTCATATGATTTTCAGTAGCTATTATAGTCATACTACAGTCTGTCTTTATTGAGGTCTATATCAAATTACATTTTTGTTTTGTTCTTAGCTTACAAAATATTTTTTTAGCTTTTTGTAAGGGATCATATCAGATAAAACCAGGTGATTTATAATTATTTTATAGTTATTAGAACATTAGCTAGAAAAAAAATTTTAGAAAAAAGAAAGAAACAATGAGTGTTGAGCAAATACGAATTTATATGAACTGTCTGAATAAATCAATTTACCGATGAATAGGATTTTCCAAATGCTGCACATTGTTACTATACTATTTTTTATTAGAAATTAGCAGGAAAGCTAGCCACATCTTGTTGCTCGACTGCATTGGTTTAAGGCCTGTATTAAAAGCCCTATAGTTCCTTAGGCCAGTTTGATGGGTCCTTGTATCCTTTTGAAGTTCCCATATGAAAACCTAATGTGACATCCATCATTCATCCATCCACTCAAGCAAGCAATACTTGACCAGCGCTGGAGTCTACTTCTGAAATGGAGCGTGCTTCAAAGGCACAGAATGTTTTAGCTATGAAAATCCATATGGAGAGTATGGTTCAGATCTTTGGCATGCTTTTGGACACTCATGTTGGAGAGGAGATGAGTTTTGTTGCATTGCTGTGGAGAGGCTGAAAGAAAGCTACCAGTGTGGGCTCAGTGTAGACTCATGAGTGTATTTACAGTACGCCATCAGGGAGAGCAGGGCTGAAAAGGTGTCCTCTGTGTGCTCGGCATGCACACCAGCTCACTCTCCACCAGGCCTGACCATGGCTCCAGGCAGCTCCCAGCCTCAAACTGAATGCTTCATTAAAGCGTACTGACTCCCCTAGGCCCACATGTGTTCCCATTGCTCCACTGTAGAAGAAAGAAGGGATGAATAATGTAATTCACATTAAAGTATAGAGCCTTTCTCTTCATTTTGGCGAGTCATGTGTCGGACTCTCCAGAGTATAGGTCCCTCATTATACATACTTCCTGTTTCCAGTATGTGCTTCTGACACACCAGTACAAAGACAAGTTATTCCGGCTGTACTAGAGGATGATGTTGTGTCAGGAGAATAAAATACAAATGACGATTATAATAATTCATTACAGTTATATAGCACTTTTTTGGTACTCAAAGTGCTTTACATGGAAGGGGGAATGTCCTCAACCAACACCAATAAGTGCAGCATTCACCTGGATAATGTGAAGGCAGCCATATTTGACCAGAAGGCCCACCACACACCAGCTTATTAGTGGAGAGGAGACAGTGATGATGCCAATCAGTTTGTATGGGGATGATTAGGAGGCCCCTACTCTTTTCCGATGTTCTGGGATTTTTAATGACCTCGGTTTATCGTTTCATCCGAAGGACGCTGCTCTTTGACAGTATGTCAAACTGTCCCCGTCCCTGCACTGGGACTTTAGGACCCACACAGACCACAGGGTGAGCGTCCCCTGCTGGCCTCACTAACACTTCTTTCGGCAGCGACCTGGTTTTCTCATCCAGGTACTGACCAGACTCAGCCGTACTTGGCTTCAGTGGGCAACCAGTCTTGGGCTAGAGGGTGTTATGGCTGCTGGCTATGATGTTGTCAAATACTCACAGAAACAATCTTCCTTCATGTGAAATTGGTAATAGCATAGTACTTGATAAGCATAGTCTTGTGCCATGGCACTTCAAGGTACTTCAAAGAACTTTTTATTAATTGTTATGTTGTCTGTGTGGGATACATTTATGATGATACGTTTTCTGTGGTGACACCACAGCTCATACAGTTCCCATGTCGATTGGCGACTGTATCTCATCTTTTGACAATTTTGGCATTCCCACTTCTGGTTAGGTTTATAGCCAAGCCTGGAGAAATAAACCCTCCTCAGCACTATTTGATATTTTTTTCCACGTCCAATTTTCTTTTGCCATGGCTTACAAATAAAGAAAATAATATAATTTATTACAACTTTCACAGAGATCATTTATTTCTTGGTTCAAGATGCACAAAATCCCCACACAGAGTTGGATTGAGCGCAAAATGTGTTTCCTTTACGTCAGCAGGAATAATCCGAAAATGCCACAGCTCTCCCTATCCTATCTGCTGACTTCATTATTTCACTGATTATGATGATCCTTACATTTGTGTCAGCTGTGTTTGTGTACATACTAATGTGGGTGCGTGTACACAGAACAGACCTTGATTTCTTGTACTAGTTAAGTAAAGATGGTTAAACAAACAACTTGCATCTTGTGTAAACCCACCCACTTGCACACTTTCATTTACTCACATATGCCCTGACTGGCAAACACCCACTCATTCGACTTTGCTCCGACTGACAAGCTGTTTGTGTTTATTATCATAGACTAATTTGTTCTACAAGGATTTGTTCTGCTTGCAAGGTCACTGTCTAGGGGCACTCACACAGGGTCCCTGTTGTGCAGGACTCTTACACGTACACACACACTTCCAGTAAGGACTCCTCCTCTGTTCACACCAGTTAACCAAAAAGGCCTCTTTGATGTCAGCTGGAGTCTAGCTTTTACTGGAAAAACAGCTTCTGAAAAACCCTTTACCCCTCCTGTTGCCTTTTGAGATTTTGTGTTAACTATGTTCACCAGTTTTGCCTCACCAAGTCTTCAAACCATCTCACACTTTGAAAGTGTCGCTTTCTAAACTACAAACTACTCTTCATTTTAAACTACAGTCATTCTCTAATCTCATAAAAAAAAAAAATCAGTCGGCTGCAAACGACTAGCGATAAGTGGCTAGCTGCAGTCAGGCTACTGTTTTGAAAACCGTTTGCTGTTAGCAATAGCTGGATACAGTCAACATACTTTTTATGAAATATTAGTTACAAGCTTTTTGCCTTTATTCACAGATTTGCAAATGTTTTAGTAGTTTGCTCCCTAGTGCAAACTGACTTTACATCATTTGCAGTGCTTTATGAATATGGGTGGGCGCTAAAGAATTATTTTGGTGCGATTTGCTTGTTTCTATTTCCTGATTGGTGGGAGATTTCTCTGCAGAAACGTATTTTTTTATGTTAAAACATTGTAGGCTGATGGCTTCAACAACAGCATGTACAAGTGATTAACAACTTCATAGCTCGCACTAGATCTGTCTTTTATTAAAACGTTGTTAAATCAATTCCGTTATCGGAGTACTATATATCATATTATTCCTTTTTATTTGATCAATTCCTATAAATCCTCGAATGTGATTTTTACTTTTGAAACCCAACAGTTGCACTCTATATTGTAAGACTGAGTATGGTTAGCTCTAGCACATCCAAAAGAACTGATCTACTGATTTCTCACTGCTTTACTAAATGAAGTTCCAGCTAGAGATCTGAATGTTACACATGTTGTATTGTTTAAAGGGGAAATTTTCTGTACTGATATTATAATAACTTTACATGTGTAACATCTTCTGAAAGAGATTCATTCTTCCTTTCTCTCCTATTCTAGTGCCTCTTTTCTGAAAAACGTTCCAGTTGAGCAGTTCTGGAATGTTCCTTCAGGATATGACATAGTAGCGACTAGCAATGTTGTTGTGAACAGGCTTTGGCAGCTAATGATGAATGAACTGTAGAATTCATTAGTCCATCCTGTGATTTATACTGGCAAAAGCATTGCAGAGTTGACTGCTGCTGTCTCGGGGAGATGGTCCTCATTGCAGAACGCGAAATCCAGGGGGAGGAGTTGGATCCAGATCCAACTCCTCCCACCTTACATATCCCTAATCCTAACCATCTCTACCCCCTGATCCTTAACCCCACCCCTAATCCTACCCATCCCTACCCATTAGATCTGGATCCTACTCCGCCTCCTGGATCTCGTGTACTGGAATGAAGTACTACTGGTCTCAGGGGGGGATGACAATGTTTTTACCAGATTTTGCCAGACCTCCGCTACTGTGAGCAGAGAGAGAAACCGCAGTGGAAAAGTCAACAAAACAATTTGGATATGACTTGGATTTGAATATATTTGTTCCAGTGAATCTAAAAATGGCTAATGGGGATTTTCGTCTAGTTTAAAGTAAATAGTGGATGCTTTTATCCTAGAATTTTAAGTTCAAACTGCTGACTCTGTACAGTATATTTGGAAACTTTTTTTGGAATTTTTTATAATTCGATTATGCTTTTAAATTGATACATTTCCCTATCCATTTCTTCTTTATCAATCTTAACACCTTTAGGGTGTAAATAAAGTGAATGTTTATTTAGAGTAAAGTCTCATAGTTGGGCTTGAGTTTGTTGCAAGTATAAAGACGGGTGTGTGACTTGTCATGAACAGTGATCCCATCAGTCATACAATCAAAGTGAGCCAGGGATCTGGAGAATGAGTGTGCAGTAAATCAGGCCTGATGAGAGGCACTCAGAGCAACGGGACAGTCTATGCTGCTTGAGTCCTTTCCAGTCCTCCACAACGCTCTGTCTGGACTGCTCTAGTTCAATTACCCACAGCCCTGCTCTGTGCCATGCCATTATTGGCGTGTTTGCTTTTTATGTTCTATCCCTTGCTGGTTCATATCTATTTAGGCTGGTTGCCAATGAGGATGGAATGATATCTACATTTATAATTATGCCCAGTCAGAATCGGCAATTTTTGGGATTTGAATGGTGGAATGTGTTAAATGGAACAAAGAATGCTGCACTCTAAAAGCATACTGTAGATCAGCTCAGCCAAAATATTTAATAACGGAACATGCAATGGGCAGAACAATAACAGAATTTAATGAATAACATGCATGAGGAGTTTTCTGAAGAAGTCTGGGCCTGCTGATGTCAAATTATCAAGTTGTGCATTTCTTATTGACTCTCATTATGGTCCTTTGTTTTGCCCTATTTATTTCATCAAGTGTCTGCAAAATATAAAGGTTTAGCATATCTTATATCCAACTGAGGTGAATTTGAATATTTGACCTTTTGTTTCTTCTATGTGCACAGGGCCTGCAGAGGTTCCGATGATGTCACCCAATGGATCCATCCCACCCATTCATGTGCCTCCTGGCTACATCTCCCAGGTGAGTGCAAAATTTCAAGATGATATCATTAAATATTTCTTTGGAAAGGGAAAAAATATTTATTTTATTTTATTTTTTTCACCACAATTATTTTAACTCTTCCATCAGTATCTAAAAAAAAAAGAATAAAGAAAACCAGAATAGACTCACAATGGAAGCCAGGAACAGCATGCCACATGTCCATATGTTTTACACTTCATTTGTTCAAATGTTGTTACTTGAGCATGTGCTTGCAAGTGTGCTTGTGGGACAGCTTCCATATTTTGAGGAAAGAAAAAGAAATCCAATAATGCCCACTGCACTCTCTACCTCCCATCCTCTTACCTCTGTAAATGAGACCTGTGGTCTTTCCAGGCTCTCACTTCTCTATTATGTTCTATTAGACATTATACAAGAATCTGTCATCATTCCAAACTGTGGCAGATGAGAGGAGTAATCAATATGTAGCGGGTGCTGATCTGGAATGAGCTCTCCAAACCGTAATTCTTATCTTGCTCATGATCTGCCAGACATGAAAGCAGACCCCTGACCAGTAGCTATTGGAGAGATACAATCAGCACGACAACGGCTCTGGGCCTGGAGCCTAGTGGTTACATTACGTCTTCATTTATAGTTCAACAGACCTCACCTCAACATCTATCCACAAGCTGACAAACACCTTTTCTGACTCTATGCTGGTGTTTGAAAGGACTATTAAAGGCTGTGTTGCAGGGTTAATTTTTCAATGAATTTGTGCAATTTAATGCCAGCTGTCAAGTGTCATGGAGTGATAGTCTAGCAAAGTTGAAGAGACATTCCCCACCTGACCCTGTAACCAAAGTTGAGTGAAGGTTGCTATCTGGTGATGCTGTTTACAAGAAAGGCAGATTAGAGTGCAAACAGATTAGGCTTCTGTCTACAGTATAGTGGGTTTCCTAATTTTTCTGTACTCTGCTCTCTGAATTGGAAAACAAAGTAGTCATGCACCTATTTTCTTTTTGAGGGGGCTGCCAGTGGCAATCCTGGCTCACTTAGTCAGCTTGTTGAGATAGTTAAGTCAAGTCATATAGTGCTTTTCACAATATAGATTGCATCAAAGCAGCTTCACATCAATCAAAACATAATAACAATGTTCGTTTCTTAGTGGAAAAACATCCACGTTTGGTAGAGGTAATCAAGGGTATTACTGTTTGGTTAATTATTTTGAATATCCCCAACTGAGCAAGCCAAAGGCAACGGTGGCAAGGAACCGAAAAACTCCATCAAGTGACCCAATGGTGTCCTAAAACTCCATCAGTTGACCCACTGGAGAAAAATAAACCTTGGGAGAACCCAGGCTCAGTCGGGGGCCAGTTTATGAGCTAGACGCTGGATTTACAGTAACTATATAGGACAGGACCAAAGGGAAAAAAATACATTAAACATTTCATCAGAAAAGAGAAGAGATGTTGCTGCAAGAGGGAGAGGAAGTTATTTTGATTAACTATTATGAGGGCACATGAATTTAAAACAAAAAGATGATGTGTACGGATAAATCATTTATAATAAATAGTGCAATATTCCATAAAATAGTAAGAATGGTCAGTTTTTTTACTTAAAATCCACTTGACCTAAAAATCATGCCCTCTTAGTTTAAATGGGCCTGACTCTTCACCCCTCCTGTGGCAGTTGAAGGAATCTGCTAATTGTCCAAAGGTCATTGTATCTGTTTATTTTAGCCCAGTGCCAACTAGAAGCGGGAAGCGTGGTCAGAACTGTGGGCATCTACCGAAAGGAGACAGACTTTTAATCACAGCTTTTCTTTTTCAGACTAATTCATTTTTTTGTACGGTACAGCTCTCCAAACATGAGGGCCAGCTGAGAACACCTCCGTTGAGAAATATGAAATCATAACAACCTCTTTTGTCACCCATGATCTTGTTGCATCTGGCAGTGTCATTGCATTCTCCTCCATATTGTCTCCATAATTCTGTTTCTAATAGCCTACTGCAGTGGAGCTGGACAGTTGTTTTGTAAGGATGAACATGTTAATGAAGACATTGGTGAAATAACACCCACACTCAACTCTCATAGCCATGCATAATGAAACAATGTCTCTCACCGTGTGCACAACATCTGAATGCACCACAAGCCTGAACTTGATCTAAGCTTCGCTAATCACTCTTGACATTGCTGTCTGTTATTGATAGGCCTGTCAAAGCTCTGGAAAATACATTAAAATGAAAAAATAAAATAAAAACATTATAATAATCTTGTGTGTTTTTCATTAAAGGTGCTGGAGGACAACACAGGGGTCCGGAGAGTGGTAGTCACCCCTCAGTCTCCAGAATGCTATCCTCCCAGCTATTCTCCAGCCATCTCTCCAACTCATCACTTACCTCCATACATGGCCCCACCACCCTTTATTCCCAACTCACACACGGCCTTCTACCCACCCGTCAGCCCTGGGGACATTTCCCCCCACCAGTACTACCATCACCATATCCCGCCCATGTACAATGAAGGTAGGAGTGCATAAACACAGCTTATTCTCCTCTTATTCTGATAGTCACGATATCAAATGAGATCTCATTATATTCCAGTTTCACAGCCAAAGCTAGGGAAGACAAATATTTTTTTCCCATCACCATATCCCCTCAAGGGTTCTGTAACTTTTCAGTGTGTTTGTAAGTGTAATGCTGCATTCCATTTACCTCGGAAGAGGCATGTCGGAGCTGGGAATGACGTCACGCCTGAGTTGACCACAATCCAGTACAAAGATCAGAAATAGAGGTTGCATAATACTGTGTGCACCACTGAGTTTGAGACACAGACAAACATAAGTACTAATAAACAATATTACCACTGTTGATATGCTGAGAAGCCATATTGTATTTTGAAGTCAGAATTGTTGAGTTTCCCATTACCCAACTCCAACGTGAAGAGCATTCCAGTTAAAAGTTACTGGGGACTAGGAATTTCCCTCTTCCGAGGACAAATGGAACACACCATAATTTTTCCTATTCCTAAATTATATGGCAGTTTTATGGTTGAATGGTTGTTTTTTGTTTTTTTGGCACAGAGATAATTCCTGTGTACGGGATGAACTACCTTGGGCGGGATGAGACATTCAAACCGCCACCAAAGAAGATGAAGGACAGACTGGAGCGTCAGAATCGTCTCAACAGCCCTCCCTCCATCTATAAGAGCAATGTGGGCTGCAACAACATGTACAATGGCTACGGCAAGGTCCACGGAAATCTTGGGGGCGGTGGAGGAGGGGGAAGCAGTCCCGGAGCTAAAAAGACAACCCGTGGAGCTCGGAGTAGCCCCAGATCCAGCGAGCCAGACTTACAAGGTAAGGACTTCTGCAGTAGTCTAGCCGTTTTTTGTTTATATATATATTAGATATTACATATTAGAATGATTTCTGAAGGGTCATGTGACATTGAAGACTGAAGTAATGATGCTGCAAAAAAAAAATACACACACACACACACACATATATATATATATAAGCAAAGAAATTACATGGAATTTTAAGAGTCAGAGCAGAGAGGGAGATGGTTACGTTCTGCTTTGTGCCAAAAATTCTCAGCAACGTTTACACAAGACATTATAGATGTTATTGTGGTTACATTAAATCATCTTGTACATGGTTAGAATATTTAGCCACTGATGTTTCACGGTTTCCATTAGACATCTGTAATGCATGTTTCCCACAGTGTGCCCACAAACTTTTTCTCTCCTCTTAAAAAAAGAGATAAGTGCATCAATAGAGGTAAAGGGGGGTCATCATGCCGCGGAAACTGCATAGCTGGGAATCGCCAAGGTGCTATCATTTGTCCAGCACCCACAATGTGGCCCTTGTATCTCAGGTTGGGCCTCTGCTGAAAGCCAGCCCACATACCTGTGGAATCACATTCTCCCAATAAAGGGGTCCTTTGAGCATGGCCACCGATCCTCACCAATTCCACATGTGCCTTTATCAGGCCCCCTGCAGAGCCCATTGCAGAAGAGCAATCACATGTTCACATGCTGTTTTTCTGCTCTCAAGAACATTTTCTTAATATAAACAGTTTTCAGAGCATAACTGTTTTAAATTATTTAAACACATGTCTGCACTCCAGAAGGTCTTTTGCCAAATCTTTTATGTTCTCAGCCTTTAGTGTCCTTGAAGTTTTAGCTTTAAATTATAAATGTGCCACTGATCCCAAGTGTTTCGTCAATGCATGGGCATTTGCCTAGTACTGACAAGTTGGGCAAAGGGAATGACCCCATTCATTTATTTGATCTGCCAAAAAGTCAGTTTTAGCGCTTAAAATACAAAAACATCCCACATTCAATGATTTGTCTGTGTGTATTATGTTTAGCATTATATATGTAGGTGTTGTAAGACTTGACTCATTGCGCAGTGACATCATGGAAATGTAATTTGTCTGTTGCAAACCGCCCATCGTTTGATCAGCTCACAATAGACCTTCGCAGTTAACAAGCTAAGGAAGTGCTCATACATCCATATGGTGTAGGGATGCAAATTATCGATTTATTCATTAATCGTTAGTTGATCGACCTTATCGATTGGCTTAACGATTGACTGATAAGCGGCTATTTTCCTCAGAATGTAAATTTATCATGGTATCAATAGTGGTATCAACCAACACATTGCTGTTAATGTTTGAGACCAAGCTTTAAAAAAAGTTATTAGCCACTAGCCAGCATGCAAGGAGCCTTGCTAATTAAGGAGAGCTAAGTTATTTTTAGAGTACAGCTGGATTTTCGGGGTTAGCATTAGCATGCTGTATATAGCTGGTAGTCCACTCCATTTTGACCGCCTCATGTTTGGTTTCTTTTTGCCGCCTCAAGTTTGTGTCGGGTCTCTCGCATGAGAATGTCACATTTGCAATGTTCAATTTGCCAACAATTAATTTAATTTAATTTAATCAAGTAAATTATTGTCAATGATAAGTCGATAATCGATTAACCATTCATATCCCTATGTGCATCTGTTACTCACACTTGGTATCTTCAGAATCAAAGGTGAATGTTGACTGTGGCAGAATTCCCAACAGATAAGACCTCGAAGATGTAACTCAATAACTGTGGCTGCTGTCTCACTTCATACATGATAGTTTGATGATTATTTTGTGATGGTTATTTTGTCTTGCATGTTAAAAAACTGAAGAAAACTAGATTTTACAATAATCTGTTTTTTATACAGTTTTGACCTCAATATTTAAATTAGGGGGTAAAGGAAATAAGGACTATGAGCAAAGAATTTCGATCAGGAACTGTTCATGATCCAATAAAGTTAACCCAAATGATCATTTAGGGTGTGTTCACAATTGGCATGTTTGGTTCAATAAAAATGAACCCTGGTGTGAGTGCTCTGTTTGTGTGGTTCATTGCCATTCGAACCCGAAGCCGGCTGAGACTGCTGAAAAGATGGGTCTTCGTTTGCTTCCAAGCGAACTGTGGTGCGGTTCGAATGATTTTTGGATGAACTATCCCTTTAAAGCATGCAAAAGACCTTACATAACATTGTTATGCAAGTTATCAAGCATAATCTGGTGTAAAATACTACATGTAAATGCACTCAGTGCATAGGCCAAGCAGATGAATTTTTTGGAGATCACCAGAAGCAAGGCACTGGGGTCAAGCCCTGTGGAGTCCAATGAATGGTTGATGAAGTATATAGAAAACAATCTTGAGGCTTCTAGCTCCCATCAATTAATGAGGGCTACGGCCATCTGGGCCTCACTGCAGCCTTGCTCCTAGGCATACATCATCATGATCATATGACTACTTGGCTCCCTAGATCATGCCGGAGATCAGGTGAAAAAAAAATCTTTTTGAGAGGAAGCTGCAATAGTATGATCAAAGTCTCAAGACTAAAGAAGAACAAAAAAGAGAAACGGGGGGAATGTGAGAGAGACGGACAACAAAAGGGCAGACATTCCAGCTGTCGAGAATACGTTGTTGGCATAGCAGTTTGAAGATCCAGGCCTGGCTACCAGACATGACTGGAGCTGTGAAAACAACTCGACTTGTTCTCTCTCAGCACCTCGCCTGGATGGTCTTTGCTCAGATCACCCCATGGACACAAGCACACTCACCTCCACTCATGAAGCTCGATTACATAAGGCAGGAAACCACGTCCCGGGGCCCATCAGTTCCTTAGTTCCTAAGCTGAAAGGATATTTGCGCTCCACCTTCATTAACTAGATTAGGATGGAGCTAAGCCTGTGTGTAGAGGAATACTGGCCACTAGATTAACCTTCTCATAGTCTCAGGCTTGCAGCACTTCAACCTTAACTCCTCTCTATCTCCAGTTCTCTTTGTGTGTTTGCATGGACTCAAGCAGAAACAGATGTTCACTTCTGATCCTCTTTGGCACTGTCCATTTCCTCCAGCCACGTGCTTTCACTCCGTCATTATCGACCAGAAGCAACAGATGTTAGTTAATCTTGGCTTTGTGTCTTTGCCACAATGGTAACAGTTTCCCACATTCACTCTTCACAACATATGAGTCACTGAGAAAGGTTATCCCCCAAGGTCATTTCAATAACAGCATGTGATTGCGCAATGATGGGTGATGCAACTTGGGGAAACTGAATAAGATGAGACGCCTGCTAAGACCTGGTAACTGGATGCCTGCTCTTCAACTATTACACATGACCTTTCTATTATCTGCCGGTGCTTATTCTGTCATTTACAGTTGGCACGCCAGAACTCTCACCTATCAAGTGATTCTTACGAGTCTGGGTAGGTGGCTTCTCAAGAAGTTGCCATAGAATTCGGCACTGAGAACTGGGCCAAAATCAACATTTGTGTGTTTTTCCGGGAAGCCTCTCTTACACAATGCACAAACTCCATCTGTTTCAATGGAAGTGTTTGTCTGTGACAGGACTATTAGTGGTGTCTTTTGATAAAGTGCCTGAGTTCTACTGTACCATTCCAATAAAATAAATGAATTAATCCATTATCCACACACAAAGATTTTTTTTTGTAAATGGATATACAAGATCTCCACACAAAATATTCAGGGACAACGGATCAGTGGCTCAAGTTTGACAACTAATCCAAAACTCAGATGGTCCAAAACAAAGTCAGTGGGTCATCCTTATTATTGAGCCCTGTTACACATTATGAACATTTAAAAAATAAAAGGGCAAACGTAATGGAGACAGTTAAGATGTAATAAAACATTTGCAAATTACTGATCAAATAAAAAGTTGGGAGTAATGTAAATTATGAGATTTAGTATTCTTTTTTTTCTCCCTAGCTCCATATACTACCTCGCATTCACTAAGGAGGCACAAAGTAAACACAGAAATACCTGTGGAGATTGTGGCACTGGGCATCCAGAGCAGGTCACCCCGGTTCAGTCACTCTGCAGCTCTCAGCAGTCTCGTTCCCTCCGCCTCCCTCCTTTTCCCTCTATCCCTACTATCTAGCCTCTGCCAACTTTCTCCATTCTTTCCAGTTCCCTTCCAGGAAGCGCTGGCGTATCATTGTGTCCCTTGGCAGTAGGGAGGCCATGCATCTCTGCTGTGAGCGAATGCCACTGAGAGTCCCTCTGGAGATAGCTAGAGACATGGAGCTAGCTCACTAAAGGCAAGAGACTGATGCCAGCTTGGCAGTTGTTGAATAACAAGCATCCATTCTGCTGATGGGGCTAAAATGAAAGCAAACAATAGCTTATTAGACGTTTACACACATATACAGTAAGCTTTTTGTAGAAAATCAAAGATGAGGTATGAGCAATGCTAACATCTTGAGCTGTCTTGTCCTCATTTCAACCTCTCCAAGGTTGGCTGACCAGTTTAGTCTGCTGAATGATGTATAGTGGAAGAGGCAGTGTACTGTTTGAAATATGTAATCAATATTTTACTTCTACAGTATGGTTGTGACAGACTGAAATGCAAATACTGTATATTAACTGACTGATAGACTACCAAGAACAAATAGGTATACTTAGATGGACAGATGAAGATTGACTGTCTAGATTCTAGACCATAGACTGTAAAACAAAATTGACGACACACCTTCACTCTTTACCATTGTAAAAAAGTGTAGCCACCAATGTCCAAATATCGCGCTGGCATATTGAATCCTGAGTCTGCACAGCAGTGAAGTAGAGCTGTGGTATCAAGGCCCATCCTCACTCGCGTAGAATCGGTTGGTACAAATTACTGCCAAACAACTCATATCGGTGTGAAATAAATAGTTATGGAAGTTTAGAAATTAAACCCAATTAAAACAGTTGGGTTTTACCATTTTCGAATCCATTCAGCCGATTTTCTGATATTGAGAAGAATATCCCAGAGAGTTTTTGGTCTCATTGACTTCCATAGTAGGAAAAAAAAATACTTTGGAAGTCAATGAGACCAGAAACTGGCTGGTTACTGACATTCTTCTAAATCTCAGAAAATCGGCTGAATGGATTCGAAAACGGTAAAACTCAACTGTCTAACTCTGGGGGAGTGGTAAAATGAGCCTATTTCCAAAAGAGTTGAGTATCCCTTTAAATTTAAAACTCCTCCCAAAAAAGTAAGTTGGTGTCTCAGTGACTACTTCCCTCTGAGAACCTGTCTATCTCAGCTGTCAGTCATGACGTCAAACCCGTTTTTATAGCATCATCAAATAACTAAATAAATCCAAACTTATTAAAAAAAAAACTCTTGAATTTACATCAGCGTGATAAAAAAAAAAAAACCCTAAAATGACAGAAATTATTTGAAGTGTAATTTGTATAGTTTGTCTCATTTGATTACATGAGGAGGTGGGGTTTATGAGTTATACTGCATCCAGCCACCTGGGGGCAATCTAAACTCTTTGGCTTCACTTTTCAGGACTTGTGCGGCACTCTTTCAAATCTCTAGACAGACAAGAATGCAGATTGACTGACAGATTATCTAGACGTGCACAGATAGACCGAAAGGTACGCCGATGTATAGTTTGATCTCCATCTGGGATGGATGGATGGAATCAGATGTCTGTTCATGTTCATCTTCATGTCTGTCTTGAGCGCGAGTGGCTGTGTCAGCTGTGCTGTGTTTGTGAGCGTGTGAGCGAGTGCACTGTGGCAGTGGTTCTCAGGGAGGCACAGGTTTGTGTGAGAGAGGGATTAGACAGCCAGCTGTTGAGCAGATGGAATGTGCTGTGTGGAGATGAGAACGATTGGGAGCCTGCAACTCTTGCTCTCTCTTCCTCCCACACGCCCTCCTCCCTCACAACCAGTTATTAGTGACTTTTTTTCTTCTGAGATGCGTATGAGGAAGATTTCTGTTTAATTTGATCACCTGGCAATATACTCTTTCCTGTTGTGCCTTGAAAGCAATATATATTTTAATATAATGAAGTGTGTATTACGAAGTGCTTAAAAAAACACTACCACGTTGGTTTTTCCACAACCTCAGTTTGTCTTTCCTGATGATTTTCTGGTTGACTTAGCATTGCTTTGTCATTTTGCACATTTTTGTATGGACACACGGAACATCTCTGGCCCTGTAGGCTGCGTCTGTTCAACAACCGTCACTAATCAAGAATGTGCTGTTTCTTGTCATCCCACCAGGGGGGAGTAATTTGCAGATTGTGCGTGCCTCTGCTCAAAGATCCACAAAAGAACTCTTTCTTTTCTGGATGAAGTGCATGAAAAATTCCAGGAGGTTTTAATCTAAAAGCAAACAGACAAATCAACCCCACTAACAGAATTTAGGACTGTGAAACTTGTTTATGTCTGACTGATCAGGCCTCCTGATAGTTGCAGTCTAGTTTCTTTATCTGTAGTCCTAATTCAGGATGCTAGCTAGAGGATGTGAGCCTGTTTTAAGTGCCTGCAGCGGCTCCAGCACTCGCACACATTCACAAACGGACGCGCAGACATGTGGGTGTAGTTACTGGCCTGGCCGTTTGGCGTCTGCAGCTCTGTGGGTGTTCTTGAAAACTTTTTTTTCCCCAATAGTCTGCAAATTCAGTTTTGGATGTTTACCTAGCACCTCTTTATATACACATGCACACTCAATCACATCATTTGGGAGCTAAACACCCAAACACTCCACTCACACTGTAGCTCTATACCACTGTCAGTTTGTTAAAAAAGTCCAGAGAGAGATTTTCATATTGATTTAAAGAGTGTTGTAGGGTCAAGTGTGAGCTCTCTCATGACTCAGAGCGTAGCCTTTAAAACCTTTTGACCTTCAGCTTATTAACCATGTATGCTAAAGGTGATGCTAAATAGTTGGCTCAGGGTGTTTTTAGCATCTTTCTATTTGGTTGCAGGGTATTATGGCTGTTTGTTACTTAGTAAGAGTTTAAGATGTCTGGTTAGCTGGTCCGACAGTTAAAAAGCTGATTATAGCACGCCTGAATATAGCAACTCTTCATAACAGGCAGACGCTACACGCTAACGTTTACAACTTATAGGTACGGCTTTTTTCCCTCTATCACATTCTCTTTCTTCTCATTCTGTCACTTCTATGTTGCTGGTTATATTAAAGCTACACTGTGTGATTTTTACCCCCATCTAGTGGTGAAGGTATATGATCATCCAGTGAATATTAGTTTCTGTTTCTCTCAATTCCGATTTCATTTTAACTCCTACTTTGGCCAATGTAGTCCAAGATTAACATGGCTTCCAGTTTGACCTTGTCCATGAGTGTTAACTCAAACGTAAACGCGAAAGGCAAAGCTTGAATTAACGGGTATGTCCCTCTTTGGCTAATGTACTTTCAAGATGGAGGGGCAACATGGCGACCAACATTAGAACCCCTTACCTGTATGTATTTTCAATGGCATGTTATACACTCACGAGAATACTTTATTACTTGAATGAAGTAAATGTATATTAATGAGCACATATTTTTGAAAGAACTTAGTGTTTTTAGCTAAGAATAAACTAAAAGAGTTACACAGTGTAGCTTTAACTTAAGCTCAGTCCCTTTTTTTCACATTCCTTATCCTCCTTTCCGTTCTCCCATCTTTGACCTTGGCCTATAATTGAAGTCAGAAACTCCTCTCCAGCCCAGATATCCAGAGAAGACACGAGAAATAAAGAAGGAAATTAACTTAAGCTTGGTGCAGAATAGAATACAACTCTGCTTTTAAAATGAGGGGTGTTTGTTTTTTTCCCCTCCTTTATTTATTTTCATTTATATATAGGGAAGCATTTATTCAGAACGTGGCAGGAGGGCGAGACGGAGAGTGAGCCGTTAGCCTCAACCGTCCGCTCCCTATGGAAACGACATGCGTGAGAAACCGACGTGAGGCTTTGGAAAGTCAAGTGTTGTGCTTGGAAGCAGCAATAGAAAGAGGTTCCTCGGAGTGCGGAAGGAGAGGAGAGGATGGACACACTGGAAGTGGACTTGATGGCTAGTTTGAGTCAGCATTGATGTCTTGATGTTTTCCCATGTGAAATAGGAAGTTCCATTAGGACATATCAACATTCTCATCTATTTTAAATTGATTTGTTTCTTTTTTTTTTTATAAATGGGCTTAGTTGTGTGTTACAGCCATACACTGTGTGCTGCTACTTACAGGTTGTGTTAGGGGGAGCAACATTCTCATTCAGGAGACATTAGACTAACACTAATCTTGCTACAGTAGGTTTCTCTACAGTGATGACCCCATCTTTCGTGTTAGGGTGGGTTTAAATGAGTTCTCTATTTATGCCAAAAGCAAGGCCAACTTTTTGTATTCTTCCATGTCTGCACAATTACTCATCACTGTTCATGAATATTTCAATGTGAGACACACACACACGGAATTAGTAAGGTTTCCGTGTCTCGGGGAAGCCTGCGTGTCTACCTCCTGGGGTCATGTTAAGGTGATTGTGTATGACATCACTGTTGCCATGACTCATGAAGGCCCAGAGGTGTTGTGAACTCCCAGTGTGCTCTATGCTTTATTAATAAATACGCACATCAATCATACACATGTTGTGGATTAGGTTGGATGACAGATAATGTGTTTATGAGCTTGTTTTTTTTTTCAGCATCAGGTTAATGTTTTTGACTGTAAATAGGAAATTTTATCTTATTGGTTCTATGACTGGACAAATTATAGCCATTATTCTGTGTAATCATAATTAATATGAACAAAGTAAGTATCAGTTTTCTGATACTTGCTATGCATGCGTTTTTTTGTATTATGATAAGTCATATTGTTTTATCGGTTTGTGGGTATACCGTCAAACCAACATTTATTCAGACATCTTCAACATTTCTCACATTATCACAGTTTATTCGCTTTAGAAAATGGTAATATAATATGACAACAAGTCAAATCCGTTTCTATTTTACTGGTTTGGTCATCCTTCTGCTGCACTGTCTCACAAATGAATTAGGTTGAATAGCTGTCAGATAAGATCAATTTTATAATATGTATAATATGTGACGGATAACTTTTTATTTTGTTCTTTTTGCTTACATAAGTGAACTATAGTGTCCTGCAACCATTAGTAAAATAAATATCAAAAATGATATCTGGTGTCTGAATAATATTTGGTTTGACTATATGTATGTGTACGGTAATTTTTACAAATGATACAAGCAAAATTACACATATACTTTTATCATTTATAAAAATTACTTTACACATATATTCATTATACCAAGGGGAGGCCACATGCACAAAAACTGATTTACAACACCCCAGAGAGTGAAATCGAGTAAAAGTTTACTCCCCTGAAGAGAGGAATCTGCTCTTGTGGATCCTGTCTGTTTGGGTCTTCATTGGAAATGATAAATTAGGGGTTAGCGAGCATTTGTGGGTATGCGCGTATTCACAGGCCAATAAAGATTTAAAGGTATTCTGTCAGACTGTCTGTCGCTAATGATCTGGTAGATTAAGTGAGCTAATCTGGCCTTGGGAAAATGAGGTAATCGAGCATTTTTTCCACATGAAGATTTCAAATTGGCATGGGAGTTGCACACGAGTTATGGATGTGGTTCAGTAGAGAAACGTAGAAAACCTTCCGACAGATCATGTCTCTGTTGTGCCACTGCTCTTTCAGTGGGGTCTGTGGTTATGAAATGTTCAATGCCTTGTTGTGCAAAAAGAATTATCAGAAGTCGGAAAACACCTTCTGTTTCTCCTCAAATTTATATTCTGTTTTCGAATTATTTTTCTCCTCGAATGTGTTTATTTTTTCGTCCATTACCTGAAAAGGTTATTAGTTCACCTAAAAATGAATAATAATAATAAGTTGTCATTTGGGTTTAGAACTACATGAGCATGAATAAATTGACACAATGTTCTTTATTTTTGGGTGAACTTAACCCTTTAACACTTGATGTTTTTCTGCTCCATTTCTGACTTAAGCCTGACCCCTGCTGATTCATATCGGAATAACCCTCTTATTTTTCTCTCTCTTCTTCTTTTTCCCGGCTGCAGATCACGATTCAGAAGCAAAGAGGGTTCAGGATGTTCTTTCGGGAATGGAAAAACCACAGGTGGGTCTGGAATATGAGTTAAAAACCTCACAAGTGAAAAATACTTATGGTTTGGTAATGTTATCAGATTAACATGAGGTCCTTTAATGGCCAACAGAAAGTACAGGCTGCAAATACAAGTGGGCATAAAACATGACAATACATTATTAATTAAATGTCTCCTCATTAGGAGACATTCAGTAAAAGTCACCAAGATCTTTTCACATTCGTTTACAATTACAAACGGTTCCCATTGCAGCCACACAGGGGCAGCATTTTTTTTATGTTCCACTTTCAAGCAATTGAGAAGTAGGTAAACATTTCCATCAAAACAATGTTTTCTGACCAATGTTTGCTCTGTTCTTTCCCCATCTGTTCACTCAGCCTGCTGCTCTTGCTGTTGTTTAGTTCAGGACTATCTAAGGACATACTGTCACTTTAAGTGATAATCCATAAGTGAAACTAACCCATAGTCATCAATCATCTGTTCTGTTTTGCGTTTTAGTTTGCATGCATTTGTTAGTGTGTGTGACATTTGAACAGCTGTCTCATTTACTCCCTCAGTGTGAGATTAATCCCTCATTATCAAAACAATTAGTTAAAATCAGTTTGTTAACAATGCTGACTGAAAGGTCATATTTTATTATATTTTATAATAACAAACGTGCATCTGTCTGTGTCTGAAAACTACAATATTGTCTGTCTGCATATTACATTATAGCATAACTGACGTTTGATTTTGAGTAGTCGTAGTACGTTCTGCAGTATTTTACCTCTCCTATACACTGTTTATAGTACATAAATGCCACTATATACACTACCCTTTAAACATCAGTATGTTGTTTTGTTTTTTTAAAGAAATTAATACTTTATTCAGCAAAAAAATCATCAAAAGGTACAGTTAAAATAGTCACATTGCGACTTAAAAAATGTTGTGTTAACTTTTTATTGATTAAAAAATTCTGATTCTGAGGGAAACATCATGCTTTCCACAAAGCATATTAAATAGCACAAGAGTCTTCAACATTGATAATAATAAGAAATGTTTCTAGAGCAGCAAATCAGCATTTTAGAATGATTTCTGAAGGATTATGTGACACTGAAAATGTCAACACAGGCATAATTTACATTTTAAAATATAGAACTTGGTTACTTAGTTTCTTACTTAGTTTTCTTACACCTTTCTTACTTAAACTTAGTTACTTTCAAGTTTAATAATATTCCCTTTAGTACTCTTTTTAATATTTTTGATCAAATGAATGCAGCCTTTGTGAGACTTTTGTTTGTTAAAAATCGCACGTACTCCACAGTTTTGCAAGATATACCTGCAGCTGCTTGAATGGGAGTACATTTGGAATAAAACATGGAGTACAGAGGGAATATAGCCTGATGGGTGTAGGCAGGTAGTGTGGAAAACATCTGTGGTGCAGTGTGTCCCAAGATGAGGCAATCTGGAAGGATGTGCAAGTTTGGAAGTAAATGACTTAAACCTGCCCTCATCCTCATCTCTGCAACATTCTCTAATGGAGCTGCCTTTCTTGTTCAGTGTCTTCATCAATCTTAAATTGAGTGTGCCACAGAGTAGAAACACACTGGATACTACAGACCAGGGCCAAATCCATTGTATGGCTGAAGTTTAGTGGCAAGTGGTGTTCTCAATATCACAAGCTCTCTCTACCACTTCATGCACTCCAACTTCTCATTATACTGTAGTTGATGCAGCCCAGGATTGAGTCATGGTCCAAAGAAATACAGCCCTAAGACATTGATGACCATTTTTATACAAAATAAGCAGATTTAATCGTAATGTGCAACTTTGACCAGTTGGTGGCACTGCACCCTAAATATACTTTACCCCATGGGCATGTTTTAGGGCCATACACTAAATTTCACTTCAGTGTATGAAAGTTTTTCCAAGACAGAGCATCACTTGCTGTTTGATTTCCTTACCATGAACTTCGTGTCACTTTTCAAATACAAATACATACACATATCTTTCTAAAGAAGCTTGAAATCAGTTAATTTTTTTGTTTCTTCAACAAGGATGCTTTAAATTGGTCAAAGGTGACAGTAAAGACAATTATTTTAAATAAAAGCTGTTCTTTTAAATGTTCTATTAACGAAAGAATCAAATGTCTGCAAAAATATCGAGCATTAACTGTTTTCAGCATTGATAGTAATACGACATGTTTCTTGAGCAGCAAATCAGCATATTAGAAGGATCTCTGAAGGATCAAGACAGCTTTGCCATCACAGGAATAAATTACATTTTAAAATGGACAAGTTTTTTAATTTATTTAGCTTATTTGTTTTGGTCAAATAAATGCAGTCTTGGTGAACAAACATTTAAAAAAGAAAAACATTAATTGTTCCAATCCCAAGCTATTGAACAATATAGGTGTCTGAGCTTTTCAGTATCTCTGTGAGAAAGCCTGGTCTGATGGCAGCTGATTTGTTGAGAACATATTGCTGTAGCTTCAGAAGTGCCAGTGGCAATCCTAGCTGTGCACATCCGAGAGCAACAACCATAGCTTTTCCACAGGCGTTTTTTCACCTGCAGTTACTCTTGCCACAGGACAGATTGTGTTTGAGAGATTTGCTTCCGCCTGACTGAAGGTAGAGAGACATTTACAGCTCATTCATGGCAGTGTTATACCCTCATACACAAGGTTACACTGAATGACCTGTTATAGAGGAGTTCTATCCGCTCTGCCTCTTTACGTGTATACCTTCATTTCTGTTTGACACATTTTTGCAGAGCAATTGAGTGGTTCAGATTGCAGGCCTAAAAACGGAAGGTAATTAATATTACCCATGTGTTGCCAGGTTGGGTTTTTGGAAGAGCAATTTTTGTGTTACGGATTAAAAAGTCTGTGGTTAAAGATTGAGGGAGGTTAAAGGTTGTTTGTTCTATTTTATGTTTGTACAACATTATTACACTCAAGTCCTCGTGAGTCGTTTCTTACCTAGCCATGTTTTTTCTTTTGTTTATTGGTTGATACTCCTGTTTTATTTGCCAGTCTATAATTCTGGTAGGTTTAGCAAATGAATAGTTTCAAAGTTGGGTTATGCTAACCTCATAATGAAATGACAATCCCATAAACTCTTATCTAAATGACTTGCTCCTTCCAATTTTGTCTTAAATTGCATTTGGCTGCTTTAGTGGAGGTCTTTGCAGCACATTTGAAAGCTGATTTAGCCTTAGAATTGATAGTCTTGGATTATAACAACGGTTTGTTTTTCCTGCATGTTTGTACAGTGGTAGTTGACATGAAGTCATTTTTGATAGTGGCGTGTCCTGCAGTATTATGCTGATGTTAATCGAGAGATAAAATCGAATATTTGTACTTATTAATAAAAACATATTATATATAGACCATTTCAAAAGATGTAAACAACACTGGCCCAGAAGCACTTCCTGTTTCAGTTTTTTAACACTACATAAAAGCTGGGATAAAATACAACCAACAGAACATTTAAAACTGAATCAAAAAGTTAAACAAACATCTTTAATAAGTTTTCTTTACATGTGAAATAAAGAAAACAGTTACAAACTGAAACAGGAAGTGCTTCTGGACCAGTGTTGTTTACATTTTTTGAAATGGTCTATACAAATATATGAACAGGAATAAATGATGACAGAATAATTGACTAACGTTTTCTTTTTTAAAAAAATGACCAGTAATAATTAGAATATGCACCTTGCTTTACATTTTAATTTTGTCTTTGTTCATTGTTTAAAAATAAACAAAAAATCCACTTGTGTGCTTCACCTACCCACAGATTCAAATACACATTGTTTCCAGTTCTACAGTTGATGGTTTTTGTTCTGTGTTTGCTTCACAGGTTCTTAATGTCCAGGCCCGGACAGCTCGACTGACTTGGGCTCCACCAGCAGGCCTCCAGAACAGAGACAGGCACAGTAACGGACACCCCTTTACCTGCAGCTACGAGGTCAATCTCTCAGACAAAGGTCGTAACGGCCAGTACCGTGTCATTTATAGGTAAGATAGACTGGAGTATATAATCATAGAGGAGCTGTGAAGTCTGCTCAGAATCCTTGAAGTCTTAATGTTCTCATAAATTAACAGTGTTCACCACAAGGGAGCAAATTAGATATGAATACATCATCCGTCGAGCAGATAGAATTATTGGATGCAGCCTGTTCTCTTACCAGGACTTGTATGATTCAGTATCCAGAAAGCAGACAGGAGAGATAATCAGACCTCTCACATCCTGTCATCATCCGTTTGAAGCATGTGTCTCAAAGCATGACGCCAGACTAACATATGAGAGCGGTGGTGCTGGTGGAAAATATGGAATATTACACCCTCCTAAAGGATTATTAGGAACGCCTGTTCAATTCCTCATTCAACCAATCACATGGCAGTTGCTTCAATGTATTTAGGGGTGTGGTCCTGGTCAAGACAATCTCCTAAACTCCAATCTGATTGTCAGAATGGGAAAGAAAGGTGATTTAAGCTATTTTAAATTGGTTGTTAGTGCCAGACGGGCCGTGTCTTAGTATTTCACAATTTGCTCAGTTACTGGGATTTTCACGCACAACCATTTCTAGGGTTTACAAAGAATGGTGTGAAAAGGGAGAAACATCCAGTATGCGGCAGTCCTGTGGGCGAAAATGTCTTGTTGATGCTAGAGGTCAGAGGAGAATGGGCCGACTGATTCAAGTTGATAGAGTTACAACCGAGGTATCATGCCTTGTTACCACTGTGCAGGCTGCTGGTGGTGGTGTAATGGTGTGGGGGATGTTTTCTTGGCACACTAAAGGCCCCTTAATGCCAATTGGGCATAATTTAAATGCCATGGCCTACCTGAGCATTGTTTCTGACCATGTCCATCCATTTATGGCCACCATTTACCAATCTTCTGATCTTCTGATCCATTTATGGTCACCATTCAATTTTCTGATGGCTACTTTCAGCAGGATAATGCATCATGTCACAAAGGACGAATCATTTCAAATTGGTTTCTTGAACATGACAATGAGTTCACTGTACTAAAATGGCCCCCACAGTCACCAGACCTCAACCAAATAGAGCATCTTTGGGATGTGGTGGAACGGGAGCTTCGTGCCCTGGATGTGCATCCCACAGATCTCCAACTGCAAGATGTTATCCTATCAAAATGGGCCAACATTTCTAAATAATGCTTTCAGCACCTTGTTGAATCAATGCCATGTAGAATTAAAGACAGTTCTGAAGGTGAAAGCGGGTCAAACACAGTATTAGTGAGTGTATATTATCGTTCAATGCCACTTTTGAGTGTTTGCCTGTGTTTTTTATCCCACACTCTAAAAGAAAATGACAGAGCGTAATCTAAAAGAATGGGGCAATTTTGAAATTACACAAAATCGTCACAACAGCAGGGAAAATAGGTTGCAGGAATCCCTATCAAGGCAAAACCACTCAAAGTTTTTCCCTTGAGCAGTTGTGCTTAATAATAACTGGACAGCATCCTTAATGAAAGTCAATTTTGCACTTTGGACAGCACAACTCTGTTGCTGGATCCATTAAGGTCAGTAACCATTGTGTGTGTGTGTTTTCAGTGGAGAGGAGTTGGAATGCAATTTAAAAGATCTCAGACCAGCAACAGACTACCACGTAAGGTAAGTGCAGCTCTCAACTTCATTTCTTGCCATGTGCAAGAACATGTGCTTATGAGTAGTTTAAACTATTACTGTTATTAGAGCCCATTATCCCAGAAATCCATGCTATTTCTGATGATCAGTATTGTCATTACAGTGATCCAGTTAACTGCAGCTTTCTTTTTTTACACAATCGAAGTTAACGTTAATGGAATATAAGTCATAATTTTGAACTCCTGCTTTTGTTTAATGACCTCGGCTCTACTTAAATGTCCCTCTAATGGTCTGTCTGTTACCTGTTATTAATTGAGCCGAAAGTGCTGTGCATCACAGCGTTGGAAAGGTCGAGCTTAAATATGATGCATGTACTGGTCCTCAAAGAACCTTTCAAGCCCACATCTGCTGTACTCTTTGCAGCCAGGGATAGGCGATGTCTGTTCTGTCACCAGGAGCTCTTGTTAATAGAGAATCCAGTGCTTGGGGTCGGTTTGTCTGGATCCTCATTAAAACGCATTGAAATTGTCCGCTGAATTTTCGTTTGACTTTTGAACCCTGGTAGCAGTGGGACTAGTTTCTGAATATATGTTCTGATTAAGGAATAGTGGGAGACTGTCTGTCTCTGCAGTCGGATGTAACCGTGAATGTTCTATTTGCCCCTGAGAGTGATTATTCGATCGCTCTTTATAAATCTGAGTGACCTGTTGGGAAATGGCACGTGTGGCCAGATTAATTCTGTCCCACCTTTTCCAGCACAGGAATAAGCGAAAAGTGAAGTAAAATGCTTTATGGCTCTTTTTAGCTCATCATTTTTTTTTTTGTAAAAGCAATTTTCTGGAATTGTAAAAGCAATGTGCACTCAATCAGAAAATACATTGAAAAAGGCACAGCTGGCACTAGAAGGTCATGTATTTTATTACAGATAAAATGTACACCTCGAATGCACTGTTTTTTTCTTTGGAAAACACAAAAAGGTTTTTGTTCCCCCTCACTGTTCCTACTTTAAATGTAGTATAGATCAAGTTGAATGAACTATGCCTTCTAAATGTGTGTGTGTGTGTGTGTCTTTCTCAGAGTGAATGCTGTTTGCAATTCTATGAAGGGTCCGTGCTCTGAGGTGGGGTCCTTCACCACCCACAGCAGTACCCCAGACTGCCCGCTGCCCCCTAAACTATCCCACCGCACAAAGAGCACGCTCACCCTACAGTGGAAGGTGAGACTGCGGTTTATCCCATACTTATATGGAAGTTATCTGTTCATCAGACATATAGGACTAATTCTGTTAATTCTTCAATGAAGGTACATTTAAGCTTAAAGGTGCTCTACTCTACTAAAGCTTAAAAATACCATAGCATGTTTCCTAAATATCTGCAAACATATTAAGTTCATATAACTTCTCATTTGTTTCTTTTTATTTCTCTCCTCACTTAGGCACCAGTTGATAATGGATCGAAAATCACAAGTTACCTTTTAGAGTGGGATGAGGTATTTAATATATATATTTTTTGTTAATAGGAAAGACAATTTTTGTTTTTAAATAATCATTAGCATTTGGTTTCTTTTTACATTTTTTTGGCAAAAGGGCCTCCTTGTTGAATTGCAGTTCAACATTTTCAGCACTAATGAAATCAGCACTGTTCATTCACTCTGTTTAAAGATTCATATCTGAATGATGTCCACATTTTCATCAAAGACCACAGCAGTCTGTTGTCACTCATACATTTCTCACTTACATTGGTTTTGAGAAGCTGAATGGCTTCAGTGATTTTATGCAGTGACTAGTTATGTACTGAATATATGTGTTATTCTACTTTATCTATCAGGGCAAAAAGACCAACAATTTCAGAGAATGTTACTTCGGAAGCCAAAGGCACTACAAACTCACTCATCTGTTTCCAGCTATGGCCTACACATTTCGGGTGGCGGCACGCAACGACATTGGAATGAGGTATCACTGCAGAAGCATATACATGGACTTAGGTTGCTTTCACACTAGCACTTTTGGAGCGCACCCAGGTTCGATTGCCGTTAGAGTTCGATTTATTTGGATGATTTGAATGCTGTTTTACACACCTGTGAACCATACCCAAGTCTGCATAAATGTGGTGGTGTGGGGTACGGTTTGTGTGAACTCTGGTATAGTTCGCTGCTGATATGAAAGCAATTGTACTAAATTGTGGAAGTGAACTGCTATTTATGACGCATGATTTGATAAAACGGTGTGTTTGTGCGTGTTCTTTCTCACTTTAGAACTTTTGCAGTACATTTGCGGCAGATTGACTCATGTGCCGTTATGTGCTGACGCTTTGAAAACAAAACTGCAAGTTCAAAAACTAAAAAAGTTAGGTTAGCAACGCTATGAATTTTCCCACCTTCTCTTATATCGTTGTTACCAATCAACAAGAGTAAACGGCTATTGCTTTAATGATGCAAACGTACCGCTCGGTTTGGACCCAAATAATATAATTTGAACACAGTCCAGCGGGTGCAGAGGGAGGGAGAAGCAATCGAACTCCGGTTCGGACCAGGCAAATCAAAATCAAAGTGTGAAAGCACCCTTAAAAACGTACACAGACACACTTTTGATAAATTTTAGTTTACGTACTCCCACTACACACTAAAACACATTAACCTTTAGGCTTATATAGTATTTAGTATGGATTATGTGCAAGTTGGGATACAGCCAAAGTTTGACCAACTATGATTTGAGCTTTGAATTTGAAGGAAAGATGCATATTAAACCTTTTGTGTGTGACAAAACAATCCCATTATCCATCTGTAATCTAATCCTATGACCATCCCTCAAGTCATAATGGAGGAGGAGAGCCATAAAGTTACCTTGATGCAGAAGAACAGACAGCCAATGGAGCATTCTCTCTCTTTACCCCTCTCTCTCTATTTCTTCAACCCCCCCCCCCCCTTTTTTTTTCTTTCTCTCTATAGATATCTCTCTATAGATATATAACACATTAAACCATAGAACAAATTTATACATAAGTTTTTTTGGATATAATTTTGTTATTGAATATCTATAGAATATATCTATAAAATAAGTAATGTTTGGTCCAGTGGGCAGACATGTTAAGGGTCATCACTCTGAATACAGCGCCATCCCTCGTCTCCTCCATCTCCTGACATTAATACCATAGACGCATTCAGAGAGTGAAGCAACACTGCTGAAATATGAGACTCCACCTTCAGCAAACCACCTTTCTCCCAGTCTAAATGGATATTTTTTATTACTTCCTTAACTGAAAGAAGCTCATTTAACATCTCCTCTTCCCCAGTGGCAGTTATAGAGACTCTCACACAGGAAATACTGAGGGCTCTAGTAAACTTGTCACAACCAGTTAATTGGAAGAAACTAGATTTAAGGCCACTATCGAGAGGAGAGGAAAACTATTCAAATTACATAAGTCAGCCTGCAAGTTATACATATTGGAGCTGTGTTAAAAATAATTCTAAGTGTCAGACCTGCGAGGAATGCAAATGAACACAGCTCATTCCTAGCTCTTTTACAGTTTCCTTTATACGAGTGTGTGTATATATCATTTTCTGTCTCCTCTCTTGTTTGTCAGTGGCTTTAGTCCTGAGGTGGTCTTCTACACGACTGGAAGTCTGCCCCATTTGCCCCACGCTCCTCGACTTGTGCGTGCCGGCATCACATGGATCACGCTGGAGTGGAGCCGGCCAGATGGCTGTACCGCAGAGGAGCCCGTCACATACAAGCTGGAGATCCAGGAAGAGAACATTGTACGTCATTTAGATGGCATGACTACACATACTCGAGTCCATACTTAAACTCCATGGCATTTGGTTGTGTTGGCAATTTTCAAAAAAGATTTGAACCAGATTTTTATAACATTTGACTCTTTAGGATTCCCATCACTACTTGTGTAAAATGGGTGACGTCAGTTCACTGTTTTTGTGCTCATTTCTGCAGGGAACAGAGTTTCACCCAAAGTACACTGGAGAAAACTTGACATGTACTGTAGAGGGCCTGAAGAGAAGCACGCAGTATAAATTCAGGGTGAGTGAATGCATATTTGTCATCTTTTCACAATATCATAAATAACTATAGTGTGTGATGTACAGTTCATACATTTGCACACCCCTAGCTATAATCTGTTAGATGAGTGTCATAAAAAAAATCAACAATCATAAAAATTTGCTACGTTTTTTTAATTATTTTGTTTAATACTGTTGAATCCCTTTTGTGACGAGGGTCAAAGCCGGTGTTCTGACAATTCATGCTACCCATCGAGATTTGCTACTTACCGGTTATGCGCATGTGCAGACTCAGATTTTTTTTCTTTTTTTTAACAAAAGGTACATTTTCCTGTTATAATATATAATTTCCCTTTAAAAAATGCTTACTACCTTATGAATATTTGTATGGTCAGCCAACTAAAAAAGAGTAACTGAAATTTTCAGTTACTATGAGGAAAGGTGTACTTTGACAAGTCAATGATGAATATTTTATGATAATTTTTACTTTTCACACCGTTTTGAAAGTAAAAATAGTCGTCTACAGTATACAGTGGCTTCTCATAACTTAGAATTGTATTATAATTGTATTTCATACGACTTTAATCCTCATTCTGTCATCAATTCGCGCTACGGTAGCATTTTTCGACAAGGAAGCAAAAATCGACAGAACACCGGATCACATCATCATTGTGGAACTGTGAAACATCAATGTGCAGAGCATTCTGGGAGTTGGATAAAAATCAAATAGTGTAGCATTTTCAGTTTTGGAGTGCAGTCAAATTTTGCCTCTCACCTGGTGAGGACATAAAATATAGAGAATAATCAAAAAATCTTTTAAAAATGATTCTGCAACAAAGTCCCTTTCAAGAGAGCCTGTTCAATCGGCAGCCTCCGGGCAGCTACAGTATATCTGGCATCCAAGACTAATGGGGGAATCCTGAAATCTCAAGAACTGCTTGCCGAACTCACAATTAAATAACACATTTCATATCAGCAAAAAAACATTGACATGAACTGTCCCATAAATCACGTTTCTTATTCTCAAATAGTGGTAAAAAAACATTTTGAATGCGGGACTTATTCCGCCATATTGCAAGTTGCACTTTCTAAAATGGAAAGGAGGCTGCACTATGCATATTTTTGGTAATTTATTTCATATAATATATTTTTTTTTGGTCATTTTTTTTGTAAAATTTCCATTTTACATGTTATCATTTAGGCCAGCACTCTTAAAATTAATCAGTATATACATTGAGTGAAGCCTGCTCCCATCCTCACTGAATTTGCACTTTCTCCAAAACGAGTTATACGAGTGCATCATCTTTGTTCTGTGAGGAGTATGTAAATTTATTATGCCTAAAGCTTGTTTATTTGGTATGATGTGTGAAATGAACGATTGTTGGTCACAAGAAAACCTCAATAAATATTAAAGAGGTGCATTTGTCTGTTTTGAGGAGAATAATGCTTTCTCAGAAGTACTGGTCAAATATTGATTGCCAAGTCATAGTGACATCATCATGTTTTGGTCAAGCATTTTTGTACTAGTTATTAGCTGTGTTTTGACGCATGCTCTTCACAGGCACACAGTGTTTTGTTTGTTGTGCAGGAAGATTGTTTGTGTTACAGGGGCACCTGACAATTTAAGGCTAGAGTCATACATTGTTAATTACAGTGGCAGCTAACTGATTTAACCTTTCTCTGTGCTCCACTGACTCACACCGCAGTTGTTGTTTTTTTATCATCACAAACATTTTCTTCTGTCACGTTCATGTAGAGAACTCTCCTATCCAATTAGGAGTGAACCGCAGCCCACGTTAAATGCTGCTGTAATGCAGTGAGTGGGTCTGGCTTAAGTGCTTTCACGATTAATAGTAATTCCTCTGAATGGTGCGCACACCTCTAGGGTGTGAGTTTTTGTCTTTTTTTGGTCATTTTTTAAGTGAAGGCACCCATTAAAGCGGCAGGTGAAAATAATGGGAGTGTGTAAATGTGTTATGTCATTACCTCTGCGGTTGTGATCAATTGTTTGTGTACAGAAGCTCTTTAGTAGGCTTTTTGCAAAGGTTTCTATTTTTGGGATAATCATTTTATATTATGTACTGTACATGAACATGAGTCTTAATCAATAATCTAAAAAAATAGTTTTTTTTAAGAAAAAAGCAGTCAGATTTGTCAGTAATTTTATGATATGCATCATGCATGTCTCTTATTTGCCACTTTTCGAAACTTGTAAGTCTTTTGTAATGATTCTCTGACAAAAAAAAAAAAAAAAACATTCCTACACCTTTCATTTTTTTCAATGTCAAAATTAGGGATTAATTCAGGTACCCAAGTATGTTGATCATGAAAATACAATAGTTGTGAGACTACTTTTATTTTATTTTTAAAGTAACGTTTTTCATATCTTTAAATGTAATACACATTTATAATGCTAAATATTGTTCTATATTATTACCTTGTCAGTAAATGGGATTTTTTGTCATATGTTAATTTAAAATATATATATTGTATAATATGACCTCTTGTTTATATTTGTTTTGTTTTTGTTGTATTTATATGATTTTTGTATTTTTGTAAATGAATTTTTGCCTTGAAAATAGCTCTGACTGCTGACATGGCATGAAATAAATAATCTGAATCTGTCAGTAAAAGACAAAAAATGGAATTTCAAATTCAAAGACTGAATTTGACTTCTTTCTCTCTTCTGACCTACGTCAACAATCGATCTCTCGATATTTTTTCCCAATTTTTGGTCGTGGAAACTATCGCAGATTTTTTTTTTTCTTTTGATAGGAATACAAAAGTGACATTTGCTGTCATCTCCCGTTCCCTGCTATAGAAGTTTACTATACTATGACGACATCCAGTTCTGAGAACACCAGAAATGTGAAAAGGGTCCATTGCTCGTAGTTAGACTGGCTCGTAGTTAATGATATCTCAAACTATGAAATTTAACAAGAGTTCTTGAGCTATGATGTTAACTGGACAAAAAAGGGGGGCAAAAAGCCATTACTGTACAGAATTAAGCCTCTTCTGTCTTGTTTTTGTGTCTTGCAGCTCATAGCCTCTAACTTGGAGGGCAGAAGCAGTCCCAGTGAGGTGCTGGTGTGTAACACTAGTCCAGACAAACCTGGACCCCCCTCCAGACCCTGCATCGTGGGCTCTATCAGACCCTACAGCTTCAGTGTCAAATGGGGTATGGCTGTTTGTGCCACAAAAATATTTAGTTGGAGTTGTTGCAATTGTGGATTTGGGTTCTGGCTGTTTTATCACTTTTGAATTTGAGCTAAAACTTTGGGGCTTAAATGAGCTTGAGCTTTAAGCTTGGAAATTGAGAATAAATATCAGAAAATATTTAATATTATATCTATATAATATATGTAATCTATCAATAAATCAACTTTTATTTATATAGCTCAGTAAAAGCAACAGTAGTTGGCCATTGTGCTGTACAAAACAAATAATAAAAAGAGTTTACATAAAAAAAACACCAATCAGAAATATTCAATATTAAAAATCAAGGACAGTTGTAAGCCTATAAAAAGAGGTAGGTTTTTAAGCTCGATTTAAAAACAGACTTTGTGGATAATAACCTTAGGGATGGAAAAAGATTATTCCAGAATTTTGGACCAACAATAGAACCGGTATTGCTTCATCTCTATCTGATGTGTGAGTCACAATACCCCTCAGTTTGATGTCTTCCTTTGTGATGCGCTACTTGAGTTCTCCCACTTTCCAGTTTAGTTCTTTGTTTGCAAAGGAGAGTAGGACGAGGCCTGCGGTTGTATTGTGCTCTCAGCATGATAAATGGCATTTTTGTTTCCCTACAGTTATGAACCAAGCGGTAGATTTCAGATGAATGAAATTCAAAAGAGCAAATGCCAAAAACTCAAAGTATAGACTTGGAGAGTTTTTGCTCAGTCATACAACAGCATCATAAAAACCTGAATACCTGAAGGGTCATATCATGAGAAATAAAATGTTCCTTTATATCTTTTTAAATATGAGTTATACTATGTACAATACCATGATGTAGGTTTTGTTTCTCACAGTAGTAAAAGCTGGCTCCAAAAAAAATCTTGTGAAACTGT
Source organism: Cyprinella venusta (assembly GCA_038021265.1). NCBI lineage: Eukaryota > Metazoa > Chordata > Actinopteri > Cypriniformes > Leuciscidae > Cyprinella > Cyprinella venusta. The sequence goes on along the minus strand of CM075870.1, from coordinate 25,782,558 downwards.
AAATTACCAAATAGTTGTTGTTGTTGTTGTTTTTTGGTGCAAACAACATTAATAACATTTTAAGTGAAACTCAGGAAAAAATAAATGTAAAATAATTTTATATTGCTTTATCTGTTGAGTGCGGTACCCTATTGTACTCTTAAATAACAGCTAGTATTCAGTCACTGTTGTTTGGGTACTTTTGTATGCATTTTATGGGAAGCACATCTCCATATATTTGTGTATATTTATAATATCCAGTCTGTATGTGACACTACAGATCCTCCACAAGACAACGGAGGTTCAGAAATCTTAAAATACCTCTTGGAGATTTCAGAAGGAAATTCTGATGGTATGTATTAATGTATATGTAATTGTGTTCTTCACTGTCATTCGCCATCTGCCTGCTTGTTTAAGTATGTTTTTGTCCTTGGTTAATTACATCTCATTTTTTATTTCAAAACTATTTAGAGCTCTTTTTCCATCTAGAAGCTTTTTTTCCCCCTTTTTCACAAAACATTTTTTAGAAAAACATAAGATAATTTCGTAATTAGTCTTCTTGTGTCCTCACGCTGTCCCATCTGTACTTCTATTCTTACTCAGATACTTCATTAGTGCTGTCAGAGCTTCTATTTCTCTAAAAAGGAATTTCATATAGCCAAAAATACTCAATGCTTGAATGTTCATTGATACCTATGTGTTTTATTGCACCATGGATTAATTAAACTTTGGGAACAGTTGAGAGTTTGCATTGATAACTGACTGAGTAATTTCCCTGCAAATGTTGAACTCTTTGATGCTTTGTATTCGGCAGCCAATCAGTGGGACATTGCATACAGTGGGCCTGCCACAGAGTGTGAGTGTGAGGATTTGAAACCCGGCACAATGTACAGACTGCGAACCTGCAGCATCAGCACGGGTGGCCACAGCCAGGTAACTCAAATATATTACAACAGCTGTACACCACATCGGTCCAAATGGACTCATTAGAAAGAAATGCATTTAGAAAGAATGAGAGACTGTAGCTGTATATTTGTAGGAAAAAAAGTATGTGGATTTTAATTCACAATAATAGAGAAACAGACGATAACAGACTATTCAATCATTTTTCTGTTTATTGAACACACAATTTAAATAGTCATAGTGCAGAGTGGAAAAAATATGGATTTGACTCAGAATTAACTACAGAATTAACTTCCATTAACCTTTTCTAATGTAACTGTGGTGCACAAAGTTCAGGAGAGATTTTCAGACTGTGTTAGCAGTAAATTAAATCAAAACTTATCATTGCTTGTTTGATGTTGTGGCTTTTGAAAATAAAGATTTGAGGCCAATTTGTGTAGAAATTCAGTCCTAAATGCACTATATACACTACTGTACAAATGTTTGAGGTAGATAAGGTTAATATTCTTGAAAGAATTATCTTATGCCCATAAAGACTGTAGTTATTTCGTCAAAAATTATTACAATCTAAAACAACTGTTAATTTATTCCTGTGATAATGGCAAAGTCACTCCTGTCTTCAGTGTCCCATGATCCTTCAGAAATCATTCTAATATGCTGATTTGGTGCTTAAGAAACATTTCTTATTATGATCAATGTTAAAAACAGTTAATATTTTTGTGGAAACCATAATACATTTTTTCCAGGATTCTTTGATGTGCAGCATTTATTTGAAATAGACAAAGGCCTTTACTGTTATTATTGGCCAATACAATGTGTCCTTTCTGTATAAAAGTATCAATCTTTTTTTTTTTTAATCTTACTGACCTCAAACTTTTGAACGGAAGTATAAATTACATTAATTTTGCTGCAGTTATAGATACATAATTGTTATGCTTGTGTCCTTGCAGTGCTCTGAGAGTCTGCCTGTACGCACACTATCTGTAGCTCCAGGACGTTGCCAGCCTCCCAGAATTGTGGGTAAAGCCAAGCACAAAGAAGTGCACTTACGATGGGGTAAGATTCTGAATACGTAAACTCTATCCTTCCAATACATCACACTTCTGAGAGTTTTTTCCTTCCTTAGTCTCCATTTCATATTCACATTTGTGCTTTTATACAAAGCAATATACAATGTATTCAAGGTACATTTTTAGGACAACTTCCTTGGGAATCGAACCCACACTAACACAATGCTGCATCAGTTACGGGATCAAGAAACATTATTAAGTTGATAATTTACATCTCTGCAGTTTCACATTTATTTGTGGTGATGTGAAATCACATTTCACCAAGCCACAAAATTAAACCCTTTTGTCATTTCCAGAAACAGCATATGATCAACATTCCCGTCATGTTTGCTACATATCCTCAATGTACACATATTTTCCCAGGAGTAGACTAGAATGACTCTCTAGAAGTGCGCTTGACTCACTGATTTCCTCTGCCAGAGCTATCGGTAGGTAGTTAATAGCTAAAGGCTGTAGCGGGAGTGAGTTAAGTTCTGGGTCTGTGAAGCTGCTGATTCCAGACTTTCTAAGTGAACACTTTGGGTTCAGCCTTTTGGACAAGAAACTTTGAACTGAAATTGTGAAGATTGGTAAAGCTTGATGTTGCAAAGTAGTTGTCAAATCTGCTTTGTCTCAGAAAAACTTAAAGATGAATTGAACCTGTAATTTCTGTGGTACTGAAGTGCTTTGTCTCTGTCCCTCGTCTCAGATTGTCCCTCCTCTGAGGGGGCATGTGAGGTGAATGAGTACAGTTTGGAAATGAGGGAGGGAGAGTCGGAGCCCACCGAGGTCTATCACGGCTCTGATCTGGAGTGCACCGTGGGCAGTCTGCTTCCCGGCGCCACCTACAGCTTTCGCCTGCGTGCTGCCAACGAGGCAGGGGTGAGTGCCCAACAATTCAATAATCAAATTGTGATTCTTCATTTGTTTTCTAAAGCACCGCCACTAATAATAATAATGCAAAAAATAAGTTAAAGCTGCAGTCCGTAGCTTTTTTGGGTTAAAAATTATGCAAAATACATATTTGAGAAAATACATAACCAGCCAGTGTTCAAAACTATCTGCTTGCCTTAGCTCAATTTAAAATGGTAAGCTTGTAATAATGTTTTTAATTCTAGTGGTACTGGTGGGTGAATGCTGACGTTGTTAACATTAACAATTTGAAAACAAAGTATAATTTGCACGGTTTTGCGTGATATGTTAATCGAGATTTTTAGATTTAATCAGTGTGATTACTGCAATGTCAGAACCAGAACAAAGGTGGATGTTACTTGTTCAGATGTCATTTTCCAGTGAAAATTATCATGTTGGTCATACTTCCAAAAACAATAATCTGTGATTTTGAATGCCAGTATCCACACCGGCGTGGTGAATGACAGCCGCACACTCTCCTCAAACATTGTGATCATCCGCGCTTTGCCTTGTCGAAGTACAACTGGCATAGAGTTAATAATTCCCTGAATAACTGCAATTGCAGATTTCAAACAGAGATGGCGACAGAGAAAAAACTGCATCTTTAAAAAAAACATACAGAAATTAATCGACTGCACTAACTGACTAGTCAGTTGTTAGACAACCATCCTGATCTATCCCTACCATAATGCACCTCAGGTCACAGCAGTTCTTCTGTTTATCGCATGAATCGTCTAAACTGATCGACTAATCGTCTTATTTGAATCCATTTGGAATTAGAGGAACCAGTCTAATGCAAATTATGACATAAAAAGTTGAAATTATGAGATGCTAAGTTTTAATGAGATAAAAGTCGAAATTGAGATTTAAGTCATAAATGACGTCATAATTATGACAGTTTTTTAAGCAAAATTAAGCAATACTCAGTCAATAATGACCTATTTTTGGTCAATTCCACTTGTCAAATTGAATGTCTTAACTTTGTATTGTACTAATTGCATTTCATAGTTTCACATTTTTAATCTAATAATTATGACTTTTTAGTCTCTTAGAGTTTTGATTTGACTTATATACTACATCAATGATTTCTCCTTGATTCTTCTCTCAATATGCTCAATGTTCAATCCAGCAGTGTTCAGGGAGGCAGAGATCAGCTCTGGCTGTCTTTTTTTTTCCCTTTATCTTTTTCTTTGTTTGATTTAAGTAGTTTCCTGTTTCTTTTGCAGGAGTGTTAATACAGCATTTCAAAGTTAGCTCTAGAGCCAGAAGACTGAATTTAATTATTTTCATTGTTTACTTTTCATTGTTTGTGTGAGGCAAACTCCCAAAAGTGAGGAATCGATGCGTCTCGTATCCGATTGCGCTACTGGAAACATGCTTTGATTTCACAAGGGTGTAATGCAAGATTGGCCCGGTCTTAAGTGTTTTATTTGTTTTTCACATTGTATCCTGATAGAAATACACCTATGAGACATTTCATGTCATGTATTGAATATTAATTTGCTCTCACTCTCTCTCTTTCTCATTTGCACACAGTATGGGCTGTTCTCTGAACCAACAGAAATAACAACCGCAGCTGGTCCTCCCAGCCAATGTGCGGCCCCATCCCTCACCTTAATGTCCAATACCTGTGTGCTGGTCAGCTGGGAGGTAATTTATCATTTTTAGGACATAGATCATACATTAACACATTCAACAAAGATATACTGTCAGTATTGATGGTCAGATGAGCGGAAGTACAAGCAATCAGCCTATAATTTGACTCTTTCAGAGTCCAGAGAGCTCAGGGGCCGACATCTCTGAGTACCGTCTGGAGTGGGGCCGAGAGGAAGAGCCCATGGAGCTGATCTACTGCGGCCCTGACACGCAGTGTGAGATCTCAGACCTGACACCGGCTACTCATTACTACTGCAGACTACAGGTATTACTGTCACTGGAGGGTTCATTTACACCATGTTTAGTGTTCAACAATTCCTTTACAGTGTGGAACAATTTATTGCTCTAAAATACACCTTTCATAACGCCTCTTTAATTGTATTGGAAATGTCCTGTGATTTTGACTTGATTTGTAATGAATGATATGGCTATAGTGATATGATAAGGCACAGTAGAAGTAGGAAATGGTTTTATTAATACTTTTACATGGCTGCGGTGTGTCGCTCTGCTACAGCCTCATGACTCAAACCAAAAATTAGAAAAGTTGGATTAACTTTGGAAAGACATTTGTGGAATGCATAAAATATTAGGGATTTGCTCTTGGCTATTTTAGCCCATTTAATTATGACTGGAGTTGTAAACGTATGACAGGAAAAGTTGAAAAGAACAAGGAAAGTTGCCGCTTCATTAACTGCATCATCTTGCGCACTGAGGCCGTAAAAAGGTTCCTGTCATTATGCTTTAAATAAATGAGCTTGTGACAGTCATTTCGAGATGATACTATAATGCCGAAGATTAACAGCATAATGATCTCTGTAATAATTTTCATTTATTAGGAAATATTGTCATGCAGCTCAAAGTGATGTACAGAAACAGAACAAAATGAATAACTCTTAATTTTTAGGTGACATTTATTCTTACTGCACAAGAAATCGCATTAGCGCTGTCTGTGGATTTAATTGTTTAATTGTGATTAATACAATATTTTTTTTTAGGGAAAGGAAACTAAATACCTGGCCTAAGTGTGATTATGTTTAATTATGTTGCTGTATTTTTTTTAGAAATCACACAGAAGTCAATAAAACGTCATAATGTAAATAAATGTTAAAAACCTTTGACAGCTAAATTTGAACATTTATTAAATATCAATAAAATGTATTGACCGCCCTAAAACAAATATATTTGTAAAAGCACATTATACTACAAGTTAAACCTTGTCCCTCTCTTTAAAGGCGGCGAATCAAGCAGGTGCAGGACCGTACAGCGAGCACGCAAGCTGTCAGACCCCTGCCACCGTTCCCGACCCGGTCTCAGTGTTTTGTGTACTTGAGCACGATGCCACAGATTGCGGCGTCTACTCACCTTCCACATGTCTGGCTTTGAAATGGGACGAGCCCTGCAACAATGGAGAGGAGATAAGGTCCTACACTCTTAAACTGGGAGAGCAGCTCATCAGCTTGGGCACCAGCACCTGCCATGTGCTGCAGAACCTCCAGCCTGACAGTGAATACAGGTGTGTACATACACACTTAAACAAACAACCATGAACCATTCAGACACCTCCACTAAATCACATTTAGCTGCTGATTTGCATAAGCACTCTGTGATATGGGACAACAGTCTTAACTAATAACCACTTAGCTTACCGATTGCCTCTGAGCCAAATCTGTGTCCTGCTGGGAGTAGTTACGCTCCATCTCGGGTCTCATTTGCATTCAGCGATGTTGCCCATTTCAGCGAAGCGTGACGCCACAACCACGTCACCCCTCTGCATGTTTCCTCCCCCTGCCCAGGAGGACAGTGGGTAAACAACAGAGTGTTAATGATGCTAATCGGTAGCTAATGAAAGGAGAAGGCCGGAGGGCAGATTTTGTGTGTGTATCTAGGAAATGGTGTCCATAACAGGACATCTATCCCTGCATGAGGCCACCACCGTGCACATTGAAGTGTCTCCATCAGACAGCTTATGCAACCCATGTTTTTGTCTGAGAGCTTTGATTATAGACTTTAAATTAGAGATCTGCGTGGGGATGATGATGATGATTATTATTATTTTTTTCAGTTTCATCCCACTGGGTCTTGCAGATTTTCACTTTGTCCACCTGCTTCCCATTTAATGCTTTTCTTCTTGCCTACTCCCTCTAAATGTATACTACTGGTTCAGAAGTTTGGGTTCAGTAAGATATACATATATATTTAATACACTTACACATTAAGTGTGACCATAACTTTTGGAATGATTCAAACGGTTTCTATTTCAAATAAATGTTCTTCTGAACTTTCAATTAATAAAAGAATGTTGCATTTCAACATTGAAAACAATAGAAATGTTTCTTGAGCAGCAAATAGAATGATTTCTGAAGGATCATGTGACACTGAAGACTGGAGTATTGATGCTTACATTTGAGAATATATGAAAATACAGGTATTTTAAATGGTAATATTTTAGAATATGTCTGTTTTTACTGAATTTGTTATCAAATATTAGACTTTCCAAAAAATCTTACCAACCCCAAACTTTTGAACGGTAGTGAATGTTACAGTATTACCATTTTTCCCCAGTTGTCTCAAATTTGTTGTCATGAAGCTCATTCTCAATAATATTGTGTTGGACTTCCTCTTGGTTAGCATTCTTCTTTTTTTTATCTTTGATTTGCTTTTTGGAGTATTTAAAATAAAATAAAACCGACGGTATGCATCCACTCACAGATTTCATTATCTGATACCAGGCTATTTTAGTAATCTCCTGCCAGTGTTCTGACTGACCTAATGGCAGTGTAACCTCATAGAAATGCAGCTTCTTTGGATAAGCAGGAGAAATAACAATGTTCAGTATATTTAATACCTCATTCACACAAATGGGAAACAGATTTGCTTAAGTGATCAGTGACCTAAAGTAATATAGAATCTCAAATATTAATTCTCATTGATTCAGAGGTCTTCAACCCTGCTCTTGGTCTTCAGGATCCCTTTAAAATCACAAGCTGATATACACTTTGCAGCCCAGTGAATCTCCAGGAGGGTTGAGGACGTTTATGTCATCATATTTTAGTTCCAGGTCAAAAATGAAGAGAAGTTTTTTGAACCACACTGTATGTGAATCATGAACTATTTTTTTGTTCCAGCCCTGGTGTGAAGCAGGCTGTACGGCCGTTTTATCGCTCTTAGATCGATAATATCTTTTGTCATTAGGGGCGTAGAGACTAATGAAATCTTGTGAAAGGTTAAAGTATGTTTGGTTTTCACTTAAATGTCAACCAAACAGTCTGGTGTTGTGGGAGAGCTGCTGTTAATTCAAGTCCAGACTCCCCAACACTCCAATTTGTTTTTAAACCCAGAAATCGATTTTGGTTCCATTTGATTTAATAACACGACAAGGCATTATCCTTGAATGATGGGCTCCTACCCAAAGCACTTTCAACCGACAAATGTAAATTTGATTGAGCTTAGCAAGGGGAGAGTTAAGGAAGTTATTTGCATCCTCAAGTGAGTTTGACATAGCATGATGTGGCAGTGTGTGAAGAGGTTGAGTCAGGTGAAGCTACAGATTACTGTGTAAAATGAGAAGTTAAACATTATTTTGGTTTTGCTACAGTCATGAATTCTTCCAAGTTTTAATATTTTGTTTAGTAGCATGACTTAAAGTATATTTCCCCTTTCGTCCGTAGTGCAATCAGTCTTAGAAATATCTAAGAAATTTTATTTATATAATTTCTACCACTTCAAGCAATGATTAAAGTGTCTACAGCAGATTTTGTGTGTTTGTTGTGCCATGGAAATGCCATGAAGTGTTGCACGTGGTTAACAGCAAAACTACAATACATCTGTCGGCCTGTTGAAACCCTCTGCACTCCATCCATACATGTATATTCAGATGAAGCTGCTTATTTGAGTGTGTCTGCCTGCCTATTGCATGAATGTCCGCTATAAATGGAGGGGAATGTTGCTGTTTTAACACATGCACATGAGTCAGTGTAGTGTAATGACTCACATATTTGCTCTATTATAGTTATTTTTGGACGGAAATTCTACAAAAATAACCATGTGATAATGCCTGGTGGTCCATTGGATTTAAAATGTTTACTTTTACATAACGTGAGGAAGTCCTGCTCAGTGATATCAGCAAAAATATAAATGGCGTATTTCTACCGTTGCACCGTTTACAGGTAAAATTGTCCCTGAAGATCACCTGATGTACATGGTTTAAATGAGACTCTCTGTGCTGTCAGTCTGCAGATTCAAGCAGTTAATGAGATTGGTGCCGGTCCCCTCTGCCCTCCCCTGCTGGCCCGCACCAGGCCTCTGCCACCTGTCCCTCCCCGACTGGAGTGCACTGCTGCAGGACCCCAGAGCCTCAAACTCAAGTGGGGAGACAGCAGCAATGCCAAGAGCCTGCTTGGAGAAGAGATGGTTTACAACTTACAGATGGAGGACAAGAACAGGAGGTCAGTTCATTTCAATCACACGTCATGAATAGCAATAAAGGCACCGCTAAAAGAAAAACTGAATTAATTTTGAGAGCACACTGTGACTCAATTTAGTCAAGGTGAAATGTCATTAGATGGCAGCAATATTTTTTTAACATTTTACTTTTTAATATAAGGTTTTTAGGCCTTACTGTTATAGATGTACCTGTAGATTGGTCAGGTCACTAGATTTTGAAGCTACCCAAGTTTCAGTTTGGCCTAATATAATTGTAACTGTTGATTGTTTTCCTTGGCAGAGGGGCATGTTGGCAGTATTTGTGAGTGGGCAACTGGCCTGACAGATGGGCATTTAATAGATAATATAATGAATTCCCCAACCAACACTGTCAAAAATCCTTTTAGTGTTAGACTGGTTAATTTACTAATTATTTTGATGATTCTCTTTAGCCAGTAACTGTTTTGCTTCAAATGGTGCAAGCATTTATCTTTACCAAAAATGCAGCAATGGTAGTTTATATGGTTTACATATGTACAGTACCATTTAAAGGAATAGTTCACCCTAAAATGAAAATTCTGTCATTAATTACTCGCCCTCTTGTTGTTCCAAACCCATACGACCTTCGTTAATCTTTGGTAAATTAAGATATTTTTAATGATATTAATTGAATTTAATGAAACTTTACTTACAAAATATTAATCTCCAACAGAGCACCACGATGCATGCGTAGAGCAGACGTTGTTGTGAAGGTACATTGGAGATTAATATTTTGAAAATAAGTTATGTTAACTTATGTTTACTGAATGTTAAAGGGATACTCCACTTTTTTTGGAAATAGGCTCATTTTACCACTCCCCCAGATTTAATCAGTTGGATTTTACCATTTTCAAATCCATTCAGCCGATTTTCTGATATTTAGAAGAATATCAGTAACCAGACAGTTTCTGATCTCATTGACTTCCGTAGTAGGAAAAAAATATACTATGGAAGTCAATGAGACCAGAAACTGTCTGGTTAGTGATATTCTTCTAAATATCAGAAAATTGGCTGAATGGATTTGAAAACGCTAAAACTCGACTGTTTAACTCTGGGGGAGTTGTAAAATGAGCCTATTTCCAAAAAAAGTGGAATATCCCTTTAACTTTTCTGATGTCGACCAAAAAACCCTTGGTGGTTGACCGATCGAGTGCCGGAAGTGACAGTGGAAACGCGACTGGCCCTAGCACACATTAGCACGCTTCCTTTTGGCCAGACAGTGGAAATGCAGCTATTGAGGCTTTTCTGGCATTCAGTTGATTGTGTTTTATTCTGTGCAGAGACTGGAAGTCGCAAAAAGAAACATCATAGTCATAAACAGAGGACTATCAATTGGTAGCATAATGTCCACTTGACTTTGTGTCTTTTCTGATCAAATTATAGTGATAAGCATATTTACTAAAGGCCTAAGATCCAATTGCCATCATCAGTGTGCATTAGAGTTTGATAAATGTTTTTTCTCTTTTTGTTTTTTGAGCATTTGCTATGGTAACAATGATTGATTCAGCTGCTTAATCAAAATTAGATGCCAACTGCGCAATCGAGAGAGTCTCGATTCACCGCGGCTCTGAAATGACTATTACACATTTTATTTCTGTTCAGATTACCATAGTAACCACAGATGTACTATCCAATCCATCAAATGAAAAATAGATATTATCAGACCACTTCTCTATGAACAAACTTCTTTTTGAAATAATTTCTTTTGGATTATGTTTTATAATTCAGAAGGTGATCTGTTGGAGCTGGATCTTAACAAGTTTGATGCTTAGTGCTATTCCTTCATATGCACATAGGACCCATGGCAAAATTCCCAAATAGACCAGCCTTTGGATGAAAAGAGCTTGAAGAGGAGGGTTTGAAAGGCTTCCATGAGAATATTAAGCATAAACTGCAGGTCACTGGTCTGTTACCTTGATCTAATTTGTCGGATGTCAAGCTGGCAGGAATCTTGACATTGGCAAAATACCCGTGGAAGCAGTCATTAAATAGCAGCTGTTGCTTTGTTCTCTGTTTTGACCTGAGGTGTTTGTGCTTTAGATGGATGGTGTTGCACTAGGACAGGACATGGCATGAAGATACCCAGAGCTCTCTGCCAGTACCAGAAATTTCCTCCTAATTTATTGTAATTGGAACCACAAAAGGTTCAATTAAATGTTAAATGTCTGGGGCTAGTTTATAATGTCATTGTGTCCTTTTTGGTCTTAGAAATACACAAATGGGCAGAAAAGGGCATTCTTTAACATTTTGGTTTGTGGTTTTATTGACATTTTTTTTTCCATTTTAGACAAATGTAGCTCATTGTTAACACTGGTGGAAAGTGTGTGTGTGTGTGTATATATATATATATATATATATATATATATATAAAGAACGTAAGCAAGATTTACTCCAATGCCTTTTTTCAGTTAGTTTTGGTCAGAAGAACAAAAGTTAGTTACTTGTTCAGATGACATTTTAGGGTAAAAATTCTTTTGTTGGTCATACATCCAAAGTATAATCGGTAATTCCGAATGCCAGTATCCACCATAGACTGTAAAAATGATGTGGTGACTGACCGGCGTCGTAACTGACAGCCGCACATTCTCATCAAAACATTGTGTTCATCCGCGCTCTGCCAAGCCGGGGTACAACTCAGGTAAAGTTGATAATTCCACGAATGACTGCAATTGCAGATTTTGAACAGAGATGGCGACAAAGAGGGAAAACTTTGGACTGCAGCTTTAAGTATCCTGAAACTAAATGTATCACAAAATATTTTCTACAAAAATATTAACACCACAACTGTTTTAAGCATTGATGATAGTAAGAAATGTTTCTTGAGCAGTAAATCAGCATATTAGAATGATTTGAAGACCGGAGTAATGATGCTGAAAATTCAGCTTTGCCATCACAGGAATAAATTACATTTTAAAATTAGAAAGCATGTATTTAAAATTGTAATATTATTTCACAATATTGCTGTTTTTACTGGATTTTGATCAAATACAGTAAATGCAGTCTTGGTGAGCATAAGAGACTTTTAAAAAGCATTAACATAAATAAAATGTGTGTTTTAGGTTTGTCACAATTTACAGAGGCCCAAGCCACACGTATAAGGTACAGAGACTAAGTGAGTCGAGCAGCTACTGTCTCAGGATTCAAGCTGTGAGCGAGGCAGGAGAAGGGCTTTTCTCTGAAATACACACCTTCCATACCACCAAATCTGTTCCTCCAGCTCTCAAGGGTAAAGTATTCTTGTACAATAACATCACGCCAGGTATATGCTCATTTACTGGATGGGTACTTATTGGTTGTTTATATAGCTAAACTTGTATTTTATCCTTTAGCTCCTAAAGTGGTACAGTTGGAAGGGAATGTGTGTGAGGTCAGCTGGGAGAGCATTCCACCAATGAGAGGAGACCCCATCATCTACATCCTACAGGTGCTGGTGGCCCGAGAATCTGAATACAAACAGGTGAAATTCCATTCTATTAGCCAGTGATCGAAAACATCTTCACATTCTCTTTACTCTTCTCATTTGCATTAAAAATAGTTTGTGTATTTTTTTCCTGTGATGGGAGCATTTTTAATGTAGACAAATGTGTTAATGCATGTTAAATTTGAAACCCCATTTTTAGATTTTGTAAAATTGCTTTTAGTTTGAGACATCCGTTTAGTTTGTATTGAAGCATTTTTATTTTCTCTAATTTGACATTATTAACTTTTTTATTAATATTTCCATTGCTTTGACAAACGCTATGACTAACACCAACACTATGACAATGTAAAATGCATGAAGTTTCATGCTACTCTTTGCAGTGCATTGTTATTCAAGGAAAGGTAAAGGGATGGGATATGTCATCCCCACAGACTAAGTCTGAGATAAGACTAGAATATTAGGTTTGTGTTCTCCACCTGAGACTGCCGCGGATGCCACTGATGGCTTGATAGAGACAACCACCTCATCTATCATGCTTGATACAATTGAAGAAAACAACCAGCCGCATTTGAAAACATATTTTCTTTCGCCTTTTCGTGGTTATTTTTTATTTGAAAATGATAACACTATTGAACATAACAGGTATTTACACCAATCATTATACAGTATAACTCAATTAACACAAAATCTCCTGTTCAAAAGTTTACACATGCTTGTTCTTAATATTGTCTGTTGCCTCTTTAAGCGTCAATGACTGTTTGCCCAGTTACACTTTATTTTAATTATTGGTAATGGAAAAGCGCCATTAGTAGACTGTTAGGTTAGACAGAATAAGTTGTCATGTGCTTGCAAAGTTACTTATAGTCAGTCTGTTAGTGTTAACAGAAATTAAGCAGTCTACTAATACTCTAATGACAGTTAGTTGACATGTAGTTTGCAAATTTACTTATAGAATGCCTAAATTGGACTATCTAAATACTGTGACTGTCCTTTTGTGATAGTTGTGTTTCAGTCCCCCTGGTTTGTCACAGACTCAGAGGGAGGGTTATTATTATTCACAGCACATATTTTTGTCAATTCTGTTACAAATATGCTGTCATTTTACATTTAATGGCCATATTAGTAGATAAGCCGGTGAATCAAAATCCACTGAGCATTGAGCGACTCTGAAGGCCACCACGAGGTCTCTCCATGGAGTTCTGCATGACCGCTTCTGTCATGACCAGAGCAAGCCAATCAGATTCCTTTCTCCTCTCGTATTTTTCTCTGCTAGGGCCGAGAGCACGGTCTAATGTAGCTGGCATGGTTCCTATTACCGTGCTAATGTGTCCCTCGTCCTGTCAGCTGTTAAAATGTATGCGATTCAGGAGCGGATTGTTTGCATGGAAAGAGAAGTGAGAGTTTAATGGCTGCAGGTGCTGTGTTCTGTTTGCTCTGGTTCTGATGCTTCTGTTTGAGCATCTCAATTTCACCAGCTTGTTCCACTAAATAAAACCAGTCAAAGTTATTGGCAGAACAGGGATCTGGCATAAATCCCATCTACATCTCAGATCATTTTCATCCAGCTTAACTGTGCATGTTCACTATACATTACTGAATTAAAATCATGTAAGCACAGACATCTTGCCATTTAAATTTTAATGTTAAAGCTAGTTACAATTTTGGCCTATAATAATGGGCGATAAAACAATTCTTCACTTTTTTAAGTTAGTTTAGGAATCACCATATTATAATGTACAGTGTGGATATTCGTTTTGAGATTTGATTAAGATTACATTTAACATTTCTTTTTTTAGTGCTTTTTTTAGATTAGTTTGAGCAACAGATAATGTGAAGAGTAATCTAATTCAAAACATAGACACTTAGTCATACAAAGAGAGAAATCTTCCTGTGCTGTTATATGAAATATCAGCACTCATGTGTATTTAATTAATTTCATTTTCTTTTTTTATTTTATTTGTTCTATATCAGATTCAGCTTGTTTTTAGTTTTATTTTGTCTGCTCATGAGTAATTTGGCTTGTTTTTGTCAAATTTCGCCATCGCGAACAACTTCTATTAAGTTTGTTTTTCATTGCATTATACGGCGGGACAGTTTCCAAATGTATTTTTGCATTGCTTGTGTTTATCTTTGAGACTATAGTGTTTTCAAAAGTCTGGTGTGCACTTCTACTTTTCCACTTGGAAATCAAATGTTTAGTCCTTTCTGACCAGTTTTTGTACAGCCTCGTGCCGTGCCATACATCTGGATTAAACAACGAAGGTCTTAATATTTAGCTCCTGTCTTTGCTGTGCTATTAGAGCTGCATGGTGACATGAAACTCGTGACGGGCACATAGGGATTTTTCTCCATTTCCTTTGTGTCAACAAATGAAAATGTGTCCATAATCTTAGCAGTGAGTAAGGAAGGTTACAGATTGTGGGCGGCTTTCCAGTGAAATTGAACCATTGTTGTTTGGCAACCAAAAGCAGCCACATGTGAAAAGCCTCATGCATAGTAAGTGCTCTGTTTTATGTCAGTTCCCCACACATGACCTATTCTGCATTTTAATCAGACCTCAGATGTTTCATGTTAGTATCAGCATATCATGCATGTACTGTAGTCTAATAGACCCCGTCACAGTTACGTCACAGCGCTAGCTGGAGGCAAAACAAAGTGAAAACTGGAGGCAGTCAATAAAATCCAGCATAGGTTCGGCTACATAATAAGTAGCTTAAATTACTTTTATTATTATTGTCAAATATCATCTTATTGTGTTGTTTGGTGCAAGTATCAATGAAAATATGCTGTATCTGAACTTTTTATTTCTAGAAAATATTCACATGGTTAAAATCGCACCGTAATGTCACTCTTTACATTGTCGTCTTCTCTGCCCTGGCTAGGCAGAACTGTGGATCGTACACACAAGTCTTGTACATGACCATTCAGCACGTAGTTATTGGCATCTAAAGATTTATATGCCCTCAGTTTCTCTTTACGATCGGTTTCTCTATAATGTAGGTGTAGAGGCCACTCAACCGATGTAATGTAACGTTAATCCTGTCAGAACGTCCATCCATTAAATGAGCGTGTGAAGGCTAGGGGTCGGCTGGTTCTGGTTCTGTCCGTTAAAATTAACTTTTGAAAATAACAATCACAAGTCCTGGACAGTGAGTGACCTTACACATTAAGATAAAATCTGATTTTCTTCAGTCATTGTTAAAAAAAACCAAGCTAATAAAACGTGCTAACTAGCATTAGTGAAGCAGCCAGAGGGCTCGTTCTGCCTAGACCTAAGCTCCGCCCACATAAAAACGTCACCATGTTTACCAACTGAAAAGGGGTCTATTGGAAGATATGTTTTCCATGTGAAAATCATCTTTTCTGTTTAGATTTCTTATCTAGACTCTCTTTGTGGCACAAAATGGCATTGTAAAAACTACAGGATATGAAAACTCGCTCACATGAGGAATGCAGCATATTGATCACTATCTGTCATTTTGATATAGAAAGGCTTCCGTATTGCTCTTTAATAAACGTTGAAAGCTCCTTTTCCTAATATTACTATTTGTGAATTGTACTTTATCCTGATTGATAGAATCACTAGATACTGTATATCCAAATGTTCAATGTTATTCACGTTTATACTGTTTTTTTTGTTTTGTTAACATTTAAATTTATTTAAATTAATACTTATTATTTAATAAAAGTATTATGAAATACATTAATAATAATATTTTACAAAGAATATTATTTTGAAAAGTACACGCTTTAACAAAAATGAACTTCATATTTATTTTAATAATGCAAATTTTAGTTTATTATTTAAAAAAATTACATACATTTTTAATAGTAGTAATAATTAAGTATTATTGTTAATTATATATATTTAATAATAATTATAATTTTCTGCTTTTAAACCGCAGAAATGATTAAATGTAACTAAGATTATTTTCAGTGATAATCAACATTATGCCACAAATTCAATAACCTTAACTTGTATTGAACCTGTAAACGGTTGGAGGCTGTAGTGAGTTTTATGCAGTTTGAGAATATAAATCTGTGCTTCTCACAAACGTACTTTCTTACTTTCAGTTATATAAGGGAGAGGACACAACCTTCCAGATCTCGGGGCTGCAAAACAACACAGACTATCGCTTCCGCGTGTACGTGTGTCGGCGGTGTCAGGACAACGCTCAGGAGCTGTGTGGACCTCTCAGCCCATCCTCGCTCTTCACACTGCGGCGTACAGAGCTCGCGCTGCCCGGAGAGCCCAGCCCCTCCGAGACCCTGAAGCCCAGCGGCATGTTCGCCACGGACGAACGTTTCGCGGCCGTCTTAGTCGGGGCTTTCGCGGCCCTATCCTTCCTCATCGCTTTTGTGGTGGAATACTTCTTCATGAAGTGAAGAAATTAAAAAGCAACGCCAAACCAGCAGCCAGTCAAGAAAGAAAACATTTACGTTTCAAGTAACACACAAACACTTAAAGTACACATCCGATTCGACGTACTGTAGGCT
This sequence comes from Cyprinella venusta, assembly GCA_038021265.1. Classification (NCBI taxonomy): domain Eukaryota; kingdom Metazoa; phylum Chordata; class Actinopteri; order Cypriniformes; family Leuciscidae; genus Cyprinella; species Cyprinella venusta. The sequence continues at coordinate 25,765,680 of CM075870.1, read as the reverse complement.
GAGTAATTTAAACAGGCTCTCTTCTCATCTTTTACCCCCTCTCTCTGTCTCTCTCTCTCTAATGCCTTCCAGCCTGCCTGTGCATCACTGTGTCACTCGCTCTTTCACAGCGTGTGGATTTTGCTCTGAACTCTCGGGGAAGCAAAACCACATCACGAAGCCTTACGAAGAGTTGCCCGTTTTTGCATGCTTCGTTTTTTTTTTTGTATCCCTTTAAGTGTACGTATATGTTGGGAGGAAAATGTATCAGTATTTTCTCCACGTTCATGGCCTTACTTTTGTTTTATCCAAGTGTGCTTCACAGCATTTGTTTCACAGCCATATACGAGTTGTTGGAATCATAGCTTTATCATGGTGTAAAACCCCACAATCACAGTCCACCCAGTGCCGTTTTAACACAGTTTAATCCTCACAGATTGTTTGTGCGTCACAGTACGCATCCTTCTCAGAAACAGGAAAAAAAAAACTGTTACCGTTGTAAGACTGTTGTAAAGCCCCCTGCATTAAGCTGCCAAAGCAAGTGTGGTTTAAGTGATGCTGCTATTGTGTGTTTATATTTCCTACGAACGGAATCAGTTATCTAATATATATATATAGATACAAATATAAATCTATAAAATTCTATAGAGCTGTTGTAATATAAGTAACAATGAGTTTGAAGTAGATCTCTCATTTGGAGCGTGTCGATTCCCATTCTATGGTGCTTTATCTGTGGTCAGTAGCGTTGGCGGGCGAGGGTAAGGGAAGTGTGACGTCCCCTGCAACCACGCACCCTCTTTCCGCCATCTAGTCCTAAGGCGCAGCGACACAGAGCTACTTCTCGCCTTCCCGAATGACCTTGGCCAGGCTAACGTCGCCCTCTCAGACTGATTTTGGGCTCTGCTCACAATAGTTTCCTCACTCTGTGAATGGCGTTTGTCCCCAGGACTTCGCCCCCTAGTGTTTCGTGTCAACGCGTCGAATGTTTCATCTTCTTTGAAACCCGTGAAGCCAGTCGGACAGTTCTAAGGTGCTTTTACCAAGGTTATTGTCAAAAGCAGCAGTGAATTCCTCCACCCGCTGCACCTGATGTTCATGCCAAACAGCCTGATGTGCTTGCAGTGCATCTTTAGCCAAGTAAAAAGGTACAAACCAGCAGTTCCCATCGATCCAAAGAGTTTCTCCCACATTACGCTCGCAGAACCGGTTAGGTTTCTAAAAAAGAAAAAAAGGAGAAATAAACTGACAGCCTGTATTGTACCTCAGGGACCTGGACTTTTCAGAGGTGAAGAAGTAAATACTATGTTTCTGAGAGGGTGCTGCGAAACACTAAACGTTGCCGAATGATTGTGATTTTTGCTGTCATCAGTAGCGTCATTCCGTTGTATCTGCCTCTGCAGTTTGAAATGCATTTATTTGATTTTGATTTTTTTCTCACCTAAGCTGTGCCTTGCTCCAGTTGTTCGTAAGCAAATCGTTTACTAGCTCAGAATACCTTTGCCAAAGTTAATGGGAAAGTAAGGTATCATTCTTTAGGGTTATTTATACTATCTATTGCTTACAATACTTTAAATGGCAATTAAAGTGCAATCTTCATTTATTTATTTTTCAAGAAATTAAGAGATGTAGTTATGTACTATTTTTTTTCCCCCTCTCTTGTAGCATGAGTTATTTTTTATGTATTGTAGATTAACGATAAAGGCCAGCATTCCTTTCATTCATAATTCTGGTTATGTTTATGTCTTTCTTTAATTGGGAACATGTTGCATGTACCATGCTGAAACATTTATATATAACCAAATGTCTGTTCATCTCCTATTACAAAGTGCCGAACTCCAGTTAGTTGTCTTTTCATAGCGAACCGTAGCATAATATTTTTTTTTATCATTTGTGAGTGTGTAATGGGACATACAGTACATACCTACATTTGGCATTGCTAAAGAGTGTTATGACGCTTACGTTATCTTACAGTTTGCCAAAGCGGAAGCTTGTCCACTTTCATGTTGCTTTTTATTGTTATTTAAAGGGTTACTTGAGAAATCCTTTGTGACACTATAACATCATTTCTTGAAAAGGACAGTTAAACTTCATCTGTGACTACACTTTTTTTTTTTTTAGTGTGGTAGTAAAAATTGTGCCATTTATTTGAACAATCCTTCAGAGGTGAAATCGTACATGCCGTTTCACGCCGAAAGGAAAGCAAAACAATCAAACTGTCATTTCCTTTTATTTTCCGGACATGTCATAGCGCGATAGTGAATTTATTCCAGTATTTTTGCTAAGGAATTATATATAGAGATATATAGTATGACAACTAACAGAAATGAAGCACTTTTTAAAGTGAAACATTAATCTTTATTAGATTTATCTTGATAAAACTGTATTTCCTAGTCGATGTTGCTATTGCTTTCACATGGAGAGTATCATGCAGTAAGAAATGCCTGTTAAACTGGCCCACACAGGCTTGAACATATTTAGTGAAAAGTCTGAAAGTACGTTGGGGTCCTTTTTATTGTTTTGTTTATTGCCCGTTATGTAGTGTTTGGTCCTAACCCGTGATCTAATTTTTTTTTTTTTACGTTTTCTGTTTGTCTGTCTTCTTATTGGTTAAACAACACACGACAGTTTTGTGGCCCAAGTATAGTTTTGTATTTTTATATGGTATTTTATTCCGTTTTGTTTGTGCTCTGTTTGAAATATGAAAATGAATTTGAAAGGAGATCGGTCAGCTCTGTCATCCCAGAGAAATGTATAGAACCGTAAGTGTATTCAACTATTTCCCTCCCCCAAAAAGTGTATTTTTATCTCAGTTTTAAAAATATAAAAAGACAGAAAAGGAAAGATATACAAAACATTCCAGGCTTGTCATGATCTGCAATTTTTAAAGTCAAGAATTTTTCTCGTATTGTAAATGTTAGACGAATTCATATGCATATATATAAAAGAAACTGCCATATCAATGTTATTGTATAGATTTTTGCAAATACTACCCTATGTAAGACTTATCTGTATCTGTAGCGTGTATGTAATATATTTATACCCAATAAATGTTTTACTTTTTTCTGACAGATTGTATTTTGTGCTGTAGATGTTAATAATTCATAGAGCTTATGATTGAAGTCCCTCACTTCGTGTCTGTTGCAGCATGTCATGAATATTAAAGTACAAATGCTGATCATCCAGCACAATATCTTCACTGTTTTACATTTCTAACTTCAGATTACGTCCCGATTCTAAGAAAAACAGCCAAATTGTAATTATCGAAAGGCTGTTCTACATTTGTGCTGACGTGTCTTAAGTAGAAAGATGTTGCTCATTGGAGCTGCTAGTCCAATTTTATCCACCACCAAACTTATGTTGAAGCACTTTTCTTCTTTCATAAAGAAGGGTTAAGCCGGTGTAAAGATTCATGTTGTAGAATGAAATGATGAATCGCTTTATAAAGATTAATTAATCAATATTGAGTAACTTAAACACCATCAGAATGCCTAAAAGGCAAAGCATCTCTTTTTCTCCATTTCCAATCATTTTCTGTTTCAAGTCTGTCTTTGTGTTCATGTTACATTCTGTTGCTGTGTTTTTGTGGTAATTGCTTGACAATTCAACGCTGCAAAATGTCAGTTTTCTTTCACCGTCTCATCTTTATTGGCATGACCAGTATGTATTATCAAAGCATTTGCAGCTTACATCTAGACTGTTATGCTCAGTTAAACTGATGTCAGTCCGTGTCTGTCTTACCAAGTGAAGACCAGTGGGTCACACTTTTTGTTCAAAAACTTTTTACTTTTACTTTTTAACTCCTAACTGCTGCTTATTAATAGGTTAAGTTTAGGAATGGGTTAGGATTGAGGGATGTATAATAGTCATACAGAATAAGACATTAATATGTGCTTTATAAGTACTAATAAACAGACTAGACTTATGTGTTACCTACCTGTGTTGGGGAAAGATACTTTTGATGCGTTACAATATTGCATTACTCCCTAAAAAAGTAATTGTGTTACTTCTCTTTTTTTACTCATTTTGAGGAATCTGTTTTGTGCAAGTGAGATAACTAAATAACTCTAGTGTGTTGCGCACACAACACTTCTGCACCTGACTCATTTCTCTTAACGTGGGGACAGGAGAGCTGGGAGTCAAATTGGAAAACAAAGCGATACTTATTTGAAACGGTGACTTGTGTTACTAATGAATTTCCCCAACACTGGTGAAGACATTTGTGTTTGTGGACATTAGACAAAATTAGACTTTTATAAAGCATGCAAAAACCTTTTAGTTGAAATCAAACATTAAATTTAAAAAAAAAAAAAAAACATCAAACTTTTTGTCCAGGTATCATTTTTTTTTAATCGACACTTTGAAGAGTGTTTACACTCCTCCTCTCCATCAGGGCTGTGGTATTTTATTTTTTTTAATACATTTTATGGTTATGGTAGGCAGAATTGGGATGTGTGAATGGTGGGCAATCTCATTTTGCAGCGTCACCTTCTGCCTCATGAGGAGATGTGACGGATTTATGAAACCATTCTCCTCTGTAATCCTCTTTCTCCACAGTCTGGGCACTCTGACCTTGATTTGACATCAACAAAACAGTCAGACTTAAAGTCAGACTTTACATATAGACATAAGAAAGCAGAATTTCTAACAAGATATCATGAAACCGATAAACCATTGATCCTGAGGAATAAGAGCATCTCAAATGACTCACTTTCCCCTTATTATTTATTTATTTATTTATTTGAAGTCCATTATAGACAGCTACATCTATTTTGGGGGTTATGTAAATGACCACATAGTCCTCTGTCTGTCTATATATCTATCTATCTGTCTGTTGTTCTATCTATCCATCTGTCTGAATATCATTCTATCTATCTGGCTGTCATTCTATCTATCCATCTGCTTACTATCATTCTATCTATCTATCTATCCATCTGTCGTTCTATCTATCTATCAATCTGTCTATTATTCTATCTATTGTTCTACCTGTCTGTCATTTTATCCATCCATCCATACTTCTATTTACTGAAATAGGATATGAATAGATTTCAGTCGTACAGGACAACTATTAAAAAAAGAACACATATCTATATATTGTTACAGTATATTAATATATATCATAATTCGTTGTCATAATGTCATTGTTCTTACAAAAGAAAACCTTCAACACAGCAGATATCCAATTAAACATGGTTATATTTACATATTTTACAAAGTACAAATATGCCATTTTTTTGTACCGTACATCATTTTAGAACAACAAGACACGTGCAGTTTCCACAACAGATATTAATGGATGTAAGATGACTTGTTAATAGTTTATACATTTAGCACATGAAGCACTGAGAAAAAATGCAAGCTTTTTTTTAATGATGTTCTAGTACTTAAATGTACCAGTGCAATTGTGACTGTTTTATATACCTTTGTTTTAATGAACTTTTGAATTCTGTGTATTGCTTCAGGGCGGGTGCGGAGCCTAAACACGCACATGAAGAAAGTGAACACACTAGCTAAAAGAGCATGAGGCACGAGGCCAATGAACGGCATCACCTCTGCGGTCCCTGTCATCAGGCGCATGAGGATGCTGCTGTATCTACAGTGCTCATCTTGTCTTCCAGATTTTATTTAGATTTAAGGCAACTGAATTGATCTTTTTCTCTCTCTATTTACAAGCATATATTTTTATAAAACATCTAATGAAATGTTTTGCTAGGATAGACAAATGGCTGTTAACATCTTTCTAAAATACTCCCTGATGTGTCTGGAAATTCATGAGACCGTCGTATAAATCTTTTGTCTAATCACCTTATAAAATGATGGCAGCATTAGATGAGGTCTGAAATGGCTGTTAAAGGCAAAGAGTGTCACACGCTGGCAGTGGATTCAGTCCAGCACGGTGGACTCTCTCCTTTGGCCATTGATGTCCTTCTTCGTGGGTTATTACGCAGTCCGAAAAGTTTGCAAGCCGCCATCCTGTACTTCTTGGACATGATGTTGTACAGGATGGGGTTGATTGCTGCACTAAGGTAAAAGAGTACAAAGGAGATGAGATTACAGTACTGGCTGATGACAGACATGACTGGAGAGCCCATCTCCGTGGATTTGGAGATCAGGTAGCGTCCAACATGAAAGGGAAGCCAGCAGAGCACGAAGGCAAACACCACTACAGCTGTTAGGGAGAGAGGTAATGAAGGTAAATGAACACTGAAAAAGCACCTTGTTCCTCACTTTGTTGCAGAAAGCAAATATTATTCGTGAGAAAAAAAATGGCATGAATCACAAACTTAATCATGTGTTAATAATAACAGTAATGTTCACGTAGAAATTAATAAATGTGTTTAATTGTATTTTTTTTAAGTATCAAAAACCGGTTTTTTATTTTTTGTTGTTTTAAGTTGTCATCTCCCCTTTACATCTCCCCTTATTAAAATGATGAGCATTTCGATTCAACAAAAGACATCACCACCCTTTCACAATCCGAAATATGCACTAATAAGTGTCTTTTTATCACTTAATCTTATATTTTTCTTGAGTTTGTTCTTAAAGGACAATTTGGTCGTACTTTATTTTACAGTGTCTTTGTTGCACGTTAAATGTAGTTACAATTTAATATAAATTGTGCATAATTACATGTAACTAACCATAAATCACACCCTATTCTAACCCTAAAGCTATTGTAAGTACATACGCTGTAACAAATATTGTTGGTTTAATTCAAAAAATTAAGTAACCTGGTTGCCTTAAAATTTAATGTTGATTGAACTGGAAAAAGTGAGTTAACACAATGAAGGAGATCGATTTAATCATCAGAAACTTAAAATAATAAGTTACCTGAACTAAATAAATTGAGTTGATTTGACAAAAGAAAAAATGTTGTGATAACAAATCTTGAAATTATTTTTTTTGCAGTATAATTAAACTTGTATGGAATCTTAAAATATAGTGTAAGTTACCTTTATTTTATTCATTAAACCTTTAGGTTTCATGACTAAATGAACGAGAAGACTGTCACAACGTTACTTTTATAAAATACTGTATATTCATTTACATGGCACGCCGTAGTTGAAAAGATATCCTATAGAAATGTTTTAATTCTTTAAAAAATTAGATTGTAAATCACATTTTCAACATGATGGATGACCAAATTTAATAGAATAAATTCGTTTAGATTAGGTGTTAGCACATAAAGTCCATTTTTAGGTTCCCTAATAATACCATTTTAGTGTATGCAGGATTGTGTTGCTGTTTTGTGCCAAGCACATCCCGTGCGTAATGGGTGCGCTTGTGCGTAAAGTGCGCAAATGATAAACAACTTAATCGCGGTTTCCTGTGATGAAACCAGGCACTTACCCAGCATTTTCACTGTCTGTCTATTGCTTTTATCACGACTCGAAGCGTTTTCTCCAATCGTCTCCCTCTTTCTCTTCCAGAGCTTTCGCCCGATGAGGCTATACAAAACAGTCAAGCAGAACACAGGCAAGAAGAAAAAGACGCTGGAGACCCAAACCATGATGGTCAAGAGCCCAGACCTAATGGCATATTCCGTCGCTTTGCATTCGTTAGTTTCCCACGAGTTTGTCCCATTTTCATGCTCGACCCCGACGAGCACAAATACAGGTCCTGCACTAAAGAAGGATACTATCCAGAGGACCAAAATGACCCCTCGCACGCGCCCCTTGGTCACGACTATCTTTGCCCTAAGAGGAAAACAAATAGCAAAGTATCTCTCCACACTGAGAGCGGTGATGTTCAGGATGGTCGCGTATGTGCAACACTCGCTCACAAACTGAAAGAGTTTACAAAGTATGTTGCCAAAATTCCAAGGTCGGTACTTCCAGAGTCTGTACAAGTCCAGAGGCATGCAGAGGAAAATGAGTAAATCCGAAAAGGCCATGCTGGACAGGTACAGGTTAGTGGTGGTTCGCATGTCCTTGTATTTGGTCACCACCAAAATGGTCATCAGATTCCCCGTTACACCTACAAAGAAGAAGAGGGCGCAGGTGACGGTGACCCCGGTCAGCACTGGGATGGGGAAAATGGTGACCGGGGGCTCGAAGCCCCAGTACGTCGAGTTATCATCCCAACTGCAGTTGAAGGAACAGTTGGACCGGTTCGTCCAGGCAGGCATGCTGAGAGATCATGGAGCGTCTAGAACCTCCTCTGAGAGAGAGCTCGGGCAGGACCGACTCCCCATCGTGCTGCGCTCAGGGCTGCCCAACATTTATAATTGAACTTATACATCCCGAATTATGGGGGTTTCGGAGAGTACCTCCCTAAGTACGGCTTCAAGACCCATGAAATAAGTCAAACTAAGTCTTCAAAACACGTTCCTTTACATATATGTTTCAGCAGCGTTTCCGTAACTACAAAAGTCTCATTTGTGGGCTAAATAAAAGCTCGCGAACAGAAGTCGCGTCAGCCTGTGAAAGTAACCATAGCAACAGTAAGCTGCTCGAGCGATTCATTCAGTAGCCTCTCGCGCGTGAAAACGACAAAAAATTGCATTATTACTTTTTGTATATTACTTTTGTTTAAACGTCTTTTTAATAGTTTAACTTACTTTCAGAGGCGCAATTTAGTTGAGTTGCGCGCGAACATGCGCTCTGACAGAACTTCTTCTAAAAAGTCCACTTCCTTGAAGGTCATTCATTATTTGGCACACTGTTGTGTTCTACAGATTTGTAGTTGTCCAGTAAATGTCCTCATGACGCATCCTTTTCACCCGTTCCACATCTGAAAATGGTTCCAACTGATAGGAAAACTCAGAGGATTTAAGGATGGCAATCCAGCTTTTTGTGCCAAGTTATCTGTCTACATTGGACAGGGAATCGTTAGTCTTGAAGCTATTTAAGGTGTAGGAAGAAAGATAAGTGTCGGGTCGGATTGATGAAATCACCCCGCGAGGAGGAGAGAGGCGCGCTGCGCGTTACCTCACCTGTGAAAGCTGAAGGACTCTTTCATTACTGATGTCATTGATTCATCTTTGATTTGGTGGATGCGGAATCGGTGTAGAAAGTTTCTGAAGTGGATAGAAAATATACATCCACGTTATTATTAAAAGGGAAAAGTACCAAGCATGTTGAGAATGGATACTTGTTGAACAGTGCCATCGTGTGATGATATGATAGAATGCATCGAAACACATTCTTGTAAAGTTAATTTCAGCTGGAACCTTTAGCAAGCTCAAGTACTCTGACTAAAAAAAGCTATAGGCCTATTTCAGGCTCGAATAAATGATTATCATGAAAAGACGATTTGTTGATTTATAAAATAATTTTCCTGAGATATAGGCTATGCTGTTGCATCAGAAATGTGTAACTTTTCTCAGCTGATTTGTCCGCTATCTGTTTACAGTCTTGGAATCTAATGTAGCAGGCTATGTGCCTAAACTATAAACCTAAATATAGCAAGTTAAAACAAAACAGGTATCACGGTGCAAGTAATAAACAACTTTATTACTGTTTGAAGGTATTTTTCCAAATATGTAAAATATTTTACATAATTGCTGACAAATGAATAATATAAACATTAATATCAATATTTTAAAACTACTATTTTGAATGTTTTTTAAGTCTTGTTCTAATGTTTGAAAGAAGTCTCTATGCTCATCAAGCCTGCGTTTAGCTGGTCAAAAATGCAGAAAGAACAGTAATATTGTGAAATATTAGAATTGAAAATAATGGTTTCTGTTTTAATATGCTTTAAAGAATACTTTATTTATGTGTTGCAAAACTTCTCATCAGCCATTACTGCTGTCTTCAGTGTCATCATCCTTCAGAAATCATTCTAATATGCTGATTTGATACTCAGTTTTCATCAATGTTGGAAATAGTTGTGCTGCTTAATCATTTTTTGGAAAGGTATATTTTTTTCAGGATTCATTAGGCCTAATTAATATAAAGTAAAAAGGAACTGCATTATATTAAAAATAGAAATATTTTCTAACTATATGAATCTTTACTTTCACTTTTTATCAATTTAACACATCATTGCTGATTAAAAGGATTAAATTCTTTTAAATAAAGAAAGGGAAAAATCTACTGACCCCAAACTTTTGAACAGAGGTATTGTTCCAAGCGAATTCTATTTTAAAGAAATGGAGTTCTTTTTTTAACTTTTTATTCATCAAAGAATCATGAAAAAACATAACAGATTATAAAAAATGCCTAGCAGCATATTATTATTGACAGAATGATTTTGAAGGATATTGTGTGTGTTTTATTTTGAAGGATAATAGACACTAAAGACTAGAGTATAATGGCTGATCAAAACTCAGTTTTGCATTACAGAAATATATAGAAATGATAGTTTATACATAGAGTTTATTATTTATTAAGATTATATATATATATATATTTCTTTATACTCTCTTTTGTTACAATAAAGATGCAAGGTATTCATTGTTATTTGTAGTTTGTGCATTTTTGTATGCCTATATAATGTATAAAGTAGTGTTTCAACAATTGATGTAAACAGTGTTGTTGTTGTTGTTAGCTACTTTAAGGTTTGGTGTGGTCAAAGTCTTCATTATAACCGTTTTCTTCCCAATCAAAAGCTGTCATTTGCAGTAATACCGCACCCTCATCATTCAACAATCTTTATAGCACATGGGAACAACACTTCCTCCTTCAGCGTGAGAGGAAGTGTAGAGCTCAGGCCATTATAAACACAGATAGCACGTTTTATTTTACATATTACTCTTTAGAAAGGATTTGAGGAACACAAATGACTGAGAAGGCAAATCCCCTTTCTTCAGGATCCATGCTTGCTTGCCTGTATGCACACATACGTACGTGGTTAGAATTTTAAGTTTCAAAGGGGCAGAGTTAGTTTTTTTTTTAAATACTGTCCACTAGAGGGCAACAGCGCTTTATATAATAGTCTTATTGTAATTTGTAATACTATTCTGATCCTTTAAGATTCAGTAAAATATATATATATATATGAGTCGAAATTATGTATATGCGTGTAATATAAAATCGCATATAATTTATAGTTAACAGTCTTAAAAAAAAACTATATTTTTTTTGTATAGGGGGCACTATAGTCCACTATTGTCCACAATGGTCTACTTGACAGAATGATGGCCCTGAGTTTGTTATCAAAGAGGTATAGTTTTAATGTTCTCCCTGTGAGTGTTTTTAGTAATAGATGAGCTCATGTGACAATAATGAAACTAGCTGCTATTCAAAGCCATTCCACTCTGTAACTTCTCTGTTTACTTTACATTGTACTGTCTCTCTTTATATTCCTTCCTCATCTCTCTTGTGCACCTGAAGGTCTGTGGTGCAGCGGATATTGTTTTATGTGTGAGAGAAAGACAGAGATGTTTGCTTGCGGCTGTGATAAATGGCATTGCCTGCCATTTGAGCAAAGGTATGGCCGCTCTGGCACACCCTGCCGTGGTAATTATTACAGACTCCATAGACCAGAGGTCCTGCATCAGACAAGGCGGAAAATTGAAAATATAAATGATTTATGGTGCTTAGAAGTCTATCTTCTCCTCTGTCTTTGTTGTCGGCCACAGAGCGTCAGATTCGATGTGATGTCCTTTCGTGTGGCGTCTTGCTCTTGTTCTTCAGTGATTAATCCATTTAGACACAGTGGAGTGGAACTCTCCTCACCATAGATGGATTGTTGGAGAGAAAGGGCTTCAGGAAAATGCTTGCAGTTTGTTTGAGGAGCAGAACAAACTGCTCCAAGGGTAAACTATGGCCTTGACTGCTGAGCAGCCTGGAGATAAGTTAGTTTGGCATTTTGACCTCCAAGTATCAGGGACGATGTTTGTCATTTTAACATACTGTAGCTGCAGCGACGTCAGAGCTCATGCTGCACAAGACTTTGCACAGCTGTTACTGTAAATTACGATTGTTGTAAAGTAAGTTAATGCAAATTAAGAAATTAATACTTAATACAAAGAATAACTCTTTAAATTCAAAAAGAATAATCAAAAAGTAATCTGATTACGTAATGCAAGTTACTTGTAGGCTAATGCACTACTACTCATTACATCAAAAAGTAATCTGTTTATGTAATGCATAACTTTAATGCATTTCTGTAACATCAACAAAGTAATCTGATTACGTAATGCATGTTACTTGTAATGCGTTACGTTACTCCTTACATCACAAAGTAATCTTATTACACAATGCATGTTACTTTTAATGTGTTACTTTACTTGTAACATCAAAAAGTAATTTGATTACGTAATTTATGTTACTTTAATGCATTACTTTACTCCTTACATCAAAAAAGTAATCTGATAACATAATGCACATTACTTGTAATGCATTACTCCTTACATCAAAAAGTAATCTGATTGCGTTATGCATGTTACTTGTAATGTATTTCCCAACCACTGCTCATTTCAGATGGGATTAAAAACATGTATTTGCTAGGTTTTCTCACAGGAGAGCTTTGGGAGAAATGTGTCCAGAATTATCAGCTAATAAGGGTAAATCGACATATACTCTGGTAAGGGAGCATCTCATTGAGTTTCTACATTTGTACCTTGGCAGGTTACTAGAGATCTTTGATGGAATCACGATCTCATGTTCTGATATCAAAGATACACAACATTTTTTATTTTTTATTTATATATTTTATAGTTTTTACATAGATGTATATTCAAGGTTTATTAAATACACACAGTATTGCTGTATTATTACAGTATCTTTGGGTAAAACCATAAACACATACTGTCCACTCAAGTGGACATCTGAAAATCTCAAATCAAAATGTTATACTTTTGAACTAAGTATTAATTAGATATTATTCCAGACACTTTAGCTGAAAAAATTGTATAAATACAGTCATACATACTATAGGAATAGTGAAAAACACGTTCTTAAGGTACCCTATCAGGCAGGTACCCAATCTCATTTTCACCTGTGTTACATTAAAAACAGCATTATTTTACATACATTGTAGTCAGTAGAGCGCACGGCAACTTTGTACAGCGATGTCTGGTTGCACATTCGTTTGATGGCGGGAGGTGATCAACTTCCATGAGGGCGCCGGCGCTTTCGTTCGCTTTGAGATCCTAGCGTTTGACATTAGCTGTGACAAAGCCTACATGATGTAAACAAAAAGGTAAAATTTGAGACTACAGTTTTCTTATGTGTAGAGTAATATTATGATATACAATATAATACAAATGTGATTTCACTCAGATGTGAATGGAAGCTGCTTGGACTTTCTCTAAAGCTGTTTTGAAATTTGAAAGAATGTGAAAAGCGCTATACTATACAAATAAACGTGAATTGAATTGAAAATGACCGCATTGACAAATGTATCCAGTTTTAACCGGTTTGGCACAGACCAACATTCGGTTACGATTGACCTAGCTCTATGAGGGGGTTCATAATTTGTATTGACAGACAGGAGGAGTTACAGGAAAAATATCAAAAACTGACCCAATAAAAAGGCTGAACCCAGCATTTGGGTTAGAAAATAACTGCATGTTTCATATTTTGTTGAGAGCCCTTCTAAAATACTAGATGATTTATGTGAAATTACTACAGTGTTTTACATATTAGAAAAATAAATGCAACAAAGTTTCCAATAGCTCTCTTCTAATTTACTGATTCATTGTCATTGATGTCTGTGAGAAACAACAGTTGCTACAAATTAGTCATTAGCTACAAACATTTCTTCTTTATCATGGTAAGATATCAGTTGGTATGCATAAAACAGCTACAGAGGGGAGGACCATATTGTGACTCTCTGATCCTGATTGGCTAAGCGATTGCGACTGACACTTCACAATCCAGGAAAGGCCCCGCCCCGTTCAAAGACATTGGCCTATGACTGATCTCTCCACTGCCCCCTTGTTTAGTCTGTGTAGTCACAGAAAAGGAGAGAGAGACTCTCTTAACGCTATCTGCGAAATTATGAGTTAGTCTTTCATTGTTGTTGGAGTCAAACGGCACAGCTGATTTATCATGTGGGAATCACGTCTACCAGGGCAGGTCAGTGAAACTTTGTGCAGTTTGTTGTTGCTTCATGCTCTGCTCCAAACTTGTTTCTAAGCTTGACGAGTTAGAAGGAATGACGACTTGGAAATTTCTAGCAACTGTTATGAATGAATGTGTGTGTGTGTAACTGTGACATGTGAAAATCTTTCTGGTACCGATATGCCTTGACTCCTGTCTCACCCCAGTGTGAGAGGCTTTTGTGTCCATGTTGGAATGTGTGACCACCAGTGCACAGAGGAAAAGTCAATGTGGATTTGGGGTCTTGTGTTTTTTCAACTGTGCTAAACAGGCATGGATAGAATATACTACAATTAAATATTTTAAAAATGTACTTCAATTTACTATAAATGCTGTACACCCTTTAGTCTGACACTTTCTCAGTTTGGCTAATTTTGTTGTCATTGGCTTGTGTTTTAAATAGCCCTGTTTGTTGTTTACTTATCTCTTAGATTTGAAACGTGTCATTCATTAATCATAATGAGAGAGACTTTTGACCCTGAGCTTCTGGGAACTTAATGCTATCTCTAGCATGTGTAAAAAGACACATGAGAGAACAACTGCAGTGCTGGTTTGTTTGGTGAACACAGTCCTGTCATAAATTGCCTTCAGGTGCAAAGTGCATTTGATCTGAAAACAGATCTTAATAATAATAAAAAAAAACAGTCCTGTTGAACTGCACATCATGTTGGAAATGACGTTTGAAACTTACATGAAGACTGTCATTTGATAACACAGCCCATCCTAATATGAAGGATGAATGGATTACTTTTGTTTGTGGCTTCATGTCACATGTTCACAATTCTTTAGGCTCATGCATGCCCCAACACACACAACACAAGTGACTCCAGTGTCTGTAGCAGTTTTTCATAAAGCTCTAACCTATGTGGTTGCATAATATTTTTTTTGTTCTCCTCCCAAATGACGTTAGCCTTGTCTCCATGTCGAATTGAAATGGGCAGGAACTTGTTGGCAGGAAGCAACAGCTGATATCCCATCCAAAGAACATTCTCACTGACTTTTCCTCTCCCATTGTGTATTTCTGTAGTTTAGTATGCAAAATATACTATATACTGTATAATATCTACATAAAATATACTATATCTATGTCGAATATATAATATTGCTTCAAGAACATTTGTTCTTGTTTTAAGAAATGTTTATTATTTTTCTTGGCAATATACTGAAAAGACCAAAAAACAAAATACTGAAAATGAAAGTGAGGTACACTTGAGGTTCTCAAAGTTCTCAATGAATTGCAGTTATTTTCTACAGTTCACTGTATGGCCTATGTCCTCCTTTAGATAATTTACATCAAGATTTGTTTATTAAGAGCCGCCGAGAGCCAATGATCACATATGTTTATCTTTTTATCAGAGCTTTTTAGTTTCCTCTTCGATATAACACTGCTGGACAAACATATTGTATATTGATGAGCAAACTGAAGGCTAACTATTCCCTGGCTAGAAGTTTCCCAAATTCCCTTAGTTTTAAATGATAGCTTAGTGTTATTGTACAGTATGTTTGGCAGCTTTTAAATAGAGTATGTTTTGGGTTTAGTTCACTTCAGCCATAAGAGGAATTAGCCTAGTTTTTGTCTCTGCCGTACAGCACACAGAACAGACGTTTGTCTGTTAAATCACATGTGTTCTATAAATCTTGAAACAGTAAATATATGACCCTTTACTTTTGAATGCATTCTGAGATTGATTGTAAGGGTTGGGCTAGAAGAATATATCTAAAGAATCATAAAAATGCAATTTTGTACCAACAGAGTGAGCTGATTCACTGCCCCTCTCTGATCTCTTCAAAGCTGGCTCTAAAGGGCAGTGCGCAGGTGGGAGACACACATGAGATACGACACGGTCATAAATGTTCACCTACACACAGAAAGAGTGAATGAGTCCTTTATTCCACTAGGAACCTATCTACCTGTACCATTATTGTTTAGACAACGCACTAGCTAGACCGTCCTATATATTTACAGTAAACACGGTCATCATAGACAAAAAATTCTATTATGTGTAAAATGTATGGCTGTCGTTTTTTTGATCGGGGGAAAATTGGAGTGTCATATACCAGAATGGGGACGGAGTGAGTTTAATTGGAGTGAATTTAATTTATAACCCAAAGAGCCAAAATTATTTCAGCTGAAAAAAGGAAGTCATTATATAGATAACTTTGATGTCTTTGATATTACAAAGACAACTTTTTCCCCTTTGAAACCATTTGCAGTGACAAATTATTCACAGGAAGACCAGAAATGTCAACATACACTGAGAATGTACACAATTCCAATCTCACATTTGACTGAAAGAAAGTCTTGATTGATATCTTCTTGGTGTGAAAGACCTGGGTTTGAATCCACTGGGTCCCTGAGCAAGACACTTAACCCCTAGTTGCTCCCGAGGCATGCGACCTCTGACATATATAGCAATTGTAAGTCGCTTTGGATAAAAGCGTTAGCTAAATTTAATACATTTTCGGAGAGCAGTAACGTTGTAGCGTAGAATGATTGTCTCTTTGTTTGTGAATGGATTTCAGGACTTTTTCTACTAAGCATTGAAGGACCGAGTTTGTTTCTCCGAGTTAAGTAGAAGCTTCTACATGTAGCTGGACTGGAAAGGCTGATGTCATAACAAGTTCAGATTTAAAGAGTTGCCAAAAACCACACCTCACTGTTAAACTTCTCTCATGTAAAATGGGAATTTCAGACGTTTCGGCTTCTTTCGAGTCTGTAACACACATCATTTCTCTTCCACACATTTTAAATGGCCATTATGCGATCAGATTGAACAGACCAGCTAGTATCTGTACTCTGCAGACCACTGCGACCAACCAATGAGAGGAGAAAATGTTCCATTATGTTTAATAGAAGGTTTTGTGGGGTAGTTAGAGTGAATGTGTGCTTGGCAGCAAAATCACTGCAGTCTAAAGGAAAGCAACTAAAGTCTTTCCGAGACAATTCGAGAGAGCAGCCTTGTGTGTTTCCTCTTATTTTTGTTGTAAGAACACAAATGTTGACTTTTTGTGTGAAAGCCTTGAAAAGTAGTGTTAGTGGTTACATTTTGTTTTGGTGAACTTGTCTTGTTGATGTGAATTGTGTTGTGTTAGCAACAAGCGGTGACTCAGGCTTCTCAGTTTCAGTGTTTTTCTATAATAATTGAGTTATTATTTTTCCCTTTGCACTTTATAGCATGTTGCGCTATATTGTTTCCTTCACATTTTTCCGTCACTCTTGGTGATTTTGTTTAATGTCTTCATATGATCACTCTGTTGTGGTATCACCTCCCACTCTATAGTTTTCAGATGGGTCACCATTCCTGTCACTTTCAGATCTGAATTTATATTCAACCTCTCAATTATACTGGCAGATTGATATTAAAGGAAGTATGAAGGAATGAGCAGTGAACAGCTTCTTGGATTCTGTATTTCTTTTGGTGTTTGGGGAATTTTCTTGGTTTTGCTCCAAGTGGTATTACAGAAAACAGGATGTGGCCTTCTTTTTTAATGTCTGTTTTTGTGAGAGAATGACACTGATCTGATCTCATGTGTATTATTAGAAAAATATTCACTAAAGGGACCTCATGCTCCACAGGAGAAGACATTTGACCTCTGGCCTTTGGCCTGATCGAAAGAGGAAAAGTTTTAAATAGAAATGAGCAGACTAGGTCGTCAAGATTTGGATGGTTAGCATGGATTTGTAACTGTTTTAAAATGTAATTTACTGTGCTTGCAAAACTGAAGTGTCAGGAGTCATTACTCCAGTACAGTCTTAAGAGTCAGTATATGCTGAAACAGAAACATTTCTTACTGTTATCAATGTTGAAACATTTGTACTGTTTAAAAAAAACATCATGGGCCTGCATTTTTGGAGGAATATGAAGTTCAAAAGTACAGCACTTGTTTTAAATAGACATTTTTTTGTAATGATACAATACAATACTGTTACTGAATAATATGATATAGCCTAATATAATATAAATTTACAAAGGTTTTTATGATTAAACGAGAGCATTAAATTACATTATCATGTTACACAAATGTATCAGGCAAGCACAATTGAAACATGACACTTAGTTCATTTCTGATTGAAAAAGACATAACCAACTAATTAAATGTAATTAGATTAGATCTTTGTTTTGCTTCAGGTCCCAGAATTGAAATCGGACAGTACTGGATTTGTTTATCATTTGAAATTGAATTTCAATATTTCATGCACTTGGCAGTCAATGATTAACTACACAAAACAAATTATTGTTGGCACAAACCACATTTATCTTTATTGCTAGTAAATATATGCATGATTTTCAAGAATGAGTGCATGTTCTACAGCCTGACTGTTAGAGCTTGCTACAAAGTCACAGATGAGTTTGATCCAAGAGACGTACTTTGACGTAGACAGCAAAATATTTTCTCTTTCCTTTTTAGAAGTTGCTAAACAGTTTGCAATACTAATTATGAATGGTTATTTGTTTAGTTATTATATTTTGAGGATATTTAGTATTTTCTTTCCTTTCTACGATAGATGAGAACCATATCTTTAGGGTATTGATTGACTGGACGTGTGTGTGTGTGTGTGTGTGTTTGTGTGTGTTCAAACAGGCAATGACGGGCCTTCAGGCTGAAGAGTGCTGAATATTTCAGTGAGCCCGTAAGAAGGAACTCAATCGGATAAAAGCAGACATGAGTGACGCTGTGGAGAACCTGGACACCAGGGAACTGGGGTTCTCAGATACTGAGGATGACCCTGAAGAGGTGGACTCAGAGTTCAACCCCTCAGGTGAGTGATTTTTATTATTATTTCAGACCCATATAATCCATTTGGATGTGGATCAGTTTTTTATGGGTAATTGGAGATAATACTAGAAGGCTAGTTGACTATGGTCTGTTTGCCTTGGATTGTATTTGATTGTTGATCCATTGAAGCATATTGTCACTTTTTCTGTCCTGGTATGTTATTGGCTACTGTCGATTGTAAGAATTTTCAACATTGGCTGCTTTGTCTTTTAAATAAAAATACAAAAAAGCGAAAACCTCACTTTCCTGTTTGAAAATGATGCCTGATAAAGGTTGCATCAATTGAACTTTATAATAAATTAAGATTTGCAAACTATATCAATGTGTGAGACACGTCTATATAGTTAGTTAGTTTATTGTGCCAATAATTTTTCAGACAGGAAGTGAAAAAGGGTTACAATAGGTCTGTTTAATCAGGGATATGGGCAATGTGTGACATTTGTAAAAGAGAGGGATGTGAGGACAACTGTGTAACATGATGCAGCATGTCAAAAGAAGTATTTAGCACACACACACCGGAGCTCACATTCCCCGCAGGCATGCCTCAGTCCGCACTGTTGTTTTCCTACAGGAGCTTCCTGTATCCCTTTCTCTGCCGTGTACAGGACGGTTGGCTTTAAAGAGACCGATGCACAAGTCTACCTGACCGCTGTCCCCATCACTGCCAAGATCCTAGAAGTGGAACGCTTCACCAGGGCTCCGGACCGCTTCAAAATCTCTAAACACAGAGGCGTGTCCAAGGTCTGTCTGTTATAAGGTTGAATAGTTAAAACTAGTTCTAAGGTTCAAAAATGATCTCACATCACAGTTGTGTCCACAGGCAATGCCATCAGTGTTTAAGATAGAGCTCAAACATGGGAACTTCACCTGGGTAGTCAAGAGAAAAGAAAAGCACTTCATGGAGCTGCACAGAGAGCTTCTGCGATACAAGACCCTCATGAGGATCCCACTCCCCACCAGAAGGTCAGACCCCTGCCCTATAGATAAACTCATTAATACGCATTTGTAGTGTAAATGCTACATACACACTGGACAACACAAAAGACGACCACCTACTACACCTATATGTCCTCTGGAAAAAGATTAGGGGTGTAACCCCACCATCCATTTTTCCACCCACCATTCAGTTTTTACACAGATGGATGTAATGGGTGTTTCAAATTGATAAAAAGTGACAATGAAGACTTTTATAATACAATACTGAAAAATATATATTACTTCCCATTAACATAAATTGAGCAGCACAACTGTTTTCAACATTGATAATAATGAGCAATGTTTCCTGAGCTGCAAATCAACATATTTGAATGATTTCTGAAAGGTCATGTGACATTGAAGACTGAAGTAATGATGCTGAAAATTCAGTTTAACCTCCACAGGAATAAATTGCATTTTAAAACAAAATATTAAAACAGAAAACCGTTATTTAAAACTGTAATAACATTTGACAATATTACTATTTTGCTTCTTTTTTTTTCTTATTTTTTAAACAAATAATTGCCGCCTCGGTCAGCATGAGAGACTTCTTTCATAAACATTACAAATAAATCGTACAGACTTTAAACCTTTGAGTGGTAGCATACATATGGCTGTTTTAATCACTCTACACTTTATTTTTAAATATGGGGGCCATATGCATATCAGCAAAAATAATTTTTGAAGTTAAGATTGTTGCTGCCGACTTTTGCATCAAATAGTTTCTTTGTGTCTGTAATTCGAAGTCTATTTCAGCTTACATATACTGCTTGTTAATATGGCATTTAATAACATAAATGCGAAAATATGTCAATTTGTCCAGTTTAATTATCTTAAAATCTGAGGTAATTCATTTGAGATACCTGGGATTTAAACTGAAGTCATGAGAATGCTCCACTCGGGATCACATGATTATAAATCAGCAAGCTACTTTCTTCTATCTTATTCTAACAGCCTTGTGAAAAAGCGGTAATGCGTCTCAGATGACCACTTGTGATTCAATGGCCCTAGGCGACTCTTAATACCAACAGATCTGTTAATTTTCCTCTCATTCTCATAGAAGCTATCATTCTCATTCTACACTCATTTTTTACCTGTTGATTTTCTTTGAGTATCAAATTTCTTTTCTTTTTCTCTCTGTTCTCCCCTGTTGTCTTTAGCTCCTTTCTCAGATTTCATGGCCACTTATTCTCACCATTCACTCTTTGCTATTGTTATTCCTCGTTGTTCTCTCAGACTATGATACCTCTCTTTTAGCCACACAGAGAGGAGGAAGAGCATAAAGAGAAGCGAGGTGAGGCAGATGCCTGCACTGCCTCGGGGAGGCAGAGACGAGTTGGCACGAGAGGAGCAAGTGTCTAGTCGGAGGGTGAGTCACTACAACATGCATCCAGCATCACCAACCCTTGATCACATGAGGTAATCTGCATCATCACAAGGCGTGTGAGTCTGTGGTCAGATCTCTCCCACACAACATCACTGACATGATTTAGTAGTATCTGATCTTATAACAATACTCTGCTTGTCATTATCACAAATGTCACATGAGAATATTCTCATAATCTACTAATGAAATTCTTAAAGGAGTAGTTCACTTTTTTTAAAAACTGAACAAAAAACTGTTGCTGATAATTTACTCACCCCTATGTCATCCATGATGTCCATGTCTTTCTTTCTTCAGTCGAAAAGAAATTAAGGTTTTTGATGAAAACATTCGAGGATTTTCTCCATATAATGCACTTCAGTGGGAACCAAACGGTTCAAGGTCCAAAAGATACTTTCAGTACAAACGGCAAACTGTTCAAAGGACTTTAAACAATTCCAGACAATGAATAAGGGTCTTATCAAGCGAAACGATCTCTCATTAAATAAATAACTTAGAAAGAGTAAGTCATCTGGAACATAAAATAGCACTATTTGCAGATGACATAATTTTGTTTCTGAAAAACCTGAGCAGATCTATTCCTGCACTCCTAGATCTAATTGAAACTTTTGGAAAGATATCTGGATACAAAGTTAATAATTCAAAATCATCCATAATGTTACTTAATGAATCAGAGAGGAAAAATCGCCAGGATTATGCTTCTACCTTCATCTCAACAGATAATTTTACATATCTGGGTATACAAATTGTCCCCGAGGTGAATAAGATTGCCCAGATAAATTATGACCCAATTCTGGAAGATACTACCTCATCAATAGAACGTTGGACATCTTTACCCATCTCAATGATTGGTAGGATAAATATTATAAAAATGAATATACTCCCTAAATTTCTTTATTTGTTCCAAAATATTCCCCTACCCCCTCCCTCATCTTTGTTTACTAGAATTAAGAAATTGTTTACCAACTTTATTTGGCAAAATAAACGTCCCAGACTACGTCTATCCTTATTACACTTACCATTTGACCGAGGAGGCCTTAAATGTCCAAACATCCAGTGGTATTACTGGGCAGCTCAACTGCGTACAATTATGTTTTATTTTTCATCTGAAAGCCCTCCTGCTTGGTTGGATTTGGAATCTTGTTCTATTACACCAAGATTGCCATTGCACATATACCTTTATTCAGCAGACCACAAATACATGAGAAAAAACACAGATAATCCTATTGTATTGAACATGATCAATGTTTGGTTTAATTCATGTAAATATTTGAATCTGAACTCCTCCTTGTCACGTTTCAGTCCTATTTGGGGTAATGTTAATTTCAAACCAGCGAAATGTGATGCAGGATTTCGGATATGGGCTGAAAAGGGGTTAAAGAAAGTGCAGGATTTGTACAGCGAAGATGAAGTACTTATGCCCTTTGCAGTAATTTCATCAAAATATGACATTCCAAAGACCCATTTTTTCAAATACCTTCAAATTAGAAGCTTTATATCCTCATCTCAAAATCATTCATTAGACATACCGGCCATTTCCCCACTAGAGGCAGCAATTATAGGACATTGTTATGATAAGGGTTCAATTTCATCTTTGTATGACTTGTTTGTGTCTGGGTCAGATGAATCCTCAGAATCAAAATTAAAATTATGGAGAGAAGATATAGATGATGAAATATCCCTAGAGGATTGGAATGAGGCATGTAAGAAGGCTCAGACGCAGACAATCAACACTAGCTTGAAACTAATACAGTACAAATGGCTGATGCGTACATACATAACTCCTGTCATATTGCACAAGTTTAATGATAACATCCCTGATACCTGTATAAAGTGTAATGAGGCAAAAGGTACATTGTACCACTGTATATGGGAATGTATGAAAGTGAAATCCTTTTGGCAAGGTATTATTGACATGATTGACCAAATACTATCAAAAAAACTACCATTGGATCCTAAGCTTTTTATCCTGGGTATTTATCCTTCCAGCCCTCCTTTACAGAGCAGAGAGGTCAGATTCATAGACATGTGTATTTTACAAGCTAAACGTATAATTGCTCTTAATTGGAAAAATATCAATGAGCCAAGAATTGGAATGTGGATTAAAGAAATGGCGTCAAACATGTCAATGGAAAGGATAACGTACATTGTTAAAAATAAACAAAATACTTTTGATGATATCTGGAGACCTTTTACTAATTTCTTAAGGCATAATGTCAATGGTGGTAACTTGTTACAACAAGAATAAGCTCTGAGGGAGTAGAGAAGCATCACAATATCCTAAATAGACATAAGAAACACTCCCTACCTGATTTTTGTGTCTTTTAATTTTTTTTATGTTATTATTATTATCATTTTATTTATTTATTTTATTTATTTATTTTAATTTTTTTTTTTCCTTCTTTTGGGGAGGGGTGATGGGAGGGAGAACAGGGTGAAAAAGGTTTACTGTTTTACATGATTGTTATTCAGTATGTAATTGTATGTGATTTGTAAACTGGAAAATTAATAAATATATTGTTAAAAAAAAAAATAACTTAGAAAGTTTAAATTTTATAAGCTCAAATGCTCGCCTTGCTCTGTTCTGTGAGGCACGTTTGTGACTCTCCTGTTCGAACTCGTTCATCAAAATGTCATTTGGTTCATTCACTGAACGAAACGAACAGATTGACTTGGAAAAAGCTTCTTTTGGACCTTGAACCGTTTGGTACCCACTGAAATCCATTATATGGAGAAAAATACCTGGAATGTTTTCATCAAAAACCTTAATTTCTTTTCGACAAAAGAAAGAATGACACGGACATCTTGGATGACATGGGGGTGAGTAAATTATCAGTGAAAGTTTTTTCAAAAGTGAACAACTCCTTTAAATGTCTAGTTGTTGAATAAAGATCAATAAAGAGTTTCTGAATTATATTTCCTGTTCATTATTCTTTGTAGATATTTAAGGACATTCTATAAACTAATGAATAAATGATTCATCTGCTCATTATTGTATACTGTAGCTCCTTCTTTTAGCCAAACAGGACATTGAGCTTAATTGCACATAAATAAGCATATAGGTCCAAATATAAATATTCTAAATATTTTATAACTACTTTTATTAATAACATTAAGAAATATTATGTAAATCTTATGTATGCATACAGTATGTTGGTAATATAGATAGATTATGTATTTAAGTATGTTTAAAATAATTGATAGCTAGATTTCATATTTCAGGTTTAAATGTCATCACTAAAAATATATTTTGGACGCTTTGAATTCCATTATCACTTTCTGAGATTTATTATTATCTATCATGGTACAGATCTGGTGCCACTTAATTAAACTTTTAAAACCAACTAACAAATGCTTTTTTCTTTTTGCAGAAACAACTGGAAGACTACCTAAACAAGCTGCTGAGGATGGCAATGTACCGAAAATACTACGCCACCGTAAGCTCACACTTGATTACAGAGTTCAGGCCCTGATGTAACTTGCGTTGAGTTATCTTTAATGAAGCAGCAGCATAAGGATCGATATTACAGATGGAGACTGTGTGTCCTGTGTGTGTTAATGCGCAGCTTTTTCTCTCAGCTCAGTGCTATTCCAAAAGCTTTAATCAAGGACATAAGTAATTCTCTCTCTCCCTCTTCTCAAATTCCCTCTCTTCCTCTTTAATACCCCCCGAGGTTCAATATAGCTGAGGATTTAGTGTAACTTCTTTTAATTGAAGCTGCGTCTCTGTCTCACTAGTTTTAAGCAGAATTGTTTCTCTTTTCCAGATGGAGTTTATTGATATAAGCCAGTTGTCCTTCATTCAGGACTTGGGCCCTAAAGGCTTGTATGGACACACTCTTTTTGCTTTACTGTTTTATTATTGCCTCACACTGAAATATATTGCATCAAGTAAACAAAACTTTATTTAATTAGGCTTTCTGAATTCCTTGTTTTTATTTTTATTGATTTGTTTTTACATTGTGACAATAGCTTCAATTAAGCACGCTAAACATAAAATCTTTAATGTGCGACACATTACCATAATGTGTCAGGATGTTTTTTCTGGATGACAAATCACAAATGTTTCCATGATGCATAAATGCCAAAAGTCATGAGAATTTGAGAGTCGAAATGCTTGTCATGAAAAATGTCACCATGCAAAAATATGTGCTGCTTTTTTGCAACATCTATCTGAAATAGGACACAAAGTTATTAATGGATTTCATAATATTCACCCTTTAACTCACTCATACAAACCTGTATCTTTCAGAGAAGGCATTGTTTATAAAAGGTCAGGAGGTCACCGTATACCAGGTATGAACTGCTGTGGCCGCAATGAAGTCTGCTACCGCTGGTCCAAGAGGTAATTTCTCATAAAGCAAAAAAAGTCTATTGCTGATTTCTTTTATCACAAGAGCAGATGAAATGCTTTCATGCAGTGAAGCTGCACGCTTCACTTTGAGCTTTAACATTTGTGAGACACTCCTTAAAAGCAGTGTTATCTGTGAAAATACACAATTCAGATAGAGCGGGCACCCGAACACACACACGCACCATAAAGTCTCTTCGAGCAAGCTGTTTATCTCTGCTCCACTGATACCATGCTACTTTCGTTCTCTGATTAAACTGACACTGTATCCCTGACTTTCACTGCTCTCGGTATAATAATGCTTTAGAGAAGCATACTTAAGGTTAGGTTTGACCTTATGGTTGTGATGGAGTCACATTGATGAAATGATGAATTCTTTTGTGCTCTCTGTTTAGGTGGCTTGTTGTGAAGGACTCTTTTCTGGTGTACATGAAGCTGGACACTGGTGCCATTTCATTTGTCCTGCTGGTGGACAATGAATTCAGCATCAAAATGGACTCCAAACAGACAGAGACCAAGCATGGAGTGAGCATTGAGAACCTGTCCAGGTGTGTTCACTTAACCTCAAATTTAATGTAACTTATATATGTCTCTCTGCACTTTTGTAGACAATTTATGTTTGTTTGTGCGTCTTGTGCAGGAAACTAGTTCTGAAATTTCATAGCTACAGACATGCACGGTGGTGGGGTCAGGCGATTGAAAGCTTTGTCCGGAAACATGGCAAGGCCTTTTTAAGGTCCCACCGCTTCGGATCTTTTGCCAGGGAGGAGGAGAACATACCCTCTAAATGGTATATTTAATCTAAGAGTTCACCCCAAAAATAAACACAACATTTACTCACCCTCATGTTGTTTCAAACCTGTATGACTTTCAGGTCACAATGTTTTTTTTTAATGACCATGCAATGAACGACAATGGGGTCCAATGTTATACAGCTTTTTAACAACATGAGGGTGAGTGAATAATGACAGAATTTTCCTGTTTTCATGTTTAGCTTTCTATTTGACCCTCTACTCTGTGATATCTGACAATTAAAGAAAAAAATTCAACTGTCCAGGTATGTGAATGGCAAAACCTACATGGAGGACGTTGCAAATGCGCTGGAGGAGGCCAAAGAGGAGATCTTCATTACAGACTGGTGGTATGTACTCACTGTTTATCCTTTTAGAAGAAAACATGTTCAGACAGATAGTCTTGGCCCAACTCGCACTATTTGTTGAGCCAATGTTGCTATCTCATACTGGACAGATCGCTTCAACAAACAGAACAGTGTTTTTGATAACTTCACAAAGTCACCGTGTTTGCATTTTTCTGGGAAATCAACCTATAAATAGTTTGTGTGGTTGTGTGTGATTGGAGAAAGCACATGACAAACATGTATTTGTTTAGGGGGGACCATTGTTCATAGTCCGTCCATGCTCATTTTAGTGAGACAAATCATCGCCAGATGAATTTTAACAAAAATCCTTCATAGTTCTTTGTATAAGTTTGAATTGGGATAGTCAACTAGGATACTTGTTCAGTGTGAAATGGTTATGCAAGAAAAGAGCCACAGTTATCTGTCAAAGATTGACTGGATTGATTAGTATCTGCTATGAATGAAAAATGCACTCTTTAATCTGATATGAAATGGTATTTTGTTTATTTCCCTTTGTTTGGTAATGCTCTGCAGTAGCGTTGCTATAGACCTTACGTGCCCACATGCAGAATTTGTGGCAGTCGATCAGGGGCTCAGAGTGGGAGGTGTATGCTATACAGCAAGACCGGTACCTCTTGCTTTACTGGTGTCGAGTTTCAGTCTTCCTTATTTAAAAAGTATCACTCCTCGAATAGACTCAATGATCTTCTGTGTGTGAGGGAGCAGGTGGTTATATAAAAAATCACTGCCTGTCTTTTTCATGTAGTTTTACTTGTAGAATATTAAAAGTTTAAACATTTGATTTATGTCTGCATGAAAACTATTTTATTGGCATTCACTTTAGAAATGGAGCCAGATCTAAATGTGAGTTTGCAATTAATTATGACTTTGACTATTACAACTATTCCCTTTGCATTTAGATATGACATATGACTATTCCTTTCCTAAAACACTTGACGACTTGGCACTTGGTTGTATCTTAAACAGCAAAGCAATTATATATTTAAAGATATATTATTTTACTTATTAAAATAAATTACATATTTTTTTTACGAGTGGTGTGCACGATGATACCAGGAATGTGTATTAAAAAAGTAAGCTGTGTCCATTTTGATTTCATGTAGATTTTAAAGTAGGTATGCTTGTGCTGCAGTATGTTGTATCTATTATATGATTGTGTTTATAATGTGCAGGCTGAGCCCTGAGATCTTTCTGAAGAGGCCTGTGGTGGAAGGAAATCGCTGGAGGCTCGACTGCATTTTGAAGCGTAAGGCTGTAAGTCCTCTTGACACTACTCTACTGCATTTGTCTCATTCACTTATTTAATTACTTTAAAGATCTCCTGTGGTGAAAATTAACATTTTTTATTGTTGTTTATATGGCTATTCAGTGTTTTAATATGCTTTAAGACAGATCATGTGCAAATTCATAAGTCAGCACCATTGCTCAGTATTTAATCCTTAAAACTGCAGTGGAAAAAAGATGGTCTCAAAAACGGGGTTTGAAATTGACGATGTTTCTTGCGTCACAAACTACCTTGTAACCAATCCTGTCACAACGGGGCGGGCTTTAGCATATTATTAAAGATGCTCCAAGCAATGTTGGGTGTCGTCACTTCTTGTTAACGTTCAAAGTCCCCCCCACCCCCCAATAGGCGAATGTCCATAAAAAAAACCAAAAACATAAAAATGGATTTACCCACCTATCCAGCAAAAACAGAGCTACCTGAAAGTTGGATTGGAAGCCGATGGAGCTCTTGCCATCTTTCGAAGGCTTTTCCAATGTATATTCGGGACTTTGCTCGTTCCTTATCCTTTTCCCTCTTCTTTGCAATTTGTTCATCGTAATGTCTTCTCTTTGGTTGTGTGTCGGCCATATCAAACTTGAAGAGAATATAATTCTAACGTCCCTCTTCATGCTTCTCTCCCCCCACAATCCCATTCATGTATATGCGCACTAACCCCCAAACCCCACCCCCAAATCCTTCTTATTGGTTATTGGCTGGAACACTGTTTGTTATGTTTCGTGGTGCGGGTTGGCTCAGTTTGTTTTTGTTGCCGTTTGTGGAGCCTGGGGTGTCTACAGTGACCGCGTTTTTTTACAGTGTGTTTAGGGGACAGGCAGCTTGCGGATATTGAGGAGATGTTTGCTGTATGTGACAAAAACAATTTCGACCTAAAAAACGAGTGACATCGCTTAACTGCTCTGAAGCAGGGTAGTCTCAGGAGAAGCCAGGTTATCCCGGGATATTTTTTGTATGAAAAATCAGGTACATTTGGCAATATAGCGGGTGAAATTATATATATTTATATAATTGATGCATATTACGATGTTAAAATGAACCAATTGCCTTTCTCCATTGACGTTCTAAATTGTGCAAAGCGTTTGTTAGGATGCTGATTTGGTCTGACTCTGAGAACATGATTCCTGTAACATTAGCAACACATCATTAGCTGTTTGACAGTCAAACAAAAGGCTAATCATATTAATTACAATTAGAGGTAGAGAACCCTTTATGAGTGAGTGGAGGCGGGGCATATTCATGAATCTGCATATACTAAAGGAAGCAAGGGTGTAGAGTTACATTCAAGTTGTTTTAAGGCATTCATAAAAGTTTTTCACGTGAAAATCATTTGCATATGTCATATTGGTGCTCAAAGATGAGTTTTGATCAAATGGATAAGATTGACTATAGGAGGATTTAACTTTTTATTTAATTAATTACTTTTAGCAACAAGGAGTGAGGATCTTTGTTATGCTGTATAAGGAAGTGGAGCTGGCACTCGGCATCAACAGTGAATACAGCAAAAGAACACTAATGCACCTTCATCCAAACATAAAGGTAAGCCGTGTGACTTCTATATGGTTTTGCATATCTTGTGACATCTTATTGATTATGACTCTTCCTCTCTCTTAAAGGTGATGAGACATCCTGATCACATGTCCTCCTCTGTCTACTTATGGGCACACCACGAGAAGATTGTAGTCATCGACCAATCAGTTGCTTTTGTTGGGGGAATTGACCTGGCGTATGGCCGCTGGGATGACTGTGAGCACCGACTGACAGACGTGGGAAGTGTAACGCGTTCTGTTGCTCAGGCCATGGAGGAGGTTAGGGACAGCATCATCATGTCCATATAAACATGCTTTATTTGGCTGCATTATTTGTGCCACATCCATGAATGACACACACCTAACTTGTTTTTTTTTTGGCTTTGAAGTTAGAAATGAAAGACTTTGATTAGCGGTTTCTGCTAGTTATAATGAAGTGGAATTATGTCTGTTTTGGGACTCAGGGACTGAATTCATCCACACCCAAGAAAAAAACCTCCACCAGTGGAAACAGCAGGCAGTCGATGGTTGGTGACTCAGTGGACCTGCCCAAACTAAAAGGCATCGGTCGCACTCGCAAGACACGTTTCAGCCTGTACCGCCACATCCAACGTGGGCTTCATCATGCTGACAGCATTAGTAGCATCGACAGCACAAACAGTAAGATATTTTACTGTGCCACAATACAAACTGTGTTTACTTATTTTGTTTTATGTTCTCTGAGTCTGCTAATGACTAATTCATTTCCACCTTAACAACCACGAAAATGAGAGATAGTTCACTGAAACATGAAAATGATCACATGTGTGTGTGTGTGTGCAAATATTCCCAGTCTCTAGAATGTCTGGATCAGTAAATCATGCCAAAGGTTCAAAATTGTGTTACTTGTCAGTGTCAGTCATGTGGTTCTTGTCTCTATATTTTCCCTGTCTGTTGGTTGTGCTGTGATGCTTATCCTCTCTGGCTGATACTGTAGGTGTTGCTCTAGACACCCTGCCCTGGCTCGAGCAAGTACCCCATCATTTTCTTGGTTTTGCTCTCTCGGTTTGTTCTCCCTGTCATAGATGACCCACGTATAGATCGGTTTGCAGTCTGTCTGAGAGAGGATTAAGTGCATTTGAGACTGGCTTAAGACTAGACATCAGAGATATGCTTTAATGAAATTACTTTGACCTTGGGGTAGATTTCATTTGTCACTGATTCGTACACCAAAGTCACATTCATTTGCCGTTAAGATAACCAATCCTTTGTTTCCCACCAATTATTAAGTTTTAGATTATGGAGTTATCCTTTTAATTCAGATACATCTAAAATATTACTACACATGCAGTGGTTTTTATAGTCTTGCATTTTTGACATGGATAATAATGGCCCAAATGTGTCAGTAATCTGATGTTTGTTTGGTGTAATCAGATCATTTATTTATAAACAGATCTGTAACAGTAATCTGTTTTATTTGCAATGGACATATTTCAGCGTATACAGTAGGGTTTAAAAGACCACACTGAAAAATTATAAGCATCAAAGTCTTTTATTTAAAACCTAAGTAAACCCAAGTAGCTAAATCACTGTCTGTATTTAACCCTAAAACCGTATTCTGGACAAATGTGGGCAAAATAGTTTTGATTTATTTTTAAAAAAATACTTCCCTTTGATCTGAGCGGTACAAGACTTGGCTACTTTTCATAAGTTTGTCTCCTGAACACACACATTTTTTTCTCAATTCTACAATGTTAAGTGGGTGAAAAAAAAACCCTCCTTAATCTTGTCTTTGGGTCAAAAATGGACACCCATAGAAATTAATGGGAAAAACTGTAATTTAGAGCATTCTAAAATAAGGTAAGATACCAGGTGACAGCAAAGTCACTTCATCTTTAGGTTTTAGCTCTAAGAACTTATTGGAATGATATTTTAATGTAGTTAAAAAAATTAAAAAAATAAAACATAAGAATAAGCATAATTTACGTAGAAAATATGGTACTTTTTGAAGTAAATAAATTCAAAAATACCCCCAAAATAAAAAAAAACACCATAAATGGATAGACAAAACTTTATCGAAGACAGTGATATGAATTTTATAATAAATATAAATTAGGATCACACCTGAGTCCACTGTGCCCACATTTGACCACAATTACAGGATTAAGGGCTATAGTGAATACAGTTTGAGGGCTACACTCTTTATGAACTATTTTGCTTTAATTTAGACGCTATTTTTATATTAACCTCTTTTGTATTTATATTTTATTTTCTAGTTAATTTCTAGCCTTCATTCTCTCACATATTGTTTATTTGTGTACAGTATGCCTGTCATTTATGTAACTTAACAAAAGATCTTATGTGTTTTGATGAGTTTTGTATGTCTTATGTGTGCAGAGAGTGGCTCAGTGCACAGTCTTCAGACAGGAGTGGGAGAGCTGATGGGAAACACACGCTTCTGGCATGGAAAAGACTACTGCAACTTCGTCTACAAAGACTGGGTTCAGCTAGACAAGCCTTTTGATGGTGAGCCACATGTTTACTGCCTGGCGGCTTTTGTTTTCTTACCTTCAAAGATCATTAATCTGGGTTATCCAAGGTTAATTGTGTTATTAAACAGTCTTTTCAGTGCATTTCAGATGTTTGCGATCCTCCTCTTTAACACTGTACTCGACTATAGATTTTATTGACAGGTACACAACCCCCAGAATGCCGTGGCATGACATCTCCTCAGTGGTGCATGGGAAAGCAGCTAGGGATGTGGCCAGGCACTTTATACAACGCTGGAACTTCACCAAGGTGAGAGATATACTACCCCTGTGCTGTCAATTCAGGCTTCTGAATTTCCTTTGAACATTTGATGAAGCATTATTTGGTTCTGTCACAATAAAGACTTTTTACTTATTTAGATAATGAAGCCAAAGTACAGATCACTCTCCTACCCATTTCTACTGCCCAAATCTCACTGCACAGGCAATGATCTGAAGTACCAAGTGCCAGACTCTGTCCAGACCAAAGTCCAGGTGAGAAAGCATCATTTCCTTTACATGTAACTATTAGAGCATTGACGCCAGGAACATTATGGGTTTGATTTCCAGGGAACACACATATGCCTGCTGATAAAAAGAAAATGGATGCCTTGAATGAAAACTAAGTAACTTTGACAATAAATGGCTATAAATGTAAATGGTCTCTTAGGTTCTGCGGTCGGCAGCAGACTGGTCGGCGGGAATCAAGCACCACGAGGAGTCCATTCATAATGCCTATATTCAGGTCATCGCCAAGAGCAAGCACTTCATCTACATTGAGGTAAACCATCTCCCTTTCACGCTGTCTGTGAGCATTCACTGATATGATTCAAATGTGTTGACAACCATTGTAGTTATGTTCTAAAACAATGTTGACATTTCACTTGCTTCATATTATTGATGAATGGCACACCGCAGAGGGTATTAGAGCATATCAAGGGAGGTGACAAGAATGATTCAGTGGAAATTCTAGAAGAACCATGTCTTGGATATTCGCAGAGTAAAAACATAATAAATAAAATGTATACAATTGACATGACATGATTTAATTAGGAAAGAATAAAATCCTGGATTACTACAGTTATGTGGGTATATTCGATTTAATTTTTTTGTGTGTGTGTGTTTGACACGTTCAGTAAAGCATACAAAATAATTTATTTATTCATTTATTAAAAGAACATCTCAGTTTATGCAGTCAAAGCAAAGTAGTGAACAAATGATGACCAATTAGTGTAGTCTGTTTTGACGTTTAATTTCGAAGAGGAGGCCCACTGTCTAAAATTCATGCCACAAATAATGTAGGCTATGTGATTACAGAAATGTGCCAATATTTGGCCAAGTCGCGGCCTACCAGAGCTGTAATTTTGCAACTATTCGCCTGACTCAGGAACAATCAATTCAGTTTAACGGGCATGTTACAGTTTTCTTGTTTTGTTTCAGAACCAGTTCTTCATCAGCTGTGCCGATAACAAACATGTTTACAACAAGATTGGTGATGCCATTATTGAGCGAATTATCAGAGCTCACAAGTAAGTGTGTGAATCCTAAAGCATTAACACTGATTGTAAGTGGAGTTTAGTAGTTTAGTTGAGTTTTTTAATAATCATGCAGATTAATTGGAACTAAAAAGTTTTTATACATTTCCTTACCTACTTCAGTCATGACAACTACAGCATTTATTTTTTCTTGCCTACTTCAGTCATGACAACTCAGTATTTATTAGCATAGCGCATGGAATGCACTGCTGCTGAGCAAATACAAGGATTTGTTCAGTTTAGGTGAAAAAAAAAAACCTACTTAAGGAATCAAGGCTCTGCAAGAAAACTAGAGAGGACACCTAGCAGATCTCTACAGGTGGATTGACTACTAGCTTTAGGTTAGGAGAATCAATCAAACATTATTTTCTCAACAGACATTTACATCGATAGTCTGGCGTTATAATTCATTTGCTTTTGGTGTACTGTGGAGTGGGTAAAACTATTTTTAATGGCAGGGCTAGCAGATACCGATAGAGAGCCTAGCATCGGCGAACTATGCAACTGGAACGACAGGATGAACTTGGAAATGAGGCCCAAAATCCTGAACCACCCCTTTACGTTTGCTCTCATTTTAAAGACCCTTGGCAGATTATTGCTGTAAAAAGTAAAACCAAATAAAAGTTAGGTACAGTATATATAGGTTATGAAATTATTTATGAACATTGTTTTATATAAAATTGATATTTTATGAAACATGTTGAACTCTAAAATGGCTAGAAAATCATAGCCATAAATCTAAACAAGTTGTGTTCCAAATTTGAGGTTTCAGTAATATTTTGTTTGGGCACAGTACCACATTTTCCCCATTGGTTGCCAGTATATGTTTCAGTTAAACTCCACTGGTGCACACAGTGGTTGGAATTGTTATTTGCAGTAGAGTTTTTTTCTCTCAAACATTATAAACACACACACATTTTTTTTATAACACATACAAATCTCACTCTGACGTCCATACCAACACACCCACACAATTATGGCTGCATAATTTATCTAATTGGCTCTATAATAATATGCCGAAGCAGAAAACAGGAATAAAGCAGGTATTAAGGCCAAACCTGAGAAAATGGCAAGGTAAGAAATAGTAAAAAAAATATATATATATTTATTTTGAAGCCTTTCCAACAGAATGAAAGCTATAGTTAAAATAGCCCTGGGATTTAAAAATAGCACTTTTAATGGGTTTCAACTGAGTGGAAGTATTTTGTGAAATAGTAAAATTCCAATAAAAATACACACCTGTGCCAAACTTTATGCTGTTAGCAAAACGTTTCAAAAATGTCAAAAATGCCCATAAGGATGCACAAGGGTTAATAGATTTAATAATTAAGATTTAATTTTAGGTCCCATTTACAATCTTAAAATTTGTATAACCAGATTATCATGTTAGGTGGTCTTGCCCCACTTAAAAATAGGTGCTTAACACCCCTACGCATGCAAGCAAACCCATCTTTCCTGTATATATCAATATGACCCAGATATATTAGTTTAACATAGCTTAACTTCTTCAATGAAAGCATGCAAGATCAACAGTAAATTGCCACCTTCTCCAATGCTAATGGAGTCCTGGAAACTGTCGTTCCCTGAGAAGTATCTGACTTCCAGGAGGCACGAGTCTCTCGCTGCCGCTGTCACACATGCAGGCTCAGCTGCAGTGACAGGCCTGTCTTTAATGCGCTCTGACGGCTAATGAGAAGCCAGCACCTGCCACTGCACTGATGTGCGCCAGACACGGGCGGTGGGCGCGCCACTCTTCATTTAGTCATTCCAGGCATCGCCCTCAATACTGAAATACTGCGCTGTTGTGTGTGCTGCAACAGTGTTGGCATGTGCTCTCTGGGAGATGAGCCATTCGTAATAACCGTATAATTATGGAGGCAGCACACAGATTGAACTCAAAGATATGCTGCTAAAGAGAAATGGGTTGGAAAGGATGTTTTACCATTAATGTCAATGGAAGAGAGGGTGTATATTGAAGAATAAGCATATGTGTGTTTACACGGGTGTATTGGGAGTGATGTTTGCTGTAATTTGTCACAGGGAGAATAAAAAGTTCCGTGTGTATGTGGTGACTCCCCTGCTGCCTGGATTTGAGGGAGACATTACCACAGGTGGAGGAAATGCACTCCAGGCTGTCATGCATTTCAACTACAGGTAGGAATGAAATGGTTACTGTGCACGTGTCTTTGAGCAAAGAAAGGGCAGCACGGGTCACACACACGTCACGTTACATTAATGTTGGGCAGTGTCCAAATTCAAAACATTTGGGAAGGCTAGACAGAAAAAAACTTTATTTTTTTTTCATACAATTTTCATTTTTCAATGTATACTATGACGACATGAAGCTTGTAAATTGAAAATATGTATTCATTTTTGTACTGTATTGCATTTCATAGTTGATGAAAGAAAAGCAATGTAGGATGGGACTTTATTGTTTTCACTAGAATTTGATTAGGTCATGTAGATGTGAGACATCTTATACTATCATTCTACAATATTATTTTCCCTCCCTAGAATACTATTAAATTACATTTTGATGAAAGAAAATGTGTTTCTTTTTTTTTCTATTCCAGACGGTGGACATTTATTAACAGTTACAGCAATACTCGTGGTTGATGTTGTCTTGAAAACCAAATGTGTCATGCACACTGAGCCTGACTGTCTGTTTCAGTTTCTGCAGTGTCATTCAGTTCACAGCGGTAGTTGGTTTCCCAGTGATGCAGTTAACGCTTCTTATTTAGTGAACTCGGACACATTCTCTCATCTCCTCCCCTGATTAAACTTTAATGAGTCTGACAACACGCTAAATAGCTTCACAGCTTCTCTCTACAATATCA
Organism: Cyprinella venusta; assembly: GCA_038021265.1. Lineage (NCBI taxonomy): Eukaryota > Metazoa > Chordata > Actinopteri > Cypriniformes > Leuciscidae > Cyprinella > Cyprinella venusta. The sequence goes on along the minus strand of CM075870.1, from coordinate 25,729,372 downwards.
GAGAAGAAGCACTGATCTACGAGACAAACCTGCTTTCATCCTGCAGTCAGGCATATTCATCCTCATCTCAACGATAACCTTCCATTATCGCTCTCTGCATATCATTTGGATGAAAGGGGGCATTTGTCAAAGAAAATTGTAAATGGCGCTGATGTGAGGATAATGACCTGCGTTAGACAGTGCAACCTTTGTTTCCAGTGCCATCTTACCAATTCATTCCATTACACATAAAAGACACAGCCAAGTGTAAAATGCTTGTTTCACTCGTCTGGATAATAAATGGAAATAGGCAGTGTGTTTTTGCTGCAAGGTTTATTTGCTTCAGCTCTCTGTTACACGTTTCTAATGGGAAGGCAGGCTTACTGGTTTATAAGCTTTATTTTTGGAAGATACCATGGTAACTGACAGAAAAATGTCAAGTCGTTGAGAGAACACAATGAGCTGCTATAATGTTATGATTACATTTGATAAAACATTTGTTTTCTACATAATCATTGACTAAATGTCTATTTTTTAGAACCATGAACAGAGGAGAGTTCTCCATAATCACTCAACTGAAGAAAGCAAGTAAGTCTGATTGTTTCCATCGCTCTTCTCTATCTCTCTTTTTCTCTTTCTCTGTGTGATATGATGATGTGATTGTGACATAGTTTAATGTGAACCTGACTCTGTGGTGGGAGGGAGCTCTTTTCTGTGGTTTACCACAGCAGTGCAACATGCAATACTAGTGAACAAAAGTTTCGAAATGTGTCATATGGTTTCATAAATACAGTAAGAGGATGACAGCAGTAGGACTTGTGCCAATATTGAATTGTGGTGAAATTTATGAAGCTGTTGTGCTAAACTCATAGAACACCCAGTGTTTCTCTGACCTGCTTAAAGGAGTAGTTCACTTTTCAAAAAACTTTTGCTGATAATTTACTCACCCTCATATCATCCAAGATGTCCATGTCTTTCTTTCTTCAGTCGAAAAGAAATTAAGGTTTTTGATGAAAACACTTCAGTGGGAACCAAAGGGTTCAAGGTCCAAAAGACAAAATGAAAGAATCTTTTTTTCTGAGTCAATTCGTTCATTTTGTTTGTTGAATGAACCAAATGACTCAGAAAAGGAATTATTCATTTTGATGAACGAGTTTGAACAGGAGAGTCACAAACGTGCATCACAGAACAGAGCAAGGCGAGCATTTGAGCTTATAAAACTTAAACTTTGTTATTGATTTATTAAATAAATGATCGTTTCGCTTGATAAGACCCTTATTCATCGTCTGGAATCGTTTAAAGCCCTTTGAACAGTTTGCAGTTTGTACTGAAAGTGTCTTTTGGACCTTGATCCATTTGGTTCCCACTGAAGTGCATTATATGGAGAAAATCCTGGAATGTTTTCATCAAAAACCTTAATTTCTTTCCGACTGAAGAAAGAATGACATTGACATCTTGGATGACATGGGGGTGAGTCAATTATCAGCAAAAGTTTTTTCAAAAGTGAACAACTCCTTTAAGTTTCGAAATGGCAAAATTGTCTTTTTCAACAAAAATACAACATTAAACAACATTAGTAAACAAAAACAAGTGACGGAATACAGAGAATAAAAAATCGAATTTGTTATTTAATGCATGGTTGTTGTTGTTGTTGTTGTTGTTGTTGTTTTTTATTGGAGGAGAATGTTTATTTGTTTTTTTTTTGGTTTGTTTGTTTTTTTCCAATCCAAAGCAAATATTTCACAGTTGAGTTGGGGTTTGCAGTGTTGTAAAGTATGAATTTCACCCGATTCTCTCTTTACACCTCCACAGTGGATGACCAATGGATGAACTTCATCTCGATTTGTGGTCTGAGGACTCATGCGGAGCTCGAAGGCAGACTGGTGACTGAACTCATCTATGTTCATAGCAAGCTGCTCATTGCTGATGACAACACCGTCATTATCGGTAAGCTAACATTATTACAGTTTGCTGAAAGAAAAAAAAAATAGTGTTGTGTTGTTGTTTTTGCCTGCTTTTCTCTCTAAGTGTTGAGTAACTCAAAGAGAAAGTGCATCATTTCTTTATGGCTAGAGCCTTAGACTCCCCCTTGTGGAACACTGTGGTACATCATTTGGATGGTAATGCTTGAGAGACCCATTTAATCATTGATCTGGCAGCTAAATAGCTGGTTTTCGCATATGTCATTTCCCTAAAATAATGAATTTGGAATGAGGTCAACAGACGTTAGTGTCCAAAAGAAGTGAGTTTTTAATGAGGAAAACATTGTGGTCTGTATTTTACACATGACTGCACTGCCAGATGTGGAGTATTGACGTTTACTCGGCAGATCTAGGCTAAGCCCTATCATCGTGCTTCTGTTTTCTTACATGACTGAAAGACATATCACATTTGTAAAAAAAAAGCTCAAATAATACTTTGCACGAGGAACGGAATAAATTCATAAAAGATAAGCGTGTTGTCATTTTAGATAAAGCTTTAGATTTCTGCAGAAGATACAAGAAATCCAATGAGGAAAACCATAGATCAGGGGGAGGCAGACGGGAACATTTAGCCGCATACTGAAATTGAGTTATCTCTGATTCTGTAGGTGGAAGATTTGTGTGCTATTGAATTAAATGCCTCGAGATCCAATCACGTATAAAACAATGAATCAAATTGAATTGCAGAGTATTAAAAAAATCTTGTTTTCTTGCCTCTGATTATTATTTGTCTTGATATGTTCGATGAAGCGAGTCATGATCCGTGTGCGATTCCTTTTAGCAAACCCGCAGTCGAACACATTGTGTCTTCATAGTTATGGCAATTTATGATACAGCTCAGAATTATTTTGCTTTGCCTTGCGTTTTAATGCTATTCTAGGCATATTTAATATAATTTTTACCAGGAATTGTTGTAGTCATTTTGTCAAATATTAATTATATATATATATATATATATATATATATATATAATTTTTATTTTATTTTAAACTCCTTTATTTTTAGTGTCATCAGCATAAGCAAAGTCTAGTTATTGATTATTCTTTTTCTTGTCTATTTTTAATTTCACAGGCTCTGCCAACATCAATGACCGCAGCATGTTGGGAAAGAGGGACAGCGAGGTAGCTGTGATTTTTGAGGACTCTGAAACAACGACATCAGTGATGGACGGTGAAGAGTACCAGGCCGGCAAGTTTGCTCTGCAGCTCAGACTGGAGTGCTTCAAGTAAGATCTGATGGAACATTAACCATCCTAGTGTTACCAACACAACTGAATCACAGCTAAACGTCTTTGTCTTTCCATAAACCAGAACCATTCTGGGTGCCTTTACTGATCCAAGCATTGATGTCAGTGACCCCATCAGTAACGGATTCTACAAAGACGTCTGGATGAGCATCTCGGCTCGGAACGCCACCATCTACGAGAAGGTGTGTGTGACTACCCTAGTCTTTCTCAACTCGGCTAGTAGTGGGAAGTTCGGATCATTTTACTGACTCGGATGTTTGAGTCTCGTTCGGCAAAATGAACGAATCTTTTTTCGAGTCATTTCAGAATTATACAATTAAAATGGCATGTTAAATATCCCAACACATCTAGTACTTACGAAAATCTTGATTACATTAATAAAAAGAATGGAAATAGACTAATGCAGCCAATGCCAAATTATAAGCAACTGAAATGTTGTATTAATTAGTTGCTGGGTCTCAAGTTCAGGCTATTGCAGTCTGAATCTGTTAGTTCACCTCACCTCTTGATCCGAGACATTCTTTCCTTTGTAACTTCATATTTATCAGGTTTGTTCTCCTCCTCTCATGTCTCGAGACGTTAGTTGTCGACTCGTCAGTGTCTGACTCTGATCTGTGCTGTCTGCTGGGCCGTGCCATGCGATATAGCAGGACCGGAAAGAGTAAAGATTAGTTCATCTCTCGAGTCTCGAGTTCGGGTTCGGTCGGATTCAAGTCTTTCGTTCTTCCTCACAGTCCCATAGAGTCTATGCTATCAGTACCGGAAAAGAGAAATGATTAATTCATTTGAGTCTTTGGGTTTGAGTCCTTCGTTCTTTTCATGACAATTCACGTGACAAATGAACTAAGGACTCAAACCCGAAGACTCGAATGAACTAATTATTTCTCTTTCCGGTACTGACAGCATAGCCTTAATGGGACTGACAGGAAGAACGAAAGACTCGGACCCCTGCCGAACCCGAACTCGAGAGATGAACTAATCATTTCTCTTTCCGGTACTGACAGCATAGCCTCTATGGGACTGACAGGAAGAACGAAAGACTCGGACCCGGCCGAACTCGAGACTCGAGAGATGAACTAATCATTTCTGTTTCCAGTACATTGCAAATATTGCGCAGTGCGCATGCACGGGTAACACAAAATGAACAAATCACTCTCTGAGACAACTCGGTAGTCCCGAGTCAAATTAAAGATTCGTTCAAAATGAACGAAACGTTCATGTACGACATCACTATCCTGGGCATGTAACGGAATTAATGATGGCTACTCTCCATCTTCCTGTTACATAGAACTTTTAAATTATGATTTAGAGGTATTGCTTGGTCATTTGTCAGATTATTGAGGTATTGCACTCAATCACCACTGAAACTCCAAGATTCAGACTTATGGAAGGCCAGTTATAATGAGGCTCAATGGAAGAAGATATTCTTATTCCGATGCAATCTTATTACGCTATTGTAGGCTGGCAATATTAGTTAATACCTTACTCATATCAGCCACACAACCAAATGTTTCGCACATACAATTAGGAAGCTTTAGTTTGCTTTTAAAGGTGCAAGGTTTCCATTCCATAAAATTCATAACCAATCCATATTTTTTATTTTAGTTAAAGTTTTAGTAAAAACTGATCTATTTATCATAATGACCTGCCATTATTATTTGCAGAATAAATTAATTGTCAAATATTTCTGTGCATTTCTACAATGGCAATAATAAGCCATTTTTCATGTAAATACTAAAAAAAAAAAAAAAAAAAAAAACTAAATAACAAAATTACTAATTTAGCTTTCATTTATTTTTAGTTTTAGTACTTTATTTAAAAATACAGCTTTATTTCAGGTAGCAAATGTTTTTAATCGTTTTAGTCAACAATGGACAACTTTTGCCCATAAAAAATGTCATGAACATTTAAAAAAAGAATTTGTCATCTGTGCCGCATCACCAAATGCAATGCGAGCGGCAAAAAGACTGAGGGCTTTTGATGTGGTGGCATTGCAGGTTTTCCGCTGTCTGCCCTCCAGTCTGGTGAGGAACAAACAGGAGCTCTTGAGTTTCCAGTCCAAATCAGGTCTTGATAAAGAGGAGCCTGTCAAAGCTCAGGAGCTTCTGAAGAAGATTAGGGGCTTCCTGGTCCAGTTCCCTCTGGACTTCCTCTGTGAGGAGAATCTCATGCCCTCAGTGGGCACCAAAGAAGCCATGGTGCCCACTGAGATCTGGACCTGATGGCACCAAATCAGAACCACAGAAAAGACGATCTGCTTCCAACATGAAGGGGATACAAATCACTGTGGTTGACGAAACTTTGTTCGTGAAATGCCACTCCAGCCAATATGAAGGAGCAAAGGACAGTAAGACAAACTGCCATAATATGACTTTCATCATGAAAGAAATGGACAGCTTCATATTGTTTTGTACCTTTTATCAATGTTATAAATGTACATAATTATATTTTATAAGCACTGTGATTATTATATAGGGATTTTACTGTAATGTATAAATGAAAGTCGTAGTTCTGAGATGCCAAACAGAAGGACTTTTAAATAAAAAATATAAGTCTAATGTACGTTTGATTTTTATTGACAGAGTTGGCTCATTTGTAGAGGCACCACTCAAAATGAAGGGCAAAATGGAGAGTGGAAGCCCTGTCAGAAATAATTTTGTCACTGCGGCCCATTCTTGAGCACGGTGTCCCCAGTGGAAGCGCATCCATGACAGGCTGAGAACAGTGATGTGTGTTTTCTGTCTGGTGAACCTGCTCTTAGGCTGAGTCTGCAGAGGCTTTTACTGTCCAGCTTCACCGCCTGTGTCTAAGTGCCAGCGCTCTGGGGAGACCAGACAATCTGTCTGTGAATTAAAGTGCTGAGTAACTGAAGGAAATCGTTGCTTCTCAACACCAAACATTGACTTGTGGCGTCTAATCCTACATTTTCCCCCTCACAAATGGGGTACAGGTCGATTTTCAGGTCGAGTCAGCACTTGTTGCCATTTTTCACATAGTCCCTTGGTGTTTGATTTATAATAAGGTCAGCATTTTTCTGTAATCACGCAACTTCTTTTTGGCGGTATTTTCACTTTTAGTTTTATTTTCTTCTCTCAAATAAAGAGTAGTATGGGAATACACTTCCATACAGTTTGGGGTCGGTGAGATTTTTAAAAAATCTTTTATGCTCATCTAGGCTTTATTTATTGAATCAAAAATAGTACAAACAGTGATATTTTGTAATTATTACAATTTAAAATGGTTTTCTATTACAATTAGTTCCTGTGATGGCAAAGGTGAATTTTCAGCATCAATATTATCAGTCTTCAGTGCCTTCAGAAATCATTCACTAATATGCTGATTTGCTGCTCAAGAAACATTTTATTATTTATTATTATTATAGAAATGGTTTATTATCATCAATGTTGAAAACGGTTGTGCTGCTTAATTTTTGTGGAAACCATGATACTTTTTTCAGACTTTAATCAATAGAAAAACATAAAACATTTTGAGGTATTATAAGTGTCTTTACCATCACTCTTGATCAATTTAATGCATCCCTGCTAAATACTAAGTATTAATTAAAAGATTTTTTTTTTTTTTAAACTTTCAAAACCTTTTGAAATGTTGTTTCAACCTTGTGAATATTTGCAATATTTAAGGCCTGCCAAATTTAAACCGGTGGGTACACTAAATTTTCCTAAATAAACATTTTGTTCAGTGAAATATAAAATGCTAAGCTGAATTGTTCGCAATAAGAGCTGGAATATGCTCTGAGAAAGCAAATGGGGTCCATTTTTGTTTCATGTTGGCAATTAATAACTTCTAAATCTGTTGAAATGAAAGAGTTTTGCTTGCTCTCTTTCATGTATCACTATATCTAAAGATTCAAGCTTGATACAAGCAAGCTTCTCTAATTTGTTGATTGTACTGACAACAAAGCCAAACCTGAATGAATAACATTCAGTTCTCAGGGCAAAACAACTCCTGTGCCACCTTTTCTAGCTCATTTAATTATCATAACTGTGAATTCGACAGTAAGGTGTATTTACCCCTGGTTTCATTTCGATAACGCGTTTGTACAGAAATTCGGACTAAAGTTTCAAATAAATCCGAAAAAGTTTGGTGAATGGTTTCCTTAGGGTGTTTTACTGCAATAGCTGATCTTAAATCATATTGTAATGTTGTCTGTCTTTTCGTTGTAACACCGAAATCCAATCAAAACATGCCCTTTAGGCACCAGCAGCTGGGACAGAGGTTTAAATATGAGTTGTATGCTTGTGAACATTAGTTTTAACGTTGTCATTTCGCAGGGGAACCTTCTCTGATCACCTGGAAGTCTTGAAACACGGTCATTATGAAGTAATTTAAATGCAAATCTGGCCACTGGCTTGTCCCCAAACGTGCCTCATTGGAGGAGACATCTGATAGAGAGTGGCCAACGTTAATGACATTCTCTGAGTGGAATCATGTTCGGAGGTATTCAAATCAAGAGTGTAAAGAGTTGATAGATTATCTCAGTGACCTTAATGGTTTCTTATCGTTGACGGTATAAAAGCCTCCAGTTGCTCAACAAATTCAGACTTTGAGTGTTTGGTTTCTTCAAGGGTGATCAGCTCAGGAGCTGTTATGCCTCACTAACCACATGTGTCATTTGAAAACAGGTTCATTGTCTTAATTACTAGTGTATAGTTATCTGGTGTTGTGAAATGGCTCATTAAACACTAAAATGAGAAAAGCATTCTCTGGCAAATTTGCATATATGTTTAAGTATGTAAGTCCATATGTTAATAATTATGCATTTTTGCACTACTCATTATTCTCATAATATAAACAAATTTTATTGGGGTTGCTAATACAAGGCTAATTCATAAATCAGATGTGTACAATAACGTTACGATGTCCAGCAATCGATTTAAATAGTACATGGGTTTAATTTGTCGTTTGCTAGTGTTAGTGTGTGTGCGAGCAACAAGATAATACTGTATCAGCACAACTGGCGGATACAAGCACTTGATTTAAAAAAACAACAAATTTGAGCACTAGATCGCCACTGCTTTCACAAACGAATGCTTTGCTAGTTAACGGGAGATGTTTTATCTATTTGTATTGGTACATCCGGCAATTTCGACCATGGTAAAAAGGGGTGGGGTCAATATCGACCCAGGCAAAAAGTGTTGGGGACATGTCCCACCCGCCAATTATGCCAATGTCCATCCATGATAAAAGTAATCCACGTGGTTCTGTCCTTCTGAAGTGAAGCGATGTGTTCGCGTAAGAAAAATATCCACATTTAAAACGTTATCGACTAAAATAACTATCTTGCAGCAAACAGCCATGTCGCAAATCGACTTGCATCAAAAGAGTAAAGGCTTGTTCGACTTGAACCGGCACTGCACAGGACGATCGGTTTATGACATCAAAGTTTTTCACGCTTTAAACGACAGCAGACGATGAATAAGGGTCTTGTCTAGGACCCTTTGAGTCATGACTCGAAAAAAGATTTGTTCATTTTGATGTACGAGTTTGAACAGGAGAGTCACAAAGGCTCATCACAGAACAGAGCAAGGCTTATAATTTGAGCTTATAAAACTTAAACTTGTTTATTTTTTTTTTAAATGACCGATCGTTTCGCTTGATAAGACACTTATTCATCGTCTGGTGTCGTTTAAAGCCCTTTGAATGAAGCCCTCATTTGGATCTTGAACCGTTTTGTTCCCAATGAAGTCCATTATATGGAGAAAATCTTGGAATGTTTTCATCAAAAACCTTAATTTATTTTTGACTGAAGAAAGAAAGACATGGACATCTTGGATGACATGGGGGTGAATAAATTATCAGCAAATTTTTTTTTTAAAGCGAACTACTCCTTTAACAGACTGCTGGTGGTTCGCTCTTAGATCTTTGTCCTTTCTTTGTCCTTTTGGTAGATAGTGAGATTTGATTTTTGTAAAGCATCATTACTAGAATAACTGTTTAAAAACAAATCAAATTTAATTTAAATTGAACTGACATGCTAGCTAGGGCTTCTCGCAGGTTTGAGTTAATCTTTCCTCTCAGCTAAACAAATTCATCTACAGGTTTCTCTCACATTTTCGCAAATTAAACGCTTATTATCTTGGCCTGACAGAGACAAACGACAAAAATCTTTAAATCCTATCAATTAAATCCAACAACTCTTTGTGTACATAATTTGCATCTATATTTGTTGGTCTCAGAGACTCAATTTACAGCTTCACACAATTTGCATCATCTTCCCTTAGTTCTATCTTAGTTATTCACTGCAATTCACTAGAACATTGCAATGCTTTATCACAGTTCACAGTTGCAGCCAGAGGGCAAAATGTTGTACCACAGCGTATAATGATCCCTTTCACAACCTAAAATGCACAGGTGGATTCCCACCTGACTTATTACTAAGCAGTTGATCAGGAAGTATTTGTTAATTTGAAGATATCGCTATGGGCTTTGGGGCATCTCAGTCAGCTCTCTAGTCAGTAGTCAGGAAACTCATCAGGGAATCGGCCATTTTAAGGACTGTCTCAAATGAAGAATCACATTGAAAAGTTTGTTTCCTAAAAAAGTCCCACAATGCACCTTGAAAACCAGGGGGCATCGATACATTCATGCATTTGGGAGCTATAGGGAGCTGATTGAGGCGCACCCTTAAACACGTCTTTCCCGATTACCTGCCTGATGCTGCTTTTGCTCCTCACATGAGAATGTGCCACTCAGACCTAAATAACTTGGCACTCAAGGGTGCTCAACAAAAGAACAAAACCAACTTGTAACATATAATTACAGTGCTTTAACTGATGAGACTGTCAAGAAGTCAACAAAAATATTATGTAATAAACTGATGACATTTTGTATTTTTCAATATTGTTTAGTCACACTATTTAAATGGTTCTCTTTTTGTGTGTCCCAAACACTTCTTTTCTGATAATTACTTTCAGCAAGTTTTTTTGATTTAGTTTTAAATTGATTTTCAACACTTTCCCCTCCAATAACTGAATTTTCTGGCTGCATGCTTTCACTGTTAACAGTATGGGGGGGCTACGATATCTTTTGAAATACTGAATCTTTGGATCAATTCACAGGCAAAAAAGCAGAAAAAGGCAATAGCATATGTAAACACAATCATCAACATTAAACTATGGAAGCTTGTTTCCGCCAGTGAATGAAAAAATAAAATAAATAATTTTGACTTTTATCTCACAATTCTGACTTTTTTTCCTCACAATTGCGAGTTTATATCTCGCAATTCGGACTTTATATAACATAATTGCGAGTTTATGTCAATTCTGACACCTTTTCTCAGAATTGTGAGATATAAACTCGAAATTGCGACTTATCAGGCCAGTTCTAAGGGTCACAATAGTTTAAATCTCACAATTCTGACTTTATATCTCACAATTCTGACTTCATAACTCGCAATTCTGACTTTGTCACGCAATTCTGACTTTATAACTCACTCACAATTCTGACTTTATATCTCGCAATTCTGACTTTATATCTCGCAATTCTGACTTTATATCTCGCAATTGCGACTTTATATCACCCAATTCTCTTTATATCTTGCAATTGCGACTTTATATCACCCAATTCTCTTTATATCTTGCAATTGCGACTTTATATCACGCAATTCTGACTTTATATCTCGCAATTTTGACTTTATATCTCACAATTTTGACTTTATATCTCACAATTGTGACATTATATCACGCAATTCTGACTTTATATCTCGCAAATTCTGACTTTATAACTTACAATTCTGACTTTATATCTCGCAATTCTGACTTTATATCTCGCAATTGCGACTTTACAATGTATGTCTGTATACATGTTGTGCTGTTGTGTTGTTGTCTGTGTTGTTATGTGACTATGTGGGTTGATTGTTGTCAATAAAAAAAATCTAATAAAAAAATTAAAAATAAACAATTGCGACTTTATATCTCGCAATTATGACTTTATATCTCGCAATTATGACTTTATAATGCTCGCCTTGCTCTGTTCTTCTGTGATGTGCATTTGTGACTCTCAGTGTTGGCCTACTGTAAACACTTGACATTGTTTTGAGTACAGCCATTATCCACAAGCAGAGATACACTCTCACCACAGAACTGCTAATGTAAGTTTTTATAGCAACTACCTATCTCATCTGAACAGATTCTTCATGGACAGGAATCGATCCTCAGAGTCGAGTCTAAACCAGCTGCATTTTTCACTGCCATTAGTGTACAGTCTGAAAGGACAGATCAAGACTTTAGCAGATTCCAGGGCTGTACATGCTGCCTATGGTAGATATCACCTATAGATGTGTCCCTGGGGGCCCACTGCCAAGAGCTAAGTGCTGCATACTAATGCTGCTGAATACACAAGCTGACTGCAGTGTGCCATTGCAGCTAGAAATTTGTGTAACTCGTAATGGCTCCACATGTGCACCACACAAAAAGAAGGGAATGTGGCAAATCTGTCTCCGCTATTTTATTATGTAGTTTGCTTGAACAAGTGGATATTTGACAACTGCTGTTGGTCATGTACTTTGTGCACAAATGCATGACTGTACAATGTAAATGAGCCCAAAAAGTAGCAACCTGTGACTTCATGAACAAAGCAAGGCCAAAGTCACTTGTTGTATAATAAGTGGACATGGCAACACTGCACTGAATCAAGCTTTGAGTTGAGCTGATGCTTTGAAAAGACTCGTGCTTCAGACTGTGGAATCTCTTTCTTCTCAGACCAGCACAAATCACGCTTCTGTGTCATCAGTGCACACATTGTATGTTTTTTTTTTTTTTTAATGTATTGCTGGCTAAAGGATTATGCACATTTGGTCGTACAAAGCTCTTTCACTCCGTCACGTAGAGCTCAAAGGCTTTTTTGTTGTTCGTTGACTGACCAAATGCTCTTTTTTTATTCACACTCGACTCCTATTTAGCAGACTCCTAATTTATTTTTATTCTGTAACAGCCTTTGATCATTACAGCAAAATTGCAAAAGACAAACGGGTCTACTGATATAAACATGGAAAGTTAATTTCTACTTAAGAAGCACCCTAAAATAGGGTCAATTACCCCCTAAAATATTATAAAATTATATCTTTTGTACTTTCTTCAGATAAACGTTTTTAGACAAAACACATTACCCAGGAAGGCAATTTACACGACTCAAAGTCATTAGGTTTAGCATAACAAAGGGAGTTTGACTTAACTAAAATCTGCCCTTTTATGTCACCCACAGCGTGCAGCCATTAGGGGGCGACAGCCTGGGGAATCAACCGTAGTTGCTCTCATAGGCTATTTGGCCTAAGCATGGTGGACCTGAATTGCTTTTGTTGTAGTGTTGCTCTTTGTGAATTACAAATGGCTAGATATGTCATTTGGTGCTCTCCTCCTCTTTAACTTTAAACTGAAGGGATTAAAAAGAGATAAATACAAAAAGGGGACTCAAAAATTATAAATGATTTGAAAAATGATGAAAACACAGTGAGGGACTCTCATCTGGCTAGCACTACTGACATTTAAAGCAACAGTGACCTTTAATCTTGAAACACCCACTTGAAGAGCCTTGCATGCAAAGTAACATGGCTACACTTGTGTCCAGTTGTTGCCAAGCAGCTGTTTGGAATCCATGGAATTTTTATACAGATTTATCAGAGGAGCTAAATTCAGGATCTGACTCTTCAAACAATGGAGTGGAGCAGAGTGCTCTGTATTTTATGTGATCTTCTCAAGTAATACAAGATATGTTAACTTACAAATGTTGTGTTTAATCACCAAAGCAAGCTAACCGCTAATCATTGATAAAATCATTTGTTTTTATCAGTTTATCAGTTTTGGTGTTAAGAAACATCTCTTAAAGCCAGACATGCTGTAGCAACAAGTCTAAACACATTATTCGTCAGCGGTATGAAACTGATTTATCTGAATGACAGAGCCTCTACTACAGTATTCAGCAACAAAATAAATCTGATTTGTCTCTTGATAGGCATTTTACCCTACTACAATAAAAGAGGAAAGTAACTACAGGATAGAAAACATGTGCATTGTTGAGGGAGGAATTTGAGTTCCCGAGAAAGGGATTAAATGCTAGATCAAGTTTCCAAAGAAACACAAACTTTACAAGGTGAATTACAGGGTGGTTGTGTCAGACTGCAGAATTTCAGATGAAAATGAGGGTAATGGGATGAGCTGATTAAGTATTCCTTTAAATGGAATATATGAGAAAAGCTTATTTATAAATCTTAGGACCAGACACATATATGGGGAGGTTTTAATGGAATTGGTTTATTGTTACATTTCTTTAAAAGAAAATTAAATCTTTTTTTACAGGTTTTTGCTGGAAAATAAAGAGTTGTATAACACCACAGTTCCAAACATCAAAAGCAGAGGTGACTTATTTTGTATGTTATCATCGCTAAGACTCTCATTCAAACCTTATGGCTTGAAAACTGTCGCTGTGAATAACTGGATGTGCCTAGCAATGGCAGATTTTTGGTGCTCAGCCAAATCTGTCAGGTAAACATGCTTTTAAATTATTTAAAGAGTTCCAGAGAACCACAAAATATTACTAACTGCCTAAAGGGCAGAGTAACATAGAATAATGAGCTATGTGCTTGTGTGTTCCTGAGAAAGTATTCAGTTTGATTCATAATATGTACTGGATTTAACCCAGTTTATTCTTTTAAAAGTGCTTTAATGCTGCTAGCCAATAAATGGTTGCCAAAAAGTCACTTTTAAAGCAATGAAGCAAATACAACACGATCATAAAGGTTTATGTTTTATTTACGTAGTAAAATATTGTCTTTCAGTGCACTTTAAACCCTCACAAGCTCAAGATAACAGCTTTCACTGATTTTAATATTTTAATAATTTAAGTAGTGCACTCTAAAGTGACTGTTTTATAAGAATAACGGGCACATTAAATTAATTATAGCCTAATGAAATGGTGGGGTTCCGTAGAAGTGACATTTGAAAGGAATGTTTGAGGGTTCTTTGCAGCAGTAGCCTATGAACTTTATAGTGGGACCAATACATGGGCGGTGCTAGTGACGCTGACCCCGCCCCTTCTCTTAACCACTCCCACATATCTGATTGATGCTACTTTAGACAAGCAGCATTGAGATTTCGGCGACAGTGTCTGAAAGATGTGTAGCTCCTGAAAAACATGTTGTCCTCAGAGCACGCGATGTTTCTGTTTGCTGGGGTAAAATCTAACTGAAGTCTAGCTAAAAGCGTCGGTGGAATCCACTGTTAAAAGACGGATTGTAGAAAAGCACGAGCGATAAACGCGAAGAGATTTGCACGCGCTGCCGTAAGGAGATCAGCGGACGGCTGTCTGAGATCTATTCAACAACATTTCTTTGTTTCTCCGTGTAATTCCGGTTTTCTTTCGTCTTTAACATGGCGAGCGATTCTCCGGCTCGGAGTCTGGATGAAATAGACCTCTCTGCTTTAAGGGTAAGTTGTGTCCTTCATTGAAGATGCTCATTCATGTGTTTTGGTGTTGCAGTTGCGCCGTAATGGCAGGTGCAACAATCACTACAATAGTAGAAATGTACTGTAGTAAAATGAAAAATAACGGCTTAACGTTTTAATTCCGAGCAGTTTTTCGTTTCTTGTTCAGTCGTAAAGGAGTCATTATGTGACCGACGGCTGGCTTTATCAGACCAAATAACTGTTTTGTAAAACTTATTAAATATTATTGAAGAAAATATCAACAAACTGATTCGGTTGATAAAACTGACCCGGTTGATATAACATCACGTGGATCATGATATCGCAGTCTAATGAAGCCTATATGCAGGCATTTATTTGGCATTGTTTGTGTAACGTTACATATTGTAGCCTATTCGGATGCCTGGTTCTCTGATTTGTTTTATCAGGACTTTTATGAATAAATGATTAATAAGAATATCCGAGATGAGGAAAAGTGATGTTCTTGTCTCTTCAAAACGCTAGTTATAAATAAAATGCAGTGCTTGTGGCTTTTATTGATTTATTACATTTTTTGAAGCAAACAGTTATTGGAATCATCAGTAGTTATTTTCTCTGCACATTGAATACATACAGCATAGTAGCCTATGACTAAAGCTAGTGATCATTTTCCAAAAAGTTTTTAAACACATTTTTTTGACCAATATAAATTTGAAGTTATTCACATCAAGTTTTGTAGATTTTTTTTAATAAGCCATGAATAAAACATTCGTTCTCATGAAAAGGTCAAAATATACTTGTCACATGACAACAAAATGGCTTCCTGCATGTTGGTTATGGCACACTGACTTTGAAACATTTTCAAATATGAGTCATGTTTTTAAACAAAATTGATTCAATGCAACAGTTTTTTTTTGTACTGCTACACCACAAAGGCACCTTTTAATTTACTCCACAAAAAAGTGATTTTATTCTGATTCAGAAATTGAAAACAGATTCATCACAGCCATTGTATTTAATGATAGTACAATTTCGTAATAGAAGTAAGATCTCGACCAGTTGCACATAATTTACTCATCTGTTCTTTTATTCCACTGTTCATTCAATGAAAACAAAATTGAACTTGCTGTGTGCTGTTGTAGCATCTATCTGTGTCCAGCTGGGAAACTGTGTGCCATATGCATGGGTTGATAAATGCTCAAATCCTTCATAATGCCACCAAATTACTCCCAGCATGTTTTCCTGTGACTTCTGAGTGGATAAACTGGGTTACTTCTCAACAAGGCTCCGGTTTTATGTGTCTCTAGTCCTCGGATTATAAAAACTGTGTCAGTCTGTCTAATTAGTGTGAGCGTTGTCGTGTAGCTCAACTGGTTCAACATGCCACCAACACATCTTTAGATCATGGGTTTTGGTTAATGGCAAATGCACTGTCGTTCTGTTTATAGACGTCTGCTAAATTCATACAATTAAATCAGAAAATGTCTTCCTATGCACTTTTTTTTGCGTGACAAGTTCCCAAAACTTGTCATGTAAATGAACTACCATTAGTTGAAAATGGTGTAGTGTAAACGGCCCCTAAGTGTGAAAATATGTATTGTATATGTGTATCATGACGAATGTATCTGATAAGTAAATTGGACAAGATATAAGTGGTTGGGCAGTTTAAGGATGCCCATATGGTGAGGCACAGTTTCACAGCATTCATAAACCAATTACCCTGTGTGCTGTAGGATCTAATGAGCTAAAGGGATGCCCGTGAAGTGCTTTCCTTTCAATGCTCGTGAGGCAAAGTAGTGCGTGGTATGGAAAGATTACTGCAGATAGCCCTTTGAGTGCTTATGATTTGGACATCCATTGTGTCTGGTGCATTAGCTGCACTTTCACTGCCTTCTCACACATGGATCTATTCGCACATCCATGCATTGACATTACAAATCACATGGCACCAGATGTCGCTCACATTTTGAATGGGATTAAGTGTTAATCTCTATTTTTTATACTAGCCCTGCACTCTGCCCTTCACTGATGCAAGGTGATATGTAGATCCTTGTTTTCACACCATCCTATGAAGAATTGAGTTTTACAGGCTGCTCACATCACTTCCTGACTGTCACTTTCCATCGGCAGAGCAAATGCAGATATTTTTATAAACACGCCTGATGCTTTGTTGTAGTTTAGACGAAACAGACGTTCAGTTTTTGTTGCAACCTTCAGAACCCTCATTAAATGTTTGTTTATAAAAGTTCAGACTTGCATCTGGAAATCAATCCTTTGCTTTATCTTCCTGTTCATTTAAATAGTCAGTTGAGTGTGCTTTCGCATGTTGTGTTTGAGCCAGAAGGGAAATAGGTCACCCAGAAGCAGAGCGCTGACGTGCAGTAGTGGGGAAACATTTCAGTGCAGCACATGCTCAGATGGGCCATTCATAAACACAGTACAGAAGAGGAGTTGTGTGTCCCACATACATGGGAGGGATGTTTGGCATCACCTGGTCAGCCTCACCTAGTCCTGAGGGACGACATCTGAAAATGAGCTTCTGTGCTCTGACCACAAACCTTGAAATGAGATCCGTGCCCTTTCTGTTTGTTGTTTTGCCATTTTTAGCTCCAAACACAAGTAGCGAGGACCTTAGTTTGTCGAAGGGGTCGTGTACTTTATGGTTTTGATGCAGGTCACCAGAATAACCTTCGTTCACCAAAATTAATGAGGCAGTGTTTTTCTCGAATGCAGACGTGGTTTTATTTTATCATGGGTTTGACAGGCCTGTGGGTTTAGAAAGACGTTCGGTTCAGTCAGGCGTATCGAGACTCAAGGTTAAGTTCTTTTAAATAGGAAATGGGTAAATTACATGATGTTAATCTGTTAAAGAGTTAGAATAAAAAAATGTTATCAAAAGTTTACATTTTCATAAATTAAAAAAAGTCATGTGGTGTGACCAACATGCATTTTTGCTGAAAAAAGTGACACTGAAGTAATGATGCTTACAATTCAGTTTTGCCATTTTCACCGTTTTCGTACTGTTGCACTGAAAGTGACAGAAGTGAAAATGTTATACTTGAGTGTAACACTCATAATTCAGTACTATTTGTGCATCTGTATAGATAGATTTCCATACATCCATCCCTCATCCAATCATCCTTCTATTATGGATCAATATCATGGATAGACATAGAAAAGGGCTGCACAGTTTTGCAATAAATAAATAAAATCATCAAATATTGTAATTGCAATTGAATTAGATTTGTGTGTAGCATGTAAAATTATTATTTTAATAATAACAGCAATATTACAAAGGAGCTTAATCAAAATTTAAAAGGGTTTATTGCATTAAAAACAGGCCATATTTTAATAAACAAGATCTTCACAAACTGTCTTCACAAAATATTATCAAAACTTTCCACAAATTCCAGGGAGACCGGCTTGATCCTGACTAAGTAAAAGGTATGTAACATTTTAACACCATATTAAAATAGAAAACAGTTATTTTATATTTTAATAGAATATGACTCAGTTACTGTTTTTACTGTATTGTTGATCTAATTCTTTTAAAACATTAAATCCTACCAACCCCACATTTTGAAGGGTAGTGTTTAAAAAGAATAATGATGATTAAGATGTGCACACTTGAAATTCAGTACCATAACAAACTAACATAACACACAAAATACATTTCAAGTAACTTGCATCAATCTGTTAAATTCGTTATTTATAAATAAGTTATATAGTTAAAATACAATAAGTTAAATAATATAAAATATATAAT
The DNA here is from genome assembly GCA_038021265.1 of Cyprinella venusta. Classification (NCBI taxonomy): domain Eukaryota; kingdom Metazoa; phylum Chordata; class Actinopteri; order Cypriniformes; family Leuciscidae; genus Cyprinella; species Cyprinella venusta. Next base: position 25,710,982 of record CM075870.1, on the reverse strand, counting down.
TTAAATAAGTATATATATATATATATAGCTTATTTAAATATATTTTTTCCTGTTCTTTATAGTGGATACTCTTAAATGTCACAGACCCGTTTATGATGAAACTGCTTGAATGAATCTGCCACGCTTACTGGGATTTTTTTTTTAAATAATGGCTTGGAGTTTGGCCGTAAGATCCTGCTTTCATTCACACATCCTCTCAGTTAGTGTCTGTGCATTCCCTTCATTCAGCGGCTCGGTGGGTTGAAGGAGTAGTGCTGGGCTCAGCACTGTGAGGGCCAGGTGGTGCACCGTCTGCTTCGTCCTCAACTGACTTCCGTACACTGCTCTTCATGTACAAAAATGTAGGAGCGATGTCGATATCATACTTGTGTTTCTCAAAGAGCAGCAGTGACAGAAGAGGGGTCTGGTGTCCACCCTGGGTGTGTGCGGGTGTGCAGTTTGAGTAGCTCTGTTGTTAGTCACTTGCTGTCACACCCTGGCACTCCAGCTGCATTCCATGCCAGTCAGCCTGAGGATGTCTCGTATGACATTATTTTTTAAATGCGTGGCACACCATGAAAATTAAATGTGTCGTTTCTGATGATGGGCTGAACTGCCAGTTCTCGCAAAGCCACATCAAGACGCTTAAACTGAGGGGTGCGGAGAGCCGTCTCACCCCTTGCCTGGGATGCTAGTGCTGTAGTTAAAAGTGCTTGTGGGTTTTGGGGTTTTGTGTGTGTAGTTAGCCTGTGCCCTGCGGCGTTAGCTGTTCTGAATCTCCCCTCCCATCCTCCATCTCACCGCCACTCTGCCCTCCAGCAGACGTCCGCTGACCCATTTCCTGTCTTTACCCAAGAGCAAATGTACACGTTCATTTAGTTTCAATTAGCTAGATGTATGGTATGTTTAATAGACTGGCACATCTGTTTCCATCTGGCCACCTTGACTTAAGATTAATCTCATATGATTGCAAGAGACTCTGTTTACATCCAGTAGTCACATGAGTCTCAATTGTGTCCACTGTGACTGAGTTCCTGTACTGCATCATTCAGTTGTTGCAAAAACGTTGTTTTAATTTGTGCAAATGTGCCGTTTTAGTCTGAATACTATTTTTTTTTAAGTCTTGCTCTTATTAACTGTACAGGACATGCTTCTTAAGATATGTGCCACTGCATGTTGAATGATATCAGACATATTGAAGTACTCATAACTTGTTGACTGTTAAGTGGTCTTGACATGATTCTTCATGAGCTGTCCTTTGTCTTTACCTTAAACACATTTTTGTGTTGCTTCATTTTTCAAACATTCTTTTTCTTTTTCCTAAATACATCTTTGTGATACTAATATTTTCTCATTTCCTTTTTATTTTCTTTATACAACACATATGGTATTGATATGATACGCCCCTTTACAGCAGATTTACTTCACAAACAACTGACAGCCATGACCTAAAGATTTTCGATTACAATAAAAAATCCTAAATTTGGCATTAGTATTGCAGACTGATCTCATGAAGTAGCGTGTGTATGACACGCCAATTCGTATTTGCATTTTTGGCGTGCTAGGAAGACTCATTATCGCTTTTCAGCGTGTTTATGAACGCCGTTGACTTGACGTTATATAAATATATGACTTACCTCAACCCCGTCCCTAAACCTAACCGTCACTGGGGTTAATGGCATTTATAACTGTTCCCTTACCATCCTAGTGAGAAAAAAGATATGACTTACCTCAACCCTATCCCTAAACTTAACCGTCACTGGGGTTAATGGCATTTATGACTGGACATTTGACGCGCGTCTTCTGACACGCGGAATGACGCGGATGTTAATGGCGTAGACATACACGCGGATAGCTCAAAATGCGTAAAAATAATACGCCACTTGACTCGAAAGTGGCGTGTATGTTTACGCAAAAGTCATGATGTCATGTTGAGTATTGGTACTTTTTGTGCCATCAGTCGCGTGTGCACGCAAGCTCTGAGGATCTCCTGTTCTTGGCTCATTTTGAGTCAGACTTGCATTGTTGACTGGAGACCCGATCTGGCCTGATCATTTGAATCAGCAAGTTGTTTATTGGAAAACCGATGCAATAGGATTGGTCTAATTCACAAATGAATCGTTAAGTGTGATTTGGGAACCGATTTCACAGGTTAACTGCAAAGGATCAGCTTGTTCATGAATCTGACACAGCTATCGCGTCTCTGAGCGGATCACTATTTCTTCAGTTTAAAATAACGAGAAAGTTAAAGCTTCGGGTCAGTAGTTGATTGGCAGGTCAGTATGCACAATGCGGTTCTTATCTGTTTTCTGAGATATCAGGACAGATGCTGCATTTAGGTGCGTCGGGTATTTGTTATGATGTCAGAACCATAACACTGAAGTATAAACAGCATTAAACATTATATTGTGAACAATAAACCCAAGTAACTACATCTGAATTCAAAATGATGTATACACCGTATCAATCTTTATTCATTTAACAATGTTCATATCTTACAGTATAGTCTCAAGAAATTACGACTGATTTACCAAAGAATAAATGTGCTGATCAAACAAATAAAAGACATTGATGTAGATCTAGCATTAGGATCCTTTGGAAGGTAGTGATATTTTTAGTCCAGTGATGCTGTTTCACTCCTCTTTCCTTCTCATCTCAGTAACGCACCAGTGGGCAGGGTCAAAGATGCAGTGATGTACAAATAGGCGTTGACCTGATTCTGCAGAGGGGGTCTCTCATCACACTATTACATCATAATGTGACTACACTCTTAAAAAAAGGTTCTTCAGGGGTTCTCTGCGGTGGTCATGGTGCTATATAACACCACTAAGCCCAGTTTGGTTCTTCAGTGGTTCTCTTGGGTGGTTAACATGCTCTGTGGCACCTCTTCTACGTAGCGCCATATGAAAAGATAAGTGCTAGTGGTTCCCCTATGATTACAAGCCAATGAACCACTTTTAGTGCTATTTAGCACCATTTTTTAGAGTGTATAGTTGTTTTCAGGGTTTCAATAAGCTGTTTTTGGACTGAGGAAAAGGAAATTTAGTCCTGAAACTTGCAGCATGTTTATGTACTACAATGACCGCTTGCATGTCAAAAGGTCAAGGAAAATTTGATCTCTTAATTCATGACCCCTTTAAGTCCTCCTCTACATTTATTTCCTACTGAATATTATGTTCTTAAATGCATTGCAGATACTGCTAAGTTTTAAGGACAGGTCATTATGATTTCTATTAATTGGTCTTTTCTCTCATTACACACTGAAGCGAATAGTAACGGAGACGCTGTAACCTCTGTGAAGTGTAACCTCTTATGAGTCAGTTTTAAATAATCTTAATATGCTGTAATCAGCAAACTAGCAAATTTTTGTGTAGTGTTTTATTTAGATAATTTAGATAATTTAGAAAATTCACTAATGTAAGTGTTGATCTGGCACACTGTCTTGAGGCAGCACTTCAGACTTGTGCTTGAGTTAATTGGGATTGTCAGTATAGGATGTTAGCACAAATGGATGCCTGCCTACCTTGATTGGAGCGAGCTTTGGCGATCGAGATGGGATTTCAGAGCCAAAGGTTCATGGCATGCACTGTGGTATTGATCAGCAGTTCAGGGGACTTCACTCTCTCAGTGCTGTGTATTGATGTCAGAACCATCTTCATTTGCTTTCTACATGACTCATTGGCCTTCTACATGACCCATTGGCCTGTGAACGCTGAAACATTGCTTGATCCTTCATCCTTAGACGGCATTATTTTATGGAGCATCAAATAGTAACAAGAATTGACATGAGTTGAGAGGCCTGTGAGCAGATTGTGCAGGTGCTCTTCACAGGAATCCTGAATGACTTCAATATTTGTGTGCGTGCATACGCACTCTCGTAATATTTAATTGCTTTGTTTTTGACATGTCTGTCAACTCGGAAATTCAGAATCTGTGATAATGACAAACCGTCAACAGCAAGTTTTGAAGTTATTAAAGGATTTACCACTCCAAAGTGAAAATTCTGACATCTACTCAACCTTATGAGAATCCAACACAAAGTATGAACTGAGACTGAGAGATTGTAAGTCCATTCCACAAATTCTGACTATTCATTTGAATCAAGTGGTTTAATTCAAGTCTTTTGAAGAGATATAATTGCTTTTTAATGACAGATTTCATTTAGGGTTTTATTCATATAAACATTGATCAACACATGGACCAAATCACATTTACAATATTATTATTATTTTTTTAACCGTAAAATTAAGGGTTTAGACTTTCAGCAGAGGGACATCTCTCAGGTTTAACAAAAAATATTTTTATTTGTGTTTTGATGGTTAACTAAAGCCTATGGGTTTGGAACAACGTGAAAGGTGATTTTAAATGATTTTAAATTTTCATTTTTGGGTAGACTAACCCTTTCCAAATTCTATGTAAAAGGGAATTGTTTAGGCAAGTAGCAGCTCATTTATATTAAAGTATTAAATCTACTGTATTATCCAAAAATACATTAAGAAAAATGGATTGTCCGGAGGTGTTTGTTTGTACACATCCCCTCTCTGTATTTTTGCTTATTTTGTCACTCAACTATGTCTGCTGTGGTGTAGCAAAATATGATCTATATATAATCTGCATGAATAAAAGTGTTTGTGCTCGCATGTGCCTGGGCCTCAGCTCTTTCCCTCGGCATATCAAATATAGATTTGTGTGGTAGAGGAATTCAGGCATTATGAAATGCTTGGAGCCAACAACGTCTATTGTAATCCAGAGCCAGAGTCAAGCAGACTGATCATCCAGAAAATGAAGTGGAAAAGAGAGAGATTGTGGACACTTCAAACACCTGCTCTGAATGTTTAAAATCAGCTGCACCTCGTCCATATAAACCTTGATGTATGATGCTTTAAAGCGATAGTTCACAAAACAGTGAATACTGTCATCATTTACTGTCAGCCTCATGTTGTTCCTAACCTGTATGACTTGCTTTCGTTTGTGGAATAAAAAATTTGATTTTATGAAGACCTTGCTGGTCAGTGGTCAATCCTTTCTGTGCACTGGGAACTGAAGCATTCAAGCTTAAACAAATAAATATCTAAAGTGGCCCATGACTCATGGACTCTATTCCAAATCTGACGGACTGAAATTATTTATTGAAAATCTTCCTTTCCAAGAAGCCATTAAACCAAAACCGCGAGTCAACTCCGAAACAATATTTTGATTCGTCCAGAATTTTGTGAGCCAAGTGATTCTTTGAAAATGTCCAACAGTGAACTGAAAAGAATGATTCATTGAATAGAACTTTACTATTTGCTCATATTGGATTTGAATGAATAAAAGGAACATATGAGTTCTAAATTGTAGCTGTTCACGTTGTAAATGTTGCCGAAGCGGCAGTTACAAAGGGAAAAGTCTGTACATTTGCATAGGCTAATATTTAACTATAACGGTTTCTGGTTCCTTGAGTTGCATCAACTGTGTACATTAGTTTCTGTTGTGCCCCAGCCTCTATAAATAATCGCCTTTCAGGCTGTCTTTCCCTTCCACTCAGCATAGTGCTGCCATGTTTAGTTGTCTGTCAGGCAGGTCAGTTGGACGGTGGGAACCATAACACGGTATTCTGCACATGTTTGCTTGAACAACAGAAACCTGAGGGATGTGCAAGGTTGTTAACTCCTATCTGCCCATCACACTCTCACTGACAGTTTGCACGCTGACCCGTATTTTTTTTTTTAAATGAACCAAGATTGGAAAGTAGAATGTGCATCCTTCCTCTCTGAGAAGCAGGAGGGAGAAATAAAGAGCGAAACACATTTCCATAGACACTAGGGATGCACCGAATATTCGGCCGCCGAAAATTTTCGGCCGAAAATGGCCCAAAAGTGCATTTTCGGTTTTCGGCCGAAAGACTTTTATCACCGAAACAATACGGCCGAAATATTGTGATGACGCAAACAGAAACCGCGAGCCGCACGTGCTTGTCTGAAGCAACGTGTCCGAGGTGTGGACGCATTTCAGTGTATCTGAAGCCGCGAGGAGACGGAAGCCTTATTTATTCACCTATATCTGCTCTAAACAATGCGCGCCGCCATGACGACCACTCCGGTTGCGTGCGGGTCAAGAGCGGTGCACGCGCTGTCTGTGGAGACTCGCGCTACGGAGGCAGGCGAAAGTATAAACAAGGCAGCGCGAGTCTCCACAGACAGCGCGCGCACCGCTCCAAACGGTCGAGGCGTTTATACTTGACGCGCTCTCCGTTGTACTATTCCTTGAAACGACAGTGGACGACTCAAAACTGTCCTCTACCCATTAGGAATCGGTGAGAAGAAGAAAGATAAACACATGACAATGTTTATTTCTTTTAGTATTCCGCCACCAATACAAAAATAATCATGTAAAACCCAGTAAACCCTGAGATTATTACTTGTGACATTACAAAAAAATATGTATGGGAATTGGGAACATGTATGTATGTATAGAACTAAATTAATGCTCTCTTAAATATTTTCTACATTCACTAAACATGTTTCATGTACATTTGTATTAAACATAGACCATTGTTCATTAAAAAAGGCTTTTATGCTGTTGTATGCTAAATTTTTAAAATGTTACTAATTTAGACGTGCAAACTGAGTGCTGGTGTGATGAGAAGTTTGTTTTTGAGAGAACATTTCATTTTAAAACCTTTCTGCAGGCCAGTAGATTATTATTTAGTGTACACATGAGTGGGGTCAACTTAAACATTTTAGTTTGAATTTTATTTTATACTGTGCATTGTGCAAAATAAATATTTGCATAGTTTGTAATTGATTTATTCTTTGAAAATGTTATATTAATTTATGCACTTGCAATGCCTTGATTTTAGTAAAGTTTGTACACAGTCATAGCCATAAATGCAATGATACTAATAATTGGCATTATTTCGGTGTTTCGGTTTCGGTTTTCGGCCTTGGTTTCCTCTTTTTCGGTTTTCGGTTTCGGCCAAGAATTTTCATTTCGGTGCATCCCTAATAGACACTGTGACTGACATGTCTGCTGATGCAGCCAGAGAAAAGGGCCGTCCTGCCAGTCTTGTCAGACAAAGCACAGGCCCAGCATGAGATGACTGAGGTGAAGGAGAGGGGGAAAGAGCCATGAGACCTCTGTAAAGAGAAGGGCTGAGTAAGGAAAATAGTCAAGACACCAGCTGTAGAATGAAACTATAAACCATAATAAAGTCATCCGACAGAGGTGTTTTATTTAGCATTCATCTATACTGTATGTATATAGTGTACATAACAGTAAAATATTACATTTAAAAATAACTGCTCCATTCGTTTTTTATGTAATCTTTAGCAAATCTCTTTTTAAAAGAGATCTCTCATATTAAAGAGCAAATCTCATATTAAATGGTGTATTTACATTTTAAACCATTAAAGGGATACTTTAGGATTTAGCATTAAGCTCTGTATTATTAGAAAACCTGTAGTATTTTCGAATTACCATGCTCTCCACCCTCATATCCCCCTGAGACGAGATTTATGTATTTCTTTTTTTTTTTTTTGGTCTGGATAAAATCAATCCTTTGATGAGCAAAAATTGCATGTTTTCAACCCGCCCATAGAGGGTGGGATCTCACTCACAGAATGAACGCAAAATGTCAGCCATCTTTTTTGGGAAACTAATCTAGTAGGCTCTTGTTCTGTGGGGAAAGCTGACTAGTAGGTGTCACCATCCTCTTTCTCCCAGACATGTCCAGCCGTCGATGTCCGGGATTCAACTTTTGCTTTCTGTATTCGCCATTCATTGTTTACATGTACACCTTTTGTTTCAATCTAACTGAGTTCATTCTGATTGGTGAATCTGAATGTAGTGTTTACATGAACGCTAAACAAGTGATCGGTTGATGTGCGTTTTAACATTGCTAAGAAAATTCTCGCTCCTCCGGTGCGTCTCACAGGTGTCGCTCATCGGTAATCACGCCACCGGCCTCGCGCCGTTCTCCCACCCTAGCCTCGTCCTGCTCGCCACAGTAAACATAATGAATGGCAACTGTAGAACGCAAAACTTAAATCCCAAACATTTTCGGCGATCTTGAAACACATTTTTGGGCAGACTTATCGCTGAGACTCACTAGTAGCCTAGACTTGTTGTTTAACAACTGTACTCTGTTACCGGTAGGCATGGCCTCCTAGGGCAGCGAAGCAAGTGCATTATGGGAGTTGTTGTCTTTCATCCACATAAGCCAAAAATACATTTTCTGGCTTTTCTCAGTCTAGAAAGCTCCAAATGGAAAAATAATTTCACATTTCTTCTACATAAATGACCCATTTTGGATACACATTCATCTTTCCAGAGGTGGAGTATCCTTTTAAAAAGATTAATTGGCAATTAAAACGTTTGATTTTTAGTTTGTTTACGCTGTATTGCTGTACTTTAAACAGTAATTCTTGGTCGGTCAAGGCGAGTTGGCATCTAGGCTAGATCAAGAGAATGTCATGTGTGGGTCTAAGAGCTTGAAGTGGGTTAATGCTCCCCCCTGCTTTTAGTCTACTCATCCTCAGCGTTAGTGTCATGTGATCACAGCGGAGTTCCCCCATGCCTTTGATATGGTTCGATTTGGGATTGTGATCTGCTTAAAAGCTTTTGCTACAAATGGCAGAAGCTCTTACAGACAGACATCTTTCAGCACTGACAATGAAGATTGTTGAAGCAATTTAAGCTTAGCTCTATGTGTTTAAAACAACTTGGCATGAAATGAAGTTTGGGAATGGCCATAAAAAGGATTTCTTTTCCCCCCCTGATGTAATGGGAACAACCAGCAGCCATTCAGAATTGACAGATCCAGTTTTTACCCTGAGGGATACTACCCTGAACGGCTAATATTACTCTGTATAAATAGTGCAATTTCAAAATCCCATCTACTAATTTTGGGTAATATCAAGAATCATCTTTAGATGAGCTATTTTTGTCTGGTCCAAAAAACGCACAAAAAACAAACCCAAAAACAAATCAACAAAAAAAGAATAATTTCTGTTGAATTAATGCCAGCATCAGACCAGAGAGGAACAGGGTCAACACGTTGACTGAATTATCTAAGAAAGCACGTCTATTGATGTGGATGCAGAATGGTAACCTGCTGATAAAGGCATCATTGGGCATTTGAGCAATAGCTGACCCCTCTTTTTCTCACTTCTCATAGGTCGTGTTGCAGCTTTGGTTTCCCAGTAGTCTCACATCCTCGGCTAACATAAAAGGCCACATTTCCGATCAATTTACTTTCACAAGTGGTGTTGTGTGGTCTATCTATGGTTGGCAGCTTGTGTGAACTACACTGCAGCTTTTTGCCAGTCAGCATAAGGACAAGATATTACTCATATCCAGACTGCCAAACCATGTACTCTCTATCAGCTTTTTGTGTGAATTATAAGCTGCGTTTCGATTCACGAGAATTCTACGTATTGTGCAATGTTTCCTACGCACTGTGCAGAGGATATATATATGTATATATATATATATATATACACACTTTATGTATGCGTCTGTATATATATATATATATATATATATATATATATATACTCTGTTTTTTAATATATATATATACACATATTTACGCACACACACACACACACACATATATATATATATATATATATATATATATATATGTATATATATATACCCCATTGACTTCTATATTATTTCTTTTTTTTCCTACTATATAAATGATGTAGAATTTTCATTTTGAAGTGAACTATTCCTTTAACTTGACAATGTTCATTTGAAATGGGCTGGCTTGCAACATCCTCAAACAGACAATGTTTGATGCAGTTTTTAGTGTATTGTATTATATTAAATGGTAATTTATACTATTTTATAAATAAATAAACAAACAAACTAGCATTCAAAAGTTACTCTTCAACAGCGATGCCAGTGAACTTACATTTTGGAGTAACTCACTATATTCCTAAGACAAAATTTTAAAGATGGCTGCAAGGATGTTTCTCCGGCAGATGAGGTCTATTAAGACCAGGGTATGTGCGGTCTTTAAAATGAGTCACATTGTGTGGAACTGAACACCACTCATGTATACTAATGTGACGGTTGATTTCTGTCTGAGTTTGAAGTCTCACCGTCTGTCAGTAGTTTTCACTGGAGCGGTAACAACAGAAAACATCCATACACACACAATACTGATTATCCTTACAGCAATGTCATCTCGAAAAAAGATTGATTGTGAGCAAGCTTTTGATGTTTAGGGTCACAAATGTGGTGTTGGGTGAAGAATGGCACAATTAAAAGGCTTTTCCTTTCTGTCTGTGTTTATTTTTTTATTTAGGTGTTAGATGGAGTGTTGGATTTGAATCTCACACTTGGTTGGGTGCTGCTCATGAGAGATTGTACACAGCAACAGTTGTGTGATGGTGGACACCAGGGGTTTTTGTGTTTGTGTGATCTGAGAAGCAGTTAACTTGCTGCTGGAAACAGTGTGCTGTTTATTAGTGAACATGAAATCACAGTTTATTTACTTTGTGTTCCTGTTGTTATTGTGAATGATTCATCAGTGCATGTTGTAGTAAAACATGTCTCCATTGATTTGCTATGCCTCTGCAAAAACTTAATTTTGAACCCTTCCTCTACTAACCATAAACTCTGCTCTCTTTAGGACCCTGCAGGAATATTTGAGCTGGTGGAACTCGTGGGCAATGGCACATATGGTCAGGTGTACAAGGTAAGAAACTTTCATTGTATTTTTTTGTAAATCACTTGTCCATAACATTTTTAGTTTGGATGATGATTGTGGTTCCCTTATGCTTGGGGCTCAGTGAGGCTACACCAATTCCACCCTGTGTGACAGAGTCACCATTGACTTTTATTCGAATGGAAGAGAGCTGCATCAACATTCTGAAAAAAAGTCCAATAGGGTGAGGTTGATTTTTGCTGGGGATCTCCTGATTGTGTATTAAACAGTTCAGTCAGGTAAAGTCATTGCACAGCCCACCAGAACAGCATGTGGCCACAAAGCAGCTCCATGCTGCGGAACCAGGACATATGCTGGGTAGGAGGAGGCAAGAATGAAGAGAGGGGTGGCCATGAGATAGAAGGGAAAGTAGTAGAGGAAGAGAGATGAGAGTTGGCTCTGTGCCGGAGTTAGCAGATAGAGCCTAAAAGAAGTTCTTTAGTGGGTGGAATGTGATAAGAGAGTGTCTGATGTGCATGCGTCTCTCTTCGCCTTGAAGCTGCAGACAGACACGCATGTTAACAGATTTGTGGAGCAAGCCGATCTGTGCTCAGACGGGGAGGTGAATCTCTTCCGCTCTGCTTCTTTCTGGTCGCTTAGTGAGTCTCACCTCTGTCGCTCCAGTTTGCCCTTCACGTCTCAGACATGCACAGCAGGTCTGAGTGCACAGGTGTGCGAGGATGAACCTGGGTTGGTGTACTATAAGTACATCTCATCAACTTCAGCCACACCTTTCTGCACTATCATTAATGTCCCTTGCTCTGGATCCATACGGCACGGGGAATTATTTTACCCTAGCTATTAAAATGACATAGATGACGGGGCCTACTGGAAATGAAGGTCATTCAGTCCTTGTGTTTATGGAGGTTACTGCAAAATGCCATCAGCCCATCTAGTCAGTTTTTGAAAGTAAGAATGGCATGATGATTCAGGGACTGTGTGAGGGGGATTCGAACCTGTTCATGGAAATATCATTTACCCAATTGAGACCGGCATTTTTATAGGGGTGCATGATATATCGGCCAACATATCGGTATCGGCCGGTATTTGCTCATTTTTATGTTATCGTTATCGGCCAGATTATAAAATTTGACTAATATATTAAAGCTGATAAATAATGAATTATTTCATTCAACACTTGAGACCTGAGACACTTAAGATGCGCACTGTTCAACATGATTGATCGTAATATAGTTAAGTGCAAAATGTGCTGTCAAATCGGCTACATGAAATTATAATGAGAACATTATAATTTGTTAGGGGACGGATTTTAATTGAGACACTTTTGTTTTTGCAATCAGGCTTTCAAAAATTATATAAAAATTGGATTTAGATTTATCGGCCGATATATCGGTTATCGGCTTTCAAATATAAAGAATTATCGGTATCGGCCAAAATGTTCATATCGGTGCATTCCTACATTTTTACCATTGATTCAGTTTGCATTAGCTTAAGAGTTTCTCTTGAAAAGGAATGTCCAATCCTTCTCCTGGAGGGCCAACATCCTTCAGTGTTTGCCTCCAGCACATGCTTGCATGTTTGAGTAATCCTAAAGACCTTGATTAGGTTCAGGTGTGTTTAACCCTATGGGTCTAAGGTGTTTTTGGGGTCCTTGAGATGTTTTGACATGCCCTGACATTTGTGAGGCTACCCCTGGTCAGACACTTAATTTGAAAATGTCTCTAAAAATTTTCAGTTTAGCCTCAGGGCAGGTGAAGTTGTCGCCAGGGCAAGTCAACATTTATTCAAATACTGCTGGCTCAGAAATTCTGGTGCTAACTTGTGTTGCCCTATTGTTTTGAGATTGTTTGCTGTGTAAGAAAGCTTAGGACGCTCATTCCGGCTGTCCACAGGCAGTCGATGTAAGATCTGCCTGGTGAGACACAACCTCCAGTGAGCACCTTTCATCATCTCATTCATAATAGAGCAGCAGCAGCTCCTCTAGTTCTTGGAAAGACAGGTCCGCAGACACATCCACCTTTCCTACATTGAGACTGATTTTTGGTGTGGGTCACTAATTCCATTCTGTCACATCTAGTTTCTAATGAAGCCATCTCTGTTTTTCCCCTTCCTTCATCTGTCTGTCTTTTCATCTGAGACTCAGAAGTATGCTGGTTGGTCAGACAGGATCTGATATACTGTAGCTGAATTGCATACTTAATAGGTTTATAGTTGGTGTCTTTTTATAGACCCTGTCTGTTCATTGCTTAGCTTCTTTTTTTTCTCTTAGCTCAAGCTCACCAGGACAGCTGTAGTTAGTGGTCTCAAAGAAAACTAAAAATGGGACAGGCTGACGGAGTTCAAATATTGGGAGACACAAAAAGTGTATTCATTTTACAGAAACTGATGATGATAGTAATTATCATTATTTCTTTGTTTTTAAATGTGTTTGGCAATTCTTTTTTTGTCCTAAACATCAGAATAAGAGATCTTGTATACCCTTTTGCATAGCTCCCAACAGTGCTCTCTACTTATGCCTGCTGCCCTGTCCAAAGTGTTGAGACAGAAGAGGCTTTAGGTCCCCACTTGGCTCAGAACCCTTGAAGGAAAATTGAGGTTTAGTTGATGTTGAGGAGTTTGTTTGCCTTAAGATTTTCAGCTCTGCTTGGGACAGTACTACTTTTGTTGTAGGAGAAGAAGCTCGTTGGACAGAAAGAGATGTGGGCTCTTCTGAAAGTGGCTCAGTAACTTGCATTGGCTCACCTGAGAGCAGAATCATGGTGCTCTCGAGTTATTTTGGATGACATTGACCTATTTTTGGCTTTGCTGCTGGATAAAAATATCTCCTATCTAAATGTCTTCTTGTGCAGTAGAGACACCTTGTCTGAGCTGAGGAATCAGCTCTGAAGATGTGTGTAGAAAAGCTCCTTTTTTTCCCCGTCTTTATTTCTGTCTTACTCAGTCACAATATTTGGTAATCAGATTAATGCCAGCGTGTTAAATACGTTTGTGTTGTTGTTTTTGTCTAATATTTCTAAATCTTGTTCGAAGTGCAGTCACAAAAATGTGGTCTATGTATTCAAACTTCCTTTTTTTGAAAGCAAAAGACTTTCATTGAACTTATGATTTGAGATAAGAATCTTGTTGACTCTCATTTCTTTCACAGATAATCAGTGAAATGTCAACAGTCACTTATATTAAACCAAGCATGACCATGTCATGCTTATTGCATGAGAATCTCACTTACATCTGTTTGTGAGCAGTCTAGATTAAATTCCAGCATTACATTTTTATTTAGACCACTAAAATGCAGTTTTACAATTCCCATTTCCCCATGCACGTAAGAGCCTTTGAAACAGGTCAGAATAATGCCAGTTGAGGTTGAGAAACCACGTCACATTGACTCATGGGATAAAATCACTTCAGAGCTCATGCAGTGATGATCCTGGGTGGAGCCTCATTAACAGAACTGAACGCTTCTGCCTTGTTGGTGTGGTGTCACTGATGGTGACTCAGGTTCTTACCGAGCTTGTATATCTCTGTTGGTTTCGGGTCTGTATAGGGTGATGTCTGCTAATCACATGGCGGAGACTTTGTTCCAGATTCCACAATACTGATATCATGCTAATTTATGGTGTACCCTTTGTTGAATAATTGTTTCTGACCATGTCCCTCCCTTTATGGCCACCATGTACCCATCCTCTGATGTCTACTTCCAGCAGGATAATGCACCATGTCACAAAGCTCGAATCATTTCAAATTGGTTTCTTGAACATGACAATGAGTTCACTGTAGTAAAATGCCCACCACAGTCACCAGATCTCAACCCAGTAGAGCATCTTTGGGATGTGGTAGATGTGGTAATTAATATTAATTAGATGCTTACAGATTTTTACTCTATGGTTCACCTCTAATCTAAACCCAACTTTGCTTAACATACTAGTTTAAAGCTGCTGACAGACTGTCAGTATTGATGTAGCATTAGTTGTCAGCCACAGGTCACTTGATCTCACCATGCTCTGTTAACGTCTGTGAACAGTGTGAATCTGCCATACTGTAGCTTATTTCAATGGTACATGTTTTATTCAGATAAGCAATATCTAATCTTACACTATAATGCTCAAGAAGTCATATGATTTTGTAAGTCTGTTGGAGCAGTAATAGTTTGACTTGACAGTGTTTCTGAAACCAGCTCTAATTTGGTATGGTTCTTGATGAATCATAGGTGAAGCAAAAAAAGCTGACTCAGTGTGTCCGTTTGTTTTTGCGTGTTCTCGAAATTTCCACTCTTTGCTGGTTATAATTACATTCCAGGATTACATTAGTAATATAAAAACGGCAATGTGCTCATAATGTCCTATGTTGCCCTATTAATTTGAGTGTTAATATGCTACTAAACATGCCTAAATGTTTAGATTAGTTTCATTTTAGAGACTTATTAACCTTTTTTCATATTCACTGATCAATCATGACCAGATTAAACAATAACATTAAAAATTTGCCTATTTTTTTTTTATCATAATTTAAATTTAACATGGTGGGGCGTGGTTTGTCCAGCGTAATCTCATACCAAGACGTCATACAACTGACGCTTTTGACCTTACGTCAACATCCGCCGTTTTAGGGTACCCTTAAATGTCGGTTAGATGACGTTATCTAATCCTAACCCTACCCCAGACCTAAACCTACCCCGTCACCAAACTGACGTTAAAGGTAAAGCGTCAGTTGGATGACAACCCAGGATCGTCATCTAACCGACGTTTAAGGGTACCCTAAAACGGCGGATGTTGACGTATGGTCAAAAGCGTTAGTTGTATCACGTCTTGGGATGAGACTATGTTAGTTTGTCATGCCTATACTTGTCCCTGACAAAAACCAACTGCTGAGATAAAGTATCTTTGCTAAATCACCAACTGGATGGTTTGCAGTCACCCAAAGAATGGTATTTGGGCTAAGGGAAACCAAGTAGTCATTTTTTTAACCATAACCATGCCCATACAGGAAAGGGTGTTCTGCCTGTCCTGTTTATAACGGTCGTGCATACTTGTTTGATTAAACATGGTGTAATTATAGCAGTTTTAGAAACGTGTGCACAGGTACGAGAAATGACAAAAGTAGAGCACTGTGAAATGATCATTGGATTTCCTTAAACACTGCCAGTCAAACTTTTGGAGAGCTTTGACTGAATTTGAGTAGCTGGTGAGGTTCACATGTCCTGTGATGTAGATTTGATATACTCAATGTAAAACTATAATTATTAGGCATCCAGCCTAATCCAGCTTTTATGAGATCAAATCAACTGTTATGATTTGTACTATGAAAAATCTTGTCTAAAAAACATCATGCACTACCCAATTTGTATTTCTCATAATGTGACCTTTTGTTCTGAAGGTTCTGAAGGGTGTTGATCTGTTTATTAGTACTTCTGTTAGTTTTATTTCATGAAGTAGATCAGCTTTTGACTAGTAGTTTATGTAAAGTTTTTAAGACTACAATTTAAAAGGCCTGACCTATGAGATGAAATGAATGTTCCTGAAATTTGTCTGAAAGTGCTTCTGGGTGGATTTCTTCTTTATTTCCCTCTCTCTTTGTGCGGTCTAATGCTGAAACATCCTTCTAGACAGTCTTATTGTATTTATATCATCATGGGGTATAAAATTTGCAGTTAGATTTATTAGCTCTGGCCTACAACCATCAATCTTGCACTTTAAAAAAACCCCCATTTAATCTCATTCTGTCCTCCTCTTTGTAAGTTAATTCCATTTATTTTATTCCACAGTTCTCTGAAGCAAAACTTCTGTCCTCCTAATACATATTTCTCTTTTTCTTCATCTGTCTTTCTTACGTGGTTAAAACACGCTATACTTTTATATATAGTGATGTCGAATCGCTAAAAGTTCAGAAGATAGAAAAGATTGTTAAATCTGAATAATTTAAAGCTCTCCCTCCGAGCCTGCTGAATATTTCATGGGGCTTTTCAGTACTGGGGTTCTGCTCCTAAGTAACACACATATTTGCTTGTGTATGTTGCCTGTTGCTAAAATTCTTCTAGAGGGATTGATGAGCTCATGTGGGGAAGCCTTGTTAATTACAATTCTTACCCTGTAAATAATTCATGCCACAATAACATGGGAGAGGCGGCGGAGAACAACGGAGACATGGAGGAACTGAAGAGGAGGTGGAGGAAGAATGTTGGTTTTGCTGCCTTGGTTTAGTCTGTGTCTAACTGTAATGTGTTGGAGGCAGCTCCCTGGGGATGCGAAGGCAAATGAGGCATTCGTGGTGTCGGAGGCAGGCCTGTGATGAGGGGTGATTAAGCTGCCGATTGCCCCACTGCTACAGTAATTAAAGCAGCTCGCTATCTCTGTTGTGACCTGCTATTTGCCCATTCATGGAAACGCCTGACTGGAAGAGGAAGAAGTAGTTTTAAACAGCCTGAGCTCCTCTACCCCCTCACCAACAGGTCCCTGAATGACAGATGGTGTGCATCCTGGCGTTTGCCCGCATTGCTCTAAGCGCTCGGGCATGAGGCAGTGCTTCTTGTTGGCATGCGAGTTCCCTTCTCCGCCTATGGAAAAACATTTCCTAATCATCATGAATGAACAAAGCTTATATTTCCTTATTGGTGCCTATAACTCATGAGTGGTATTTTAATTGACAGTAATGGTGAACTAATCTATTGTTGTCCAGGAATTAGGCAGAAGCCTTATGGAATCAAGAATGCATGTATTTATCTTCCTTATGGCAGTGTGTACCACCTGCTCCCCCAGCATGCTTTATTATTATTTAAATGGCTAGATCGCATATCGCCCTGAAGATTAGGGGCAGATTGAAAATGTAATCATTTTATCCATACCCTTCATGATCGACCGCTTTCATTTGCTGATTTGGAAGTGTGGATCAAGGAGATTGTATGTATTTTTTCCCTTTGGTCTGATCTGATAGCCTCACCTCATTTGCCAGCAAGAACTTTAAAGCTCTAAATTTGATAGATGTCTGTCTTTTAAGAAGCAAATACTGTTTTGAAACGGCGGCAATAAACTGAGGCTATTGAAGTGTTCTACAGTATGGAAGTATGCAATTATATACTTTTATTGAATCAGTCATATTGTTTTTTGCACAGAATTATGAATGAACAATGGATATCTTAAACTTAAACCAATATTTTGACGCTGAATGCAACTAAAAAACTAAATATACCGTATATTCTAGTTTATGTAGCGGGCTCTTTTATGTAACATTTGTATAATGGAGTATAAAACATACTTTTGTAACAATGTCACACTCATTTTGAATAATTTGTTTACATTCACATGAATCATTCAAATGATTCACAAGAGTGAATTGAATCCAGCTTGCTTGCTCTAAAGCTTCGATTGCAGTAGACCTACTGTGACTGTTACGGTAACATGTTGGTTAGAAAAAGCCTTTTGCCGGAATGGCTATACAGTTAATATTTTGAAACCATTGCTACTTTTATTTGGCTAGTGCAGTGAGACCAGTGTTCCTGCTGTTCATGACACAGCACTTTTACTTCTCAAGCCAAAGCCAAGGAGGCTAATAAAATATTTAGGAGATTGTTTGTGTGCATGTTATGAAGGAAAAGAGAGAACTGATAAGGGCAAAGCAAGACTTTCGCGATTCTCCAGTCAGAGGAAAGAAAACAATTTCACTTCTTGGTGACTGTGTTCATCACATGGGTTTGTTTTGTTTTTATGTGTCACATGAGGTTTGTGGTTTCTATAGTAGTTGGTATTGCACCAGTCCAGCACTTCCCCTGCACCATGTTAAGAGCAGTTCGTGAAGAGAGATGATGTCTACCAGTAATTCATCTTTTTATTTCTCAACCTTTTTCAGAAAATAATGAAGCCTTGCTAACTTGTTCTTAATCTGTAACTTTTTTTTCCTAGTAAAAATGTCTAAACATTCTTAAAACAAGCTACAGGATTTTAGAGGCACAATTGTGAGATAAATTATGATAAATGTAACTTTAGTGAGGGTTCAACAAACAGTTTGACAATAGGATAATGACAGTTTGCACTTGAACAATTTACTCCTAAATCCTGTAAATTTTTTAAGGGTGTTCATAAATTTGTGGTTTGTGTGTTTTTGTTTGTCATTCCTTAACATACATGCATGTAATTATTATTAACTGCATGAGAGGAACACAATAACTGTAGTTCTAAACCACAGGCCAGACTAGAGCAGAAGCAGCTGACCTTGAGGAACAGTCTAGTGAAACTTTGAGTTTCTCAATGAGTGTTTCGGCTGTCAGCTCTATTTTGTTGTCCTTAGATGTATGCAGTGGATCACTTTTATGCTGACTTTGCTATTCCCTTTTGTTTTTGTTTTTATTTATAAAAGTACTTTTGTATGAGAAGGACATTTGCTGACTTTGATTTTTGCTGTTGGCTGACAACACAAAGGAAGAACCTTGATACGTCTTGTGATTTACTAAACGATATGCTTTACACCAATGACTGTGTAAACCTCTCGTAAGAGAACACCCTTTATGCATCATAAAGACTTGGAGATTTGCTGTCACTTCAAGTGCAGTGCTGTATCACTGCTGAATATCTGTTCTTATTGAGAGTGTGACTGGTGTTTGTGCTTCAGTGAAGAGTGAAGATGGGCGTCTGGACCGTTCCACTCTGAGCCGCAGGCTCTACACTTGAAAGACTGTGACTGTGGGACTTGGTTTTTCCAGTAGTGATGATTTCATTATTGTCAAATGCTCATGAACCAGACACCCAAGCTCTCGTTTGCAGGAACTGCAAATCATATGCTGCTGACTGATCATTAAACTGAAAACACACCAAATTTACATGTCAGCGGAAAAGACACCCACGTCAATACCGCTCTCCCTTAATACAGAAGTGCTCAATGTCATTAAATATAGCAATTTTCTGAACCGTTATAGCTATTAATGTAACACTCAGTCACAATCACAATTTTTAATGCTTTAATTTACTATTTTTCCTTTGTGTAAGCCCCAGCCACGAGTGACAGGCATGATTTCTATTTCTGTGGCATCATACTTGGTAGCTGAGCAACCATGAATTTTAATTGGTCCAAAGTCCTGCTTCACAATATTGAATGTTAGATATCGATAATGTTCTGATTGGCTCTGAGTGTGCAGTGGTTTCTTGTTCCGTTTTTACATTGTACACTGCCTTTTATTATTATTACTATTTGTTTACAGTAATTATTTAAATGTGGAACGGTATGCAGGAAAACCTTTCTAACAGTATTATCAGATGACTTTGCTTAATTTAGCCATTCTCATCCTGTTTTGCATTAACCCTGTCCAGTGGTCCTCAACCTCTTTGACTCGCCATCGTCCACAATATTTTATGGCCGCTTTTGTTTGTGATTTACTGGATAAGGATTTAAAAACATGTTTTGTATTCACATTTTCTACCTGATGAAATAATTTAGAGCTTGACATAACTAGAAAAATGTATATTCATTATAAATATCACATTACTTTTTGTTTTTTTTTAAAGATCGTATTAATTAACATGACTTTTCCAGGTCTGCACCTTTTATTTTATTTATTTATTTATTTTTAAAGAACCTGGTTCTTTAGAATTTTTAGTTTTGTCTTATTTTAATGCCACTTTTTAAATGTACTTTCAATGCTTTTTTTGTCTTGGTTTAAATTAATAAACTTCATATTTTATTAATTAAAAATAATAAATAAATAATATATAAATTAATAAAGTTATTTGGACCCCTTGAAAATTAGCTGATGCCCCCCAGTGGGCCCTGGCCTCTGGTTTGAGAACCATTGGTTTAAAGAAAATTTAAATGTGTGTCTTTTGCATAGTATAGATGGTACATACTGGAAAAGCAATAGCAAGAGTAGGGTGGTTGTATGTTATTGTGAACTTAGTGTCAGTTTTTATGTAAAAAAATAAGTCTTACCACTCTGATGTAGTTCCAGTGGCAGGACTCAGCAGTTTTAATGTTTCTTAAGATTGTAAAACAGAACAATCCTGACAAATATGTGGAGTAGAAACACGTCGTCGCAGCAATCGATATGCTTTCCCGGCTTAATCTCATTAAGCATAAGTGCGTTTGTTTGAGTGCATGTGTGTTTGCATGCACTGTTCAGCTGAAAACAAGCTAAGCATTATGACGTGAGGCGAGTCGTGGCCAGGGAAAAACACTTCACATTATCGGCCATTAGAGCTTCTGTAGCCTATTCATTCCTCATAGAAGGATTCAAGACTTCAAAAGCAAACTGCTTTCTTGAATAGCAAAGCAGAGGTACAACCACCTTCTGTCTGACTTCCTGCCATCGCTGTTTCACCAACACTATGGAGTAATTTTAACAAATTGCTATTTTAAGCTTCGGACCATGCACTCATCATAATGCTAATCCAGGTCAAATGGATTTACATTAAAAATGCATCAGGTCTGACTCTCGCTTTTATTACACACATTAAGGTTATAAATTAACAACTCTTCGTCCTTGTAGGTCAAAGAACCAGAATGCTGTTGTGAACATCATGCCTTTAACCAGAGTATAAAGGGTCGTTTTGTACTGATCTTGATTAGATTAGATTTTTCTCTCTAGATTCCACACTGAGCCATAATAAAAACCACAAATCTGATCCCAGTTCTGTGCAAAAGACACTGGACGCTTCTTCTCTGGCCAAGGTCGGGTCAGGCTGGCGACTGTAAGTCATTGCTTGCCTGTATTGGATAATGAGTTAAACACAGGCAGGCTTCTGTCTTGTGTGCAGGGCTTTGTAACGTGTGATTAATGAGGTCTCATGACTGAGATGTACAGTAAATTCAAGCTTTTTAAATGGACATCTTGTGAGAGATTAGCCACCGTAGTGTATAGCTTTCTGCTGCACACTGCCTTTGAATTGCAGCATTTGTGGCCAGGCATAAGGATCATCTGAGAGTGTGGGAATGGTGGGAGGAAACCATTTGTGTTGTGAATTGTTAGCTGCTGCATTTTCTTTTTCTTTTTTTCTTTTCTTATGGATGGTGTGGAGTAAAAGAAAGCAGTATAGACCATTTTGCAAGATGTAAACAACACTGGTCCAGAAGCACTTCCTGTTTCAGTTTGTAACTGTTTTCTTTATTTCACATATAAAGAAAACATCGTAAAGATGTTTGTTTAACTTTTTGATTCAGTTTTATATGTTCTGTTGGTTGTATTTTATCCCAGCTTTTATGTAGTATTAAAAAACTGAAACAGGAAGTGCTTCTGGACCAGTGTTGTTTACATCTTGCAAAATGGTCTATAGGTAGAGGGTAGAGATAAAGGGAATATTTTAGTTTGCTTGAGCACTTGGCCAAGATTTGAATTTCCTCATTTTAAATTCAGACAAGACAAAGTAACACAGTACTGAAATACTAGGATCTTTCTTGTTTTAGGTAATCCCAGGGACAGGGTCTTGGAAAACCTGGAAATAAAAGGGTATAAATAACACATGTATGGATTTCTTTTATTAGGGGCCAAGCAGAGAAGGTGCAGAGGCACCTATTGTATCTGTTCAGATTCTTTTTATTATTATTCTTGCTTCTTCCGACTGGGTGTTTATGGCAGCCCATAAAACCATTTGCGAGATAGTTATGGTTTGGCATTCTGATAGAGGACAGTCCCAACATTAAATACACCAATTTTGGTGTGTCTAACTCATTGCCTCTAGCGCCACCACCTGTCCAAAGTTTCATTCATATTATGCTAATAATATTTGAACCGTAAGGCCTATCAACAAAATTTGTCCTCTAAATCCTGAGCTCATGACGATTCGATTGCATCCTATGATTTCATTTTCCGTCATAAAAATGCTTTTGCAAACTCGTCCTAGACGTTTTCTCGAATTTCTTTCAAAATTCCCAAAAAAGTTGATTCGTCAAACAGTTTTCAATAAACGCACAAACTAATTTTACGTAGTGCTTGCAAAAACAGACGTAAGGCTGCATCTCCATAACGCTTAATCGTATTTGGACCAAACTTGGTACGTTATCACAAGCATGACCTGAGGCTACATGCTGTGTTTCGGCGCAGTGTCACCTACTGGTCCGGAGACATGAAAAAAAAAACTATTTTTTTGCTCATAACTTCTGAACGGTTTGTCCAAAAATCATAAAAATCTTCTCGTTGAAATCAGGGCGTCATGCCGAGTTGACTGATATCCTATTTTCCCAGACCGTCTATTTTGGCTGTCGGCCATTTTGAATTGTGCTAAAATGCCTTATTTTTTTGAACACATGAACAAATTGTTACAAAACTCTGTATGGGTTATCAGTACGATGCCCTGAAGGAGCCTGAGAGGTTTCAAAACAGTGCCACCTAGTGGTAAAATTTAATTTTCAAATGCTTATAACTCCGGCTGTGGTTGGATTATTTATTTGTATGCTCAGTTCAAAAATACTTAACTGGCTAGAAATTGGTTTTGTGAGTGCAATCTCTTTAAAAGGAGTTTAGAATTCTTTTCCAAAAATCAAAAGCAGCTGGAAAGGTAATTGAAAAGTCATGTAAATTGTTAGGTCCAAGGTGTGGAATCTGGGAATTGTAGCATAGAATCTGGATGCACATTATCAGTGTTGAATGCTTTATATAGATGTGTGTTGATGATTGGAGATGGCAGGTGTGTGTGGTGCACTAACCCACCTGGCACTGAAGGCCACATCAGATTTGATGCCCATTAACCCAGTTATGCCCTGCCTCCCCTGAGGCCATTTTAAAGGTCTTGCCATTCCAGCTCTCTTATCGCCAACCAAGGTTCAATTAGCAGAGCTTGATGTCAATAACCTCAATGCTCCTCTCCTCCTCCCCTTTCTCTTCTTCTCCAGTCGTTTCCCATCAATATTCACTGTCTTTAAAAAGCTATTTAGGTCTTGCCCTTTCAAGCCTTCAGATAACCACCATGTCTGCAGATTTGACCCCTGATCGACTGATGACACTTTCCCTTTACTTTCCTTTTACTTCAGTCTGTTAATAGCAGCACAGTCTGTTCCACAGTTTTCAGTTGAGTTGTTTTTGCTGGGAATGTATTCTGAAAAAAATTGCTAGAATTATTTGAACTGGTAACTCATGGCAGTATTTTTGATTTGAGTGCCACTGCGTAGATTTATCAGATAGTTTCGTCAAAAAGGAAAATTGCTTAGGCTATTTACTCACCCTCATATCGTTCCAAACCTGTGTTCTTTTGTGAAACAGAACACATTTTATTTATTTATTTATTTATTATATTTGTGTTGTTTCTCACAAGAATACATGTTTAGACAGAATAAATAAGTGTGATCCAGTGTTTTAGACCCCAGTGGCTTTCATTGTATTCAATGGACAAAGGTTTGGAATGCTAAAATTTTCAGTTTTGTTTCAGTTATAGGATGGCTTCAGAGAACTTCATACAAGTAATTTGAAAGACATTCTTTTTGTCACCACCTTCACACCAAGTTCACACCAAGAACTATTTTAGCGTCCATACCAAAGCATGATAATGTTACCTTCACTATAAATGTGTGTTGCAGTTTTGTCATCTGATGCTTTAAATGCTTAGGGTCTTTAAATCAGGAAGGATTGTGATTGGCTGTCAATGTTTTTAACTTTTATCAGCTGGAAAAAAAAATCGTTCTGAAAGTGATTCCAACAATATGGTGTTTGTTAGTGCTGTGGACTTCCTTATTATTCTCAGTTATGATTATTAAAACTTTATAGCTATCGTTCTTGATGCGAACTAGTTTAAATCAGACTAGTGCCGTGTGTTTGATTTCATGTGCAGCCAGCTAAGACAACCCAATAGAATTGTGTTTGTGTGAACGTTGTTTTTGGTCTTTCACTGTGGTGTTTTTTTCTTGTTTTATTTATCATATTGAATTTAGATTTCAAGCTCACAAATTTAATTTCTTTTTCCATGTTGCTGTTGGTTCACTGGCTGGAAAGGAAACACTACTTTTCTGCTTTTCTTCTGTACCTGTTCTCTCCCACTCCTGGGGCAGAGTGCCTCTGCTATGTAAATGTATTCCATCATTCCGTTGACCTCCCAGGACTGCCGAAGCATGTCATTGCTTTTCTCAGCCTGCCTCTCGCTCTCTCCCTCATCTGTCCGAACAGGCCACCTCTCCCCACCTGCAGACATCATGTTGGTTATTTGACAGGCCTGCTGGCAGGGTGTTGCACAGGAACCTCATCTGCAGCCTGTCTTCCTCAGAGGCTTCTGACATGAGGTCCAGACACAAGAGTGCATAACTAAACAGTCACTGAGAGAAACCTTTACCTCTGCAAGTGCATTCATTACATGCCAAGAAAGGATCACCCTGCTGTGGGCTTTTTGGTAGTACGGTCATGTCTTGTGTCTATAAGGTTTGGGATAATGGAGAATATCTGTGATAATGCCAAATTGGTCTCACCAGGAATTTCCTGTTCACCCATCCCGTGTGTTTTAAAAGTGAATTGTTGTTGTTGTGTGTACCCACATGGAATCTGCCCTGTGACTTCCACAGAATTTAAATACCTGCTCTCTGTAAGGGTGTGTACACGACAACGATGTTCTAAAAACAGATGACGACGTTGTCCAAATGATCTCCTTTCACTTGGATCTGCTTGGTTTTATGCTTGCCAAACCAGTAGTTGGCGATGTCACTGTCAAGAACCTCCCCGCGAACATATTATACGCTTGCGCATGATGTCACCATTTCACAAATTCACATTTTTGTTATTTACATGGAGACTATAAAGGCATTGCTTTTTTTAAAATTTTGATCTTTGAAAGCCGTTTTCAAAACACTGCTGTTATGTAAAAGGTTTCACCGTGTTTTGTTTTGTTGTCTGGTACTGACCCTGCTGGTATAGAGTACTGAAGGTGTTTCAGTTCCCAGCAGACCTTGAGTTCCCCCTGGATTAGCTGGGCTCTATGCTGCCCTCTGACCAGAAAAGAGGATTAAATTAGAATCTAGCCACAATATGTTAGTGTGTGTTTTCAAATTTGCTCATTTTGCTCAAAAAAGCCATTATCCACAAAGCTGTTTAAGGAGGAGTAGGCTAAGTTAGGAGAAATTACAGAATGAATAGTTTAATAATTAAATAATTAAAATGTATTAAGTATATTGGTGTTGTCACCATATCGTTTATCAGACGGTTATT
The DNA here is from genome assembly GCA_038021265.1 of Cyprinella venusta. Lineage (NCBI taxonomy): Eukaryota > Metazoa > Chordata > Actinopteri > Cypriniformes > Leuciscidae > Cyprinella > Cyprinella venusta. The sequence continues at coordinate 25,685,249 of CM075870.1, read as the reverse complement.
TTTTGCAATATGTCAATTAAAATAATTGAATGAACATTTTTGGTATAGTAAACAATATTACAGTCACTCACCCTTCAGACTGATCTCATGAAGTAGCGTGTGTATGACACGCCAATACCTATTTCCATTTTTGGCGTGCTATCAAGACGCATAATCGCTTTTCAGCGCTTTTATGAACGCCGTTGACTTAACGTTATATAAATATATGACTTACCTCAACCCCATCCCTAAACTTAACCGTCACTGGGGTTAATGGCATTTATGACTGGACATTTGACGGCGTGTGCGGACACGTGGAATGACTCAAACGTTAATGGCGTAGACAAACACGCACACACGCGGATACACGCGGATAGCTCAAAATGCGTTTAGAGAACACGCCACTTGACACGAAAGTGGCATGTATGTTTACGCAAAAGTCATGATGTCATGTTGCACCCTTTAGCCATGACTATTTACTGTAAAAGAGTTTATTTTGCAAAAGTAACATTTACTAACATAATTTGTTCCCTCTAATTACAGTGGGAGTGTTCTTTTCTGGTTGTGCTTGTGTAGAATAAATACCAAAAACCTCATCTGAAGCACATTTGCTGGATAGGTGCGAATGAGCCTTCAACAGCCACTTAGGGGGCTTTCTGGGCTCTCCAGGTGCAGAGGGGCTCCAGATGACGACTGAGAAGCGGAGCCTTATTAGATCATTTGATATAACCTTCAACACTGCTTAAGAGGAAAAGAGGCATTTATGGGATTGCTTATAGGATGACATCTCCTCCACACTATCTACCATTTCAGGGTCCTCTGGGTCTCTTATAAAGAAACTGGGTTTGGTTATTTGTCCTAGTAGTTGTTCCAAGTCCGATCCGGCTGCTGTAAATGATGTCTTTGAGTGCATGTCTGTCCCCGTGGATGTCCAGCAGCGTGCTAAGTGAAAAATGCACAGCGTTCGTTTTCTGCTGCGGCGGATGAAAAATGGAGCGTCAAAAGTCCCCCAAGAAGCTGATCCTATTGTACTTACCGTCTTCTCTTGACATTTACATCACTTGACATATAGCGCATGCAAAAATGTACACTTCCGCCTTCAAAACGGCTGTCGTAGGAGTTGACCTCGTGTTTCATAATGAAAGTCAAAATGCATGATAAGAGTTTCATACCCTCACAGGCAACCAGTCATTAGCAGACAATGGGCAGAGCAGTAAATCAATACAAACATGACTATTGCCTTGGCAACCAGCTCCAACAAGTGGCTGGCATTTGGCTTGTTTATTCCTGCCGAGAACCAATTGATTCCAGATTGCGTATTCAACTGATTGTCTATATATATATATATATATATATATATATATATATATATATATATTTAATCACAGTTTGATATTAATGCTCTGTTTTCATTGAAGTGCACACACAGAGCAGAGTTTATTCAAATAAATCTTACGCACTAATTTATATCTGTGTCTGATTCAAAGCGGGCAGAATGCTAGAGCTAATGAGTCGTAACTGACGAGAAATAACCTTAGATTTTATCCTTACAGTCAGATGTTGCGCTGTAAACATCAATATTAACTGCTTAAGTTGCCAATTCTGGCAACTTAATTATCTAATCAACCAATCATATGGCAGTTGCCTCAATGCGTTTAGGGGTGTGTTCAAGACAATCTCCTGAACTCCAAACTGAATTTTAGAATGGGAGAGAAAGGTGATTTAAGCAATTTTGAGCGTGGCTTGGTTGTTGGTGCCAGACGGGTCCTCTGAGTATTTCACAATCTGCTCAGTTACTGGGATTTTCACGCACAACCATTTCTAGGGTTTACAAAGAACGGTGTGAAAAGGGAAAAACATCCAGTATGCGGCAGTCCTGTGGGTGAAAATGCCTTGTTGATGCTAGAGGTCAGAGGAGAATGGGCCGACTGATTCAGAGCAAATTAGACTGAAATAACCACTCGTTACAACCGAGGTATGCAGCAAAGAATTTGTGAAGCCACAACTTGTACCACCTTGAGGCAGATGGCCTACAACAGCTGAAGACCCAAACAGGTACTACTCATCCCCACTACAAATAGGGAAAAGAGGCTACAATTTGTAAGAGCTTACCAAAATTGGAATGTTGAAGACTGGAAAAATGTTGCCTGGTCTGATGAGTCTCAAATTCTGTTGAGTCTTTCAGATGGTAGAGTCAAAATTTTGTGTTAACAGAATGAGAACATGAATCCATCATGCCTTGTTAACACTGTGCAGGCTGGTTGTGGTGGTGTAATGGTGTGGGGGATGCTTTATTGGCAACCTTAGTGCCAATTGGGCATCGTTTAAAGGCTACGGCTGAGCTTTGTTTCTGACCATGTCCATTTTATGGCTACCATGTACCCATCCTCTGATGGCTACTTCCACTCGGATAATGCACCATGTCACAAAGGTCGAATCATTTCAAATTGGTTTCTTGAACATGACAATGAGTTCACTGTACTAAAATGGCCCCCACAGTCACCAGATCTCAACCCATCTTTGGGATGTGATGGAACGGTAGCTTCGTGCCCTGGATGTGCATCCCACAAATCTCCATCACCTGCAAGATACTATTCTATCAATATGGGCCAACATTTCTAAATAATGCTTTCAGCATCTTGTTGAATCAATGCCACGTAGAATTGAGGCAGTTCTGAAGTCGAAAGGGGGTCAAACACAGTATCAGTGTATACACACACACTTAGGGTTTGTTATTAAATTGTCATTGCCTTAGGTGTCAGCAGAGGTAATTTGAATGTAAGAATAGTGGCAAATTAGCACAAGGATGTATTGGTTTTCATTCATGTCAAATGATATATTGCTTCTCCTCTGAAAAAGGAATAACAGCATGCTGAGAATCTTCTCAGTAGCGTAGAGCAGAGGGTAGAGAGGTGTGTGGGTGATGTGGCCATCCTCTTAACGCCGAAGCATCCATCAAATAGGCATGATATATAAATCCCATTTCTATTGATCCAGTCTCAGGAGAGAGAGGGAGAAAGGTGTGGAGAATGGAAAGCCTTAGCTGACTGAAAGGGGAGGAGAAGATCCAAACAGATGATGAGTCAACAACCCAGAGAAAAGGGGACAGACAGTGACCCCACTCAGCAGCCATAAGCTGTTTACGCAGCAGTTTTAATTGCCTTTTCTCTTTTTAATTAAAGCTGTTCTGCAGAGAAAGTAGAGCTGGGAAAAGTGATTTATACTTCATTTGTGTCCAGCAGTTTTACATAATTGATTTGTTTATCCACCGCATTGTCTCTAGTTTGGGTTGATTATTGTAGTTTTTTTTCTTTTAGGATTGTGAATTGTGGCCAGATAGAAAAAAAACAGCCTGTGTGTTTTGTATCTTTTGGCAGCACAATGCAGAGCCCAGCTTTGGGCCGCTGCATGTTGGTATGGAAACAGTCCATAAAATACCTGCCGCCTGACCTCAGGGCAGCTTTTAAGCCCTTTAGATGAATTTCCTTTGCTCTTGTTTTTGTTGTTGCAGAAAGAACTGCCCTGAGGCCTTTTTGCTTTTTTGTCTGTTTTGAAAAAAAAAAAATAAAAAAAAAATCTGGAAGAATGCATTAGATTGATCAAAAGGGACAGTAAAGACATTTAATGTTACCAAAGATTTCGGTTTGAAATTAAAAAAATTTTTTTATATATATTTTATATTTAAATATATTTATATTTTATATTTATATAAATATATTTATATTTTAAATATATTTAATATATTTATATATTTAAAATATTTAGACCCCACATCTTTTTTAACTTATATTTTTTATTTTAATGATAAAGTTAATATTTGTTTTTATTTATAAATAGCCCCTATTTATTTATGCATTTACTATTTATTCAGTAAGGTCATTCTGATTGTTGCCTATAAGCTTCATTCAGTTATGAACCTGTTTTTTGATCTTTGCAAATATGTGAATATGAATATGTGAATAAAGTACAACGTTTGTCCTCAGGAAGTGCAGTCCCTAACCTTAACCCTCAAAGATTTTGTGTGTCTGGCCTTTTGATTGACGTCAAATGCCATGACTATTTCCTCCATGCGATGTGATTGGCTGTTCTTGACTGACAGGTTGTTTGTCAGTGACTTCCTGTAATGTGCAGTGTCACCAGGCGGATGCTCTTGCTCTGCCGGCCTCACTGTAATTACTTTGCATGCTTGACTGACTCTCTCCATTAACGCCAGAACACTCTTAGCGCCCACTGAATTATTCCATCGATCCCCTTTTTGTTTTTGACTTCTCTTTTTTTAAAAATTCCCCTTCTGTTTCAAACTGAACTGTCAGAATCACAGCGGAATAAAGCCATTATTTTGAATGGGATTATTTGCAAACCCATTATTTACAGGGTGAGAGGGAATAATTTTCATGGTAACAGTGTTTACAGCTTTGTTTGACCTTCCTTTGAGACAAATAAGATTGTTATTTGTCAGATTTTTGCCATTTGTTTTTTTTACTATGAAGTCATTTCTATATAGTCAACAGCCTCATGGCTGCGTTTACATTGTATAGTATACACAGTGATGATCATGATATCATAATTAGATCCAAAGCAAACCTCTCCAAACATGTGACAATGTCGTCTTGAGAGGGAATATGCGTTTCAATCTCTCTTGCCCAGTTAACTTTTTTCTTTTCTTAATTTATTCATAATTCATTTGTAGGGAAGGAATGAGTAGTATAACTAAATAGATAATATAGTGAATTAAGTCAAGTAAAAGTTAATAGTATAAGTCAATGAATATAGCAAGTCGATAAATTCATAAGTAAATAAAGTAAACAAATTAATGAGACAACAAACTAAAAGTCATGATCAAATATTTTTGCGATTTATATTGATTGTGATTTGAGTCCAGTGCAGCCTTGTTTGTCAGGGACGGTCTTCTCTGTATCGCATTGATTGCATCCCACCTGCCTGGTTCAGATTACACTATTTTAGATCGATTTTGGCACAATCCGTTTGACGTAGGGTGTTGTGGGGATTCATAAACGACAATGGACGTCGGGACGCAAGATTCGATCGTATCTTCTCATATAGTGTGTCATAGTGGGCAACGACCTACGTTGCGTCTGCGATCCTTCACGACATCACGACAAAAAGACGGTCCTCCACGACGGGTCCGTCACATGTATGAGGTTGACCAATAGGAGCACAGAAGCTTAATTTCCACACACAACTTGCAAAAATGGCGAAACGAAAGAAAGACAATGGTGCTAACGTTAAAACTAAAAGTAAAATATATAAGAAAACGATATTTTACCTCAAGTTCTCTTTTGAGGATTGACGGCAATCCAGGAACGTGTCTATTGCTGGGTTTTCTTTATTTATTTTTTTTTTTACTTTTTTCTGAACACAGGACAGCCAATACAACACTCACTGCTTCATCCATTGTTTGTTTACGTTCGTTTCTGGAAATCACTTGCTACTAGTTTCGCCTTCTCGATGACATCACGCATGCCATTGAAGACGGCATGCGTTGACTGTCAGGAAGCAACGTGTCGTCAGACATGTTTCTTGTCCACGACAATATTTTAGGAGTTAAAATCGCGTAATCTGACACAGTGACTATCGTAACAGACAAAAAAAAGTGTAATCTGAACTAGGCTGCTTCCTCGGTCTGAGACCCCATTTTGACATCATCAGCCCATTGACCAGCTCTCGTTATAGAAACACTTTGCATTTCTTAGACTGTAATAGCAGGGGTTAGGATGAAATTACTGTTTCATGACTCCTGTGTCATCATCTCAACTCTCGTTCCCCGCATATCCAGTTGATTGCCTAGGATACGAAAATTCAGACAGCCACTGGCTCTAATCCATGCCATGTATTGTCCTGGCCAGTCACGTCCCTGTGTTTTATCTGTTCATGCGCTGTGCTGATGTGGGCTGGCAGAACAGGGTCTAGCTGCATTGCTGTTTGCTGTACTGATTTCTGTTCGAGATGTGCAGAGACGGGCTGATTGTGACCTTGTAACACTGTCACTCCTCGCCGAGATGTTAGTGTGGCCTGCAGGTCAGCCATGTCCATCTACCCTGCTGCTCTTTTCTCTGGCGTTTCTTCTCATTTCACCGTCGCTCCCTCGCCGTGGCTCTGCTTTTTGCACTCTCCTGGGAAATGAAGTAACCCATATTAGCAGCCAATAGTGTATTCACACTATGCAGAGATGCACATTACCCACATTTCAGCTCCATGTAGGTCACCGGGGATGGATATGGTGCTGGAATGAATCGCACTGAGGAGCCTCTAAGTATTGTGCATTATTAATTGTGATTTAGCCCCACTCCGTTGTTCAGTGTGTTTGGGAATTTTGAGCATTTTGTTTTTCACTATATTGTCCTTGTACAATTTCGCTTGCCTGTAACAATATTCCCACAAGACATGAATTTGAGCTTTGAATGAATTTTCAAGGCTGCCTTTATGTTCAAAACCATTTTTTCATTTGGGAGTTGAAGGGGATTAATAAGCTGTCCAGTATGGCAAAACTTAGGATGCTCTTTGAAGAGAACTTGATTTGATGTCCTCTTTTGTCTTTCTCTTCTGAGGGCTTTAGATTGTTTGCATCTGAGGAGTCAAACAGTGGTTGGAGCAGCACAGAAACTCAATTTGATAAAGCATAAATGTGTCCCACTCGGATCTAAGTGGAGAGATATGGATTTGAACACAGCAGCTCAAACACACTCCTTCAATTGTCCAGTAGATTTAACAGAAATCTGGTACTATATGATGCTTTACCTCTCTAAGAGGAGATGTGCTGAGAACTTTATGTAATCTTGCATAGAAAAAGCTTGTAAAGGAACCATTTGGCTGAATGATGAACAAAACATTGTCAGTCTTTTCAGTTTCCTCCGGCAGTGACTTGGATGACAATATTTAATCTAACCATCCATCGGTGAGTCTATCAAAGTGTCTACAAACTCTCTGAACCTTAATTTAGCTCAGAGCAAACTGTGCCAACTGGGCAGCAGGGCAGCATTCCATGAGCTGTGTTTATCAGCCTGGATGAGCGAAAGAGGAGCAATCAGCAGTTCTTATCCTCCGGTGGACTGCACTGCTTACTGTAATTGTTGCTAGGCTACTGTATGGGGAGCCGCTTGCATTTTAATGGTCCTCAATGGGCTTTGTAATTGAATTGCTGTGCAGAAGAGAGATAGACCCACACTGATTACAGACTGATTGCATGCTGGGAGAAAAAAACAAAAAAAAACATGTTCAATTATTCGCCATGGCTTTATTTCTTGGCACTCTTGGATGATGCTCGGATCCCAGAAGAGGCTGTTTGAGGGTGACGGAAATGTGATTGTATTCCCAGCGTTCATTACCTTGTCCACTGAATGTCTATGGACTTTTCAGCTTGTTTAAATTTGATTCTAGAGCAATACTTGGAGACTTTTTTTTTCTTTTTTTTATATGCTGACATAGATTGAGTTATGATCAGCAGCTGCTACTGAAGTGTGTTTGTTGAAGTGTTTGTTTTGCTTTTCTTTGTCATTCTAATTAGTGTTTTTGGCCCTGACTCCTATAGAGTCACTTAAGTTTACTCACTCCACATGTAAATATTGAAACAAATGTCACATTGTGGTCTTTCGTTTGGATTGTAATTTTACAGTTGTACTGCTATATAAATAAATAGTATATTGCAGTTTAATGATATTACAAAAGTAATTTTTATTATTTGGTTTAACATATTTAATAATAGTAATAATCACTTTAGAATGTGGTCAAATTCTCATTAACTAACTATGACTTTTTCCTCAATAAACTCCTAAATACTACTTATTAATGTTAGCAAGGTAGTTAAGTTTAGGTATTGGGTCATGTAGGCATTAAGTTACTAATAAAGTACTAATAAACAGCCAATATCATAGGAATATGCATGCTAATTAGCAACTAGCAATATATATATATATATATATATATATATAATGAAGATGTCCTATTAATTGTCATTTAAGTGAAATTACTGAACTTAAATATACAAGCTTGATAAAAATGGTCATTTTAGAAGAAAATTTCAAATGGCATTTAGAGGTTTTTGCATCTGAACTCTTCATATATACACATATACATATATATATATAGTCCTATAAGTTTATTACATTTTTGTTACCCAGCCATAGTCTAGCCAAGCGTCCAAGAATTTGAAATCTGAATTTAAATGTAGTAAATGATGGCATGCACAAACCACTGAAACACTGGCATTTTTTTTCACCTCTCATTTGCATAACATTGATCATTTCTCAACGCTTACTGCTTGTTCTACTTCGCCATCGATCCCATAAGTCCCTGTTGGTGCTCAATTCCCATAGAGAATGAATTGGAATATCCCACTCAGCTCTGCTCACTCCTCACAGTGTATGGTAAGCCAAAAGTCTTTGCATATGGTGTAACTTTCCTCTCATCTGTGTGTAGCTAAGAATGATTTCGCTTGCTTTCCTCATCCCTTATGTGGCCCTTTATACCTCGAGGAGTGATTTGCTGATCAGCTGCTGTGAAATGACAGATTGGAGCAGGCTGGTGTGCACACGTTTCCCCCGCTCAGCAGCACTGCTGCAAACACAGAATAAGCATGACCGTTTAAATACTCAATATTAGCTAAATATAGCCACGCAGCTCAATTTTCCAATTGTAGATCTGTTCTTAGTATCAACCAAATACATTTTAGTCTGTGCTTGCCTGAGAGGGCGAAAGTTTGCACTGGTGCGATTTGGCGGTGGCAGCTATCCAAGGCCAGTCGAAAGAGCGCTCAAAGAGTCAATTTAGTCTTATCAGGAATGCTCACCTTGCACTGCGCCTCTGCAGCCATGCAGAGAAGCCACTAGCGAATTGGTTTCAGTGGGAATGGAGTGAGGAGAGACTTGCGCTTCTCTCCTGCATCTCAAACAGTTGGGCTATCTCATTAAACCCAGTTGTTTCTCTGACACTGCGGGCGATTCCTGTCATCTCACCCCTGGAGCCCTTTGTCTGTAGTCCTCTCGCTAGCTCAAACCTGTAATGCGGGAGTAAGACTGAGACGCTGTCGAACGGCAGCCTTTATCTGCAGATGGCTTCGTTTGCGCTGTAGGCAAATTGCAATTGTCTGTCACTGAAACTGCAAAAAACGAACTGGAAGTCTGTCATGGCTGCCTCATGATGACATTTAATAACTGTTCTCTGTTGCTAATTTGGCCAATACTAAGAGATTAAATATTCAATTAGTGCCTTTTTGTATTATCTCTATTTGTATGCATTTTTCATAATTTTAGCCACAGTGATTTAATTATGCTTTTGCTATTATAATTTTTATTTACATTTCTTAATTTTAATGAATTATTTTAAGTTTAATACTATAATATCATATTATATTTTTAATATATATCATTTATATACATTTTTAATATAATTTCAGGCATTTCTCCTGCCAATGTTTTCACTGGCCCGATGCTTTTGTTGCTGAATTGATTTACATTTTTATTGACTTTTTTTTTATTTAGTTGTTTTTATTCTATCGTTTTTTTACCACTTATTTTTATTGCATGTCTGTTAAATGTACTATTTATACTTGTATAGTATTTTTTATAAAAGTATCTATTTATTTTTTTTTACTGTAAATATTTCAAATACAATTTATTTTCATCATATGTTATCTTTACTAGAATATTAGCACAAAAAAGATGTAGGACAGTCATAAATTCAAAAACATCCACTAAAAAATAATGGCAAATAAGTCATGACATTTGTATTTTTATACATGTTATCAAACCTGTCTCTGTTTTTGCAATTTTTACACAACCTCAAATAATTTTACATAGCTGACAAGGAGAGTTGAAACCAAAAAGGACAAAGAGGAATGCAAGTCACACATCAAGCAGAGTCTGTAAACACCCACTAACATGTTTGTAAAGGGAGCTATTCATGTACTCAGTAAGTCTATGAAGGAAATGCTAGCTCTGCCTTTCCCTGGTAACTTTCACATGGATGCAATTGATGTGTAACATACAACATACTTTTTTTTTTTTTTTGCTGTCAGGGATGCCATTTGAAATTACCTTAAAAAGTACTGTGGTGGTGCCATGATTCAGTGATGGTAATGCCATGGCACATTGATACCCTGCTTCAGAGATCTGAATAATTATTACATTCATATATTCCATGTTTTTTCCTTTTGCTTTTGATATTTTTGGCCTTTAATTTCATGAGTAGGATCGGAGGAAGCAGACCCATGTGTAACGGAGCGTCACGGAACGAGTGCTATTCATCTTCATCCTTCCTCTTTCATTCCTGCTCTGTTTACTCGGGCAGAGAGCGAGCGATTCTATTATTATTCCTGTTTGTAACCTAGTGTTGAGCGATGCCATTAGGAGTCAGAGCGCTAGAAATATACTCGAGTATACAGCATTTATAAGATACGATTTTTTAAATCCAATAATCCTCATTCATGAGGGCTGTTACTGCAGATCTAGGTCACAAAGACCAATGGCTGAATGGAATTGTGATTTATGAAAGCACTGACTTCATGAAGCTCACATATAATGCAATGCAATGCAATACAGGTGGGAAAATTATGTATTAATGAATATTATGTAGATCTGTTATTATTATTATTAGAAACCAGTTCATTCAAGGTCAAGAGTATGTAGCATCTTTTAGTTGTAGACGGTGTGTTCTTGAGGTTTTGGATTGAAATCAATGGCTGAACACCTGCTGATGGTAAAATAACTCCATGTTCAATTTGGAAGAAAAGAGGATTGGATTTTTCTTTTGAATGACAGCTGAATTTATTCAATGAGGCTTTGAAAAGCAGCACTGTCTGGCTCATCTGCTCTCTCTGTGTGTATGTGAAGCTACAGTTATTGTGCTGTGGTAAGGGACTGTGCTTGAGTTGAATTTCTGACTATTAATGGTAGGGCTGCACGATATTGGTAAAAAATGGCATTGCGATATTTTATATTTCCACGATATATATTGCGATATTAGAACAATTTCCCCAGATGACTTGAATAGCTCTATTTGGAAAGAATGAATCATTCTAGAATGACTGGGGTGGTTTTTTCATGGAGTAAATCCGCATAGAAACTAATATTAATTGAATGTTTACTAATGTTGTTAACAGGTTATGTTAACAGGACGCAGCACATTAGTGGTGGTTGAGGAGAGTCCCCTTCCCCCTATAAAGCACTTTGAGTGCAGAGAAAAGTGCTATATAAATGTAATGAATTATTATTATTAATGTAGTTTACTAATAAATGTAACCTTATTGTGAAGTGTTTCTGATTTATGTATCTTCAGTTCAGTGTTGAATAGATCAGTTGTTTTAACCATTCATTAAAGTGAATCGGTTCAAACGAGTCATTAGTTCGGGAATCGGACGCGTCATTAACGGACCACGCCACACGTTGTGTGATTATCCAGGCAGGTTAGAACATCGCACAAGATTTATTTGTGTCAACACAGAAAACATTTCATCACTGGATAGCTTTTTTTTTATTATTCAAAGTGTGGTTTATGTAATGTCTGGATGTGGAACGGCAATTCACAACCAGAGGTAGTTCAGAAAAAAATAACTTGTCTTCCGACCATTTACCGTCATCTATTCTCAAAGATATTAGTCAACTCAAATCATTGATATGCGCGAGAACGGGAGAGAGATCAAGACAGTTTAAAGACGGTGAGACTGCACGCGCGACCGGGACTTTCACTTTCTCATTTAAACGAGCGCAGAAGTCACTCACTCATCGTCATCTGCATCACACATCATTCACCGGTCAAGCTTTGGCGGGACAAAAATGCGCTTTAGTAAGACTGACAGAAAATAACTCGCAAGTTCCAGTCTTCTTGCGCTTGATGTTTAAACTGACAGGACTTGCAAATTGATAAACGCACACTATGATGGTTAAACTTTGCATTTAATCCGCGAATCACAAGCCTTACGGGCCGGGGAGCTGCTGGCACGTAGCCTACTGATCACGAATCACGGATTAACTACGATATGAGTGACATCGCACATCCTTGCGATGTGACTATCGTGGATTCGCACATCGCGATATCGATGTTAAAGTGATACATCGTGCAGCCCTAATTAATGGGGTGTCTAAGGTGGTCTTGTCATTTGCCTGACAATCTCTCTTTTGGGCTTTACAAATAGTCAAGGACATTCATCTTGTTACATCTCAGGCTAGCCATTTCTACAGAGGCTATTTTGATTTCCTTTTCTTCTGACATTTAACTGTCAATATATCTTCGTCTTTGGTACCTCTGTTTACTTCCCCTAGTGCTTTGCTGTCTGTATCCCTCTGTTTATCTGTGTCTGAAGGAAAGTGGGATTGGGGAAGGGTGTTGCTAAGTGTCAAGGAGGATGAGGCAGATAATTGAGGCGACATGAGTCCAGGCATTTTGTTAAAAGCAGGACCATAACTGACAAATTGTGCAGCTAAACATTGTTTGACAACGGCAATGTTCAGTGGTGCAAACTACCCAGCTGTTTGTTTTGACATTACTTTCAATTGAAAATGTAATCTTTGCCATTGCCAATTATGGAACAATGGTATTTTTGTGAAGTGTTTTCTCAGGGTGTATTTGTTTGGATAAACACAAAATGCTGGAATTGCGACAACAGCCGTAGTAGTATTTCATGACTTTTTGCCTGTATTCCAGCATACCACTCTACTCTAAGGACATAATTTGTGTTCTTGGGTTGAAATTATTGCTTGTTTCTTATGTCCAGAGAAGGAATATTTGATACTATAGCATAAATATATTAAATTAATATTTAGGTGTGTTTTTTTTTTGACAACAATATTCCAAATTTGAACCTTTTCCCCCAAATGTCTTGAATCTAACGACAAGTTATGTTTGTTTCTCTTCAGGGCCGACACGTCAAAACGGGTCAACTGGCTGCTATCAAGTGCATGGATGTCACAGGGGTGAGTTTATATTCATTGTTCTTTCCATCTTGAGCTCTTATACTCTGAAGCTGTTGAGGTCTTTCGCAGACAATATGTCTAAACCTTGAGTGAGTCCTCGGCTAAGATCCGCAGGTTTATTTCAGGCTTAGTTGGTCTTATTTTTAACGTTTTATTAAATCCAGATATCCTCCATAGGCTTGGTTTTCTCCTCATTAGTTCTCTGGATGCTAAGGTAGACGTCGTCTTAATTACCTTTTAGCATCCAGCTTTATAATAAGGTAGCTTTACACAGCTGAATTAAGGCTGCTCTAAAGCAGCTCTGTGTCTGCTCAGAATTCTGGGTAAAGACGCAATAAAAGCAAACTTAAAATATAACGGGTTTGACCCAAATCAGCCCCTAGCATCAAAGGCGACTCTGATACTGTTTGGGTTCAGTGTGAATGAAGAGAACTTGTGCCGCTTTAAACTATCATTGTCGTGACAAACAAAAAGCATGCCTGTCGCGAGAATCAAGAAGAGGGAGACAAAATATATAGGCCTAGTTCCTTTATGTTTTAGCCAAATTCAAGGTGCTCTAAGCGATTAGGGGAGATACTGACCTTCATTCATAAAAATATTCCATTATTTGAAAGTCTTTATTCTACATTAATTTGGAGATTAACTGTGAAATGAATAGATTTATAAAATATATAAACTAAATGTATACACAAATGTATGTGTTTTTAATTGCAATTAATCAAGTAAAAACATTTTTTTATCAATTGACTGCACATATATATACATTTTATATATGTGTATGTATATATGTAAATGTGGTCATGGGTCATGTATGGCATTAATAATAAAGAAATTGCATTTAAAAAGCATTCAATTTAATTTGAGGATACCTGCAGAAATCCTGCCTGTATTAAATTAAACATAAAATATGATCGAGCATAACATTATGAACATTGAAAGGAACAGTAGCTCCTACAATACATTTTAACAGGCATAATAAGGCTAGGCATGAAAATAACTAAATAAAAATAAAATAAAATAAATAAGGAAATATTTATTTTCTAAGCCAAATAATTGTATTGAAATTCTTTTGGTTTCTCTGCCCAATTTAAATAAATAAATAAATAAATAAATAAAAAGTTAAATGCTATGAAAAAACAGGTATCGACAAGTACTAAAAATAAGTGTCGGTATCTGACTCATTCTGGAAAGTGGTAAGGATTTAAATGATACAAGTGAGTTTAGGCATCACAACATGCACTGTTTAAGAAATAGATATTCATTTTGAGTTTTTCTAAAGATTACGTTTAACAGTGTTATTAAATTGCTTTAACTTAACTTGAGAAAGCATTACATGACGGTAAATGTCAATTTAAAACAGGAAATAAACATGAACAATTACATTTCTGGCATCTACAATAACTATGAATTAAATCTCCAATTTCAGGCAATAAATATGGTACAGATGCTGTAGCATACATCTATAATAAATAATTGGTTTGAAATAGTTTTTTGTTGTGCAATCTCCTATAAAACAATTCTTAATCTTAGAAAACTCACGGAAATTCATTAGCCGAGTGGGAACCCCATCATCATTAGGATGGGTTGTTCCTGTAAATTACTATTTGACCTATAGTGAACGAGAGAGCAGATGAAGAGTTGTCATTATCTCAAATATGGAGCATCCAGCCTGTTCTTAAGAGATCATTGAGTTGCGGGTCCTGAGGGGATTCTAGAGGGACACTCCAGTCAAGATGTAATTCTTTGAGTCAAGAGCTAATCCTGTGCTCTCTACCCCCCTTCCCCCACTACTTCATGTAAAAGCACCTGCATCTGTAAGTGGGCCATCAGACCTTATTTTAGGTCACTAGAGTGATCCCACAGGCCCCAATCGTTACTAGAGAGTGGAATGTGAGCTATCCCATGATCCCCTGCTGCATGTGTCTTGACAGGAGGAAGAGGAGGAGATCAAAGCGGAGATCAACATGCTGAAGAAATACTCTCACCACAGGAACATCGCCACCTACTATGGTGCCTTCATTAAAAAGAACCCTCCCGGTGTGGACGACCAGCTGTGGGTGAGTACCGTGCCCCACTGTGCCAGTGGAAATAAAGAGTGTGTGTCCATCTGTGCCTCACACACACTGCCCTGTGTATACGTGGTCTTTTTTTGGACCCGTGGGGAAGTGTATGATAAATGGGCCTTGAATGAACATTGATGAACAGGAATCAAAGCACCGTTGTCTCGGCTACAGACTTGTTGTCATGGAGAGTTAATGGTGCTCTCTGCTGGGAAGAGTTAAGGTTGTAACTTTGTAAAGGCTGTAAAAGCGTTTTATTAGAAGAATTTCAATAACAGAATGTCTCTTGATTTTTATGTACTAATCACAGCGTTTCATCACAGTTGTGTGTAGAGCGTACCTAATGGTAATGGTTGACCATTGCAGGTTTCTATTTAGTGTGAATTTATAAACTAATTTATATGCACACATATTTTTAGTAAAATAATTAAACTTGCATTTTTAACAAGTGTAATTGAAAAAGGTTTTTATTATTAATTCCCCCCTTTAACAGCGTTTAATGAGTTTAGAAAGTTTTTAAAACTTCTTTTGTGTTAATAAGCATCTTATTCATAATTCTTACACATAAACAAGACATAATTTACCCTATTAGCCTATAGCCCAATTTTTCAAATATTGTTTTCCATTGTCAAGAATCACTGCTATAAATAATTCAATTAAATGTTGCAAATGAGACAAAAACAAACAAAAACGCTTATTTTACACTATATTCACTTAATTCATCCAGATTTATCTCAGTATTAAGGTCAGAGAGGCTGTCTTTGTGTCTGCTGTCTAGACTTATTCTTTCAGTCTCTCTTCTACTTTATTTCTCCTGTCCATATTTTCATTTCCTACCAACTTTTTTCCCCTCTCCGTCTTCAACCACATCCCTTCTCTTCCTCAGGTGAAAGACAGGACAGGTCTGATTGTGGCAGGGTAAATTGTGTTGTTTATCAGGGACACACAGGGGCACGCAGATGGAACTCTCCACCAATAAAGATAGACATCGCAGGAAATGAAGAGCATTTGTGACGCATCTCAGTGTCGAGTGGCAGCTCTTGAATAGGCAGACCTTTCAGATGAAGGGTGACATTCCCATTGCTGTAAGACTCGAGGGCCACAAACCCCTTCATTATTCCCTTTGACCTGCCAATCAAAATCAGAAAGACAGAGACTGAGAAAGAAGCTCTTGGCATGATCAAGTGACTGAAACCCACATTCAATTTTGGTCCTTCTCGTCAGGTAGTTGGCATGCATGTTTCTGGCACTCTGAGGTTGCATAAATACTTTCTATTTTACGATTCCTCGCACAGACTTGGCCTTAAAAGCAGTTAGCGCTATGAACTCTGAAGGAGTAATTTATAGGCATCAAGCTTAATTCAGTTTTGTCCAAGTGCACAAAGATTAGTTTGCAGCACATTGCACATTCTATTCAGGGCATTTTCATAAGGGCATACTATAGTAGCATACTTCCATAGGAAAAAATATACTATGGAAGTCAATGAGACCAGAAATTGTCTGGTTACTGATATTCTTCTAAATATAAAAAAAAATCGGCTGAATACATTCAAAAATGGTAAAACCCAACTGATTATCTCTGGGGGAGTGGTAAAATGAGCCTATTTCCAAAAAAAAGTGGAGTATCGCTTTAAGATTTTCAGGAAGGGAAAAAAAATCTCTCCATCCAAACTTTGAGGATACCGGGTGTTAGATTGGCACAGTCCATACACACAACGCTTTGGCGTGTTTCCCTCGCTCGAAAGCTTTCCAAACCTCCCGTGCCTAGTTACGGTTGCTAAGACATGATTGGCCAGTGGTGGTTTTCGGATGTGGCTTAGCGAAGGGTCAATTAAACAAGATAATTAAATGTTTATAGTCTGGAGAACCATGCCGCTGTGAATGACGCATCAAACAGTCCTACTGTATGCACACTTCTCTTTTTTGCTGGAAATGCATTTGTGCTCTATCACTAGTGGCTACGATTGAGTGTGAAAATAAGTCTGTGTCTTAAAATAGAGAAGCACCATAACCCAAAACACGGCCTCATCAGCAGTGCTTAATGATCTCATTCTTCCTCATTTATGGCATCCCAGACAGAAAAACAAGTTTCTTAGGATTCAGTATTAAAGAGGTCAAGCAGCACATGATGTGTCTTTATTTGTGTTGATGTGGTTTTCTATGTCATAAGTGGATTATGATTTGCTCGGAACTCCAGATTACTGAGCTTAACTTCAAATGTCCATGCACAGTGGATTTATCCTTGATTGAACTTCACAATTCTTAATGCAGACTGGTCTCAGAAGCAAATGTTTAGTTTCAGAGAAATGAATAATGTAAAGTGTTTCCTTATTTAACTGGAGGCCATTTCCAGAGGCAGCCAGCTTGAGTGGCTGTTGTGTGGTTGAGCACACATCTCTAGCATGGAGTATTTGAACCTGAGGGCTGTGCTCAAAGGCTTGTGACTAGACAGGACACTCTCCGCTGAAGTGCGATTAGAGGAGCTAGAAGCACAAGTCATTTCCAATTACAACAGAATAAGGCTAAATTGGAGGGTCTGATGTACATTTGTCTTGCTACATCTTGCAGCAATTTCCATATCCACAATTGGTGTATTGTGTACATTTGGTGTTGAGTAACAAACAAGGCTGCAAATTGGCATTTTGAAATATTGTTGCTGTTGCAGTAACTAGCTATTTTGTTGCAAGTAGCCTTGTAGCATCATTTGATAGTTAACAGTTCTACTGACTGGTCCGGAAGTCATTCATTTTCAATGGAAGCTGGCTTTTCTCAGCTGCAAGGAGTGTCAAATCCATTGGCGTCGCATTTTGGGGCGTTTTGAGCAATCAGAAAGTTGAAAGAAGCTCAAATTTATGGTAATGAGCTGTGACTCGGTTCAGCGGCAAGCTGCGCAAAACGGCAGCAACCAATCGGAATATAGACGTCTTTCACACTGGCTGATTCCGGAGAAACATGAATGTAAACTTTATTCGTTCCTACCAAAACATTAGTTCGGAGAAAATGGAAGAGAAGCTAATCATCGCCGTTTCCTACTGGTTTGGTATCATTTATGACATGCGTCATTAAACGTCATTAAGACGTTGTTTGCTTATAGGGACCGCATGAATGCAACTTTTATTTGAAATATTTACGAACGCTCGTTTTAAAGCGGGAATGCAATTAATTTGCTCACGGTGACACCGATTTGACCGCAGTAATAATAATAATAATATCTAACTATTTTTTCCCCGACCAAATGTGATCAAAGCGGTTATAAAAATGCTGTCGTTATAAAAGGATTCTTCAATGTATTGCTTGTTTTTCTTTTTATTACATTTCTTGTTGTGACACTTCTATTCTCCCTGCAATGTCAGAGCGCTCAAAGCGTGAACAAGCTTCCCAGTACTTTTTGACAAGCGTCCTTGACGGTGGCCAGAGCTTCGGCGGCGGTGTGAACGTACAGTAACTATTTTTTAAAGATTTTATTAGTTGCTTGTATCTTAGCTACCGTTTCATAATAGATTGAATAGTGTTTTTTTTTAAAACATATTTTTTATGTTAAATAATCAACACCCAGGTACACAAGGGTCCAGTCTATTTAATGTGCTGTATTTTTATTTTCATTTGCATCAAACTAAATATAGCTTGTACGCAGAGTAAATTCCATTAGTTAGGCGTTTAAATGTGTGTGGGTCACAATGTTTCTCAAAACAAATTTTCATAGATTTCTGTACTTGAACGGTGGATTGTGGTTGTTATTTGACAGTTGCCCTTTTCATGAGAACAAATCCTCTGTAAGAGTTCATTGCATCCACCAGGGAAAACAAACGGACAAAGATTAATGGGCAGTGATTAACTACTGTAACATGCCCCTGTAATATTGGCTTATTCGTATTACAGCATTATCAACTTTAGCATCTGTGGATTTACAAATCATTATGACTGCTGAAAAAAGAGATGAACTTTTGTTTCAATTAAATTTCCAAGGACGTTTCAGAAACTCAAATTGGATGTGGCAGTCACTCGGGTTCAAGTATTATCGTGTTCTTCGGCTCTTTCTCTTCATCTCATCATCATTCCGTGGTGTAAATTTCTCCTTTTTTAGTTTTAAAACCGAGACACCAGGCTTTCTAGGGAGCCTCAAGATATACTCAACATGTAAACTCAATTTCTTTAATATGTCCCCATTTCAACAGTCATTTTCATGTTTCCCTCAATTTTAAAGCAGAAGCGTGACAAATCTTGCTTTATAACTCAGGGCCATTCTTACCTCCAAATATTTTAGTGCTCCTCTTTTTATGTGTACATCTACTAAACACTGCTTTTTGTTTTGTTGTTTTGTGTGGTCAGACAAGACATGCACTTCAAGATTTAAGTGTGATTTCACATCAGATTTTAAAGTGAAAGTCCCCGCTGATCTCCTCTCCAGCAAGTTTCATTCTTGCAGCCAAATTAGGTCCAATTAAACCTGAACGATGCCTCCTTTTAACACTGCACATCCTGGGTCTGAGAGACACGGGACATTAGGAGAGGAAATGATCAGATCTTCTGCGCATGCCATGACGATGGTGACAGGCATATCCTCCTGTCTGCTACATTTATCCCAGCATCCACATGCATATTAATGGACAGCTTTCTCTCTCTCTCTCTGTCTCTACTTCTGCCTCTGCCTGCGGTTGAGCAGTGCTCAAAGATTTATGCCCTCCATTTGAATGTCCCTACTTGGGTGTTTGTGTTGAATGCTGCAATATTTATCATGTTATTTTAATGATCTGAGGGACTTTCCTCTCTAAATATATTATTAATATATAATAAAATCCACCCAGAGGGTCGTGAAACCGGCTGATTAAAGTAGGAGATCCCTATTGTGCGGTTTGTTTGTTCGGGTTTTGTTTGTGATGGTATGCAGTTTAGGTGGGTTGTTCTAATATATTTTTGATAAGCAAATGGAAAACTGCACAAACATGATATTCAGGATAGTATTATTCCTCCTTGATGTGTTTTATCCAGCTGATGTGGGCGTTGGCATGTAGAAGGGTAGAGAAAAAAAATGAAGTACACCAACATATTACAAAAAAAAAAAAAAAGATTTGTCAAATTTGATTTCATGCCAACTTTAAAAAGAATAGAATTCAAGCTATGTGACTTCACAGATTTGGGTTTTTTTTTTCGTTTTAGGTCTCATTTGTTGAATCTTTTTGTTCATACAAATATTTACACATAGTAAGAAATTTGCTGGAAAAAAAGCAGTGGAAAGTGGGAGGATGTTTCTTTTTTTGCGGAGTATACGGTTTATGACCTCAAAGCAATCAGAAATAGACTAAAATTTAATGGTCTTTAAGGGACTGTGTGAAAGATATATAAAAAATTGATTTATAGTAAGTGACTTGCTGTCTCTTTTACAGCTGGTGATGGAGTTCTGTGGTGCGGGCTCAGTGACAGACCTGATCAAGAACACCAAGGGCAACTCGCTGAGGGAAGACTGGACCGCCTACATTTGTAGAGAGATCCTCAGGGTAATAGCTCAAGTCACTGTGCTTTATTCACCGTCTTCCCTGCTGGGAAAATCAGCTTCAAACCAACTTTGGGAACATGCTTACTGTTTTAGGTGGTTTACCAGTCCAAACTAACTTGGCTAAGGCAGTTTACCAGGTCCACGGGCTGATATTCCACCTGGTCAACCACATAGACTAGATAATGACCATAGATCACCACTTTTGAATAGGATAGTTGGAATTTCGCTGAACAAAATAGAGGAATTTTTTTATTTTTGTATAATTCATTTGATTTATATTGTATATAATTATAGAACCATACATTTCATCTGCTGAGTTCAGAGTGTATTTCAGCACTGTAATCAAATACACTACAATTAAAACCTTTACTTTTTAACTACTGTAAAAAATAAAGTGGGTGCAACTTCCGGTTAGGTGGCGTAAGTAGCACATCAATGGTATTTTGTGTCATTTAGCGGAGAGGCTAGGTGTTTTTCATATGATGTTTTACTATTTAAACTAAGTCGCAAACCTTATATGAAAGATGTCGTTACGGAGCTCAGGGACCACATGTGCTTTTCGCCGTTGTACATAGGCCTATAACCGGACTAAACTAATTCAGAGGCAAATTTTACTCTTCAAGAATCTTGGACTGAATATTTTAAGTAAAAGCTACTGTGAAGCAACATATTCTGAACTTGAATGACACACGGTAAACATTTCATAATAAATATATATATATATATATATATATTAGGGCTGTAACGTGTTATTACTTATGCTATTACTTCAGTGACGAATTGAAATGTTTTCCTTACTGGATTTGGCTGTGTAGTAACAGTGCTGCTTGATTAAGATCGGCTCGCGCTGCATTGGTCCAAACTGATAAACGTCCGTCTATTTTTGTATTTTCATTGCATTTTTAATTGATAAAAAGATACTTTTCAGTATAAATATTAATCGATAAATCGGTTAATCGATAGTCGAATGAATGAATGAGTGTCACGTCTCGCCTGTTTACTTCGAACCAGAAGATGCGCCCACTTTTGACGCAAGGCCTCATGGGATGTTGGAAACTTGTGGATATGGTATGCATTCAAAAGACTTCATAGAGCATGAATGATTTTGTGCTCTACAGTAAAAAATAACATTGCTGGTTTGAAACTACTTGAGGATCTGAAAATAATAGTAAAGATTTTCTGTCAAAAGTTTTTGTCAACTATTCTTTTAAGGCATACTTAATGCATGGATGTCATTGCATTAGACACAATATCAAACCAAGTGACATTTATTTGTTTTTGTAAAACTAAATGTGAAACCTATTTATAGTTAATTGATGGTACTCATTCACAGCTTGTGAATGAAGGATTCTGCCATTCTACTATCTATCATTCTACTACTATTTCTGCATTTTCTCTCTTAATTCATGTTTGTCTCTCTGCCAGGGGCTCACTCATCTCCACCATCACAAAGTCATCCACAGGGACATCAAAGGCCAGAATGTGCTGCTAACGGAGAACGCTGAGGTCAAACTAGGTAAGCGTGCAGCCCTGAGGCTCAGATAACTTTGCATAGCATTTACAGTCCTCTCTGTGACTGCAGAGGAGGTTTCAAAGCAAAGGAATGCGAGAGGAACACACCCCTGCAATGCTAATGCGCTGTTGTCCTTTAGCGGCGCCCCCTTTTAAAACTCCGTGAGGAAATTATCATTGACTGAGACAAAGTAGGGTGGATCAGAGGTAAATCAATTTAGCCAGTGTGGGCTAAATAATTGATCATTCTTTAGTTGACAGTCGCTTCTCTGGCAGATTTCCTCAATATGCTCAAGGCTGAATGTTAAAAGTTTGGACTTGTGAAAGGCGCTTTTCAAAACAATTTTTTGTTTGTTTTTCGGTCTCCCTCTGCCCTGAGTACATTTGCTTTTATCTCATTACATCTTCATTTGCAATGTGAGGAGAGGGCAATTACCTGAAAGCACAGGCATTTGCATATATTGGTTCAATTTAGCATACCTAGTTAAAGGCTTTTTTTTCTTTGCATGATTGGGTTTATAGGGTGCAATATAACATGTATTTGTGGTTTTTCTTTTGTTTAAAAAATTTATTTTTCATAAATTTCACCTTTATTGTAAGCCGCTTTATCCTCTGTCATTTGAACGACCTGTTGACGTCCTGGTTCTATGAAACCACTCCCTCAGAAACAGGCAATTGGGCTCAGATTGGTTAGTTTGGGCCAGTGTGTTGTAATTGGCTAAACTGCGTAGTGCACGTTATTTGGATAATTTTTTTTCTTCTTTTTTATTTTTTTCTGGTACATAAAAGACTAGGAAAAAGCACTTGTTTGTATGCCTGTAACTCGAGAAGTATTAAAGATATATATACCCTTGTTGATTCTGGTTCTTAGCAAACCTTTCTTTTATCTTAAGCCCTATATAATTCAATCCCAGAGATATGGAGATCTTAATGCGGCTCTGAGTAATTGATCAATTATGCACATTTTTATGGGTCAGAAACCAAATGTTGGTCACTTTTCATTTAGCTGATTCTGTTTAAAAGGGAATGTCTGAAGAACAAATGATACTGAAACTAGAAATTTTTACTACAAGATGTCCTTTCACTTGTCAGAACAAAGATGTTTTTTAACACCTGGTTAGATCACTGATCAGACTGTTTCCTCTCTTTCTTTTTCATCTGAACCCCAGTGGACTTCGGTGTGAGTGCACAGCTGGACCGCACCGTGAGCCGCAGGAACACTTTCATCGGCACCCCCTATTGGATGGCACCAGAGGTCATTGCTTGTGATGAGAATCCTGAGGCCACATACGACTATAAGGTAAGCTTTCCTCTCTCAGACATGTATAATCTGTATCATATGTACTACATGGTCTTCTTGAAGTGATAGTCAAGTGTCTCACATCTTGAAAAAGTATACATAAATGCATTTCGGACATGGCTGCTGCTCCTCTATAACAGCAAAACAAAAGCGCTCTTATTTCGAATTGGTCTACAGAGATTTAGCTGGTCGGAGAGTATTGATCACGGGTCCTCAATTTACTCAATACACATGTGAGCATATGCAATCAAAATCAAATAAAACTCTCCTTGGATACAATTTGGTCACTATCCACGAATCACTCAGGCTGATACGGTGAGCCGTGCCACGGCTGGCGGTGTTGATAATGTCACGGTAATCGGATACGCAAGAGTTCCTCCCCTTCCCCGCCCAG
Organism: Cyprinella venusta; assembly: GCA_038021265.1. Lineage (NCBI taxonomy): Eukaryota > Metazoa > Chordata > Actinopteri > Cypriniformes > Leuciscidae > Cyprinella > Cyprinella venusta. The sequence continues at coordinate 25,661,584 of CM075870.1, read as the reverse complement.
AGAAATATTGGCCTGTTTCTTTCTAGCATTATGCTTAAGTCCATGTCAATGCATGTTTAAGAATTCATCATTTAGTTGATGAAAAAGTTAGTTAAAAGCTCAGACAAATGTAAAGTAAGCGATTTTATTGGAGTATCAAATGTCATCTGTGTGCAATGGTTTTACTCACTGCTGCTTTGCATTCATAATGTTATATCAAATTGCAGTCAAATATCAGAGACTTGATGCTCAGCACCACTGATAAAAGTCTGAACTGTATTGGGTTCAGAAATGTGATGTTCCTGTTCATGGCAGGTGCTTTGGATAAGAAATTAAGGTAACGCTTCCTTTTACAGTCCAGTTACCCATGTAAATACTATGTACTTATTTTAGTAACTACAATTACTGGGTAGTAACTAGTACTAACCCTGAACCTACCCCTAAACCTACCCCTGCTCCATGTATTTACCTTATATTAGCCAGTACTTTCTATGTAAGTACAATGTAATTACTGTACTGTAAAAGGAAGCGTTCCCGAAATTTACAGCAGTGTGTGCAATGTAATTACATTCAAATGTTTATTTTATTACATTTACTTTTTACTTTCAACGTTTTTAGTTTTTACTTTCAGTCTCAACACTGATCATCACTGCATGAAAATCAATGTTTTTGCATGCCGTGTCTCACCTTTAATACACACGATGTGGACAAATCATTCAACAGGTTCCACTTTTCACAATACTGTTTGTATTGTACACCTTACAAATTATAGTTCCAGAGAAACTGACAGGCAGCCAGACTTCCATAGAAGAGAAACTAAAGATGGCCCTTGTGGTTACATTTGTCTGTAGGGAAAACAATAAAGAAGGGAATCTGGGATGGGCGAGTCACTGTGATTCTAAAGTAAACTATGAATACTTGAGTCATATCTCATCCTTTGCTTGGATTAATTAGTCATTTATAGCTGATATCTACACATGTGAACGGGGTCAGGAGTGAGTGAGTTGAGTAGAGCCTCCCCCAACACAATGGGCTGTCTGATTTGTTCTATATTTACTCAAAGCCAAGTTAATATTAATGTCAGTTTAATGTGAAGAAAATGTGTAACTGATATTACATTAGCAACTACCATGAAGTTGTAGAGCTGCATAATCTTACATAAGGACCAGAACATTATTGCAGTGTATTTTAGCAGACTTTTTTTGTTATGTCTTGTGCATTTATTTTGTAACAGCTGTAAAGATCCAAAGTAAGACTTGATGGCCTGACATGCTGTGTGATTTATATGATTAGAAAAAAAAGCCCTCATAAAGGTAAACAAAATTTGTGACACTTCTTTTGACAGGTTAAGAGCGTATTGTGTCGTACAACACCTTTAATGGTGGTAATACAGTACCGCTCAAGCTTCAGTTGAGGGTGTATTCATGTTTAGGACCTCTAATGTAAATGTATGAGCTGTTTGAGCAACATTGGTGGGATTGTGGTTATTGTCAACACCCTTAATCAAACTGATGAGATGTTTACTGTAGATGAGGGTGTTAAATTTTTAAGACCTGTTTTGACAAGTCTGAACGCGAGATCGGAGGGGAGAAAAAAATTATATGATAGCTATCTAACACAAACCATGGGAAAATATAGCTCTGAGATATTAAAATAAAAAGAAAATATTATCTGTGAGATGTTTTCTAGCCAACACTGATTTAGAAAACAGTAGTTTATTAATAAACAATTAAAAATCACTGTTATTTTCAGGCACAGTAGCCTGTAAATCACCTATTGCCTAAATCCACTCTCTCTGTATGGTTCCAGAGACATGGCTCTTCTCATTCAGCACTGCTAGAAAAATATAATTTCGGGTTTGGCCTTAGAAAACCAGTAAAATCTTTTTTTTTTTTTTCTCCCATATTAATTTGTGAATATTTTAAATGTTTAATAAAGGGGCAAAAAGTCATAAAGAAAAATCTGATAATACTTCTGTTAATTTTTTTTGCGCAGCATTTGGTGTGCCTACAGTTCAAATACAAATTTTGGTATTCAACTTTGCGTTTTAAAAACACAACAACATTCATTTTTCAATTACGAGTTAAAAGGAAAAACGAATGGACGCAAAAGTACACGCACCAATGGGAAATTTTAAAGCTTGTTAATGATTAACTTTAAACCTATTGGAAGCGTAAGTACTGAAGTACCTTTTTTTCTTTTTAGTTTGAATAAAGAGTGTCAGTCTTTCATAATCAACTGTTGTTGTGGACTATATACTGGAGAAGTATTTGTTCTCCATTGGAGTGAGATGTTTTTAGGTGGCTAATTGAGCAAAGTGCTTCCATATATTTTATTATTAGTATCAGTTCAAGAATAAAATAAAAATATCGTATTGATATCTGTATTGGCAAATAGCCAAAGCTGCAGTATCGGTATCAGAAGTGAAAAAGTGGTATTGTTACATCCTTAATATTTTGTTTCTTTGTCTTTTGTATTGTCTTTGTATTGTGTTTCACTTGTAATCTAAATAATATAAAAACCAGTTGAATGAGAACAGTCAAGAAGATAACATGGGACAGACCTAATTTACACCGTTGGCGATGAATTTAAATCTAGCAAACGTTTTACTAGTTTAATTGTATGTTATCTAATATCTCTATGCTTTTTTCTATAAAGTCTTGAGGTTTTTTTTTGTGTCCTGTCTTAAGTGAAGTTTCCTCTCTCTCTCTTTCAGAGTGACCTGTGGTCATTGGGAATCACAGCCATTGAAATGGCTGAAGGAGCCCCACGTAAGTAAAACGATTCGGGTTTACGTATATTATCATAGCAGAGCTATATGCCACACAAAGCTACATAAGACAGTGCTACTTCATTTTGCAAAGCGTAAGGGCATAAAAGCAGAATCCTCACTTGAATTTCTACTAAAAATAACTTTTATTAAATATCCCTGAAGCAATGCAAACATTGAATTAAATACTTAAAAATACTTTATTTTAATTTAAAACTTGATGGATTCAAGCCAACGCGTGTCAACAAGAAACAGACTGTGTGCTGAATATTGTTGCATTTTGGCATTGGCTGAAGCATATGTGAAGGTCACAGACGTCTTCCTTGCATCTGTTAGATATATAAGACTCGTTCTTTGCTCTGGCCTCTGCGGTCAGTGTCTGGACCAGCCACGTGAGCTGCTCTCAGTGGAAGGCTGTCTCACAGATGGCTGAGCAGTGATGGATCGGCAAAGGGCAGACAGACTGTAGTGATCTTGTCCTGGCTGGAGAGGGGAATAATCCTGTAGGAAGGTACCCTGGCAGGGTGGTACTGCTATGGCCAGGGGACAGAAAGATGCTGGGCAGTGCATTTGAGGACAGATCTGCCTTTTTTTTATGTAGTCCATTGGTGAGATGACTCCCCTTTGTGACTGCTGACAACAAATGAAAATGTGTGTGTTTGTGCATGTATTTTTGTTGGCACTGGCATATTGGCCCTCGGTATGTAGCAACAGATCTGTGTCCAAAAGTGACATTGCTGGTCAAACTAGCTAAGCTCGACTGTCCTCTAGTTTGGAATCAGCTTGCCAACCCTGCTGCCAGGCTGAAAGTCATTGTACCCTCAAACCGTGACCATTCAGTGCTGGGAAGTTGCTTGCACTTGCCAAAGTAGTCTATTACTGTTACAGCCACACAATCCTATTCCAGAGTTGATATTAGCTTCATATTTAGTTGATTTGTTGAAAGCTAGCTGTTGGACATCATTCACAAGAATGATGAATTGAGTTTTTAAGAGAGAGTAATAAACCGAAATCTGCATTCTACTTTTCTGTTTTAGCTTTAAAGAGTACATTACAACATATAAACAAACTCATGGATGTTTGTTCTGTCAGTTAGATTGAGATGTGCTGGACAGTGTTAGTCAGCACAACACATCCAGTGTTAACGTTCTCCTTTCTTTATCCACAGCCCTTTGTGACATGCACCCAATGAGAGCCCTGTTTCTGATCCCTAGAAACCCGGCTCCCAGGCTCAAGTCCAAGAAGTGGTGAGTGCCCCTTTTTTTCCCCCCACAAAGGTCACAAGAACAGACCCCCAGTCCAGAGCTTTGTCCAATCTTCTATTAATCAAAAAGTCATCCAAAAATCAAATGAAGATCATTTTTCACATGCAAATCTTCATTTGGTATGTCGGTATATTCAAGCACAAAAACCTTGAGAAAGCTTGCTTGTCACTCTTGAGTAGACATACAGGTTTTTGTTTGTTATCTGGGAGTCTACTCTGCAACTGATATTACTTGATTCTTAAACGTGTGAACAAACTGCCTGTAAATGCACGCCCATATCGGTTGTTCTTACCAGATGCTTGATAGACAAAACAAGGAGAGACAAATAAAAACAAGATAAGCCTGCAGCTGTCCCCTCAAGCTCTACCTCATATCTGCAGGTCTAAAAAGTTCCAGTCATTTATTGAGAGCTGTCTGGTGAAGAATCACAACCAGAGGCCCAGCACAGAGACCCTCATCAAACATGCCTTCATTCGAGAACTGTCCAATGAGAGGCAAATCCGCATCCAGCTCAAAGACCACATCGACCGAACCAAGAAGAAGAGAGGCGAGAGAGGTGAGCCTTATCAGATATATTAGACATGTCTCGCTTTGTGTGTTACTCGTGTCAAAACAAATGACCTTCTTGCACCATGAAGATGGAAACGGGCATGTGCAGCACAGAGCTGAGGAAAATTCCCTCATCAGACACTTTATCTCTGCTGAGTTTGACATTTAGCATTTATCACATAACACATGACCTCCATTCCTCATTTTCCATTTAGCTTGCCTTTTCCCCCTTAGAGCCCCTTAAATTGCTGAAGCAGTTATTGAATGAGTTTAGCAATACTGCCCTTCTCCAAATGGCCATTTTGACTTTCTCAAAATATAGGTTGAAAATGAAGGATGTTGGTGTGCTGTTATGAATGATTGGGCATGTTTGGGCATGTTAGTAGATTAGAGTGTAAAAAATTATATACATTTTAAAGAAATTAATTATTTTATCCATGAATTAAACGAAGCAAAACTGACAGTAAAGAGAATTATAATGTTTAAAAATATATATTTTTAATTATTTTATATTTTATTCTCAAAAGTATTAAGCACCACAACTGTTTTTACCATTTTTTGAGCACCAAATCAACATATTGGGATGATTTCTGAAGGATCATGGAGTAATGATGCTGAAAATTCAGCTTTATCATCACAGGGGAAAAAAAAAACACATTGAGATATATTAAAAATAGAAAACAGTTATTTTAAATCGTAATATTTTTTAAATTAGTGTTTATAAACGATATTAGTCCAAATAAATATTTAAGACTTCTATCAGAAACATTAAAAAGTCTTACAGACCATACAAAGGCCTCAAAACACATTTAGACAATTTCGCATGGATAATCTGCTTACATTTTATTTTAGAAACAAAATATGAAGCCAACTTAATATATATTAGCAAAATTGAGACACAACCAGAAAGTGTTATTTTTAGTAATCTGAAACCTAATAAAGTTCCATTTGCGGATTGTTATTCTTCTTTGTATAAATACCATATGAAGAAAATGGTGGAATATCCCTTTTTTTCTCTTAAAGGTATTGCAGTACAGCTAATGTAATTCTAAATGTCAGAGAGAGAGTGGATAATGGTCATTAAATCTAAATTCTGTTTGTGACTGGTGCTAGAAACCTTAAACCTCACGAGTGCACCTCAGGGAAAAGCTACATAATCATAGAAAATTGGCCTTTTTAAAGCAGACAGATGCTTTAAGGACACAGAATGTCATAGTACCTGATGGGGATCCCATTAGGAAGGGCTTTGCATGTCTGAAATGTGACGGGACATTTTCACCCCCGCAGATGAGACTGAGTACGAGTACAGTGGGAGTGAAGAGGAGGAGGAGGAGCATGACATGGGAGAACCCAGGTACAACCTCCATGAGGTGTTTTGGGTTGGGTTTTCCAGTGGGCATATAATTAGGAGGGAACTGGATGTTTGTATACATTGTATGGGACAAAACTAATCGAAACTTCCAATGATCCGTCCCCATACAGCTCCATCATCAACATACCAGGAGAGTCCACTCTAAGGCGGGATTTCCTACGCCTGCAGCTGGCCAATAAGGAACGATCAGAGGCCCTGCGCAGACAGCAGCTGGAACAACAGCAGAACGAAGGACACAAGCACCAGTTACTGGCAGAGAGACAGAAACGCATCGAGGAACAAAAGGAACAGAGGCGCAGGCTTGAAGAGGTATGCTCATAGTGTGTGTAAGACAAACTTGAGTTTCCCATAACCGTCTGGGTTTACACCAGCTGTTGTCTCATGGTACAGGACTCATTATAGGTTAAACTTTTGCTGCTCTGAGCTCATGAATGGCACTTTTGATATTATAAATCCATGAATGAGCCTCTTAGCATTTATTTACTTAGACCTGCTCAGTAATGTAAGATGTCTATTTAAATGGAGAACATCCAGTTTATCTGATATTCACACAAAAACACAGACCAGCATTACTTTCCCAGAGCAACAATCCTACAAGTGTTGTCTTTAACACCAGGCTCAGAGTAGCTAAGTTAAAGCTGGGGTAGGTAACTTTTGTCAAAAATATTTTTTAACATATTTGATAAAACTGTCATTATGTCCTGACAGTAGAATAAGAGAACGCGTTCGCGTCGCGGTCTCGCGCTGTGCAAGAGAGGGGTGTGATCAGCGCGTACAAGAGCGTGATTGACACTTCTAAGACATTCCTCCTGGCTCTGATTGGTTGTTCCTTGACGGGAGCGTAAATTTCTGCAAATGACAATAGGACCACTGGGAGGAGCCAGAGGAGCTTGATTTTTATAAAGATTATCCGTCTCATATTCTACTGTCAGGACATAATGACAGTTTTATCAGATATGTTAAAAAATATTTTTGACAAAAGTTACCTACCCCAGCTTTAAGGAACTGATGCATTATGGGAAGCAGGAAACGCAACATTCTAATGATAAGCTAAGTTTTCTTTTCCATTTCAATGAATTTCTGAAACTGTTCACTGCATTATTGGTCTAATTTGTTCACAGTATTCCTCATTGGGAATTTTACATTTGAAATATTTTAGTAATAGATATGAAAGTAAATTCAATGTATCTGTGCTTATAAATTAATACTGACCATCATCACTTCCTTGTGTTAGAATAATTAAAAACAGTTTTGCGAAAACAATTTTTTATACTGATTTAATTTATAGAATTTATCTTATTTTGCTGATAGGAGGATCTATTTCTTTTAAGACAATTTGGCGCAAACACAAATATTGAAATGTACCTGGATTTATCAACAGGCAAAATATTTTGGGTTTTTTTTCTTGGCTATGTCACCTAGCTCTAATTTGCTGGTGTGGATAATGAAGGGCATCAGCTGGTCTGGCTGAATTGGCAATTTAATATCCCAATAGCATCACACATTAACAAAGGACACACTCCAATTGAGTTTTACTAGAGCCTCACTACATATTAAACCAGAGGGCATCGAAGGGGAAATACTGTTTTTCAGCTTCTTCAATGTTGCTATGTAAAGACTTGCTTGATTGATTGTGTGTGTATGTGTGTGTCTTACAGCAACAGCGGCGTGAGCGTGAGCTCAGGAAGCAGCAAGAACGAGACAGGCATCGCTTTGAGGAGCAGGCCCGTCGAGAGGAGGAGAGGAGACAGGCCGAAAGGGAGCAGGTACTCAAGCTGTTTTCCCACTGCACTGTTCCGGTTATACCGCTGGAAACCAACTACACACTCAATTAATGAAAGTTAATTGTTAAAGTTACCCTGTGAATGGCTCCGTAACGGAAAGGTTCTGCGGAGAGCCAGATAAGACACGGGAAATGAGTGCACAGCTTTTCTCTTTATCTGCTCCAAGTTGATTGACCATCTAACACCCTTAACTGGGAATTGCGTGTGTGACCTTGAACCATTCCCCTCGCACATCTCATGATGTATGAAGGGATGGCTGCGTCACTGACTTGATAAATGGATGCGAATATCTTAGTCGTTTTCATTCGTGTGGGTGAGGTTAATTACCTTGCTGAGTTGTCCATGTTTCTAAGAATGGCTCGGTTAATGCCCGCTGTTTTCCAGAGCTCTGACCCGCACGCTCTCGCTCACACACTGCTCACACTAAAAAGGTTTTTCCATCATCATCATCTCCTCACGGTTGCTTTTGAGGACATGGCGATTACACTCCCCTCTGACTGCTCTCGCTATCGATGTTCTCTCCCACTTATTTTTGTCCTCACAGGCACACTGCTTCAGGTGTGCTGATGTATGAACTCCCAGTGGGCTCTTACTTTCCCTCTCCACACATTCACACCCTCCCTTCATCAAAAAAAAATGCCATCAAATTGTGTACCTGATATTTCACTTCATATTTTTCCACACCTCTTCTTTTCTGGCTAAGAAATTATCTATCATTCTAGCAATTGTACTAGTTATCGTTTTTCTATCTATGGTCTAGCTAGCTATCAGTCTATCAATTAATCATTTTAGCTAAGGTTTTATCTAGCTATCATTTAACCTAGCTAGCTATTGTTCTATCTATGGATGTAGCTAGCTAGCTGTGATTTTTATCCCTCTGTTGTTCTATGGTTCTTGCTAGCTAGTTAACTAGCTTTCGTTCTATCACTGTGAAAATTGTGTACTGTAGGTACTACATTTAGTGCGAAACTTTCTTCTCGGCCATTTGAAAGGCTATTTAGTATTAATGTGTTTAGTGAGAGTGAAATTCGGATGCACTACATTCGCCATGTAACCCAACTGTGGTCTTATGGGACTAAGTATCCATCAGATGCGCACTTGTAATATCGAATACTATGAATTCAGTTTTATGAATACTATGCTTTTTGGAAATAGGCATATTTGAATGCAGGACAAGTGTCTGTTGTTTATACTAATGTCTTTATGGCTAGCTATCTGTCATTCTGTTCTTTTCATCTCACACTTCTTTATCATTTTATGTGATATTCCACTGTCACACTTTCATACTGAATCCTGTAGAAACTGTGATAAACTCAGTCTTCTCTGTTTTCCTGTCTTCCTTTCTCTTGCGTCGTGGCGGGTCTGTAGGAGTATATCCGTCGTCAGTTGGAGGAGGAACAGAGACAGCTCGAGATTCTCCAGCAACAGCTCTTGCAAGAGCAGGCGCTCCTACTGGTAACAGAGAAGACACTCGCCTTGCTGTCGCCCTAAACCCTGTCCCTCCTCTCCCTTGACCCGCCGCTGCGCCGACCCAAATATATCTCTGTTTATTCCTTTTGTGCTTGCAGAATCACAATTATGTTTTATTTTGGATTGGTTTTTGTTTTTGCCTGTAATATGTGAGAAATAGCAGGTTTTAGAAGGACAAGAACAACAATCTTATCCATTCCATTGGCCAAAAGTTCTGGGAAATCATCGTTCGAGAAGCCACTTGTGTCTCTACTGTGCCACTGTTCATGCTGTATATGTTCATACTGTACATGCATCACTTAAATAGAGATTAATTAAAATGTTAACATATTAATCAGTGATATATTGTGTATTTGTAATGAAATTTTAATCTACACAATAATGCTGGAAGTCCTTTTTATTGCTATAACTGTTGTACTGTCCCAACAGACGCACAAAACAAATGACAGCAGAGCTTTTTTTTATCCTTAGCAAATTAAAACATTTGTTCCTGTGAAATCCCATGCTTTGATGCTTTTTAAGTGAAACCAAGAAAGGTGTAGACCAGAGCAAGTCTTCCCTACTTTCTCTGCTCTCGTGGGAGTTTTGATGTGTAGAGGAGGCCAGAAAGATGCAATAAAACTTGCTTTTCATTGAAGCCACTAGGGTAGACCGAGGAGAAAAGAGAATGATAAAAGACTGCAAAACTGCACAGAGGACTTTGTTTAAGGTAGCTCTGTTATGTAACTTTTTTGAGAGGAGTCTAGAGGATACTTGAAACCTTTTTTTTTTTTTTATCTGTAGCTGGTCTCATACCATCCCAGATCTCTGCCTTCAAGGCAGAGCATATGCCTGGCATTGAATGGTGGTTCACCTGGATTTTGTGTGCTCCCATTTGTCCTGAGCAACGTATACCTCTTGTGACCCAGCATGCGCATGTTTTTGTGTGTTTGTGTGCCAGTGTATGATCATTGTGTTGCAAAGCTCTCTTTATGTGACATCACACAGTTATTTAAACTATCATCCTCTCTCTGTGTCTTCAGGAGTATAAACGTAAACAGCTTGAGGAACAGAGACAGGCAGAGAGATTGCAAAGACAGCTCCATCAGGAGAGGGCTTACCTCGTCTCTCTCCAACAACAGCAACAAGACTCCAGACCTGCAGAGAAGAAGCAACTCTACCACTACAAAGATGCCGTCAACCCCAGCGACAAACCTAACTGGGCCAAAGAGGTGGGAAAATCGGAAATTAGACTGAATTTGTTCTTTTTCCAGCATCGCAGCACTGTGTTACTCCAGGGATGATGTGATTTAAAGTTCTTGCATGCAGATCTTAGTTTTTGTCCTAACCAGCTGTGACCATGACAACCAACATGTACCAGTAAGTTGCATACTCTCTAGCACCGCCCTCAATGAAATCTGATTGGTCCGAAATCCTGCTCTTAATAACTGTACATTAAACAGCAAATATGTTCTTATTGACTTCATGTCACACACTGTTTCACGTACTGTGCAGACAAACAAATTGCTTGTCACTGGAAACGCACTGTGCCTGGTTAGGAAACTGTGTTGCACTGCAGAAATGTTTTCCAGCACACTTTTCAGGGTCAGCAGCCTGGAAACTTTTACTGAGTCTTAGACTACTAATGCTGATTCAGCGAAATGAAACTGGACAGATTAACTCTCTTGATTTATCCTAGAATATCAGCAAAATGGCCAGCACAGTCTTCAGTCTTTTTAGAACAATATATATATATTGGAGGAATATATATATATATATATACTGAAGGAAATACTATTTAGTGTCTTTGTAATCTGGACTCTTTTCTTTTGATCTACAGTCATCATCGTTCTGAATTTGTCTTTACTTTCCTAGGCCAAGCACACACTACAAGATAGTAGACTGTTTCACAAACTAGTAATCACAGATCACAAAATGTGTTTTCACACAAGCGTACACGCATATTAAAGTCATTGTGCAGAATGTGCATGCACATACACATGCGTGCACACAAAAAATTTCTTCCCTAGTTTCCTAAAGTAGTTGTCTGATAAATCTGGCATTGTGTACTACAATGAATGTTTTGGTCCTATTTTTAGTCGCTTCGGATAAGTGTCTGCAAAATGCATAAATGCAAAATTAAAGGCAGTAGTTTGGTGCCAATTTTTAAAGGTTTTAAACAATAAATAAATTGTTTTTGAGAAGTGTGATGAGATAAAGACTGAATTTTATAATATCTATTATATAATTGTTTAATTTTGTATGGTCATTACACCCTCATTATATTTTGTCATGTTTAAATAACGTGATACGTGCTGTTTAACTGAACACTCTTCGGCTGCCGAAGTGGAATGAAAACGGTCAGAAGACAGACCAACATACAGTACAAAAAGTTGTATGCTGATATCATTAAGGGTCCACAATGTGAAAAAAAAAATCCTGAGTAGTGTTTTTTTGTTTGTTGGAAAAAGTAAGTGAATTTGTGAGTGAGTTGTTTAGACTACTCTATAAAACTCACTAGTATCAGTGTAAGTTGCATAAAACTGAAACAGTGATGCTGATCCATATTTATAGGTGGCAGTGCAGTTTCTATTCACCCATAGTATTTAAAGTATACAAAGAATTGTGAAGTTCTATTTAGCTAAAAAATTACTGAATGCACTTTTAACACGAGACTTGGAAGGAGAGGCGTGTCCAGCCAGTTTGAAATTCAACATTACATCTGTTACGACTCTTAGTTCAACTCACAAGGACTCACACTTTGGCAACACATCAAGTTTCTGATCTGAGACTTTAAGACTTCAGCATGAACGCAATATGAGCTTAGTGTTGTGGTGTGTGCTTGGCCCAGCTGTTCTCTTTTTTTTTTTCAACTTAACTGTGTTTAACAAAAACTCTTGACTCACTGTTTCAGGTCCATGGCAGGCCCCAAAAAAGGACCCAACCCATCAACCACAAGCCTTCCTCATCCCCTTCCCGTCAGCAGCACCCCCCCAAAAGGACCCCCTCAGCCCCCACTAAACTGTTTCCCCCTATTCGTGAACAGATCTCACTGCATTTACAGAACCAGAAGCAGCAGCAGCAGCCAATAATCCATGTCTCAGGCCAGCAAGAGAGTCGAGAGAACATTAGCCAGCAGGTGCGCCAGCTTAGGGCCTGCCAGAAGGCCGGGCAGAGGGTCTACGAACGCAAGCCCAACCCAGCGGTCACTAAAGTGGTTAGTTCAGAAGACTTGGCCTCAGCCTCAAAATTGAACTTCTTACCTATCCGTAGACTAGATCTAGGCGGAGAGCTGCTCCCGCAAATCGCTGTTAACCAAAAGTGTCTGAACGCCGATGAGGACGACTTTCTGTCCCAGTCAGCCCCAGAACACTCCCTTAGAGAAATGATGGTTAAAGATAAGCGTTCAAACTCTGTGCCACCCAAAGACCTCCTGATGGTACCACAATGGGAGTGGGCCGTGCCCCTCGCCACATTCCCAGAAAAATCGGTTGACATTATTCGCTCCTCCTCTTCTCTGGACCTGACTTCAAAGGAGCTGCTCAAGCTGAGATCTCAACAGCCCATCTGGCGCTCCAAATCTTTTGAAACTCAGGGCTATTTTAATGTGCACCGCAAGCCCCATAAGTCTAAAAAGTCTCAGCCGCTTAGTTCTGTTTTGCGCTGGATGGGGCTCTCCCCTAGAAGCACACCCAGAGGAAGCCCAGTCTCCTCTAGGTCGCCATCCCCAGATAGCCGTAGACGCCACTCGTCCGCAGTTAGCGTTACCCGCCGCTCATCCTCGGTCAGCCCTAACTTATCCCCTGTAGACTCCCCGTTTTCATTCAACATGATGACGATCAAGTCCCCCTTCAATTAAGCGAGTTTGCGATCATTGTAAATAGATGTACATAGCTTTTCTTGAACTGTATTATTGATTTGCTTGCTCTTAATCCTCAAAATAAAATGGAACATACTGGCACGATGTTTTAGTTACTGAATGCTCTTCCAAAATCGATATAGGTAAATTGTACAACTCCCCAATTAAACAAACATGTTAACCAATTGTTCAGTCAGTACTCCACATGTCATAAGCCCCTTCCATTTCCATCTTACTGGCTCTTACTCATCAGCGACATCATGAAAGCCGCTCTGTCATTTGTTTGACGCCGGTCCTGATTCTCAGCCCCATCAGATGGCCCACCACCCCTACTGGATGGCCTCTGTGTTTGTGTAAGCTTTAGCAGTCAGTGCAGGCCATCGCTGTGTGCTTCTGGGTGCGTTGTCCGTTGGTGATGGAGCTCCTCTTTTTCTCTTGCAAGGTGGCATGTGGTGAACTCTGCTAATTGTGTAAATTAAACGACCTTTGAGAGAGGTTAACAATGAATGGTTTAATGTTTAGCCTGAAAAACATCCATTGTATTTTGTATGTTGGGAAGCGTTCAGATTTTTTAGCTGTACTACTGTAAAGCTGAATGATTTCCACAAGTTTCTCCATACCATATCCTAGCCGGCCACGTCAAGCGCAGAGCAACAGGACATTCTGTCGATCGCTTGGTTTTTATTTCTGTGGCATTGCATTGGGTAGCCCTGCCCGCTGCAAAATCTCATTGGTCCATATTCCCATTGCTGCTGGGATGTCATTTTATATGCCAACCTAGAAGTACATTTAATCTGAATACTGCGTGATCAGGCATTTTTAGAGCATATGGGCCTCCTTTTCTGGCCATTTTTAAGTGTTCTGACAAATTGAGCTCAAAATGAAATGGTTCAAGGCACATAGCTCATTCCTGCAGCACTTTACTGTACATTGAAAATCAAATATCCTCTTGTTGGCTGTGATTGTGTCAATCCTGCAGTAGTTTCTTCATTGAGAACCTAAAAATGTCTTGTTGCATTGCGCCTGATTAGGACACACTGTTAGATTAACAATAGAAGCAAAACTATTTTAACCAATGTAGCCAGTGCTTTTAAACAACATATGATGGATCTTTTAGTTGCTGTTTTGGTTGCCAAATAATTAGCCTGAATTATGACTCTTGACCTAGTGTAATCATATCTCTGAGCAAGCTGCCATTCGTCTCCACACTAACCACTTCTTTCTTTTTGAATTTGACAAGCTTCTTCCTCAATAGGAATCTGCATTTCTGAGACACTAAGATGGTTAACCAATGACTGTCTATAGTTCTTTAGAAGGATCTGTTGGTGCAAACAAAAAGCCCTCAACTTGTGAGACACATATTCAGACTTGGACACATTCCATATCATGAATACAGATACGGTTCAAATTCAATGTTAATGATTACCATGTTGACTTTCTTAGAAATTAGATAAGAACTGTATTTTTTTTTCATCTGGTGGTCAAGCAGTGTCTCATACAGTCCATTAGGGTTTTTTATTGCCAAAGCAGATTCTTTTCTCATTAATTTTAGTTGAAGAATTTTCCTTCATCAGTCTCTCTGCTTATAGAAGGTGCTGGACTGCTCTAACTGATTGTTGTATGAATGACCCGATCAACATGCAACGGCTAATTCAGCTTCTAGCTGAATAGATTGCTTTTCTCTTTCAGATGGTGTGATAGTTTCTACTGATTAATTGAAGTAATATTGGCTTGTGCATTTCCCAAATATATCATTTCTGAGGCATTTTTCAGGGTCTTGCTAGTTTGTTCTTGTTTGTTGGTGGTGGCGGCGACAAACGGTGTGGCCTGTTCTTATATGGCTTTTTTATTATTCATGAAGGTCGAGGAGCGCTCCAAACTGAACCGCCAGAGCTCTCCTGCCCTGCAGCATAAAGTGGCTAACCGTATTTCTGACCCTTCGCTTCCGCCGCGCTCCGAGTCCTTCAGCAGTGGGGGCATGCAGCCGGCACGGACGCCTCCTGTACACCGCCCTGTGGAGCCTCAGGTACAACATCTCGCCTTTTTTTCCTTTAAAGCACTCATTTTCAATAGGGATGCACAGTATATCAGGACTATATCATTCATTTATTAATTGTTCGTTTTAATTTCCTCTATTTTTACATTTAGATTACAACACTGTTGGATGTAATCTTTAGTAAATCTCCAAAATGATTATTCATTTTTTTCATACTGTACATTGTAATGTTGGGATGCTTGAATACACTTGCAGCCTTTAACTCACTATAATTGTTGGTATATTAGCCAGAATTGTAATACTGTGCATTCCAAATGTATTTATTATAAAACGTGCTGTCCATTGGTGACATTTGTATATTAACAAGTATTAATAAATGTTATTTTTCAAAAGATTAGTACCTGACATACCCATGGAAATCTACACGGAAATCTTTAAATGACTTAAAAATAATTATTATTTCTAAAGCATTCTTATCCAGTAAGCACAAATGAGTAACAAAAAGGTCAAAATAATTGGTAAAAAGTATCAGAATCCTGAATTAAGCACTTAATGGTTTCTTGCTCCTCTTAGATGGCTCATTTGGTTCCAGTGAGGTCCCATAGCTCTTCTCTGTCAGTCTCTCAGTCCTTGCATGATCAATCTGCCAAGGGCGTTTCAGCGTTCCAGGAGAGCCTGGTGTCCCATCGGCCAGAGATGCCACGGCAGAACTCAGACCCAACTTCGGAGATGCCCCCTCCGGCCCCTCGCATGGCCAATCGCGAGGAAAAACCTGACCGCAGTTCCCCCTGGCTGAGGGAAGACGACATTCCTCCTAAGGTCAGGATTATGATTATGGGCAGGAATCACAGGGTACTTCAAGATATGATGCATGGCTCATGATATCACGCTTGGAGCAGGGAAATCCATTCAGAGTGCCTTATTTTACTACTTAAAAAATATCGATTTAAATTTCTATATATAGATAATTTAAATATTCATATTCTATTTTTATTATTTTAAAGCAACTGGGTGTAATAATCATGCTACGATCCCTCGTCTCTGACGTTTGGTCATTTGTTTGTTTGATTAAAGTTGTGCGGTAATACCCAGGTGCCCCAGCGGACCACTTCTATCTCCCCTGCTCTGATGAGGAAGAACTCTCCAGGGAACGGGGAGTCGGTTGGAGGGGTGCGGGCAGCCTCTCAGCTCATCCGCACAAGGTCAGCTCTGTCCGATCACATGCTGGAGCTGTTGCTCTGTGTTGGTGTATTCAAGCACTGACTGTATCCTGGTCTCTCTAGTAATCCAGACCTCAGGAGGACGGAGTTGTCTCTGGATGTGGCTCTGCAAAGAACCAGCAGTAATGGCTCATCCAGCTCCAGCACACCCAGCTCTCAGGGTGGCTCCCAACCTGGATCCAGTGAGAGGAACCAGCCAAGACGTGAGTGTCTTCCTCTTTTTGAGGAAGTTTTTCTGTGTAGAGGAAATAACATCACTCACAAAGTCTTTAATGAGAGTAAGTAAAGGTGATCAATTCATGATTTTCAATGATCAATCTATAAACCTTCTGGATAGCAGCCTTCAACACCATCCAAAATAAATGCTTTTATTGGCTGGACAGTTGTCAGGGCAATTGAACACTGCCGTCTCCACTACGACTCGGACATGCTTATTTAAATCATAGTGATTGTGGGTGGGTGGACAACCACCAGTGCACTGAAGGAGCGGGCACTCTCTCAGACTTCATACTGGTTGTTTTTGCTCGGATCCTCTTGTTCCTGTTCCACTCTGTTTACCATGTCAGATGTGCAGTGCTGTGCTTGAGTGAAGTGGGTGTATAGTATGACATTCTGGATACATTGTTTGCCTGTTTTGTGCACTTGAGTTGTTTAGAGATTCTGGTCCAGTCCAGTAGTTTAGTCATAGGTAAAGAATATCACAGGTCAGCTGTTGAGCCTTTTGTACATATTTGTTTACAATAATGGCAATATCTAAGTTTTATAACACTGTTTGAGAAGTATTTCCTGCCCAATAATCAGAATAAGGGCCAATCAGTGTCTTTTTCTTAAACCTCCAGTCTTGAGCATGTGGTTATGTCATGTTATGTGTGTTTTCCAGGCTCTGGTAAATCAGAAGTTTCTCCAGGGGCATTACAGGAGACCTCCAAGCCCTGTCAGGAGGAGGGCAGAGAGGTGAACAAACCCAATCGACCTACGGTAAGTTGGATCCCAATGGCCCTCAAATATTATTTGAGCATAATTAATTTCCTGTCTCCATGCACACTACTGTTTGAACTTCCTTCTTTGCTTTGTCTTGTCTCTTTTCTATCTAGCATTTCCTTGAGGGTGCTTTTAGTTCTCTTTAAATGTAGATGTGTCCTCCAAACACAGTTTTAGACCAAACAAGCTTCAGACGCATATTCAATTTTACAGTTGGAGGCCAAATGTCCCAGTGGTTACATTGTTCACACTATCATCTTTGCCAGTTTTCCACTTGTGAACGCCCAAAGCTTTTAAATTAGAGATTTCTGAAATGAAAATTATTGGCTGAAGCTTTTGGACATGCTGGGCCAAAATCTGATATTTGCAATTACCTTTCTCTTGCAATAACTATCAATTGTATTAATATTTAATGTTTTTAATAAGTTATTACACTGTTCTTCCTACTTAACAACTACAACTACTTCAATGGGGCTCATCAACTGTTTGGTTACTGACATTCTTCAAAATATCATCTTTCATGTTCAGCAGAAGAAAGAAATTCAACTTGAGGGTGAATAAATTACAGAATTTCATTTTTGGATGAATATCCCTTATTTATTGATAATGATGCTTTTGGTTGGCCATTTTATCCAAAGTTACTTGCATTACATTCAATGTATACATTTTATTAGTTTGGAATCAAACATATGGCCTTGACGCTGCTAGTGCCATGCTCTCCTACAATTACATGAAGAACCAAACCTTATAGTTTTTTATTTGTTTTACTTTTATTCGTTTACTTTTTTAAAATGAAACTGGTTTGTTTCTCCGTGAGCCATTTTTGGCTTTGACTTGAAACTAATGATTAGTATATTGAAAAAATTCTCTCTGAGGGTTGGTAACATTCCCATCCATCTTTCTCTCGGTCCCTCTCAATCTAAAGGTTGCTTGGCAGAGGACTGTGGGAATTCTTGCCTGCTGATCTCAATAGCAACGCTGACTTGAGAAAAGCTTGTCCTCTTTCACCCTCTCTGCTTTCTCACTAAGCCGCATTGCCAGTGGCTTTGTCAATAGACTCTATGTGTGGTTTTGTGTCATTCTCCACACTTGGCTCAGGTTCTTCACCGCAATGACCCCAGATGTTTGTTAGGAGCCTTGTTGTTTCCATAGCAACTAGAGTTCACGAGGGGGCATTTTTTTATATGTTGGGCCTAGAGCTGGGATTACAGGTCGCATTATTGCTCTATTTTTTATTGTAGGGGAGATTGTGAATGTATCTTAATGAGTTTTGTATCATTCTCAAGTTATGAGAAAGTTTGTTTTATCATTCATAGTCATACTACTTTCCTTTCTTTGCAATTTAATCTTCTATTTGAACAAGCTAATAAAGATTGTGCGGCTGCTGAGTGAGAATCAAACCTTTCATTTTAATGACCTTTATCACCAGTGTTGGTGGAGCTACTTTGAAACTGTGCTATAAAATACTCATATTAAAGTTGTCTTTTATATGAGAATATGAATATAATAAAAAGCCTTAGGATTACTATGTGGTAACTTAAATGAAGTAGTGCTGAGGTCCAACTTAATATGTACCGAAGTATATTTGATTAGGCACACTTTAAATATCTTGGATTTAAAGCCTCATATTATACAGAGATCATACTATACCTGCTGATATTGATATTAAAACACATTTTAGGCTATTTATTAAGGAATGTGCATTTTGCAATTAAGAAGTACTCCAAATAAAGTTAAATTAATATATTTATATCAGTAAGTCTCAAGCCAGTAGAATAAATGTATATTAATTTAAATATGTATAATATTTTAAATGAGTATTTTTTTTTTTTGTAAATACATTTTGTATGTTTAACTAAAATGTATTGATTCATCAAATAATGTGTGATGATAATTAACCAATTCATTATAATAAATTGGTTGACCTGTCAAAAATGATCGATCCTGAACTATCAGAATGATTTGATTCACCAAAAAAAAAACGGACTTTCTAACACTACTGTTTTTTTGTACTGTGCACACAGCTACTCTAATGTAATGTTGACAAAAATAGCTTGATATTGTCAAAGCTACACTATATCCACAACTGAGCTACTGTCCTTCTACTGAAGTTACTCCCTGTTTTAGTTTGTTATATGAACCTTTGTCTTTCAGGATCTGACTGCGTTGGCTAAAGAACTGAGGGAGTTGCGAATAGATGAGATCAACCGGCCGCCCCTTAAACTGACTGACTACTCCTCCTCCAGTGAGGACACTGAGAGCAGTGAGGATGAGGATGGGACTGTGGGGCATGACGGCACGGTGCCAGTCAGCGACATTCCCAGGATCATGTAAGTGCAAGCACCATCAGATCTCTCTTGTTCCTCAACATATTTGTTTCTGTCTGAGCTTTGGCCCAGCTATCTGGGCTTATGTGTGCAGTTTGTGTCCAAGTGTTTCTTGATCCCCTTCACCACTCTTTATCTGATCACTTCTCATTATCTTTCTTACATCTATCAATAAAGGAGGATTGAAAAGAATGCTATTTTAATGTGAATCTGCAAAATTCAAGTTTCCCGTATTTATCTCCCTCAGGCCCTCTGTTCAGGGAAATAACGAGTCTTTCAGCAGCCAGTCCTTCGGTGATTCCTACAATGACGACTCTAAAGATGGTACCCTAAAAATGAGAGAGGTGAGATGCCATGCCTGTCATATTAGATGCTATTTACCTCCAATGGTCTCTTGTTCCTCAAATTTATCACTTTCAAATTGTTTGATCTTCTGTATAGACCAATGAGAGGCAGCGCTTGGGCCACGGCGAGAGCAACGGTTTCGCAGGCCACGGGAATCTACCAGACCTGGTGCAGCAAAGCCACTCCCCATCAGGAACTCCAACAGGCCTTAATTCCCAGGACCTGGACTCTATGGATGAGGTAGATAACATTTAAGAGGGGTAAGGATCTGATGTATTTAGCCAGGCCAAGCTAATGAAACTGGCTTGCGTTATTTCCCAGTCCAGCCATTATTGTCTTCCAATAATTTGCAGCGCTCTCTCTACTTGACTGCCATTGCCATTAAAATGAGGCCAAAAGGGCTAAAAAATATGAGAGAAACAATTTTCTGTTATAATGACTCTTAACATTTTCATAACTCTTACAAACAAACATTATTAGCTGCATGTTAAAGTCTAAAATTCCCTGCTGAGTCATAAAACCCAATATTTCTGACACTATTATCTAAACGGAGGAATATGGCACTCCTGTTGTATTTTTAGCCCCAAACTTTTTTTTCTCTAAATGTCTGCTATTAAATAATTTTACTGAAGCTGATATGATACATTTGTTTTTGTTTTGTTTTGTATCAGTTTGGTCTTGGCGGTGGTTCGAAAGCTTCTTTCACTCCTTTTGTGGATCCACGTGTATATCAAACCTCTCCCACAGACGACAACGATGAGAGCTCAGCGGCCGGTAAATATACAAATCACAAACAAACACATCCTATCACCACCCGCAATATTTTGGATAAAATGGGCTTTTAAATTTGAGCGTTGAATAAGATAAGAGCATTACAGCATAATCGTGCTTCCTCCCGCCGGGTTTGGTTCTTGCCCAAACATTCTGTTTATGAATGAAATGCTTCTTTCATATCATTTAATGTGTTTTTTTTGTCTTCTTACTTCTGCAGTGTTGTTTGCTAATGAGTTGTTGCGTCAGGAGCAGGCCAAACTGAACGAGGCTCGGAAAATCTCTGTGGTCAATGTCAACCCCACCAACATCAGACCCCACAGCGACACACCAGAGATCCGCAAGTACAAGAAACGCTTCAACTCGGAGATCCTGTGTGCTGCTCTATGGGGTACACCACGCTCTCTCTGATAAATGCCTTTTTGGTTCACTTGCCTTTCAATTCCTCTTCTGATAAAATCAGAATCAAACTCATGTTTGTGGACGCTCAGGTGTGAACCTTTTGGTGGGCACGGAGAACGGTCTAATGCTGCTGGACCGCAGCGGTCAGGGCAAGGTGTACAACCTCATCACTCGCCGACGCTTCCAACAGATGGACGTGCTGGAGGGTCTAAACGTCCTGGTCACCATATCAGGTTTGTCTGCGCACAAAAGAGCTTGATACGGTTATGAAAGTTAATGGATCTTTTTAACTCTTAAAAAAAAAAGCCTTTGTGTCTTTGGGGATACACGCCATGTTTTTTTAGCTGGTCAACCTCGTCATTGATGTTTTCAGGGAAGAAAAACAAACTACGTGTCTACTACTTGTCATGGCTGAGAAACAGGATATTGCACAATGATCCGGAGGTGGAGAAGAAACAGGGCTGGATCACTGTTGGGGATCTGGAGGGCTGCATTCACTATAAAGTTGGTAAGTGAACCATCTCTGCTGGGGTTGTCACAATACCAAAAGTATTTGATATCAATACCAGTAAAATATCAATTTAGAGACCACCATAATGTACAAGAGCAACTAATGTCCAAATAAAACTCCTATATTTTATTATAATTATTTGCAGCAAATTGTAAATCTCAATGCCAGTCTGTTTTTAGCAACATGTGAGCCTGTATTGTGCAGAATGAGCCAAACATTGATAATCTGGGGTTCAAAAGC
Source organism: Cyprinella venusta (assembly GCA_038021265.1). Classification (NCBI taxonomy): domain Eukaryota; kingdom Metazoa; phylum Chordata; class Actinopteri; order Cypriniformes; family Leuciscidae; genus Cyprinella; species Cyprinella venusta. The sequence goes on along the minus strand of CM075870.1, from coordinate 25,639,764 downwards.
CCTAAACTGTGGATCTCTGCCGCTCTCTATTAGAACAATCTTGTCAGAATCCCTTTTTAAAGCTAAATAAAAAAAAAACTCTCTTTGAGAAGGTCTATAATCGCTAAGTTAAATGGTGATTGTCTAATTGTGTGTTTGTGTATTATTAGTATTATATTGTTGTATGTCTTTTAGTTTGTTTGTTTTTTTAAATATAGTTCAGCATATTGGTCAACCACTGTGGTTTTATGGTGCTTTGTAGATTGATTTAATGATTGAGTGATCGATTGTAAAAATGAACGCTTCCTTGTTAAAGCAGAGGCTGTTAAGTCTAAGACGGTAGAGTAGGCTAATCGAGATCTCTGATGCTAATCGACACACCTCTAACAGCATGGAGAGTGGCAGCGGGGGTCAGTCTGCTTTCTTGTATGAATGTGACAGACTGCCACTGTGAGCTGCAGGGAACTGAAAGCATGATTTACTTTGTTTTCAGTGAAATACGAGAGAATCAAATTCCTGGTAATCGCACTGAAGAACTCGGTAGAGATTTACGCATGGGCCCCCAAGCCTTACCATAAATTCATGGCTTTCAAGGTATGAGGCTGCAATATTTCTCTCTCTTTCCCTCTCTGTGTATGTCTTTTCTGCTTGCTTTTTTATTTAACCAACATGTGATAGAACAATTTGTAAATGAAAGAAAATGGCTTTACGTGCATTAACTGCCTGTTTAACTAGTTCCCCGACTCAGCATCTCTATATCTGTATCTCTTTCTCTCTGGCAGTCGTTCACAGAACTGCAGCACAGGCCTCAGCTTGTGGACCTGACTGTAGAAGAGGGTCAGAGGTTAAAGGTCATCTATGGGTCTAGTGTTGGCTTTCACGTCATAGATGTGGATTCTGGAAACCCCTATGACATCTACATACCATCACATGTAAGTGATGTTTTTGTAATTAACCTCAGCAATATAGTTTTTAATTAAATGTTGTACTTTTTTATTTTGCACAAATAATTTAGAACCACAAATTCAACATGAATCCAGCTGTTTAGATCTGATGTTTAAGTCTCAGTGATACTAGGATGTCTGTAAAAACACAATTAAGTTGTTCTTCTGGTTAGGGGAGCCGGTCATGGGCAACACCCTCTTGATTGTTTCAGAGGTTCCCTTGGCAGTGTTGCTCTTGGGGGTTGTAGTCTAATCTTGGTGAAATAACTTGCCTCCACACGTTATGTTCCCTTCACGGCATTTGAAAGTGTGAAAAATGTAAGAGGTTTTAGGAGCTTTGAGGAAGACCGAAGCTATTTATTGACTCGCGTTCTGTACAGACAGACCTGACTTGACTAGACTGTGTGTTGCGTGCGTACCCTTCCACGCGTACTGCAAGCGCTGTGATTGGCATACTAGAACCGCTCCCGTTTCACATGCTCCCTTTGCATGTGTAATTGTGCGTCAACGCGGATAACGACGTAGATGTATAAATTAAAACCAACGTGTAGTCTATAGTGTGTAGAGTCCATCGTAGGTCCAACGCAAAAGTATAAATCAGCCTTAAAGAGTTAGTTCACCCAAAAATGAGAATTTTGTCATTGACTCACCCACAACGTTCCAAGCCAATTCATCTTAATATGAATTTAAGATATTTTAGGTTTAGTCCGAGAGTTTTCGGTCCCTCCATTGAAAATGTATGTACAGTACACTGTCCTTGCCCAGAAAGAAAATAAAGACATCATCAAAGTAGTCCATGTGACATCAGTGGGTTAGTTAGAATGTTTTGAAGCTTCAAAAATACATTTTGGTTCTCTCCCTGGATGTATATAGTTACCTCCCTTTTTTTTCTGTTGTAAAAAGAAAAAAAATTATACTTTGAAACAATTGAACTAACCTGGAGTACAATTTATATTTAAAACACATTGGGTAATTGTGCATACCTATATTTGTAAAGACACTGTGATTGCATTGAGCATTGTATGTAAATTGAAGTATGATTGTACTCAATTGAATGATCAAAATAAACAAATGGTCCAAAAATAACAAAAACTACAACTTTTTTAAACATTGTGTTCACTTGTGACTTCCAGTTCCATGGCTGAATACTATAAATTGGCTCTCTAATGGTCTCTTTAAGCACTGCAGCATGATCTGCAAATAACCCTTCCTTCTGTCTATCTCTCTCTCTTAGATTCAGAGCAGTGTGACCCCTCATGCCATCGTGGTGCTTCCTAAGACTGATGGCATGGAGATGCTGCTGTGTTATGAAGATGAGGGCGTTTATGTCAACACTTACGGCAGAATCACCAAGGATGTGGTCTTGCAGTGGGGAGAGATGCCCACCTCTGTTGGTGAGTCTGTTTGTTTCAATAGAACCCATCCCAGCTGTACAAGAACAAAACTAGCCATGGTGACCAAAGAACGACTCCAATTTAAATTGATCAAATATTTATTTTACGAGAATACTTAAAAAACCTGGCATATTTTGCTGTGCCGACTGATATCACTCCCCGATTCCACATTCACAGTGGCATTGATATCTGATTGGCCTCTACCGCAGTGTCTGTTTGTGTTAGCTTGTTCTGCCAGCTCATGGGAAGAGCTTGAGGGATGCGCAGCCAACAGAAGTGCTCAAACTACAAAGGGCCGCCACACAATCCTCTTCCTTGTGGGAGGATGTACAAGTAGTTCACCCAGAGTTCATAAACATTCGAACTATGCATCAACTTCTCTCATGTTTTGAGAAGAATGAACATTGTTATTTGTGTGTGTGAGCTGGTTTGTGTAACACACGTTATCTGCAAGATTTAGGGCTTTTGGCACGCTTTATCATATATAATAATCTCAATGGGAGAGTGTTGGGCAGAGCTCCTAGTGGTTTGGCAGGCTGTTATGATTATTAGTAGTGTTCATGGACAGAATTATTCATCTTTTGGGCGATTCCTACGCATGCTTGTTAATTGTCTGTATGGTGGTGTAAAAATAGACTGTATGCAAAGATTTCACGGCATTCAGAGATCTGTTTTTGCTGTTTGTAAGGAGTGTATTTTATAAGCATAGTTTCATGTACTCCCCCCTTTACTCTCTCATGTTGCTCTAAAATAAGGCGATGCATTGTATGTATTGTTTCAAAGCAGAAAATCAATGTTAATGTTTATAAAATCTTAATATCCTCATGCCTTTTAGGTGCATTTATCACATTTGAGCTGGGTAACAATATAGTTTACATTTTTCAATGATGTAAATGATTAATAAGTTGAGATTGGTTATACTGTATATATTGTTTAATATAATATGCTGATAAATAAAGTTTGATATTCTTGTTTGGTAACACTATTTCGATAGTCCACTTTAGACATTCTACAAACTATAAGTAACTTTTCAACTACATATCAACTAACTGTCAATAGAGTATTAGTAGGCTGCTAACACTTTATTGTGTTGATCCACCAACAGACATTCAACTGACTAATAAGTAACTTGTCGACTACAAGTAAACTTGTTCTCCTAACCCAAAGCATAACACCTAACCATAACCTACTAGTCAACTGATAGTCTACTATAATATACTAATACTCTAATGAGTTAGTTGACATGTAGTTGAGAAGTTACTTATAATTAGTAGAATGTCTAAAATGACTATCGAAATTAAGTGTAACCTCTTGTTTATCCAACTTTATATAGGGAGCGTGAAAATGTTGTGTGAAAATGTTGATCAGAATGTCTGTTCATTCTGTTTAATACAATGAAGCTGGATGGGAACCAGGCATAATTTAAAAAAAAAAGGTTTCAATACAGATTTTTTGCTATTTCCTAGTTCTTCTTCCATATGAGGTTATTATCATTATTTCAACAAAATAATTTAATAACAAAATATTTAATAATATTAAATATATTAAATGTTATTAAATATTTAATAACAAAATAAAAATAGATTTTTTGCTATTTCCTAGTTCTTCTTCCATATGAGGTTATCATTATTTCAACAAAATAATTTAATAACAAAATATTTAATAATATTAAATATATTAAATATTAAATGTTCTTAAATATTTAATAACAAAATAAAAATAGATATTTTGCTATTTCCTAGTTCTTCTTCTATATGAGGTTATCATTATTTCAACAAAAGTCTCACTTGAAGCCATGGTCCCTTGGATATATCTATCCCCAAGAATTGAACAAAAAAGCTCAATAATAATCTCCAACACTTGTGTTTTTAGTAGTCGATTTAAAATACAAAACAAAAAGTTAAATAATAGTTATTCACATTTTTGAGAACTATGGTATATTGTTTTTGGTATAAAGATCATCTATCCATCAGAACTCAATGAGATGTTCTGTTTTGCAGCTTATATCCACTCCAACCAGATCATGGGCTGGGGAGAGAAAGCCATTGAGATCCGCTCTGTTGAAACGGGCCACCTGGATGGGGTTTTCATGCACAAGAGAGCTCAGAGACTCAAGTTCCTCTGTGAGAGGAACGACAAGGTTAGTCTCTTAAGCGTCCTCATATTGTATGTAAATGTTATTGTTTATCTAAAATAGCTTAGACCGTTTTGGGCAAGCTAACAGCTCTCGTTGTTTTTTTTCTTCTGCAGGTGTTCTTCGCCTCAGTCCGATCCGGCGGTAGCAGTCAAGTTTTCTTCATGACGCTGAACAGGAACACTTTGATGAATTGGTGAAGCTTCTGCAGACCTAACACTGTGGAGCCTTTTTCCTGTCTGCATTGCATCTGTGAGCGCACGGTACATTGACACTTTGGTCTGAAAACCATTATTAGAAAAAAAATATTAGAGACTCCGAGGTGTGAGCCTGGAGACAGTCCCGTAGGGAGAGCACTGACTCTCTGCACACGGCTCATGGAGGTGCATTGTCTGACGTCACCTGCAGTGGCACGCATTTTCCAGACGAGGGCGCTGATTAACTTGAACTCGGTTTTAGACCTTATTTTGTGGCCTCTGGTAAAGCCTGTTCTTAGGATCCCCCCCTTTATGTTCCTGTTTCCTATTGGTTTTGATTGATTTCATTGGAATCTGAAAAAAACGTCAGTTGCATGATTGTAAAGAATTGGACATTATTTAAGAGATAACAAATGTGGGGATACCATTAGCAAGCACTCAGGCTAAGACCAAGCTTTAGTCTCTTGATGTTACACTTTTATATTGGCAAACAGTTCTGCCAGTTTCACAAGTATCTGTGATGCCCGTTTTTTTGTCCGATTTCTCAGAAGAAAAACGACATGCTCAAAAGAAAAACGAATAACACTGGTGCTCATTTGTATATTGTCAACAAGATCCATATACTGTACATTTATCAAAAGTACTGTATCAATAAGTACTATACTGTGTCGAAGTACTATATCAAAGTTTGTTTTATAGCTTTGAGGTTGGAAAGACGGAGCTGAGCGGATCTTTAAGTTGCAAACCATGTTTTTGAGTTCTTTCTTTTTGGAATGTTTTAAACATGACGAAACAGGAGCACGAAATATAGCCACACGTGGAAGAAAACAATCCCCTCACTGGTTGCATGTTTGTGTAGACACTGGATCAGATGTTGTGCGATGTGTATGTTAGAGCAACATGACTAAATTTTAAAGAAAAAGCATAAAAGCACCTGTATTTCAGTGACTATTGAGAATTGATGATTTAGATTTCTTTATAGTGCCTAGCACAAGTTAACCTGTGTGAAATCAACCATTTAAAGGCACATTGATTTATTGATTTTTGCATTTTAATATTCTTACGCCATTAATTTAGCATTTCATCCATAATTTTAGTAAGTCTTTTCAACATTTTAAAAGACTTAGCATCGATGTGTTAGACGGTAGCTTTTATTTCGCAACAATGCTTAATCGGTTTAAAAACCTTGGGCGAAAAACATTCCAAAAAGGGAAAAGTGTATCCTTCTGACTCAAAATCCACAAGTCTCTTGGACTAAAATATCACAGATGTTGATCTTAACTTCCTGGTACAATATTTGTTACAGTAGGTCAACAGATGTATTGTTAATTAGATCTTTCTTTCAGTTTATTACCTTTTTTGAGGGTTTTGTTTTGTACATTTGCCTTCGTCTTCATTTCAACGCTTTAGATGTTCTCAAAGTCACTCGATGTTTGCACACTATATAGATATTTATATTTCTTTCACATCTCTTACATAGCAAAGACGATATTTTAATGGTGATGGAATGAGAGGTTTTTAGCAATAATGTCCTGCTGATGTATGTATGCTGTGTGAAACACTGTGTTCAGCCAGTGAACCTCACTGAGCTCTTTTAATTAACGACTTTATTTGACACTCAAGAATGGTTAATGTCTCTGTCTTAATACATTTTTAATGGTCGTCGTTCTTTCAGAAGCTGTAAACAAGATTTTCAGTTCTCTAACGGTGATAGAAGCACTATGTCCTCCTCGTTTTGGTTTGTTTTTTTATTTTATGATAAGAAAAAATAAAACGAATAAGTACCTTTTTTTTTGGTTCGTGTCTTTGTGTCCCTCCCTCTGCTGAATCTTAAGCTGTTTTTTTACAGAGCTCATGAAAGTACCAGTATCACTAAGTGCCTGAGAACTTTGCTCAGATAGGTGTAATACATTAACTCTTCTTGCTCAAGCACATGTCTTTTCCTGCCATTTTGATATCCTATGCAAAAAAACAAACAAAAAAAGCTTATCTTGCAATGCTCGGTCCATGTTGTCAATCATGTCAATCATTTTCACCACAGTTTAGAGTGAAATAATTTTTCTTAAGCACCATAAACCGCAGTGAGACATGGACATCATTAGCGGATGGATGAGGGCAGAAGGTCTCCGGCACAGCACCCGTGTGCAGCATGATCCTGCAGTGACAGGATTGATCATTTACCGAGTATTGGGAAAGCAGCCGAGAACCTTGGAGCCACTAATAATCAAGAGCGTCTTTTGCTGACACTTCATGCAAAATGGAGAAGGTAAATGTTTTTCAGTCGTCATAGATTCAAATGGATAATAAAAATGCAGTCTGTATGATTGATAGGCTAGATGCATGTTTAATTTAGACGTATTTTTTTGAGGAATGTTTTGAATTTACTCTTGTATGAATGAGACGGACATGAATGCAGATGTTATTCGTGCTGTGATTTAGGATGTTTCTGGATTTATCGTTGTTGCTGTGATTTAACTAAATAAACAACCATTTGGTTAAAAATGGACAAATGAATCACTAAAATGACCACAATATGGTTTCTGGTTCAGTACTAAGTGACTAAGAATTTTTGCAACCGTTTTCAGGTGATATATAAGGTGCTGGTCGTTCTAATTATATGACTGTTTATTTACATAAGTGTGTATTTAAGTACTTGGTAATGTGAATGAACTCAGTGTACCTGCTCTATACACACATTTGTAGAGGCTTCTTGTGATGCATTGTTACCATAGAGGATAATTGTAGCAACGTTGTATGAGCAAAAGGCTGTTAAATTAATAACACCAGAGATTTTTAGACTCGTATTTTACTTGTATTACTCACTGCACAAAATGTATCTACATTTCAGATATTTTATAAGCATGTTTTTCATTGCGTCACCTCAATTATCTTGAGTAAAATGTGTTTATCCAACTTTATCTAATCATGTTCATTGAGCTAAAATCAAATGTTTCTTCAAACAAAGATAAAATTCACATTGGTAACGCTTTACAATAAGGTCTCAGAGTCATTCATGTTTTAACTAACATGCACTAACCAAGGGTAATACATTTGAATTAGTATTTATTAATCTTTGTTAATGTTAGTTCACAGTGCATTACATAATGCTATACAACTTGATTTTAACTATTCATTAGTAAATGTTGAAATTCTCATTAAGATTAATAGAAGTATTGTTGGCTTATGTTAACTAATGAAACCTTATTTTAAAGTTTTACCTCCACATTTTATTATTGGTATAAATAAAAACATGAACGTAAAAGTTCATTAGGAGTGCAACTTTATTAAAAAGGATGCATTATGTTTTAGTTCACAAGCATTTTTCTTTCATTCAGTTCAATATCTAAACTAGATTATATAATTAAGAGTAAAATATGTAATTGAGCATTGTCCTTTTTGTAGATCATTTTTTATAACTAATTTCTGTAACAGTAAGGACTTGTTGTTGACATTAGTAAAGGTATTACCTAAAATGAACTAATGATTAGCAACATTTATACAGCTTGTATTAACCATTAATCATGCATGATAGTTCACTGTGCATTAACTAATGTTAACTAATAAAACTTTTGATCTGTATTAGCAAATGTTGCGATTATAACATTAGTTCAGATTAAATGCTAAAGTATTGTTCACATTGGTTATTGTTACAAATGAAACCTTAGTTGTGCCCTAATTTCCCCTCTTAAGGAGATACTCCACTTTTTTTTGGAAATAGGCTCATTTTACCACTCCCCCAGAGTTAAACTGTTCGGTCTTACCGTTTTCGAATGTATTCAGCCGATTTTCTGATATTTAGAAGAATATCAGTAAATAGACAGTTTCTGGTCTCATTGAGTTCCATAGTATATTTTTTTTTCCTATGGAAGTCAATGAGACCAGAAACTGTCTGGTTACTGATATTCTTCTAAATATAAAAAAAAAAATCGGCTGAATACATTAGAAAACGGTAAGACCCAACTGTTTAACTCTGGGGGAGTTGTAAAATGAGCCTATTTCCAAAAAAAGTAGAGTATCCCTTTAAGTGTGAAATCCATTACATTTTTAAAACCGTACTATCCTATACTAAATCTAAACTAATCTTGACAAACTATATATCACATGAAAGCTTACAATCTCTAGTATCCATAGATTTCCGTAATTTATCAATTTGCAACAAGAGTGTTTTCTTACTCCCGAGGTGTGTTAAGACCTTTATTTTGAAATAGTGATGAACATGAAAAATCATAAAAGAAGGGTGGAAACCTCAGTTTGTTTTCATGTCAAGAGTTCAAAGGATAGCATCCATTCAATTATTTTAGAAATAATTATAGATTCACCATTTGTGATGTGGCAGCGAGCTATGACTTGTTCTATTTTTGCATTTCTTAGAGGATTAATTCAAATCAAAATCTGCCAAACTTCTCATATTACTTCTGAATAGGATGTCTACTTCATAAACTGTATGAAAATTGTGAAAATCATGGTTCATATCACTCAAAACACATATAGAAATGGAGGCGCCCTTATATGGGCAGTAATGGAGTCTGGTTGTGACCAAGTGAAAAAGTTTGGTTCTGCGCCCAAACAAAATCTTACTGAAAGCTCATTTTTTTCAGATATTAACCAAACATTTTAAACACAACTTGTTCAGATTTTTGTCATTTTTTAGATCAACTTCTCAAACTTCTATAACTTTTTTCCTTGTTCACATTCTTAATTTATTTCACTTCTACAAAAATCTGCCAAATGTCTTCTTTAAAAACGAGACCAGTCTTAAATCTATATTCCAAAGCATTTTTGAATTACTTATGTTCGAAATGTGCATTTTCATGTCTATTCAAAAAAGGGGGTGACACTTTACAGAATAAATCAATACAGTAAATGAACGTTTATGTTTGTGTCCTGTTTTCCTGTCTCACAGCAGTTAACAGGCACACTCGCTCTGGCAGTGTTCACAGCCACACTTGGCTCTCTGCAGATGGGATACAGCCTGGGAGTCATCAACGCCCCACAGAAGGTCAGTCATCCCACAATCCTTACAACCTTCACACTCCCAGCTGCATTCTGAGCCATGAATGATATGGATTTATCTGCTAAAGATTATATCTTCAAGAGAAAGGACTATTGTCCTGTATCATTAATAGGATAGGAACTTGTCATGGCAGTGTGCCATTTGTGTTGTAGGTCATTGAGAGGCACTATGCAAGATCTCTCGGTGTCTATAATGAAGAACTGGCCCGTAGAGATGGAGGGAACACCACTGAACAAGAAGAAGCTCCTGATCCTTCTGTGGTCATGTACTGGTCCTTGTCTGTGGCCATCTTCTCCGTTGGAGGCATGGTGTCCTCCTTTCTAGTGAGCTTTGTTAGCGACTTCCGTGGAAGGTGGAGTATCTGTAAACTTGGGAATTCTTATTTGCGATAAGATAAAAAGGAAAGCGCTCAGTGACGTGAATCGCAAGAAATAGCTTCAGCTTTCTTTATCTTGAAGAATTTAGTTTTATATGTTCAGATACAGTAGAATGATTCATTTGTGTTCCTCTGTGTATAATATTGATTTACAGGATCAAAGGCATGCTGGCAATAAATGTCCTTGCCATAACAGCTGGGCTGCTCATGGGCCTGGCTAAGATGGGCACACCTTACCTCATGGTGATAGCAGGACGCGCTATCATGGGGCTCTACTGTGGTAAGACAGAGGATTGCCTATTCACACAATCTGCTTTGAAAGGAGCTAATCTTAACTGATGCATAAGAAATAAAATGGAGTTAACATTTCAAATGTGTTAAAAACAAATGAGAAGAAACATACACTAAAAAATAAAATAAAAACCTCCTAAAAATGCTGGGTTGTTTTAACCCAACTTTGGGTCAAATATGGACAAACCCAAACCTTGGGTTAAAAATGTACACTCTAAACAATGTTGGGTTGTTTTAACCCAACTTTGGGTCAAATATGGACTAACCCAGCAGTTGGGTTAAATTTTTACATTACGTTTTTAACCCAACATTTCGGGTTTGTCCATATTTGACCCAAAGTTGGGTTAAAACAACCCAGCATTTTTTAGAGTGTAAAAAAAATTTAACCCAAAGCTTGGTTTGTCCATATTTGACCCAAAGTTGGGTTAAAACAACCCAGCAATTTTTAAGGAAACAGGTATTTTAATAACAACCTTGGTCAAATACTAATTCAAAAGTAATATCAAATTGGCAGAGCCGTGAGCGATGAGTGGGATATTGCTTTATAGCATTTCAATAAACAGGAATTTATTACTTACATTAACTTACATTTTAAATACAATATTCCCCCCGATATTTTGTTGATTTTCTGTTCACATTACGATCAACAAATAATTACAAAGAAATTTGGCTTTTGAAAATATCTAACATTTTAATTGAACTCAAATGAAAAGGATTCAAAATTCAAAGCAGTAAAATGATCCAATCTTCTCATCCTCCAAAGTAATTCCAAAGTAAGTCAAAATATAAACCTTTGTGGATAACGCATTGTTTCCTCAATGAATCAGTGTTTTTGAATGAATCAGTTGAGTGAATGATACGATGACTCACTCGTACAGGCAGTACTTGCTTCATTCAACAAATCAGTGTGAATGATGCATGATTGAATCATTGCTTCGTACGAAATGGCATTCTATGGATACTACATTTGGTTTGAAATGTAAGATACTTTGCAACCGTTAAAAAGGACATTATACATTCTATATAGTATGAATGTGTGTAGTATGTATATACTATATCCTAAATTCTTTTTCCGTGGCCTCATGGGATAGCAAAGTGTCCATCAAATGTGCACTTTAGAATCTTTTTCACCTAATGTTTTATGAGTACTGTGAATACACTATACGGCTCAAATTTTTCCCTACGATACAGTATGGAGATTAAATGACTTCAAATTCATTACAGATATTTGCTTAAATGTATTTGTTTTATTATACTGAAGTGAATTGTATATGTTTTATGCAAAATGTTTTGACTGACATATGTGTTATAGGTCTGTCATCTGGCCTGGTGCCCTTGTACATTGGAGAGATTTCTCCAGTGAAGTATAGAGGGGCTATGGGAGCGCTCCACCAACTGGCTATTGTAGTTGGCATCCTCCTTAGTCAAGTGAGTGTCAAATCCACAAATACATAAAAATTCAATGGTTCATAGTGGGAACTGGATATTTATATGTATTAAATAAAATAGCCTGATCCATGACCTTGGCAAATCAGTTTAACAATCACCTAAAGCAAAGCAAAATGCCTATGAAGTTGAAGGTCACATTATCTGCTCTGAGTCTTTTTTTGAAGTTTTTTAATCTTGGTCGGCTCTTATTAGAAGCTGTAAGATGTGTGCAGGTGTCCTTGTTCCCTACAGGTCATTGGTCTGGAATTCCTGCTGGGAAATGATGACATGTGGCACGTGTTGCTGGGTCTTTCTGGAGCTCCTGCCATCCTGCAGAGTTTGCTGCTACTTCTGTGCCCAGAGAGTCCTCCATTTCTCTACATCAAACTGGGCAAAGTAGAAGAAACATGCAAGAGTATGTTCCCAAAACTTCCTCTTAGACAACATGCTTAAACATGGCATTTGTATTTAGAGAGGTTGTTTTTTGTGCAGTGGTAAAAATAGAAACAATTTGATAATTAAAGAATAAAGCCACAACATTGAAGAAGTAATTTTTTAAGAATAACTTTCGAAATGACAAGGATAAAGTTTTGTGAGATTGAAGTCACAATATTATGAATTAATAAAGTGGCATCGCATTTCAGTTGACCACTGTTTGCTATTGCACAAAACAGGCAATTTCCTGAGTGTCTGTGAGGTTATTTCTCCTTAATAAATTCAATTTCCTTCTGTTCATAACCGCTGCCAGATAATAATGAAAACTCTGTGCCGATTTGCCAAAAGTATTTCTTTGTTAGTAAATATTAACACATGCTAGTCATGCTAAATTCTCCAAATCCATTTGATTAACATTTATTTATGTTAAATGCTTGCTTATAGGAATATATATATTTCCCCTCAAAATACTTTCAAAGCCATATTACACAAAATGTATGACTTTATATGATACTTTTATATATACAGTAATAAAAACAGTGATGCTTTATAATAGCTTTTCAATGCAAAAAGATACGAAATTGTATTTTTAAGTAAAATGCTCATGAAGCCTTTATATTTACAATATTAACTTTATTCTCATCATAACCTTATGGCTTTGTTCTTTTTAACATCATGACTGTATTTCTTAAAACTTTAGGGTCTTAATATTATAACATTATGACTCTATTCTAAATATTTTTTTAACGTGCCACTAAAACACTGTCATAATAATTTGAATGTTTTACAATTTAATTAATTATCTTTTCTCTAAAGGCCCTTTCCAGAAGGAACGCTATAATGACAAATATTCTTCAAAGAAATTGTGGGGTGGGGTGGGGTGGGGAATTCCAGAAATATTGTTACTCTGTCTCGTTGTTGTTATAGTTGTGATATGGACTCTTCTATTCTCTTAGAGTTGAGGGATTTTTAAAACATAAAAAATAACTTGGTTGTAGTTACTGTATTCTGAACTTTGCTGTCCTTTTTCCTTCTGGTATAGGTCTAAAAAGGCTGAAGGGAGATTACGACACCTCAAAGGACATAGCAGAGTTGCAAGCGCAGAAAGAGGAGGCCATGAAAGAGGCGAAGATGTCCATCCCGCGTCTGCTTCGTTCCTCTGTGTACCGCCAGCAGCTCTTTGTGGCCCTTATGATGCATTTCTCCCAGCAGTTCTCTGGGATCAACGCTGTACGCTCAATTTTACTCCCATATTATTGAAAAAATAAAAAAAACAAAATACATTTCAATTGAAGTTTTATGGACCACATTACTATTATACAACAGTAATATTTGATCTTGTCTTTGTGTTTTTTCTAGATCTTTTATTACTCTACTTCGATCTTCCAGACTGCAGGAGTCGGTCAGCCTGTGTATGCCACTATTGGAGTGGGAGTTGTTAACATCATTTTCACCCTTGTGTCGGTAAATAGACACTAATTTAAAGGCAAACACCGGCTGCTGAGGAACAGGCTCTCGTCTCTTAGGAACAGCACAGTGCCGTTGCCTCTTGGGTCTTACTTTCCTTTAATGCTTTTTGACAGTAACTCAAGACTGATTTTGTAGATAAATCCAGCTTAGTTGAGAGCATGTTTCTTTAGAAAACAGCTAGAAATTGTTAGAACTGAAAGTCAGAACACATTAGCACAAAATGTATCCAAAATTTAGGTTAGATTTATAAAAGAATATTGCTGACATTATCAGCCATGCTCATGTTTCACACCTCACCTTGAATCTTGTGAAAAGATGATAAGTTATTATAAATGCTGGATCGGCAGAGGTCTGTCGGCTCATAGAGCTGGAGAGAAGCCATATGTTATCGTGTCTTGGCAGTGTTTATCTATGCTAGTTCAAGGGCAGCCTGCAAGTGAAAACAGTTTTGAGCAATGAGTCAATAGCTACTCTAAATCAAACAATCCATTCAGAGCACGTTTTCATTAATCTGGTGCGTGAAAGCTTTTAGAAAGTCATTTTCTGATTTTAGCTCTAAAAAAATATATAATTTCAGTTGAAATTCTGCCACAATGTTTCGCTTAGCTTTTATCGTCACAATTTTTCACAATTTAAAAGAACAATAAATTGGATCAGAATTGCGAGTAATAAAAAAGTCTGAATTGTGGGATTTAAACTGGTAATTGTGAGTTATAAAATCTAAATTGCGAGAATTAAATTCTCGATTGTGAGTAAAAAGTCAAAATTGTGAGATAAATTTGCTAGGGAAACAAATTTTAAGGCATGTTGCAATCACATGCATGACGAGCCAAATATTTTTAATTTTGTGGCTGAATTGTGATTTTGGTGGTGTGGAACCCCTAAAGTCTGGTGGTAATGTGGAAATATGACCACTAACTGCTAGAAGGAAAGGAAAAATAAAATATAAATGAATAATAATAATAATAGTAGACAGTAGTAATACAAATAATTATTATTAAATAGTAGATAAAATAGTTTGAATAATAAATAATTTAATAATAATTTACATTATTAATAAAAAAATCAATTATAATACACATGGATAAATAACCAAATATAGCCTATAGCAGATGCTGGTTCAACAGTTCAAAACCACTAGATGTCAGTATATGTCAAAAATATAAATAAATAATTAATTGAAAACTCCGAGTGCATCTTCGAGAAGTCTTAAGCAATCGTAGATGATTCTTGTGGTTCTTGAACAGTCTGGTTCATTACTGTGTCTTCAGGTGATCATGGTGGACAGAACGGGCAGGCGAACTCTCACTCTGATTGGGTTGGGAGGAATGTGCAGCTGTGCAGTGGCCATGACAGTGGGCCTGGCATTTCAGGTAAGATTGGCATTTTTAAATATGGCAAAATTTATAAAATGGAGAAAACTCCAAATCGCTAGAGAGTATCTGCATTTGTCATGAGTTGCTGGTCTGTGATTGTTTCATAATTCTCTCTCTTCTGCTTTTCAGGATGCTTACTCATGGATGAGCTACCTCAGCATGACGGCCATATTCATGTTCGTGTCTTTCTTTGAGATCGGGCCTGGCCCAATCCCGTGGTTCATTGTGGCAGAGCTCTTCAGTCAGGGACCACGTCCAGCAGCCATCGCATTAGCTGGGTGTTGCAACTGGACATGCAATTTTATCATTGGCATGTTTTTCCCTTATTTAGAGGTAAGAGTTTCCTGCATCTTTACAATTGTACAGTATCCAAATGCCATCACTACATAAAGGCCTTCAAAATAAGAATAAATCAAACTTTGTTTTGGTCCCTAGAGTCTTTGTGGGAGCTACGTCTTCGTCGTTTTTGCAGTACTTCTGTTCGGTTTCACAGTTTTTATCTACTTGCGTGTACCTGAAACAAAAGGGAAGACTTGTGAAGAGATAGCAGCAGTTTTCAACCGCAAACGTGGAGCGCCTCCTTCCAAACCCCAAGAAGAGGCTGAGATGGTGCAGCTCAAGAGCTCTTCAGAGGCTTGAAGGAGGACCCTTGGTTTATGGCAACTGTGGAATGAACGTTACTGCAGTCACAGAACTTACAGTACCTGTTATGACAAAACTGAATCTGATGTGCTGTATATTCCACGAAAACCTTAAACAGAGCTCATCATTTGACAGGAAATAATTAGTCTAGCTGCAAGTAAAGAGATTAACTAAACAAAACAGTGTAATCTTGACAGACGGTGCAATGCAGTATACACAAGCACTGGCCTTATTGGTGCAGATGAATTTAGATGATTGTATATTACTTTTATATTCCCAAAGTTATATATCTGTTAAAAATATTTTTAAAGGCATCACATTGTAAAATATTATTTTTCTCTGTGTGTTTTAGTAGTGATATATGGTTGCAAATTTAAAGTGATTTGGGGAGATTTTTTTATGTGGAGAATTTGTGTGATAAGCTATAAATCAACTTGAAAGAAGGTTATACAAACTCACATAATTAATATGGGATTTAAAATGAATCAATGAAAGAACATCATCTGCTTAGTGTATACATTCAAAGACAAAATGTAAGATTTCTTTCTCTTTTTTTTTACATTTTGTTCTAGAGTTACAATGGTTGTATTACATTTGTGTATTTTTTGCCATTATAAAATGACACATAGCCTATTTTAAAGTAAACCATTCCAACTTAAAACAACAATTATTCTCTTTGGTATGGATAGCTAACATCCCAAGACTGTTAGAACATATTATATTAAATGATACATATGAAGGCCTTTGAAAACACAATGGTGCTGCAACCCCTTTCATGAGTCTTTTAATCTGTTACTATAGTCATTCTTCCATTTAAATGGACACTTCATGGCAGTTAGATGAGTGTCGCCTACCTGGAAAGTTATTGCAAAGATGCAGTGAATATTATGTTTACTCTATTGTTAAAAAGTTTGGGTTTTTGAAGTCTCTTATTAACTCACCAAGGCTGCTTTATTTGATCAAAAATAAAGTAAAACAGTCATTGTGGGGAAAAATAATATGTAGCCTAACTGTTTTGTGTTTTAATATAGGCTAAGCTATTTTAAAATGCAATTTATTCCTGTTTATACCAGTCTTCAGTGTCACACAACCTATAGGCCTACTGATAATATAATCAATGTTGAATAAGGTGGAATGTGCTGCACCTAGTCTTCATTTCCTCCTCTAATGAACGGATTTAGCAGGCTAGCCTATCAGAGAACAAATAATGAACTCTAATATATTTAAACTCCAAAATCATCATATTTTGTAATTGCTGAGGCAGAGCAAACAATAATGGTATTTGATACATTCAGCTATAAAATGAAGGTTGTGTTTAAGAAAAAGGGTTTACTGGCTTTCAGGACAAGGATAGCCTACGTTTCAGAAATGACACTGTCGAAGCAAGTTGCCACGTGTTTGCAATGATTAATGCGCTAAACTTTTTTTATCAATGACATAATGGTCAAATCAATGGGTTGATAGTTTTTTACGGCGACCTTTAAAGTAATACTATTTCGTGATTTTTTTGTTGTTGTTTCATATTTTTTTGTGCTTAAATTTGGGCACTACGCAGTCAGCTGTTGCAGTTTCTCCTCTCCTCGTGCATGAGAATCTCGTTGCCGTAAAGTTGCGCGCATGCGCAGATCTTTCCGTCTTTTGTTGGAAGGGAATGACTGGCGTTTTCAATGCTCTCTGCTACAGCATCGCAACATTTATAGGCGAATCCTCTTAAATACAACACAGTGTGTGGATACAACTCGGGAAGAGGATTTGGCGATTCAAGACGGTGTCCTGAAGCGGTCGATTGTGTGATCAGAGCGTCTGGGTGTGGAATTGTTTTATTTTGCACTGCAGCATGTGTGTCAAAGCTAGAAAGAGCAGCATAACGTTAACGGCCTGGCAAAAGTTCTTGATGCCAATGCGAACATCTCTGTTTACTCGTTTTTGAACGATGTTCCTTGATCAGGGTTTGTTCCCGAGCAAAAGCAAGGTTTATGTGTTTGTAAGCTAATACACGTTCTTTAAATGATTCGGTCAACTGAGTAGTTCCGGTTAACTTTTCGTGTAGCTGTAAAGTGAGTCATTCATCCAGCTTAAACATTCAAACGGCGCCTCTGACTGCATTAGATAAGGCAAATTTAGCGAGGTTCAACTTTTGCGCGCCGTTTGTGGGTGTCCAGGCCGTGGTAGATTTGTTCACATTTACAACATTGATTAGTAATGAGTTCGTAGTCAAGTTTAAGTTACAGTCTATTAGAGTAGCTAGCGCTACCCAAAAAACCTCGTGTTGTTTTAGCTTTAACGTACTCTAAGTTTGTAATATTTATACATTAACAGACAAATGGATATTCTATCGTTATTTCAGCAAATGTGCGAATGTTTCGTCAGACTTATAGGCATAGTTTACCCTAAAATGAACATTACGTCATTTCCTCACCGTAGCCTCGTGTTGCTCCTGTGTGACTTTGCACTGTTGAATAAGTTTTGGTTATCCTTGACATTTGTTGTTTTTTACAATTTCTCACATTTTCTTTTAGGTTCCACGTAAGAAATGAAAATTGTGAGAATTAAAAAAAAAATTGGGTGAACTATGTCTTTAAAAGTACCATACGGTCATGTTTGTGCACTTGTGCCATGGTACTACTTTGTATTTTTGAGTGTAGTATATCACATTACCACAGTATTACTACTATCTGATACCGTCTGTGCTTCTTCCTATGGATGTGGTAATAATTCTGTTTTCTTCTGTGCACAGAATCCTCTTCGATTAACCCATCATGGCTGATCTTGATACTGATTTCACCAGTGGCGACGCTGGGGCTTCTCTAACATTCCCCATGCAGTGCAGTGCTCTGCGTAAGAACGGCTTTGTGGTGCTAAAGGGACGTCCTTGCAAGATTGTGGAGATGTCTACTTCCAAGACTGGCAAGCATGGACACGCCAAGGTATCAAATTAATAAACTCTCTGATGAGGGCTTAATTTAGAATAACGGCTACATTTCATAATGCATTGCATATTACTGAATCTGTAACATTATCGTTAAAAGTTTTAAATGCTCTTGCTTAATTTTCATTTTCAGGTGCACATGGTTGGAATAGACATATTTACTGGAAAGAAAAATGAAGATATCTGTCCCTCTACCCACAACATGGATGTTCCTAATATCAAGAGACTGGACTATCAAGTAAGTTCAAACTGTAAATATAGCTGCGAGCAGCGATTGCGGGCCCAAGCTGGTGGCACCGCAACCCCGGTGCCTTTAATTACCTATAGGCACCGGGATGGCGGTACCGCCAGCTTTGCCCCTTCATCGCTGCTCGCAGCTATATATATATAGCTATATATAGCTATATATATATAGCTATATATAGCTATATATATTAGGGCTGGGTAATAAATAGCAATTTCTCGAAATTAATCGATTCTCATTTTTACGAACTGATATCGATTCTTAAAATTTAAGAATCGATTAGTCATCCTGTTTCATTTGAATGAATGGAACATTATATCGCAGCTGCGTGCATCCAAAAAATCGTAATAATCTTATTGATTTGAAACAAAGTCTCAAATTTCAAATTAGTTTCATTTTCTTTAGAAATTCAAAAACATAAATAACGTTTTGGCGCTGTGGCGTGAGATCGCTCTGGCGCAGGAGAAGAGAGAGAAGCAGCAGCGCTGATCTCTTCCAGCTTAATAATACCAGTTACAGCGCGAAATAAACATGAATGAGCAACTGTAAGTGTGTTAAAAGATTATTGAAATCCGTATCATGTCAGTTATTCGCTTAATCAGCGTTTCAACCGAGGAAAGACGTCAGTTAAACAGCTTGTAATCAGTGTCATGTATCATCATATTTACCTCAGAAAACTCAGCTAGAAAGCTAGAAAAATAACTCTAGAGAGGAGCATTTTGCTAAATATATACACCATATTACATATGCATCATAATCTTAATGTTCTTCAATATTTAATGCATATTTGAATAAATCTGGCAAGTTTTTATGACAGCCACCATTTAAATATTTATATTTCATATAATCTTATTATTATAAAAATAAATAAGAATGTAATCAGGCTAATGAAGCCTAGTAGGCTACAACTAGACTCCCATAGTTTACAGCATTAGTTAAGAGATTTGATTTCCTTGAGAAAATTTGCCATTTATTGTAACTGATATCCAAAATAATCAATATTGAATCGAATTGTGAAATTTGTGTCAATACCCAGCCCTAATAAATATATAAAGCCGGTGACACCGCCACCTTGGTGCCTTTAGTGTTTTTCTGCACGACGTGCAAAAACGTAACCCCCGCTTTGACTGTCGAAAAGAAGTGTGCTGTAGAGCTTGCATGAATGCAGACTCGATGCGCTGCGTGCTGTAACTCCATGTGTCTTTAAGCGCATCATTCTCCACTTGGGATACGCGTAATCGCTTTTGTGCCGCACTGTACTGAGCCTGTCATATCATATGCAGTGATGCAATGACAGATTATTAATTGCCTTTCTTGTTCTGGCCTATCTATATGTTGATAATAGATAGGACAGAGCACTAAAGACCTCAAACAGAGCACTAGAAACTTCAGCTGTTTGCTGCACGTGTAGTCTGAGAATGAGCTGTTTGATTTGCACCCTCTTCCTCTTAACTGTCCTCCCAGAAATCCAGCTATTCAGGTCCATGTTCTAGAAAGTTTGTATGTTGCTGCCTCGTTAAACATCTCGGCTATACATTTAAAACATGTTGTCTCAATTTTATAGTAGCCATGGCTATATCTAAAATGATTTTTGTTATCTTGTTTTTCATGAATGTATTTTACAACAATGCAAGAGCAGTGTGTTATCCACTAATATAGTTTATAATGGCATTTTTTTGTCATAGATTATGATCATATATTTCAATCATATATCTGTTTATTTTTAAGTTACACAGTCTGCATTGATTAAAAAAGAAACATCAAATGTGTTTTTAGTCAGAGTATTATTTTTTACAGAAACAAATATTTGTAATTCAGATGAAAATAAGGTTAGTGTTTACAATTTTTAAGGAAAACAAATATATTGAAATATAGCACATGAATTTATATTCATTCAGCTTCAATTACAAATACAATTTTACTTTTGTTTAAAGCAAGCTATGCATTTAAAAGATGGGGGTTATATGCATATTTTGTTTTTTAAAAAAAATACAAAATTGTTATGCAAAAAGACAAGGACTTAGAGACCAGGATTTGCAGGAAAAATTACAGCCAGCCACACACACACACATATAAACACAGACAACAGCCCCCCTGCCACGCCCGGGTACCATCTTCAGCCCGGCCCTGATGGCCACGGGTTCTGACCCGTGTGCAAAGTTTCAAGAGTTTGAGCATGAAAAGGGCCCTAAAAGTGCCTGAATAGTTGTTCCAAAAAATAAAATAAAAAAAATAATCCCAAGGAAAACAATAGGGCTCTGCGCCCTTAAGGGCTTGGGCCCTAATCAGCCTTAGGCCTCATTTATCAATGTTTGTCAGCCATGTTCACATACAGTATATGATTTGTGCTAAAGAATTTGCACACATTTTGATCTCTCTGTGGTTTTTTTTTTTAATTAATGTGCATTTTCTGCCTATCCTGTGGCGCACAGCTGGTTGGCATCACCGATGGCTACCTTTCCCTGCTGAAGGATAATGGAGATTTGCGTGAGGACCTCAAGCTACCCGAGGGGGATCTGGGCAAAGAAATAGAGAGCAAATTTGAATCTGGGGATGAATTTCTGGTTTGTAGCTTTTACGTCCTTTCAAATTCACATCAATTTGTATACATATATTTAGATGAAGAGGCTTTATTAATTTAATTTACATCATAAAGTAGTGTAGTGGACATTGGATTTGTCCTTAGTGGCCGATCATGGGTCCACACACCATGTCAGAATTACGTGGTTATTAGATTCCGGCTTGTAAAAATGTCCTCTTTGAAAATTGAGTTTATAAGTTGTAATACGTTCTGAGTTTTCTGACTTGTACCATATGACCACTGCCATGGCATGTGGAAACAATCAAAATGGCAGCTTTTTTAGTTTAATGCAAGAATAACCTGAAAAATAAACATTAGTTAAATACTTGCATTAGTTTAATATAGCTAGCACAAAGTGGTATAACTATATCTTTTAATGCAATTTAAATTTGCCTAATACATTTGAATGTAGAAAGGACAAGGAGGCAAAGCTGAACATCTTAACTTTTAGCTTATTAGGGATAAATTTGTGTTTTGCTTAATACAATTTTCTCATTGTTTGAGGTCAAATTAGAATTGGTGGACCCTTGTTAAACACACCTGAATTAATTTTTTTGGTATCACTTCAGTTTCGGGTCCAATTCTCTCTATTAAGCTAGTTGCTTTTTTGGATATTGTCTTTTATTAGTGCCTATAAAGCACATTTTAATGCCTTATTTTACATGACCATATTCTACATCCTACCCAATACCTAAACTTAACTACCTTACAAACTAGTAATTAGGAGTTTGAGGTAAGTCATAGTTAATAGTGAGAAATGGACCCTAAACTAAATTGTGACCAGTTCTTTTTCTAAATGCATTGTTTTAGTTCAGTTCTACAGGTATTTGCTTTATTTGTACTCAAATGAATGTGAGATTGCAGTCAACTGTGGAGTGGTGGTGTTTAAACGTACTAAATGTTTGTAGAAATCAAGCGTACTTTACCAAGAGAAGTCTGTCGTTTCATCAGAAGATCTTACGATTTTGTTGTAACCATTTGAGTTACATAAATGCATGAAAATGGTTCATGATGACTCTAAAAGTAGTCGTTTTGAGTTAATTTTTGTGACTTATTTCCCTCTTGTAGGTGTCTGTGTTGGCTGCCATGGGGGATGAATGTCCCATTGCCATCAAGCCCATGAGCTCATAATGAACAGAAGCTGACGGGCTGGTTGAGTGAGGGCCTCTGTACCACACATATTACGTTTTAGTTCTTAAAGTCACCAAAGCCACAGCCTTCGCAAACCACCTAGAATCATTTCTGTTAAACAGTAAAGATGCTGGACCTTTTGACCCATGTCTCATGAGGTGTTGTCTAATCAGGATATTTCATATCACAAAGGGTTTCCTGCACGCTTGTTCTTTATTATTTCCCCCTCAGTCATTCCTTCTTCATTATACAGATGCACTTTTATCATTCATTAAAAATGGGAATAGTTTTTTTTAAAGCTGCTCTTAATGCAGAAACCTTTTTATTCATGCCGACAGGCCTTAAACTGTTGCAAATCAGGCAGCAGCCATTGAAGATTACCTCTATGAATCTCACTGACTAGTTTGCCAGCATTTGGTACATCTACATTCGTGCCAAAAGCCTGTGTCTCAGGTAGGCTAGGATTTGTCTGAATGTCACTCTAACAGCTTGGCACTTGTTGGGGTGGCCGGCAACTAGCAATCCTAAGGCAGAAAACATACTAAAAAAATTTTACTGACATATAATCCTGGCCAAATGACCAAATATAATGTAGTTGATCTGAAACTTTTTTTTTTTTTTTTTCTTAAAGTAAATGTAGTTTTACTCCACCTGGTCCTGAACTTTAGTTTAAGTTTACAGCATTTGTCCCTCTATACTGAACACTTATATTGGTAGCAAAGCAATAACCCAATACCTTTGTTACATCTTTTTAGTAGTGAGGGAAGATGTTTAGAAGGGCCTTTGAGCTTTGCACTGGCTAACCTGCTGTGATGCAGCAGTAATGAACGCCCTCTGTAACGAACTCTGTTTACAGTAGCTTTGCTATACAACAAATTTCTATGCTGCATAAATTAGCTTATTTTTTGTACTTACAGACAGGCACAGTGTGTGCACTAAAGGGCTTCAATATCAACACTTTCAGTTCACACTCTATAGCATCTTACATGCACCTGGCTTGTTTACTGGTATAAAGGCTTTAATCGCCCCACCACCCCTTCTCCACTTTAAGGGCACACTTTGCATTTGGCTCATAAAGATAGTATTTTGTAGTAGAAAACTTATTTTATTTACTCTGAAATTCCTTTTTTGATGTAGAAATGAGATGCGTTGCTATTGTATCTGCATTTGGGTTCCTTTTGGTGTTAGGTTTGAATCTGATTTTTTTTTTTTAATTAATTTTTTTTTTTTTTTACTCTAGAATGGACCAGCAAATGATAACTTTTGGTTGGGCAGAATGTTTTTCTTAAGAGGTATTAAGCTTTGTTGGGTGTTCTGTTTCAACTAGTTTTTGTTATTGTTAACTAGCTCTCGTATAAAAAGTAGCCTGAGAGCTCAAGTAAGTGGAAAGTATTGTATGGCTGTACAGTATTGAAAAGATTTCACGTTGGCATATAAATCTCAGCGAGTCTCTCAGGTTTCCAGTATTCAGTTATTTTGCTGTTTCTAGTATTGGTCCTAAGTATCCCTGTAAAATACCTCTGTCTCTATCTGCAAATCATTAGTGTTCATGCTTGCGAGTGAATTACATGCTTTTTTTATATATATATTTTTGGTTATTTTCTTTAATTCAGTAGCTTGACTGAGTTACATCCAGGAATGTGGGTCATTACCAGTGCAGACTGTAAGGAGATGCTTAATCAGACAAGCAGTAGAAATAGTGTTCAGTGTTTTTCATATGGCTAGCTGAATGATAATTGTAAGAAACCACAAATTGGGATATGAGGGGAGCAATTGTAATAAACTCAACTGAAAACCATATAAGCTTGTGTTTTTATTTTCCTTTTTTTAAAATTTCAGTTTGCAACAAGCCTGGCAAGACATTTGCATGAGACATTTTAGTTCTGTTGCAAAAAAAAAAAAAATGCAAACATTATACATGTTTAATTGAATAATCTATTTTAATATAGGTTAAAATAGAAATGTAATTTCCTGTGATGGCAAAGCTGAATCTTTAGCATTATTACTCCAGTCTTAAGTGTCACATGATCCTTCAGAAATCATTCTTACATGCAGATTTGTTCTCAAAAACATGTGTTCTTATAATTGGAAACGGTTTTGCTGCTTAAGCTTATGTGGAAATCATCTTTTTTTTTTTTTTTTTTGCCTGGATATTTTGATGAATAAAAAAACCCTCAAAATGAATAGAAGTATTTATTTCTTTTAAAAAATCTTAATGACCCCAAACTTTTGAAAGTTAGTAAATATAGTGTGTTAGATTTTCTTTCAATGTCTGACTTGTTAATATCCCATTATTAAAACTGTATAATTCATCAAGAGAAAACCACGATAAGCAAATACAGCCAAAGCTTTGCATAGCTACAAATATAAAATTGTGTATGAATCAGCAGTGTTTGTTTTTCCAGTGTTCCAATGAACAACTGACTCATAAAGAATCCCAGTTAACCAAAGTTTGACGAACTTAAACAGTGTGCCCAATTGCTGCCAACAACAGTCAGCTCTGTGGTATGTTGTTGACATGCCAGCTTTGAAGGCTGAAATGAAAATGGCATTTTGCATGTCAGTTTGAAGTTGGCAAGCTTTTTAGCTTTCAATAATGTGCTTCTTGATTTTTTTTTTTTCAAGACTTGAAGATGCTTTGGCTGAGGCTTCAGTCAGCAACTTGGGGGTCCCGACTTGGATATACTGCTAATGTGATTTATTATTTTCACAAGTCTTGACATTATATTTTACATTTCCTTCAGTGGTTTCCTTCTTTTTCATATTTTTAAAATGCTACAGCCACTAGATGTCAGTAAAGCACAGTGAAACTACCACTCCAGATTTGGCCAACATGCTTTTGATTAAGAAACTTACTTTTTTTCCTTTTAGCTTTCCCCCTGTTTACATATGAGTCTCCTAACAAGAGCCCGGAGGTATTGCCAAATGGTTCCTATAGAAATTATGTTCTGCTATACATTTCAGAAACAGATTGTGAACTGAAGTGCTCTGTTTACATTTCTCAGAAATAAGGCCATTCTAGGGGCCAGAATAAGATGTAAATTCAATGCAGATGTAGATGCCTTTCTGTCCATATGTACATATGTAAAACTAACATCCATTAGTTTTAATGATGCACAAATCCAGGGGTGAATCTTGTTGGTCATCATATGTTCTGCTGCACATTGGTTCCTTTATTTCTTAGTCCTTGTTTCATAGTGGGGAACATGGCAGCTGTTCTCACAAGTGAAGATGATCGAATTCAATATAGGAGTATTATGAATATATGGTTTCTTTCTTTAAACTCTGGTCTGGGGCTCTAAATAGACTAAAATGATTTAGATCTTTAGTTTTTAATCAAAAATGTTCTTCATTTGTACCTTTTGCTACAAAGTTCAAAATGCATAAAAAGGTGCATCAGTTCTATAATCTTGAACTTTTTTGTTCATTTAAAAAAAGAGAATAATCTAGTCATTGAATGTTTGTCTTAAATTTAGATTTAATTTTTTTAGCTACCTATGACTGAAGTGTCATTAAATGAACGGAGCAAGATTCCTTGATGTGTGTTCTGTTTGAGTATAACGCTGTCCTTGACCCCGCTCTCAAAACCACCTGTCATGAGGACTGTTTACTTATGACTCATGATTTAAACTCCAGTCATCCTGAAGAGTGGAGGAGGTATTTTGTTTTACAGGAAACGGGGACATCAGAAGAGCACAAACTAAAGCAATAACAAAGCCCAGTTCCCTCTTGTTACAGTATTTGCCTCACCAAGGAGCACTGGCTTATGAGTCATTATTGTGCTCCTTGAAGTTAGAGCTAATTCACCAGGCCCTAATCACCTCATCCTAATCCCAGAGCAGTGATAACCTCACATCAAGTACAGCTACAAATTTGGTTTAAGTTCAAAGCACACTATAGACCTTATTCAGAGCAGCGCCATGATAGGTATTAAAGTGAGGCTGTGAGGGGATAGACTTACCGTGTTTCAAATAGACCACCTTATTCAGAGGAACGCCATGACGGGTATGAAAGTGAGGCTGTGAGGGATAGACTTACCGTGTTTCCAATGGCATCCGCTGTAAAAAGCTGAATAAAGCTCCTAGATCACTTACAATTTTCCACAGCTTATATTGTCGAATTTTTTGTCAACTAAAATTTCTTGGAAAGATATTTTTCCAGTGTTTCATGAGCAGAACAATCCGAAAACACATTAAATAACAGTACAGCCCATTGAAGAGATGCGTGTCTATCCCTCACACGTTCGCTTTCATTGTCATTAAAAATCAAAGATGGTGCTGCCGTGAATAAGGCGTATATAGATGGTGTGATTAGGCTACTTGTTTGGTTGCATCCTGCAAGCCACTGGTTTCCCAGATGGACAGTTTCAGACTCTTAAATGTGACAATTTTATTTATTCTTTCATTTGAGAACTTTTGCTTATATTTAATGATACACAGTTATCATTAAGAACCTTTTCAACTATGGCGTCAGATGAAATAACGAGAGAATACATATGAAAAATGTATTGCATTTAATCAGAATACTTTGCCACGAGCAAAGACCTTCATCCGCTGATCGGATGCCAAATTTTGGGCCGTTCGCATAAGGTGTGTTATATTTTCGACGACCCATATTGCAAACCCAGTAGGCCTATGTGATATAGTAAAAGACGGAGAAAGTAGAAACATTGAAAGGCTAGTAATAGATAATATCATGTCAGTAAGTCTTTGCATTATGTGGCCTGATACGGCAAAGGGGTATTGTCTTTTAACCCTTGCTTCTTTTGAAGCCATTACTCTTGATTTAAAAGGGACCAAGGGAATCACAGCACAGTTATATGAAAATGCCCCTTTTATTAAAACATAACTTACTGGAGGATTAAACTCATATCCTGTACATTCCTGTGGTATGCACACATTTAGTCATGTTCCTTTCACTTGTCAGTGGAAAGGATGCTGCAGATGCCCTCGTGCTTGTGTAAGCACATTTCTAGGCTTTTTGCCACAGTACTATACAGTATAATGTAAGACTTGGCACTTGTCTTCATATTTCACTTTGAGTAACAAGATTTTTGGGACACACTGGGTTTCAGATCTAGTTGAGTCCAGTATGAGAAAATAAAACAGTGAGCTCATTCTCATCTGGTAGACATGATTCTCTATTAAACAACATACAAGTGACATCATTATTATTTTTTTTATCTTATGGACGTTGTCAATTTTTTTAAATGTGATTACGGCTTTTCTTTGAGTTCAAGTGTTCACAGAGGCACCCCTACTCCCCCATATGTGCTGATATCCATTCTGACCCCCGGGTGACCAGTCTGTTTTGGGTCAATAGCAGTGGGTGTATGATCAGCCAAGGAGTTCATGAAAGAGAAAATTTGTGGGAAATGGGAGGATGAGTGGATAGATCTGTCATATGTATGATGGTGCTATTTAAAAGCAGAGGCTATTTGGTTTGCTTGGGGCGTTGTTATTGGTTCTGGACAGTGTGTGTGTGGGGGTGAGAGGTTACATGTCCTCTGGGCTCATAAAAGACTTGGCACTTCCCTCACCCCCTCATTAGGCTCCCTTTTGAAGTGCGCTACCAGGAAACATGAAAGGTTTCAGACGCACCAGACGATAAGCATGACAGCTAAAAACAAGGTTGTTTTTTATATACGTGGGGGGCTGAGGCCACACATTTGAACATATGTGATTCATGTTTCATGTGGAAAAGACTTTTATGACGTTATAAACGTTATATAAAAAAGAAAGGTTATACTTCTAGGTCATTAATCAAAGAAGTACATTTTTGACATTACATCAAATCATGCTGAAGGACATTCGGTTTAACACAAATTTCCCTTCTCTTCTCTCTGTATGATTGTTGAATCTATATTTGGGAGGAAAATGGGAATGGCAAAACATCTATGCTCCACCTTGGAGATGTAGATTGATGAGAATCGGTTTAACAATTTTTTTTTAGGAAGACAGTTGAAGCAGTGAAAAAAGGTCCACTGCAATGTCACGGCTTTTATTTCATTTTCAAATGATTTTCTGTAGTAAAGTATGTTTGATATGCTGCCTACCCGACCTGTATAATTGTTAACACACGGAGAAGTTTTTCCTTTAAATACAACACTTATATAAGGGCTTAATCAAATCAGCGTTATTTAAGTTGTGTCTTCAAGACATTCTTAAAATCCGTTTTTTTCTCTCTGCTGGTGTGCAGGTGTATAAACACTTAAGATGGCGAGAGGCTTTATTTGTCAGGATGTTCTGGAGGGAATGATTTCATGGGCTGAGAGCGGCTCAGACTGGATCTTCAGCTGTATTCAACAGTAGTACAATGTGATCCTCGTGAACTCTAGTCCAGCTCCTACTACTGAGGAAGCTTCAGGCATTTCCTGAGGAGGTGTGGTCTCGCTTTTCAGATAACATGATCGTAAATAACTGACCTACTCTCTGCTTGATTAACATCCTCAAAACCGTTTTTTCCCCTCTACTGTTACCATAATCATTTTTTTTCTAATACAAAAAAACAAAAAACAAAACGTTTTGCTTCATTGATATTAGTTTTATAACTCTGCATTTACAGCATAGGGCCATTATAGTCTGCCTCTGATATGCCAAACACTAGTTTTAGTACTTTTGTTATGTGGTTTTGTCAGTTTTATTAGTCTTTTTTAAATCATTTGGTTTAGCTTTAATTTATTTTATGTTTTAATTTGAGTAATTCTTGTACTTAAACTTTTATTTCAGTTAGTTGCTAAGGCAATTTTTTAGTTTTTCATCTAATATTTAATAAAAATATTCTTATATTCATTATATTTATAAAAAAGATTCTTATATTATTTCAACTTTATTTCAATCAACGAAATCCATTTCTAATATAGTTTTCGTTAACAAATAACAACACTGTGATTCATGCACTTTTATGTGTAAAACTAATTTCAAAAATGAAAATTAAGGATGCACCATATATTTTTACCAATCTAATTATTTGCTAATTTTAGAATTTTTCAAAAGTTTCTTAAACTGCAATTTTAGATAACAGTATTAGATACTTTGGACATGCTCATTTCCTCTATTTTAAAATTTGGATTACCTTTGCCGTCATCTCATGCTCAGTTAAAAGCTACTCTTTGAAAACAGTAATAGTTTTTAGTAGTTAGTAACTCTATTAAATGTAATCTTTAGCAAATCTAAGAACGAAACCCCATATTTCATACTGTACATTATATTGCTGTGATGCCTCTTGAGGTCACTGGTAGCTTTTGAAAGTATTGGTTGAATTTTGATTTTTATTTTATTATTATTTTTTTATTTATTTGAACATAGTATGCTGGCTATCTTTAATGAGAAAATAATTATTGCCTGAATTACAAATTCTAATATCTGTACATCTATGGTATTTTTATTCTCAGTCAATGTAAGAAGTATTTCTGAAGCACTGGTTTTCATAAGATGCCCTTCAAGCACATATGGCTCTGTGTTCTCCAGTGAATCAATAAGCATGGCTTCAGGGGAAAAAAGAGGTATAGACAGAAGGGGATGATGGAAGCTTGTCTGTATTGAAAACAGATGAGACAGAATATCTCTAACAGCTCAAAAGAGGCTTTGAGTACGGGTTCGGGCAACACCACTCCAGCCCACCCCCTTATTCTCAAACTTCTCTAGACAAACTGCACTAAAATAAGTGGTATTTTGTCTGTTTATCTTAATAAATCTGCTGCAAACAGGTGGTCCTGGGGCCTCATTTATAAAACGTGGGTACGCACGAATTTGCGTAAGCTAACCAATCCATACCAGTCTTTGATGTGAAAAGTGCTTAGTGCCACGTCAGGGTCAGAAAAGACATAACGCACTTTTCCTTGTGGCAGAGAGCCCGGAGTACAGCAGGTATTTGGAAATCTAAGCAATTCTTGCCACTCACTTTTCTCAAGTAAAGGATATGGACGTTGACTGGTGCTCTTTTATAAATGAATGAGATTAATTAGGTGGTGTTTACAAAGTGGAGATTTGAAACCATTTAGTGCATGGTTTGTAAATTATTTGTGATTTATTCCACTTCGGGATGAGAGGCATACGCATGCTTTTAATACGTTCTTTCTCTTAATCACACGTGCACTTTTGAGAAATGATCATATGATCAAACGTAGGATGATTTCAATGCGACATTTTATAATTGAGGCCTGCATGTGGAGAGCGATAATAAGCCATGATTTCCTCAATTTCAGGTTTTATTTATGTTGTGTCGGATAGACTGGCTGAAAACCATAATCTGCTGAGAAGCATTTGCTCAAAATATCACAGATTGATTTTTGGTTTGAGAGGTCTCATCTTTTACTAATCCTGTATTTATATAAAAAAATAACATTTCAATTGTTGCTTTCATAGGCTACTGTGAATGATCCCAGAGTTATAAGACTGACAACACTGAGTCAAAGTAAAAACACTACAGCAGCACAACTCCTACGTTTGGAAGCAGTTTAGATATGGGAAGGACAGATTTGTGCGTGCATAAATACTTATAGTTCAACAAGGCCACTTTCATCAAACGCTCAAGTGAAGACTATCTGAGATTTTATATTGGCTTTTACTCCATGAGACGTGTTTATCTTTCAGAATCGTATTTTTTTTTAAATATATTTATATGTTTATAGAATGATGGAGTGTGTGGAGAAAGTGCTGACAGGGTTGAATGACTCCTGTGAATAGCTTGCAGTAATTCTCCATCTGAGCAGAGAAAAAAAGAAAACCCATGAGAGTGATTAAACGTGGAATATTTCAAAGTTTTCTCAAGTAAAACCGCTAATCTCTTTGAAGAGGGACCAAGTTCAAACTATATCAGTAATTCTTCCATTCGGCGGTGCTGTGAAATGCAGGTGAGGAATAGCCTGTAGCTTTCTAAGGGCATCTTACGTAAGACTGCTTAAGTGTGGTATGTAAGACTATTTTTCTACTTTAAACTAGTTAGGACTGCCTTGCGAACTCTGTGTGGACTCAGACTGAATGAAATGTTCCTCATGGAGTCAAAATCAACCACACATGTTAGGCTCTGTGCTTGTTTGAAGAGCCAAGTCGTGCAGAGTTAAGAAAATAACAGCTCCGGAATACAGTACACCCAGGTTGAAGGCCGCCGCTCTCGTGGGAGTGGTTAATATTTTTGCTTGGCCTTGACAGAACGTCATCACTTTATCTGTGAAAGGCAATCGCCCCGGGAAGCGTCATGTTAACGGATCATCAGATTTGTCGTTTGTGATTACAGTAACAGAATGTTCCTTAATTTACATTGGCCTAACAGTTAAGCTTCACAGTGTTGGCGCTAAGAGATTTTCCCCGTGTATAAAGTGAGACGACTTTGTTTTTTTGCGGTTCAGAATGTAGCCTAATACCCATCTTATCTAATGGCAAACAAATTCTACACATTTGTTTTCTGATGATGAACTGCTTATATTTAAGTGGTTATTTGAGTGCAGATGGTTATTACTTTAGCGAAAATTATTATGAAACTTAGTCAGCACTAAATCTATTTTCTAAATGTGTGTTATTCATCTTATCGTGAACAAAATTATGAATCAAAATGTTATAACTTAATCTTGTGGTAATGCATGTCTGACTTCTCCAAACTCCAATTTCACCCACTTAAACTCAAACCCTTTTTACAGTTGTCTTGCGTATAGATCAACAACCGGTGGACAGAACCAAGGCCACACCGGAAATTGATTTCTTTTCTGATTATCAGTTCCACTTAAATGTATACATCACAACACAGACAAACTATTAATCAGACTCTATTGGTATGTCTCACAGCTTTGTTGAAATTTATTCCAGACAAAGCTACTTCCGTTTCATCGCCACTTTAAACAAACTAGTGCCAGACAAACAGTGCCTGAATAACACATACCTTTGGATGTTGTGTTTTAGGTTCATTTTACTTGGTTAGCGCTGTCATTTCTGGAAGAAACTGTCAATATAGCCCATTGGACCATATTCTGTCATCATTAATCACCCTCATTCCATTCCAAACTGTATAACTGCTTATATTATGTAGAATATAAAAGAAAACATGTATCTAAATATCTCTGATAAATGGACCTGCAGTTTTCCTTTTAAAGGGACTGTGTGTAACTTTTTATGTAATTTATTATTTTAAATCAATATTTTTATTCATAAATCTGTCCTCAATGGTGTACAAATACCTCTGCCAATTATCTGACTTATCCTCGTAAACGAAGATTTTATTATCTTTATATAAATAGGACGGTAAGTCCACGGAGGCTTTCATGTCCTTCCGCCATCTTGAAAAAGTAATACCAGAGAGAGACATAAAGTACTAGGCTTTCTTCTTGACAGGTAAATCAGTGTTACAGTCTGGAGTACAAGCTTTTTTCATTGTTTGGTTGTGAAACGTTACTTTATTATATAGACAGATGGACATTTATAGTTAAAAGTTGATGATATCTAATGCACATAGTCTACTTCAGAAAATGTAACAAGGCATAACTACTTAAACAATAGTTCATGTTTTTCACAGTCAGCAATTCATACTGTAACATTCCTTTGTTCGTTGTGTCTAACACAGTCTCATCCCAAGAAGTCATATAACTGACGTCTTGGGACATCTTTTGACCATACGTCAACATCCACCTTTTTAGGGTACCCTTAAACGTCGGTTACATGACGATCCCGGGCCGCTTTACCTTTAACGTCAGTTAGGTGACGGGGTAGGTTTAGGGGTAGGTTTAGGTCTGGGGTAGGGTTAGGATCCGATAACATCATCTATCTAACCGACGTTTAAGGGTACCCTAAAAAGGCGGATGTTGAGTTATATGACGTCTTGGGATGAGACTGCGCTGTTGTGTCAAGTTGCTGTTTGTTTGAAATAACAAACGTGTTCACCCGAAGGAACACTCACCGAAGTGCTAATCCTGTCACAGCTTTTCGGTACATAATGGTTACCATAGATGCAATACGCATTTGAAAAAGCGAGGCACTGGAGAGCACAATTGGTTTGAATGCAAAATACATTTTCACTGCTAGATGGCAGCAATTCCTACAGTATGTCCCTTTAAAGCTAACAGTTTTAGTCCCCGTCCAGTATTTGCACTGAAATGACATGACTAAATTTATATTTAGGCATTTAGCAGACGCTTTTATCCAAAGTGACTTACAACTGAGGACTAAACCAAGTGAGACATCGTGAAGAGGCGAAAACAACGCAAGTGATAAGCAAGGATTTAAAAGAAAAGGATTTTTTTTATGTTAAGTGCCACAAAAAAGAAAAGAAAGATATATAGTTTGGAACAACATGAGGGTGAATACATGGCAGGAGAGTTTTGAGGGCCAGGATGAGACCATTTAGCCAAATGGGCTTATGTCTACATCAAAAGAATCTTCTTGGCATATCCGAACAATTCAAAGAGATAAAACAACTTTTTCCACAGGGGCACATGGATGTTTCTCCTTCTAAGAAAGGTGTTTTGGAACAGAGGGAAAATAATTTTGTCTGCATGTTTGGCCGTAGAGATGTTTTCACGCTACATGTGATATTTTTGCAGTGGAGCTCATTTCCAAGTATATTTTGAGTTCTCAAAAATGCTTAATTCTAATAACTAGGAACCATTTTTTTTCTAAACAGTATAGCAGGCACATGCTCTGGTGATTAGAAGTTTCCAGACACATCAAAAATGTTTTGAAATGATAAAGGATATCCTTCTCACTGCAGCAGCCTGTGCACACAAAAAGTGCTAAAGGTTGAGAATTGAGAGGGTGTTGAGCAACCACACTTCTTTCAGGTTTGAGCCAGGACATTGTTCCTAAAGCATGAAAACAAAATAAAAAAGCAGTTCCCAAGTAAGTGTTACAGAGGAGTGTGCTTCATATTAATGGTGTAGATAATGTTTAGTCATGGAAAAAGAGGCCAGCTGGAATATTCCGGACAGCTGCGGAATGAACTGACTAAACATCTCTCACTGTTCCTGCCGTTGATGGGAACCTCATCACTGTCGACACTGAATAATAAACATCGGTCAAGCGTGAAAACAGTCGGACTGTTTGCATCAGTATTTGTAAAACATCTTCAAGCATGGGAGTGTGGGAATATGAAACCGGGACTGATAAAAACTTTACGATAATTAGACTATTGTGCCAGTTTATTTTTTCCTCATTTCTGATCTTTCATGAAGGTTTCATGTCTGACTCATGCAGTGGACACAGTACAGCAGAAAGAAAGATGAGAGAGTGAGAGATCCAGGGCTAAAATCCTATAATTGAATTAGAAACATCAGGAATTCTTTGATTGGGGTGAAATCCCTCCTGACCCTGGGGTACTGCTCTGAACGGATGTGTTTGAATGAGGCTTTTGAACAGGACGTCCCAATGGAATCTGCGTCCTAATTCTTTATGACTGAAGTTGCAGTCTTCACCTTCCTCAATATGTGTGTCATGCATAAACATTTTATTTGTATTTATGTTAAATGTAGGGTAGGGGATTTGCAAAACGCCCGTCAGGTTTTGAAAATACACAACCTACTTTCTTTCCCCCAACGCTGGTGTGGTACCGTTTGATTGACACACTTACTGTCCAATGATTCTAGGTGGTCTTGGAAATGATTGGCTGGGGTTTTTTGAGTCCTGCCTGTTCCACAGATGATTAAATTAATTACTTTTCTTCCAACTCAGTGGCTGTAAGTAGATTAGGATTAGGATTTCAATTGATTTTGAAAAAAAAAAATGGTCAAAAAAGAAAACCACATACCCTATCTTTAAGGAGAACAGCATGCTGTAGGAAAAGATTTTGATTATGTTAAACAAACACATATTGTGACTTATATAATACAGTAAATATTAATCTTTAGTAATATGTTAATATATTTGTTATTATAAACCTATTTTAGTCAAACGAAATCAAAAAGTATCATTTTAGTTTTTGCTGTTTTTTTATTTTATGTTGTATGATGCGTTTCTATTTACCTTTTGCTGTTTGCGGTAGTTGTTCGTATAACTTTTGTTGTTGTCGCACAGTAGGTCTAAGGTGTCTCTGCGTTCACGTGCTATGGAAAATAGGATATTTTCCACTTGTGAACTGGTATTTACCAGTGTGTTGCGTTCAAGTGCTTTTGTTGTCGTAATGTGGTAAAAAGATGGAGACCTGTTATTTAGCTAAAACTATTTTAGATTGCTTAAGTCATCTGCGACAGCAAGAAAATGATTTATCAAAACTCAAAAGGTAAATAATAGTATATTATAATATAGTATAATAGTATAGTATAGTAATAGTATAATAGTAAATGAATAGTATATTTTTTACCATTCACGACTCTCGCGGTGCTCTCCGCCATTTTGAAATGGTCAAAGGTTATCTCATCTCGGTAACTCGTCCATCAAAATATTCTACGAGTTGCCCAGTGGTAAATACCACATGAGGGGGTGTTCATGTGCGTTTTCCATGTCGGCTTTTAGTATTTACCATACCATAGCACATGAACGCACCATAACTAAGGTGGGTAACTCTGGCCCTCGAGATTCAGTTTCCTGCTGAGAATGCCTCCAACCCTGATCAAACTCGCATGCCTGTAGTTTTCTGGTGATTAGCTTGTTCAGGTGTGTTTGATTAGGGTTGGAGCAAAACTCAGCAGGAAAGCAGATCTCGAGGGCAAGAGTTACCCACCCCTATCCTGGCCTAAGGTCACCGAATCACCAAGCAGTGCATACATGCGCTGCAAAAAACGTATATGCTCTTTTAAAACTTGGAGCTCTAAAACATGGCTGACATTTCTAAGACGGTTTATGTGTCTGATGTTCATCGTTTGTTGAGATGTGTTGTCGCCTGGCAGGAAATGTCAGTCTATACTACTCTAAAACATGTTTTTCCACAGTACTTGTGAGACAAGCGAGGAGGGGTTGAGACACCCTATAATGCAATTTTAAAAAAGTGCAATAAATATGTAAGATCTTGACCGAGCTCCCCAGCAGACTTGCATATTCTGGCCCCATTCCCCGATTCCACTGTTTTCGTTCTCCGCTGGTCATCTCTACTGAAACATGCGGAGCGGGCAGATCAAAGGCGCTCCTCCTGGAGTCCTGAAGATGGAGATAGATCGAGTTTTCTCTCGCAAAACACATACCCTTTCAACTGCTGTTTTGCTCCAGTGGTGTTATGATCTTTGTAACTGAATGATCAAAGTAGCAAACCTTTTCGGGAGTTTTTTTTTTCCAGCGGTAGCGTCGGACTCCTCACGCGTCACTGATGTGCCTCGCTCAGGCGCTCCATCTATGTGTATTTTTAGAAGGAATGTTAGTTTGGGAACATTCTGTTGGCATAGGCGCTTATCCATCTGCCCGATGGTCCAGTGCCCACCCTCTCAATTTTCCTCCCTTTGATTCACCACGTCCCACGCTAATGTGTACCAGCTGTGAAACCTGTGCTTGTTTTGCACTTGAAATGAACAGCGTTCTTATGTTCCTACCTAGAGATTTCTATCTTCTCTGGGCTTTGTGTTCTGTGCGCCCGGGCTGGAGAAATGGCACTGTGTGTAATTGAGATTTTCCTTTCTAAGAAAACACACACAGGGTTTTACACATTATGCAACACTCTGTTGTTTAGGAACCTGTCAGTCAAATCACCTAAGCGTATGTTATTAGTGTAAATCAAGGCTTTGCAGCAATTGGCCCCAGCCATTGTTTTTTAGTCCGTGTGTCTACATTTCTCTGAGACTATATGTTCCGCAGTTGTGAGTGCTGATGAATCTTAACAATGACATCTGGGATTTTGGAATTTTGGCTTGGTAAACACCTCAGCAAAATTACTGTGAATTTTCAAAGCAGGATATGAGTATTATTTTTTATTTTTTTGGGTAACACTTTATTTCGATAGTCCACTTTAGACATTCTACTAACTATAAGTAACTTTTCAACTACATGTCAACCAACTGTCATTAGAGTATTAGTAGACTGTCAGCTTAATATCTGCAAACACTTTATTTTGTTGGTCCCCAAACAGACATTCAACTGACTATAAGTAACTTGGTGACTACAAGTAAATTTATTCTCCTAACCCAAACCCTAACACCTAACCATAACCCAATAGTCTACTGACAGTCTATATAATATACTAATACTCTAATGAGAGTTAGTTGACACGTAGTTGAAAAGTTACTTATAAGTAGTAGAACGTCTAAAGTGACTATCGAAATAAAGTGTATCCTTTTTTTGTATTAAAAGTTTCCCTTAAAATACATTGTATACAAAATTAGACACTGTGTATGAGCATCAAACCATCAAACAATTTTTGTCTCAGGAGGATCAATATATGATTACTACCAATTACAAATGCATTCAATCAGTGCTTATCCAAAATATGGAAGAGATAAGCCTAGCAGAGATCAAATCAAGCCATATCAGCTATTTGTCTCTACACACCAGAATAATGAAATTAATTTTGATTAAAACAATCAGATATTTTTAGTAATCTTTAGTATTTTTTTTTTTTTTAGAAATCATTAAATCTTTCGAGTTATATTCCTAATCTCTGCCGCCTTCTGGGCAGGAAGTGCCCTGTCTATCCTGAAAGGTTGTGACCTGGCTGTAGAGTGCTGAAAGCACACGGACAGCCTTGAGCGATTTTTTTCAGACCATAAACTGTTCTCAGTCTGTGCCAGGACTGGCAGGCTGGCATTAGCACAGTGCCTAAATTGACATGAATTGTAGGTTTTGTTTATAGACTTTAGCATAACCGGTGCTGTTTAAGACTCTATTCAACATCCTGAATCAATTCATTCTAAAATACTCTATTGTTGTACTCCCTCATTTTGTGTGGGTGATTGTTACAAAACATTAGATGAGTCTTAGGAGAGGAAAATTACTCAATGTGTGGACAGGTGCATTAACATTAACATTATAATCTCCTATTTTCATATGAGAATTTTGCTCTATCTATCTATCTATCTATCTATCTATCTATCTATCTATCTATCTATCTATCTATCTATCTATCTATCTATCTATCTATCTATCTATCTATCTATCTATCTATCTATCTATCTATCTATCCATCCATCCATCCATCCATCCATCCATCCATCCATCCATCCATCCATCCATCCATCCATCCATCCATCCATCCATCCATCCATCCATCCATCCATCCATCCATCCATCCATCCATCCATCCATCCATCCATCCATCCATCCATCCATCCATCCATCCATCCATCCATCCATCCATCCATCCATCCATCCATCCATCCATCCATCTATTTATTATTGTCAATTGGTTAACCCTGTGACATAACACATTCTCACACAGTTCTCCCTTGCTTGAGATTGTTGCCATCTACACAGACACTCAATTGTTTTGCATTTGTAGGCTGTTATTCTCATATTCAGCAGCAGGGGAGTGTTTTTCCTGGTGTGCGGCCACATTTCTCCCACTAATTTTCCCAGCACTCCCAGCATAGATGTCGTTTGCAGTTCGCACAGGCGGTACACCTGCTCCACCCCAGCACTTGGCCTGCATGGACATTCAGATCTGTCTAGGTGATTTCATGTCAGTGCACATTCATTGTCACACAGACCAAGTGCAGTACATTAGTTTTTTTTTTCTAATGTAGGGTGTGGAGCTCTGGTGAAACTCATTTATGTACAATGACTCACATTCATTCAACCCTTGATCATGTCATTTTCACTGAAGATCTGTTTACAAGATTTAATCACACAGAATTAGGCGTAATTATGAATGTTAATCTCTTTCAAAAAATTCTGAGATTGTAAAAAAGAGTAGCGTCACAAATAAATTAGCCACTTTTGTTTGAGTGACGGTAGTTTTTTTCTTCTTCTTTAAAATAAGATTTAGCAGCTAGCCAAGTGGCTTAGCACACATCATTGCTTTGTCATCTTATTTGTATATTTATAGCCATGCAAGCCAAACAAAATGATGTTCACTCCTAATCTTTTCTCTGAGATATACAGTAACATTGAATTGAGTTCCTTGATTCAAAAAGCTTTGTTTTGTTCAAATACAGCTCTAAATAAATTAAAATACAAATAAAAATTTTGTTCAGCATTGACAGACTAAACTGATAAAAATGACAATAAGTACATTATAATGTTACTTTTTTTATTTCAAATAAATGCTGTTCTTTTGAACTTTTCATCAATGAATCATGGAAAAATATAATATATATATAAAATATAAAGATCTAAAATATAATATCTGTATAGCAGCACAACTATTTTCAACATTGATAATAATAAGAAATGTTTCTTGAGCAGAAAAACAGAATATTTGAATGATTTCTGAAAGATCATGTGACACTGAAGACTGGAGTAATGATGCTGAAGATTCAGCTTGCATCATCAGAATAAATTACATGCAATATTTCTGTTTTTATTTATTTTTTGCTGAATTCTTAATTAAATAAACTATTAAATTGACTATTAATTGTTTCAATGTAGTTGACAATATTTTTTTAGTATTTTATGTAGTGTAGATAACTGCTTGTTTTTGCATGTTCAATTGACAGCACCTTTCCGCCATTTCGAAATAGCAGCAGTCACACCGTCTGCAGAAAATGATGTGTAGCTGGAGAAAAGAGATGAAGTGCCTCGTACATCAGAGAGCTTAAAGAACAAAAGAGCATTTAGTTCATTTATCTTTCTTATGGCACATTCATTCAGACTTTGAGTCCAACACTGTCAACACTAGTTCACATGCTCAGAAATGTGTACATGACGCTCCATGAAAAGATGAATAATATTCTTCTAAATGTGGTAAGAAAACATTGTGTGTGGTTGTTTATACCTGTTGTCTCATTCTGATTGGATTGTGCCTTCAATACAGTGTTTTCAGTCGAAATATGAAATATGATCTCTGATAATGCATGATAGAACAATAGGCATTTACTTTGTGAAATGTGATGCTAATGAGTCCCCAAAAAGGCAAGCCTGTATGCTGATTTCTAGACAATGCAGACCATACTTTTGGGGTTGACATGGGGTTATTTTATTATTTTATAATGTTTCCTGGGTTGCCCTTATAATGTTAGTATGTTTTTTAGATCAAAAATAGTCATAATTTAGAAATAAAAGGCAATTTTCCTAGCCTGATTTTAGCCTCTGGTTTGAACGCTCTGTTTGAACAGGGGTGTGTGCTGTGATTGTCCACCCACTGCTGTGATTGGCTGACATGCTTGCATATGAAATCGCTACATATTACATGCAAAACTTTCTTGAATATTTTTACTAAAGCTATTATAGGTTTTTACTATTACAGCTATCGAGATTAACGAATCATGAGAAGTTTTTAAAGTATTTAGATTTATTCCCATCACATAAAATGTTGCAGTGATGAGCATTGAGCAAGCAGAGGACAGTCTGTTGATCACGAGAATGAAGATCTTATCATTGCAACGCAGTTTCTGCTCTCTCTAATGCTTTCACCAATGCAGACACGATCATGTACATACAGTAAGAGCTTCATTGTGCAGTGTGCATTATTGATTTCATAACGAGTTGTCCAACTTGCGCTGTGTGGAAAGATTGTTCTTTGATCACTTTCTTTATATTATTTATTCACAATTTTAATACGTTTTTTTTTTATCCTACTAAAAGAAACGATGTGCAGTTGATATTTCAGTCAGGCTTAATGCATAAACAGTATTGAACGATTTTGAGAGAAAGATTAACTTACCTGTCTGAACTTGAACAATTAGACCACACATCAGAAATTGTTGCTTGGTAGCTCGTTTTGGGACAGTTTGGGACAGTTTAGTGAAAAAAAATGGTTAAATTTACAGTTGAAGATGCTAGTTGTGGTTGCACAGGATAGTGCGCAGGGCCAGACGCAAAAGATTTTCTCTCACACATGACACTCAAATAATGCAATAAACATTATAGTAAATAACATAAAATGTAACACTGAATACCTTAATGTACTGTATAATCACAAAAATAATTCTGTTTTATTAAATAAAATACAATCATATGTGATGTGTCACATAGGGACTTATGTCATTTAATGTAATAATAAAACAATTACAAAATTTCAGTAAGGAACGCTAACTTAGGTATTTACTGTAGAATATTTACAGCATTTTTCACTGAAAATTTCACATTTTTTTAGAGTGTGTTATTTGCCATATTGGACCAACACTATTTTTTTATTATTATTATGAAACCTACAGTACATGAATTCACCTTCATGTGTTGCACAATGTCTTAATATGCTAAATGGTTTCTGTTCGGAGATTAGTCAAAAAAACTGTTCTAATTAAGTCATTAAAAAAGGAAGTATAGGACGTAGTACAAACCGGACGTTCGCTGTAGGCTTTGAAAGGGGACTTCTGTTAGATAAAATATCTGGCATTGAACTTTGAGCTTTATAATTTCACAGGTATTGTTTATACTCTAACAGCAACAAAAAAATGTAATCGCTAAGAACGGGACCTTTAAAGGAATAAAACAATGGTGTAGACTCAATTTCAAGGCCTCAATAACAAGCAGATGTTTTTGCAGCCAGATCCTCTGTAACACACTCTCTGGCAGCCTGCTATGTTTTCATCCATCTCTCCAGCCTCCACAGCCTTGTTCCCATCCTCCTGTTCTCTTGTGCTGAGGGCTGACATTACAGCCCTTTGTGCTGGCCTTGCTTTGGAACTATTCCCTTCATCAGGACTATGACAAAGACTGCTGTATTGATTCATACACAGTCTATGATTCAAACAATGAGCAATTCATGATACGGGCTAAAGAGGTCCACATGTCTCCAACAAAGCCTCTGACCGCGTAAGAAGTTAGGCGTTATGTAACGTAGCTCACGCAGGTCTGAAGATATGTTCGCAGTGTTTGGAGGATTCTCTGTAGGTTTCACAAATGGTCTATCGTTTCTCAATTAACGGTCCTCAGTGTGCCTATTGTTTGCTGTGATAAACGAGAGTTTATTCCACAAAAGGAACATTAAAGTCTTCGGGCTTTGCGCCTCCTCGAACTTAGTTATCAGCTTTTACATTACTTTTAGATTAGTTACGTTCTAGGCTTGCCGCACTACTTCCGCTATGCATAGCCGTGCTTATAACGCCACTGGACAGGCTGTATCAAGCCGTACTGCAGATCTTCCAAGCCGACCTTCTCCGAAAACTGGGTGAGGAAGGACCGGAAACTATCACCGTGCTGGATTTGAGGAGCGCTATGGACCTGTCTCTTTGCAAAATCTGCAAAATCTGCTGCACAGTCCATTGAGCGGGAACATGGCTTATGGCTAACGTTATCTGTTATCAGTGGTGGCAGGCTGGGCATCCCCGTCTACATTTATAAGGTTTTATAACCTAGAGGTTTCCGCCTTAAAGGCTAAACTACTTTCGGTCCAAAATCAGTATTGTCTACCAGCTCAGAATACTACAACCGCTTGAGCACCATTTGCTAATTGAAAAAATTACTCCATGGGCAAAAGTAAGACCGATCTGTTACACAGTTCAGGCAGAACATTTTCACTCTGACTGTGTGGAACACTGTGATTAGCTCCCTTAGGATGCTAACTTATTGGGAATGACGCTTCTAGCCTCTCTTCTCAGACTCTTTGTGAGTCCCTGGTGATATGGGCCCCGGGCACCTGCCCTTGGGACTTTGGTGTTGGATCCCAGCACAGCACCCACGGCATTTTACACCGTTTTCCCCTAGCGTAAGATATTACGCAGTACAAGAGAATCTCTCGTAAGAGAGCGCACTCTGTTACTAATGTAAACTTGGTTCTCTTTAGAAGAGGGAACGAGTACTGTGTATCTTTGCCGTGCCTGCAACACTCTCTGGTTCACTTTGGTGATGAAAAAACAGTCCTCCAATTTAAAACAATTCTCAGTAAGAGGAAAAAATGAGATAGCCAAAGCAACACATTTTTTTCTAACGGAATGATAGCTTGTTTTTTCTTCTGACGCCCATTTTTTCACTCCCACTATCTCTTGCTCTCTTGATCCCTCTCTTTTTCTTTCCTTCTTTCTCTTTCCCTCGTTTTCTGTTCCTATATTTCTGTCATCAAATCTATAGTGGTGTTGTAAGTCTTTCACAACCTCTATGATTTTCCATTCTCACAGTTCTGTTTGCACTATATTCTTTTTCCTCACATAGCAATCAGAAAAAGTGATACTCAGTTCCCTTTCCTGTGATTATTAGCACTGCTCCACATTATTAACTTTCCGATGCTGTGTTTATTTTCATTTCATCTCCTGAACAAGGCAAGGACATATCATTCCAGCCAGTGTTGAGACGTCAATCTTCGATCATGAGTCTCCCCGTCTGGCATTAGGCTCTACTATGAAGAAATAACACATAAGATCTGTGCAAGGAGGCACCTGAAAAAAGCTAACTGCTAGCATTCCAAATTATCTCAAGGGCAGTTGCTTTGAAGTTTTTGACAGAATCAACTATCCTATAAATACCATGTCACTCCATAGTAAAATTGCTGATAGCATTGCAGGAGAGCAGCGAAAAACACTGGCAAATGCAAAATAAATGCAACTAACCATAACTGTTCATTGTTAGTAGACTTCTATAAACGAATAAAGGAGGAAATGCTCTCCATATCTTTCGTGTTGGATGCCTATCAAACTTTACCATATTTAGCAGGAAATTAATGTATCATTTAGTAAAAAAGCTAATATTAATATATTCCAGTATTTTTTCCATGCGTTTCAAATTGGAACATTGCAGTTCTGCTATTATTTATAGACTCACCTAAAAGATTATTTGGAACACCTGTTCAATTTCTCATTAATGCAATTATCTAATCAACCAATCACACTGCATTTGCTTCAATGTGCATCAACGGCGCTTTAGGAACGCTCCCATGCAGTGTGAATGCATCTTAAGCATCTATTTCAACTTGTCCAATGGAAGGAATGAACGTCACGGGTGGGTGACGTCATGACCAGGAAGTGATAAAAGAGCATTTGATGCAAACCGGCA
Organism: Cyprinella venusta; assembly: GCA_038021265.1. Taxonomy (NCBI): domain Eukaryota; kingdom Metazoa; phylum Chordata; class Actinopteri; order Cypriniformes; family Leuciscidae; genus Cyprinella; species Cyprinella venusta. Next base: position 25,595,273 of record CM075870.1, on the reverse strand, counting down.
TTAGCTTCAAAAACTGCAGAAGCAAGCCGATCACAGGAATGCAGGAAGTATGGCAGGGTGACTCGTTCCCTTTCTCAGGGAACTATGGTTACAGTCATAACCTGAGACATTCCCTTTCGAGGAACTCGCGATGCATCAACAACGCTTTGGGAATGAGAATACCCAAATTGGCAGACTTACCAGTGTAGGAACCTGCCCGTGATGTTCATTCCTGCCATTGGACTAGTTGACATAGATGCTTCAGACGCATTCTCACTTGGAGTATTCCCAAAGCATCGTTGACAAATCGTCTCGTTGCGTCAACGACTATAACTGTGGTTGCAGTCGTAACCTGAGATGTTAGTCGGACACTCGCCATTATAAATTATTGCTGTTTAATAATATAAAGTTTCTCATCATATTAAATGACCTTATAAAATATAAACTTTTTCAAAATAAAAGTTTGACAAAATAAAAGTTGGATTTTTATTTTAATTTTTTTTTTTTACAATGTATACATCATAAAGTTTGTTATAGTGCCGGGTCGCCATTTGATGTCCAAAGTAAAATAAGCAAAAAATAGAACCTTGTTACTATAATATATTAAAATATTTTAAATTGTGTGTCTCTCGCAATAGTTTTTTTTTTTCAGAATATGCAACTTTTAAGGCCCAGATGGTGTGCTGTTACAAATGGATCAGTTGAATCTGTGTTGCATCTGTGTGGAGAAAAACCCCTGCATGTGTTTTGATATGAAAGGTCACATCTCAGGTTGTTTCAGGCCTGAGGATGAGGAAGTAACATGAGGACAGTAGCTGATGGGCACTGTGGAGTTCAGATACAGCTAGAGGTTCAGGACCCAACTTAAAGAAGAGGTGCACGTCCCTGGCCACAGAAAACCAGCTGTGCTAACACAAACATATGCTGCAGAATAAAGCAGTTTCAGATTTCAGGTGGTCACGACTCACAAGAGTGATCTCAAGAGACCCAGCCGTTTAAAGAAACTCTGTGTCAGTGGCTTTTTATTGTTAAAGCAATGAAGGGCACAATAGGGATAGTCATGAAAAATCTTTGTGATGAGCAGATGACAATCCCTGAGCAAAGTTGATGCTGCAGAGGTCAACTTAAATATTCAATTAACCACTTTTAATGCAAAACAGATTATGTTCGAGCAGAAACTGAAAATGTTTCCATATGTCGCCAGTTATTCACAGCTCTAATATAAGATTCTGTTTTACATCGGCAGTAATCCACATTATAAATGAAATGTTGAACTTTGAAAATCGCTGTGTAAACAAATACATAATGTTCAGTCGTCAGGGTTAGCAGGCAGGATTTATCTTCCTCTGTAGGGTTATGTTTATTTCTGCTCATAAGAGTCATTAAACATCCATTGTCTCCTCCATTGTCGAATTGTTTCCTCTGTTAGGCTGAAGAGAACGATCCATGTAAACTTCACAATAAGGGATGAATAATGGACAAGCTGGGTCTTGTTAGCAAGACCTTATTAAATGGAAATCTCTTTCCCCTCTCTATCCTCTCTCTTTGTCTCTTATAAAGTATTTATATAATCTCAGAGGCAGTGGTTACTGCTATCAAACAGCTGCCCATCATACTCTCCTGCCTACACCAACATGCTTCCTGCAGTATTCATGACACCAACATGGCAAAAAATGCTCTTTTATGTCATATTCTCTGTCTGTTTCTCTCTCTCTCTCTTTTTTTCCCTGCATGCGCCAGTGACCTTTCATACCAGATATAATTGGCAACATGTTTGGAGCTCATTCAAGGACAGCGCTGAGATTATTCTCAAAGCCCAGAACACTCTATCTGACCTGTGCTTTTAATTCACCATGCCGCTTGATTTTCAAATAATAGACCCATTAAAATAAAGACTAAACAATCTCGGAACCTTTGCTTAGTGTGTAATAATTTTGGGAGTATTATTTACTATTCACTGAGAAAAAACAGAGAAAAATTCACTGTTGAAGTGGTTTGTTGCTGTGTGAGAAGCATGTGTTCAATATTGTCATATTGCTTGCATTTCTGTTTGGGAGAGGCTGGTGTTAGCATTACCTGAGTTTACTTAGCTAGTTTAATTTCCTGTTTGACCAGTGCAGTGTTTATAGACGGCAGGTGCTGATGTTTTTGTTGTTGTTACACTGTTCCAATATGATAGCAGTCCAAAAACAGAAGTGATCAACCCATTCATTAAACACTTTTTTCTTTTTTTCTTTCTTCTTACAAACACGCACTTTTTAACAATGTGAAAACAAGCAAATGTTAAGTCTCTATTAGTTCTATGTCCAAGAAAATATTATATTTCTGTCATGAATGTTTTAAATCCCGTCTTAAGACCCACTTGTATGCCCTGGCTTTTAACCCAGCATGAGAGTCGATGTGTTTCTATGTGTTTTATATGTGTGTTTTTTTCTTGTTCAGCACTTTGTAAACTTTTTTTTTTAATGTGCTATATAAATTAAAATGGTATGGTAACTCTTTAACTAATACTAACTCTATTTCATTTTTGTAATAAGGCCTTCGTATGAGCATTGTAATCTGTGCAATTTCTACAATAATTATTAAAGAGAGAGAAAGAAAGAAATCAAAAAAAAAGTCTGCAAGTATATCTGCTGATGCTGGACATTCAATGCTGTAACATTCTGTAGTTGAAGAACCTCATTTGTCTTAATTGGGAACAAAGTCATATTTTCTATATAAAAGAGTAGTGAATTGTGGTCCAAAGTGCAGAGCACTTGATTTGTACATAATTAATATTGTCCTCCCATAGATGTTCGAGTATACTGTGTATTGAATGAGTTGATTGAATGTCGCCAATCCCTCGCAAAAACTACCATCTTTAATGACGCAATAAATCTTCACAACCATAATATTGTGAATATTAAATTCAAAAGTCTGACAAATGAGGTCTGGCTAAATTAATTCTTAATAGGTATTGAATTATTTAAGAGTAGGAGAAACGCACATGGTGCATGGTTTGGATGGGTTGATGATTTAGACACGAACATAATGAAGAGTTCAGTCCAGTTGGGTTATGCCCTTTTACAGTCTATGGTTATGTCATGTGGACGGCAGATGAAAAGGCCTGTAGGAGGGAATCAGAACTGGCCTGAGCCCAAAAGTAAATCTTCTTGGACAGCTGTGTAGGTATAGGAATTTACTATACAAGATACTTTTTACAACTATTGACTTCTACAGTCTTAATTACAATGAATTTTGCTTAAATGTTGAATGCACAATCCACTGGCCAGTGCTTTCACAACAGGGATCATTTTCCTAGTATGACTATACAGTATCTACAGAGTATGATTCTTTCAGATTACATTTTGTACTGTGTCTGTGTGTGTCCTCAGTAGTTCTAATAAAAGGGCTGAAGTTTCATGCATATAATCTCTTTTGAGGTGAGTCGACTTCTGTTCCCACAGCAACTACAATTCCATCAATGTGCCTCTGCTAGCTTTATTATGGAAACCGCATTGAGATTATTAGGAAAGCAATTAAAACAAAGAACAAGTGAGTCAAAATAGGGGGAGAAAGGGTGAGAAATCAAGATATTAAAGTTAGACTTTGCTTATGTGCTTCTCTGTCTACTGCCTTTGAAGTCTGATCCTGTTTTGGCAGGCATCATGGGTAATATCATTCTTTTTCATCTGAGTCAGTCAAACAATAGACCTGCAATATCTTTCATAATGACACCAAGGCATGCAAGACTAATAAAACATACAATTTAGAGCATTTACCTTAAAATTTTACTAAAGAAAATGACAAAAATGGTGAATTAATAGATATTATATATTATTATTATACACACACACTCACTACATATTATTAGTTACCATAATAAAGTGTATACAGAGTTCAAATATATATAGCCTTTATTCTGTGTCTTTTTATGTTCTTTTTTAGTATACAAATGTGTTGTGTGTGGATGTGATTGGGTGTGTTAATTTACTTTTCTGATGATTTGGTTGAAAGAACTATTTCCTCTGTGTAATTACGTTTGTTTACATTAATTTTGTAGCAGACAGTCCTATTTGAGCAAGTTTAAATTTTGGTAATGATTCTGCCACATAAGTACACCTAGAGGCTTTCAGTGTGTCAACACACAGTAATCAGCCACGCATAATTAAACGCCTTCATCAAAACATTTCCACTTTCCAAAGCCACTTTCCCTCATAAAAGCTGCCTCTTTGAACCAATTTTCTGCTCATCCAGCTCAGAGCATTTTTCGTACAATCTGCTCTTTAGGAATAAAGACCTGAAACATCAGTCATTAGTAAATGCATTTATTTTTAAAATACACCATTCAGGACTTTTATAGTTATATCATGACACTATGTAATCTAAATCCTTTATTCCAGAGTCATACCATCTAAATCTACAATTATTTTGCATATTAGTAATGCACTGTAAGCGCATTAATGGCTGATGTATCGATCAAAGAATGGGAAGTATCATCATCTTTTTAACTATCCTGGAAATGACAGTGTTTTCATTAATTAGCCCTCCTCATAAGCCCCCCATCCCACTTCAGTCTGGATGTCTTTAGTGCCAGATGGTGCCCTGCTTTACTGATAGTAGTTTCGCCCTCCCCCTGGATGACTGATGAAAAAAAAAAAAGAAAAAAAAAAGATCCAATCACAGCAGACTTGTCTAACTCCCTCTTGACACCAAGAGAGAAACAGTGCAAGGATCTATTCCATATTTTCTGTCAATGCTTTCAGCACCTTGTTGAATCAATACCAAGGCAGTTCTGAAGGCGAAAGGGGGTCAAACACAGTTTTAGTATGGTGTTCCTAATAATCCTTTAGGTGAGTGTAAATATGTAGATTATATTTGGATATTATTTTTTCATACAGTAATTTATCATTTTGTTATAGCTGACAGAATGTTTTTTTAATCCAAACTTGGAAAAATATTAAACACACCCAAGAAAATCTGTAGCAAACGAGTCAATTGTAACAAAACTTCTTTCGACATGCATGCAAAGTTTCCATTGTGGGTCCTCTCAATAATGACCATTCTTTTGGCTAAGAAATGATCTGCAGTCTCCTCTTGGCTTTATCACCCTTTTGAAAGGTCGGTAATTTCTTCTGATTGGCCTATCCCCCACTTGCATGCATAGTCAGGGTTCTTCTTGTTCTTCATCACGGGAGGCTTGGCATTAAAGTCCTTTGGTGCAGGCGTGCCTGGCACCATCTGAGCAATCAGGGCTACCCACTAATGATAATGAGTCTGCACCTCAAAGAGAAGCAGGATCACGGGTGACATCTGAACACTGCCAATTAGCAGCCAGTCCATAATGCTCAGTTCAGCTTCCTCCATTTGAAACTCTGTTCATCTGACAGAGTTTGGGAACTGTCATGACTTTATGGCTGAATATGGTTTGACAGCACATAAAATTAAAGTTCATTTAGATGTTATTGGTTTTGTGAAATTGACACTGTGAGAGAGGAGGCTGTGACAGACAAAAAGAGAAATGGAAGGATGGAAGATATTTTCTGTCAATGTATCTGTTGATCTTATTGACATGTTTATAATCTTGTTGTACAACGATCTTTGCACAAATTAGAAAAGCGAGTCTTGATTGGCACTAGCACATTAAATGAATCAAATGACAAAAAAGGTGACTCCCCAGCCCAATATTCTCTGCCTCTTCACATTCACATGACTTGAGAACTGAGGGAGATTTTACATTTTCACCAGGAAAAAAAATGAGCAAAAGTAAGATCTGAAACTGTGACCCATCACATTCGTTCAGAGGCCATGTGTTTGTAGGCATTTCTGAGCATTATCCTGGTCTCCTTTGTCTTGAGTTTTTTATTCTCTGCCCATCTTCTGGATTACACTTTTTGCCTGTTTTCTGTCCTGTGTTGCATGTTTGGATTGTTTGCCGTGTTTGACCCTTTGCCTGTATTAAGTTTCTGCAGTTTTGTCGTCTGCTACGTTAAATAGGCTACTTTAAAGCAGGATGGATTCTGGTTGGCTTTTTTTTGGTACAGTTGTGGGATTATTAGGATATGTTTTTGTGTATTTCTGTATTTTTTCATCATTTAATTTGTGGTACTGTATGTTATTGTTTCCTATAACATTTTGAAATAAAATGTTTACAGCTTAATGCAGTTTTTTTTTGGATGACATAATACAAATACATTTATTCGAAATTTAAAAAGTATGTATTTTTAAATACATACAGGTTTAAATGAACTTTTTTTTTTTAAATCTATTAGTTTTATAATGCTTCCTGTAGAGAGGTTAGGTTGTAACAAGCAAGCTGTTGGTTTATGAAGCAGTAGATTTCAGAAAAATGGTAATTTGTAGCAGACAAATATGGAAATATTGAATAAAATTTTGAAATACATAAGCCTACCTCAAAAATACTTAGAGACGTTTAAACAAAATGTTGCAACTCTGGGCCTATGTTGTTTGGTAAATCTGATACATAGGCTACGCATGTTCATTATTTAGCCTACGTCACTTTTCATCTTCCGGATTTTGCATCAGCGAGCGTGCTTCCTGTTTCCTTGCCATCATGCTTATGATGGTGGAATTATGACGGATCATTTTGCCTGTCGCACTCGCAAAAGGGGCTCGATGCTCTCACGCAATGATATCATAACGTCATTGACGTAGACTGTGATAATAAATAATGAATTTGCTCGCTTATCACGTGGAGGCAGCGTCTGAATAATTTAACCCCTGCGTTACTACACGAGCGTACGTCCCTTTTTGCAGCATCAGTGAAGTATCCTCCCTACGACGACCTTAATCCTTACAATGATGATTTTTTCGCCATCAGTGCTGCTTTGAGTTACGATGAATCATTGTTAATGTATAATGGGCATTATATGATACGCAAACGGAAATGCATCCTGCTTGGGATCCACCTGCCTTTGGACTACGCCACAGTATCGCGGCGCTGTGAGCCGCAGCACCGCACATCAGCATCGGCACAGCTGGACAGCGGCAGCAGCTTGGAAGGTAAGCGTTGACCAAACCAGGACACTAGGTCAGGATGTACACTAGACCCCATTCAGCCCAAATCAGAATCATATATGAGCAAATTACAGTTACAGGCGCAACAACACAATCTGTGGGAAAAAAGAAGAAGAAACAATTCTGTAATATTCAGTTTCTTTTACTTGGATTAAAATTAATGTTATTTTAAGCCAATCTCTTACGATTAACTTTTTAACCGATGTTGATTCATCAATGATTGAAATAAAAACACCCACGTTGATGTTTAAAAAAAACGATGAGAAAATACAAATTTTGTTTTGGTATCAGCTGGTTGTGTTTTACGGGAGGGGCGGTGTGAGATCCCTATCAAGTGAATGTCTCCGTCTCAATAACATGCTTTTTATGCAATAGAAAGGCAAAATACTTGTCTTTATTATTAATGACTGTTTTTTAGACAAACAATGGCCTCTTTTGATTACACCGCCTGTGAATGTGTCTATAGGGGAGCTCTAGGCAGTGAAACGAGGTTAATCTCCAATGACATGATGGCAGTTACTCATGGATGCCTTTTGTTTATAATCGGGCGTGTAAAATACAACGGCGCTGACCATGGTGCTGAAATATACACGTCCGGATTTATAGATCTTTTAGAATAATATTAGACAACTGCTTAAAAATAGTTGGTAAGGATACTTTAACATGCCTAAATCGAAATACATTTAATGTCTTCCTTTGTTGCAATTAGTTGTATAGAGATTCACGTTTACCACCTCCAGAAGTGGTCTGATGATTGGTCATTTTGCTTGTGATTTTTCTTTTAAACTGTTTGAACGGAAATTATTGCCTCTCCGGTTGTTCCATTATATTAGGTTATTAGGTCTCTGCTTCTGCTATTGAATAATCAATCTTTATGTATTTGTTGCTGTGATTGATTCTGTTTTTTTATTGAGCTTATTTATTCTGATTTATTGAGTCATGTTTTCTTACACTGCACCCCGCCATATTTTTATGTAGTGTATTATAGTGCATCATATTAATTTTACGCTCAAATATCATGTCACAAGACAAAAGATAAGTGTAAGTATTAATACACTTTAATAAAGAAATTATTGTGGATAATTGATACCAGAAATAATATAAAAAAATGCTGGGTTTTTTAACCCAATTTTGGGCAAAATATGTACAAACCCAGCCATTGGGTTAAATATGTCATTTAAAAATGTAACCCAATGGCTGGGTTTGTCCATATTTTACCCAAAATTGGGTTCAAACAACCCAGCATTTTTTAGAGTAATAATAATAATAATTTCTTATTTCAATAAAATATAATCATAATGGAGGGGATTCTGAGAAATGTTTCTAAATTATTGTAAAAGTGCAATTATAAAATAAGGTATTTCATATGCTTTTACTTATTGTGTACAGTAGGTTTTAATGTATTTTACTGCGTAATTAACAAGTATTTTTACTGTTTAATTCAATTCATATCTTCACTATAGATTATATGGTAAAGTAACTTAGAGTTTAAAACTTTTTAACACTAGAATTTTTACTTTTCTACACTTAAAAGTATGATTTTTTTTTACACTGTAGCTTTGCTGGGTGGTTTCAAGCCAAATTTGGGTCAAATATGGACAAACCCAGCTGGGTTAAATAATTATATTTTTTAACCCATTCTTTGGGTTTGTCCATATTTGACCCAAAATTGGGTTAAAACAGCCCTTTTTAGAGTGTACACTTTAGAGGACATTAAAGATTCTTCAAAAGTTATGAATCATAAATGAATGGATTTTATGTGTCTTGGCTCCTGAAAAGCCACCTGTATGCTATTTGAACTCTGACTCATGAGTTCATGGGCATGACTTGCTTTTTTCTCCCATTAAGCTCCTGCCACTATTGTGATGTCACTCGCACTGTTTGCGCACATGCTGTAATACAATTACAGGTTTTCCATCAATTAGAACCACCTGCAGAACTGCATTTGGCATGAGACATAATGCAGTCTGGACAGCTGTGGAGAGACTACTCATAAATAAATTCTCATTTATAAAAATCGAAAAGCATTCTTTAATGTGCAGTATTTGTAGAGTAAACTGCCTGGCAACAATTTAGAAACCATTTTGTTCTGTACAAAAGTAAAATGGTAATGTACTTTGTACAGTATGTTTTAGATTTTGTTATTGGACGCATCACCCAGTGTCTTATTGGAGTGTTTGTAATTCATTTACACCTTCTGACTGATTAATACCACCTTATTGTTGCTATGGTAAACTGTTAGCAACATCATGCTTCAAAAACAGTAGTTTTGTGTGGAGTGCTGTATTTAAATATTTGGTTTCATTTGGTTCTGACTGTGCCCTGATACTTAGAGATGTGTGTTGTACTGAGGGAGAGATGGCAATAAATCTGATGGCCTGAAATGGTGTTAGTGTTCGTGCCAGGCAGATTCACTCCGCTCAGCAGCCAGTTTATGTAACAGTGCAGTGCCCTAGAGGAGGAGGGGGAGGAGAGGAGAGAAAGCAAGAAGAAGGGAGGAGCTGCACTATACTGCCCTGAGGAAAGCTCTGACTGTGTGTGGGTGAAGACAGGTGTTATCAAAGTTTGGGGTTTCTATATTTAATCATTTGTTTGTGCATATTTGTTTTTTTGGTGAAGTGTGAGGTGATTTTAAGGTGATGCTTAAAGGTTAAATCTGTTTCTTCATGCCAAAAAGAAAGATCAGAGCCAGTTAGATTAGATGGAATTTAATGTAGCATCATTACATTGTACTTTAAGTGGGTTAGTTTCTTTCTATGTTGTATAGAACATGAGTATTCCAATTTTTAGGTGCTCGGTTTAAGGTCAGTAAGATTTTGTTTAATTAATTGATATTTTTATTTAGTATACTGCATTAAATTGAACAAAAGTGACATTAAAGACATAGTTTTTTACTTTCTTTTTCAATCATGCGACATTGAAGACTGGAGTAATGATGCTGAAAATTCACAGGAATAAATTCAAATTATTTTAAATTGTAATATTTTACAATATTACTGTTTTTACTGAGCTAGTAAGTGCAGCCTGTAAGCATAAAGATTTTTAAAAACTATTAAATGCAAGTATATCATTCTTTATTATTTCTTTATTTCTTATCTTTCATTTGATGCCGATCCCTGATTTGGACTCGAAACAGTGCTGCTGTAAATTATTTTCTGTTAAGCTTTTTGAAATGTTTGACTGATGCTATGAATTGAAAACATTCTATATTATGCATGCTTCCACCTGAATATGCATAATATGCATAATTCAGTTACATTTAAGACAATCACAATCCTAGTACTGGTATTTTAAAACAGTAAATCAACTCTTTTGAGGACAGCCTGTTGAACAACTCTGTCCAGGGTGTACAGTATGTTGGCAGCAATGGCAGGGCTGATTAAGAAATACATGGAGCCTGAATCCCTCTGTAATTTGAGCAATGTAGTTCTGTCTACCATTTCTACACACCATCTGCTGCAGCCGTAGCTCTGCTGTGTTTTGCTGTATCTTGTACTCTAAGGTTAAAGTATAGCGCAGCAGAACAATGCGGGAGATTTCCATCTCTCATTCTGAATACAGGCGAAAGCAGTGTCAAACTAGGTGAGACTTGTAAATTCACCCTGTTATTAACAAGAGAATTATGTAGTGTGAAAAGCATGGCGAGTGTCAATTTCTCATCTGGAATTGTGGGTTCAAATATAACAGCATATCTGTGATTTAAAATAAAACTTGAGAAAGGGTAGGGAAGGTTTCCAAGCAATTTGGAGGTTATATTGGCATTATGATGTCTGAATTGTCTACATATAGCATTGAAACTAACATTTGGACATTTGCATTGAAAACAACTCCATATAAAAGACTTTTTTTCACCCAATGACAGAGCGCATGTTGTATCTCTTATGACTAGACCATGTGACGGTGTATTGGAGCTAAATAAAAATGTCCTGAAATTTGCAAACTGCAAATACTATCAGATAATTTAACATCAATTGGAAACTGAACAAAAAAGTAAAACATTTATTACATATAAGGTTGTACATTTAGAGCAGTGATTAGAAGCATTTTTCCTCAGATATGAATAACCACAAGCAGGCTTGGCAACGGTTCAATCAATCAGACCTCCTTGACAAAAGCTGTAGAATACGCCCACTCTGTTTTCCCACACAATGATCTTACAAAGGAAATCAATTCTTCTTCCATTGCCTGTAGATGCTCAAACACTTTCCATCACTTCCCCCATACCAATCACACTGCACAATTACCCAATTATCCTGATTCCTAAATGACAGCCATGACTGATTTAGGTGAATCTGACCTCCACATGGGGCTCCACCTATTTTTTACAGTCTATGGGCTCCACCTGTTTGGTTTGTGTTTTCAAAAAGATTTCAAAAAAATCTTTTTGAAAAGAAATTAATACTTTAATTCAGCAAGGATGCATTAAACTGATCAAAAGTGATGATAAAGGACATTTGTTTTTACATTTATTTTTTTTACTTTCGGCTCATCAAAGTATCATGAAAACATACATCATGGCTTCTTACTAAGATTAAGCATCACAACTGTTTTCAACATTATTTTAAAATACATCGAACTTTTAATTGTAATAACACACTTATTTTCACAGCTTTATTGCTGTAATATGTCAAAATGTTGCTATGCTTATCACCATGGCAACCATCACAGGTTTTGGCTAGCGCACTACACACATGGAACATGCTTGTAGTCACCACAAATAATAACGTTGTTAAATTTGTCCAAAACTATTTTTTTATGACTCATTTTAGTTGGGCATAAGCACAATTTAAACAGATATATTATAAGTATCAGCTAAGAAATATTAGAATGGGGAATGTTCGAACCCGATTCTTAGTTTTATATGCCAGTCATATACTGTATATCTGAATATATGATAATTATATGCATTTATATGCCAGTCAAATATATGTATTTATACATATATAAATACAAACCATATGTCTTTGGCAAAAGTATTTTGCCTTGTGCTATGCTGTTCTGTTCGCATGCATTATTTATGTAACTGTAAATACATGTGGAAGGAGAGCGTATGTACATTAGGATCTTTATGGCATCATCTTGTCTCTTTGAATAAAATCAAATCTCTGTGTTGGACCGCAGGCCACTGTTTTTACATGTGTGTCATAAGGTCATTGGCAAGGTTTTGAATATATACTCTTCCAGCACCCTACAAACAACATCATGATGTTACTGTTTAGTCAATGTGGAATGGCATGTGAACCTTAAATAACCATTACTTTTACATTTGGCAGGACATCTCCTTGCTTGAAACCACAATCCACCCATCATACATTTAAGTAATTTATAAGCTAAGATCGGTGGCTAAGATTGTGGCCTGTTGTGTGGTTTGTAAACCTGTTACTGGTCAGTAGTCATGTGCTTGAGTCAGCGTGATGGACAGACTTCACTGTGATCTGTCACTGTCTTCCTGCAGACAGTTAAGACATGGGATGAATGAGAGAGAGTATCATTACAGCTGAGAGAAACCATCAAAATCCTTCAAAGTGACAGGATTGGCGTGTTAAATCGGAAGGAACTGGGCTAGTGGTGAAAGAGAGGAGGAAAGGACTGTAAAATGAGGTGTAAAAAAAATGTTGGTATGAAAAAGGTTTGATATAGAGAAGATCAGAGGAGAAAGAATGTCAGATAGGAAATGAAACCGATGAAAGCAGGAATGGGTTTCGTTCTTTGCCTGTTCCTATTTGGCTGCACACCAGGGCTCATCAGCAGATTTTATTGGTGTTTAACATGGGTCTTGATGTTATCTCCAGCTTCTTCCTATCAAGAGGCCCTCAAGATATCAAATCAACAAAGTCGAAAAATACGCCATTACATTTAGTGCCACCTACGAACACTTATTTTTCATATTTATTTAATCTTTTTGAACTGATTTATGAGGATGGATCGAAAATAAATGACTCATGAAATATCACTGCTGCTAGCAGCCATTTATAAAGAAGGTCTCTTGTTTGAATGAAGGACACAGATGCCATAAACAATTGTGAAAATCTGATAATAATATGCTAATTTTCTGTTCTTTTTCAAATCTACGAACTGCTTTGAATCGGCTGAGACATATTGTTTGCATATAAATGATTTGCTTGATGATTTCTCTCAAAAAAGTGTCATTTAGCCTGACAGATAAACCCATTACTGAGTTCTTATCTGTTTTTTTTGTGACCCACAATGACGGCAAAATATTGTGCTACATGTTTTACGTTGTAGAAAGCATCCATTCATCTGTTAAACCAGCTAACGGACCTTTCTTTTACAAACATTAGTGAATAGCTGATGGGAAGAGGTGCTCTTGCAGGATGCAAGAGCCCCTCCATCCCGCCCCGAGGGCTCTCTTGCCTCTTGCATTAATGTTTAATCAGGCGGTATTAAATTTGTGAATATGACGGCACATTTCCTTTAGGCTAGCATGAAGAGGCTTTTACCACAACAAAAGTTTTATTGCTTCAAAATATGAATGAAACACACTTGAACAACAGCAAATGCATCTGTTTGGGAGAATTCACAGGATGATACCCAATGGTATTGTGTTAGAAATAAAAAATCACTGGAAGGGCCGTTCAGATTTTATACAAGTAGACAGGTGCAAAAATGCATAAGTTTGTTGGTAGTTGTAATATGCATTCTGTATATTAGAAATGTATAACATAGCACAGTGTTTCACAGCTAGTGAGAAATACTGTATATATATACATATATATATATTATTTATTCAACAATTATATGAATGTTATATGTTATTTTTTAATAATGCATTTACAGATATGGTAATATATCTATATGTATTATTATTAAATATTAATATTTTTTGTGTAGTTACTTTACCATTGAAAAATTTGGGATTTGTGAGATGTTTCTTATGTACTTTATGCTCACCATGGCTGCATTTATTTTATAAAAAATACAGTAAAAAATAGTAAAATTTTTAAATATTTATACAATTTAAATAAAAGTTTTCTAATTTAATATATTTTAAATTGTATTTAATTCCTGTGGTGGTAAATCTGAATTTTCAGAATCGTCAGTGTCACTTGATTTTTCAGAAATCATTCTAATATTCTGATTTGCTGCTCAAAAAAGATTTCTGATTATTACCATTTGTGGGAACTGGGATATATTTTTTTTCAGAAATCTTTGATTGGTTTGAAAGTTTGAAAAAAAAAAAACTTTTATTATAGTATGAGGCAAGCTTAAGCATGACTGTCAAGAATAATGATTGATCACACCATTATCACCTTATTTTGTTCACAGCGTTGCTTCACCTTCACCCTCACTGGTCATGTGGAAACATCTAGTAATAATGCTCCTCTGAAAGACAGTGAACATCTCAGCTGGTTTCTGTGTGACCTCCCTATACTGCAAGCCCATCTCCCAAAGCTTCTTTAGACCCTCCATCCTCCTCAGAGTATCCCCCCCATATCTTGAAGCCCCTTGATCCATATCCTGCCTCCAGGATGAGTGGGCTTTTTGGCAAACTGGACCCACGGCGGATCCAGTGGGGGTCCACTTGGTTTGCCTTCCAGTCCCGCATTCTGCGCACGAAGCCGGTGGAGTCCATGCTGGAGAGCTCAGGTGGCACGGGGGCTCATGGCACCAAACTCGCCCGCGTTCTCTCCACCGTGGACCTTGTGTCTCTGGGAGTGGGAAGCTGTGTAGGCACAGGCATGTACGTGGTTTCTGGACTGGTGGCTAAGGAAATGGCGGGTCCTGGGGTCATTGTGTCTTTCATCATCGCTGCCGTGGCCTCCATCCTGTCAGGTGAGTGCCGCCCCAACTTCCTGTTCCAGTCAATCTGACACAAACGAGAAAAACACAGAAAAAAGGCCCGTCATATTCCTGTAAACCTTCCCCCAGTGAAACGTGGTCTAGAGTTATTGTACTAAGGGTAACGTAATTTTTTACTCATTGATCCTGTGTCAGGCTTAAGCTGAGAGAACACGTGTATAACTTTATGCCTCCTGACGTGTGGTGATGACGCATGGTGAACTGGCTCATTAGATTTACAGGTTGGAGCTGTGCACGGCATGCAGCAACCAAAATAGAGTTTGGGGGGAAAATCCATTTAGTTTTCCCTGTGGAGACTAACATAAAGTACCCAAAAATGAAGGGAATATTTTGTTCCTGTATGCAGCATGACCCGTGGAAACAGAAACAGAGTTCAATATTGAAACCACTTATAATTACACCCTTTGGTCAATATTAGCTATACAGGCCATGAAAAAAATGTGTCTTTCGTTCAAAATGTTCATTAAAATCGAACCTATATTTAAAGTAAAATTTATTTGGGGTAAATTCCTGACTTTCATATGTGCCACAAATGATATGCATTCCTGTTTGGGGTCTGTAAGGTTTTTTTTTTTTTTTTTTTTTTTTTTTAAGTTTTTGGAATAAGTATCTTAAGTTCACCAAGGCTGCATTTATTTGATCAAAAAACTGTAATTTGGTGAAATATAATTACAATTTAAAACAACTGTTTTCTATTTCTAATATAGTTTAAAATGTATCCTGTGATGGTAAAGCTGAATTTTCAGCATCATTACACTGTTACATGATCCTTCAGAAATCAATGTAATATGATTTTCTGCTCAAGATAAAACAGTTTAATATTTTGTGGAAACTGCTCGTTTTTGAATAGAAAGTAAAACAATTATAGCATTTATTTGAAATATAAATATTTTGCAACATTATAAAAGTTTACTTTTGATCAATGTAATACATCTTAGTTGAATAAATGTATATATATATATATATATATTTATTTATTTTTAATCATACAGACCCCACTTGTGAATGGCAGGGGACAAATGAACACAAATCCTATTAGAATCACAATATAAATCTTTAGCCTTTCCATGAAACTGATATAACATTAAGTCAATATGAAATTGAAATGAACACTATTAACTTTGCTAATGCAAAGTTCCTGGTTTTATTGCAATTGATTCATTTCTTACAAAGAAAAAAAACTGACTCCATTCTGGTATGAAACAGTCACTTTTCTCCATCCAGTAATTCAAGTGCCATTCTTTATTTGACGATGTTTCATTCAGAAATACATTACATTATGTCAACTTCACGGTTTATGCACTGCTCTTTAGCGCTGGTGTTAGAAAGTACATATTAGTTCGGAATGTAAAAACAGATAATCCTTGTATTTTTTTTCCACTATAGTGGGGTTTACAGGGATCTAGCCTGTAAAGAGGGATTTTACTCCTGTTATCTGGCCCTCTGGGATTCTATGTTTGACATTTGAGAATTGATCTGACACTCCAGCCCCAAAAAATCAATGATTCCATCTCAGCAACCTATTAGAGCCAACACGTTCATGCTTTTATTGACAACCTTCAGGAGTACAGGTGTTACAGTAATCATTGTTATCTCTCCACAGGGGTGTGCTATGCTGAATTTGGTGTGCGTGTGCCTAAAACCACAGGATCTGCCTATACTTATAGCTATGTGACGGTGGGCGAATTTGTGGCTTTTTTCATTGGCTGGAATCTGATTTTGGAGTATCTGATTGGTACAGCAGCAGGAGCCAGTGCACTCAGCAGCATGTTTGACTCGCTGGCCAATCACAGCATCAGTGGCTTCATGATCAAACATGTAGGAACACTCAACGGACTGGGTGAGTGACATGAACTTTAGACACGGTTATGTTTATGTTTAGAAAATAACCAATGTCTGGGACCCCCATTAATCTCAACACTGCAACAAAGAAACCTTTATTTCACATAAAAAACCATGGCAGGCAGCCTACTGTTATTAATTTTAGATTTTATGTCACTAAATGTTGCAGTTTGAACTGAACTGACACACTAATGGTGTGACACACACCCACAGTAATTACAAAAGAAGTTACAGTCGGCTTAATTTATCAGTAGATTGGAGTTAATGGTGCTGCAGGAAAGAATAGGCGCTTTGGCAGTCTGGTGACAATGAAAATGTCAAGAAAGCTTGTTAAAAAAAACCCAACAGTTTCTGTGAAACAGCTGCTCCAATTATATTTCTGAAGAGGAAAATAAGCACTTTCATCGGTTGGGCATTTGCTATTAAAATTAGGGCAGAAATATTTTCAAAGCAGATATGATTTGAAGCAAATTCTAGATCTTGACATTTAGTTATACTAATTATTCATGTGAAAAATGCTTTTTCTGCATATATTGATTGCTGATTATGCAACATCTTGATTATGCACTTTAATGAATAGTACATTTTAGAAAATGCTTATTCTGTCAGGACTACTATCGTTTGGATTGGCGGAATGGTTCTGTTCTGGGCATGAACTCTTGGAGGGCAGCAACCCACCTTTGGGCAAACCGAACAGAACCAACATAAATGTATTGCAGATATTATTAATGTTGTGTACAATATGATTTAAGAAAACATAGTCTGATGCGAATATCAGAAGGCCAAGTCCTGACTGGACGAGAGGAGGAGCTGGGGATGGAGGAGGGTAATTAGCTCCTGATCAACGCGATAAAGCTGCTGATTCTTATGAATCTTATATATAGGGATGCTGTGATAGGCATCGTATTCATAAGGGTATATGACGTGATGTCCTAGACGTTGATCAGCTGATGCGAGCTTGACTGACTTGACGTGCCGGCACTGACGCTACACCTGATTATTGTTTTACGCATAATATTGCAAAATTTTCATTAGTTGGTTTCAGTTATGAAAACAAATTATTTATAGTTATTTTTATATCAAATACTTTTTCCTCACATTGTATAATGGGTCTTTATACATCAAAATCTATAGCTGCCTTTATATTTTCGGAAGGGTACTCTTGGCATCAAAACCCTATACTCAAAAAGACACACCATCTACTGTCAATCCTCAAACTACAGATGGAGGAATAAAATAAGGGTATTTGGGAAATGTAAAAAGGATGATATTTGTTTTCTGCCCAGCGTGTTTGGTTTGCAGACAGACATTACAAATAGACTATTGTGTCTGACCCAGACAAAACATGACATTTTGTGCCAAAATACATAACCGTACTGGACCAACAGCAGTAAAATCTCTTTTTCTTTAACCAACCCCTTTCTCTAAGAGTGTAATATCCCTCCATCTGTGTCTCTCTGCACACATTATGCTTCATAGTCATTCCGCTTAAGGCCTAGTTTGTATGTTGAATATTTTTAGAAATACATGATTTATTCATGACTGCATTGAGGGGTCAAAAGAGGACTGTGTGTTGACATGTTGTGAAAAACAACTATCTAGACTCACTACTGTCATCTGAGAGACATCTATCTATCTATCTATCTATCTATCTATCTATCTATCTATCTATCTATCTATCTATCTATCTATCTATCTATCTATCTATCTATCTATCTATCTATCTATCTATCTATCTATCTATCTATCTATCTATCTATCCATCCATCCATCCATCCATCTCTCTATCATCTATCTATCATCTATCTATCATCTATCTATCTATCCATCTATCTATCCATCTATCCATCTATCCATCTATCCATCCATCCATCCATCCATCCATCCATCCATCCATCCATCCATCCATCCATCCATCCATCCATCCATCCATCCATCCATCCATCCTTCTTTCTTTCTTTCTTTCTTTCTTTCTTTCTTTCTTTCTTTCTTTCTTTCTTTCTTTCTTTCTTTCTTTCTTTCTTTCTTTCTTTCTTTCTTTCTTTCTTTCTTTCTTTCTTTCTTTCTTTCTTTCTTTCGGATATTATTTTGTAATGCCAGCATCAAAATTGGCTCAACACATTCCTTTATCACCTCTCAGGTAAAGGGGAACAGTCGTATCCAGACTTCTTGGCCCTGGTCATAGCTATCCTGGTCACAGTAATAGTTGCTCTGGGTGTGAAGAATTCCGTCGGGTTCAACAACGTGCTGAATGTCATCAATCTGGTGGTGTGGGTGTTCATAATGATTGCAGGCCTGTTCTTCGTCAGTGTAAGCAACTGGGACGAGGGACGATTCCTGCCTTATGGCTGGTCAGGGGTAAAGTACATTTCAAATCAATTATTGAAGTTCAATCTGAGAAAATTTTAACAAACATATTAACAAACAATGAAGAGAAAATTGCATTGTCTTGTAGCTATAATCAACCTCTTTGTCCAACAGGTCATGCAGGGTGCAGCCACTTGCTTCTATGCTTTTATTGGGTTCGACATCATAGCCACCACGGGAGAAGAAGCAAAAAGTCCCAACACATCCATCCCCTATGCCATCACTGCCTCTCTGGTCACCTGCCTCACTGCCTATGTCTCTGTGAGTATATAGCATTAACCATTTGTACGTTTGTTTCTCATTTTGGGTTCATACGCAATACACAAGACTACATTGGAAAGCTGGGATTTTCGAAATCTGAAAATTGTACATGTTGCTATCCTTTGGCTGTTTTGATTGTCCAACACTCAAGTTTGTTAATTTTCATTGTTAATACTTGAGTCAGGTGATAAAGGTTTTATTAAGTTTGGTATGTCATTCACAGTCTGTTTATTTATACTTAAACTTCCCTTTTGTTCGGGAACGCCTAGTCCTGCATGCCAATGTTCATTGGCACGTTATTGGTCTCCCTAACGTGATCCCAATTCAATGGAAACTCCTCCGACGAGGCATCTCCATTCTCTTCTCAGGGAATGAGGGTTACCATAGGTAACCGAGACGTTCTCCTTTTAAGCATATAAATGATGCATGCCGAAAATCATCAACTTTGAGCATAACTTTGTCCCTTTCTTTGTGTTCACACAGACAGTCATTGATTATTCTCTTCATGCAGCATGTCTGAATATATTAAAAGCTCTCCAGCTTTATCACCGTGCTATGCTGTCTGTCTGTAGGAGGTTGTCATAGAAACGCAATGGGTGTTAACACACCGACAGACCTCTTTCCTGTATCTCAGAAGAAAAATATTCTATACATTTTATTTATATTTTCTCTGCTTTTATTCTTTATCTGTCTCCAATTTTTCTCATGTCTGTTTTGGATTTAGCTGAAACAAAATTGCCTTTACTAAAATGGCTCTTCATTTTAACACCTACAGGACTGTCTGATGAGAAGCAAACTTGTTAATTAGCTGCATTCACCCCTCCAGATCTCATTTTGTTGTCGCAGAGGCTAATTTTAGCCCAGACACTTCTGTCTGTGTTTGTGTGGATATGTGTGTGTTTCTGTTGCATTTTCTGAAATGCTTTAAATGTGTCATAATGTATCATGTTTAATCAAAGAATTCTTGATCTTTTGATTCAAAAAGTACATTGTACTATGAAAACGGTACAGTTTTGCTTTCTACCCAGGAAAAATTAACCATTTATTAAAAGTAAACAGTAAAAACAACTTGTTCTGTACATAACGCCAGATATTTGAAAACATAAACACCAGAACCTTGTACTGTCCTTCCAAAGGTTGGCATTGGAAGATAATTGTTATTTTTTTAACAATGATCCTGATCAGTTTGAATGACACATTTATGATGGGTGCATTCTTAAAGCTCAGTAAAAAATATAGAAAAATAAACTGTTTAATTGTAAAGTAATAAATCACACTCGGCTTCTTCCTCTCTCACAGGTGAGTGTGATCCTCACCCTGATGGTCCCTTACACCGAAATTGACACAGATGCTCCTCTGATGGAAATGTTTTCTCTTCATGGCTTCCAAACTGCCAAATACATAGTGGCCATCGGCTCCATTGCAGGGCTGACAGTCAGTTTGTTGGGCTCTCTTTTCCCACTGCCGAGAGTCATCTACGCCATGGCAGGAGATGGTTTGCTCTTCAGGTACTGTAAAACGAATTAAGAAAAGACTAAATGCAGGGTCAAGTAATTATGATTCACGATGCTGTTTAATGAATATGTCTCCATTATTGCAAATGATTCAAATGCCCTTTAAATATCATTCTCTGCTGGAGAAATAGGCTCCTGTCATGCAGTTTCAAAAGAAATGCCCTGACATTTAAAATCAAAGCCAGTATAATGGATATGTGGTAAGACTTTGATAAAATGAATGTTTGGATGTTTCATCCCTGTTTACACATGGCATGAACATCAGTACACCCGTCACGTGTTCAAAAGTGGTCAGGCAAGATACACTGGCATTTACACTTGGAAGTAAGATCTCTCAAAGCGTCTCAAATGCATCTCATGTCAACACTCGTCATCAGATTTCAAAAGGAGGGTCGTCCCCTTTAAAAGACTAGTCTAAAAGACTACAAAATAATACATTCACATTCTAATCTCATTGCATCTCAATGTGATGTTTTGAGCAGAAAAGTTTTTCGAAAGTTTTGGGTCGGCAATATTTTTTAATGATTTTGTCTGTTATGCTCACCATGGCTGCAATAATTTGATCATAAATTCAGTATAAACAGTAATATTGTGAAATGCTACAATTTAAAATTTTACAAATACAACATTAAAATGACAATTTTAAAAACTCTTTTAAGCTTACTTAAAATTTATTTTATTACTGTGATGGCAAAGCTAAATTTTTAGCAGCCACTAATCCAGTCTGATTTGGTGCTCAATAAAGATGTCAAATTATTTTCAATGTTAAAATCAGTTCTGCTGCTTGATACTTTTTTCAGGATTCATTGATGAACCGAAAGTTTAAAAGAACTATTGAACTTTTATTTTTACATTTATTTGAAATATACTTGTTTTGTAATGTAATAAATGTCTTTACTCTCACTTTAAATTAGGGCTGTCAAAACGATTAATTGCGATTAATCGCATTCCAAAATAAAAGTTTGTGTTTACATAATATATGTGGGGGCATTGTGTATAATTATTTTGTATATATATAAAAAACACACATGCATGTATATTTAAGAAAAAAATATTACTTAAATATAAAATATTTATATTTATATATAATATAAATTATATATAAATCTATATACAGCATATACATGAAAATATTTCTTAAATATATACAAGCATGTGTGTGTATTTATATATATATATATATATATATAATAATTATACACAGTGCACCCACATATATTATGTAAACAGTAACACAAACTTTTATTTTGGATGCGATTAATCGCGATTAATCGTTTTGACAGCCCTACTTTAAATCCATTTAGTGCATCCTTGCTGAATAAAAGTGTTTCTTTCTTAAAAAAAAATCTTACTGACCCAAACTTGAACGGTCTACTCTATAAATACACTTTTCCAAAATGTTTAATCAGACAGACATTTTCTAGCCTTTCGTTTTTGTACATCTCATTGATTGACAATAGTCAAGTCTTTTTAGGTGTCAGGAGGGATTAGCTTCACACTTCCAATGTATGTGCTGTTTTGACCACATCCAAATTCTGTTTGGACCCCATTTATGCCTGTATATAGCTCTGCCCTCTTGTGATTGGAGGACTGAAGGTGTCATGTGCACAACCTGTATGTTTCAGGTTCCTGGCTAATGTGAGCACGTACACAGAGACTCCTGCAGTGGCCTGTGTGGTGTCGGGGTTCCTCTCTGCTCTCTTGGCTTTGCTCGTCAGTCTGAGGGACCTGATCGAGATGATGTCCATCGGCACTCTGCTAGCCTACACGCTCGTGTCGGTGTGTGTGCTTCTGCTGCGTTACCAGCCTGAAGGAGACATCCACGGATTCGTCAACTTCCTCTCCGAGCAGAACTCGAAACGTAAGGAGGGAGTGCTGGCCGAGTGCGAGAAGGAAGCCTGCTCGCCGGTCAGTGAGGGTGATGATTATGGAGGAGCCGCCACGAACACCTGCGGAGCCAAGAACCTGCCGTCTCTGGGAGACAACGAGATGCTGATTGGTAAGCCTGACAAGTCCACCTACACTGCCAGTCACCCCAACTACGGCACCGTGGACATGTCGTCAGGCATTGAGTCGGACGAGACGGACAGCGTGTACCTTCTGAAGCTGAAGAAGCTGCTGGGGCCTCGCTATTACACCATGCGCATTCGGCTCGGCCTGCCGGGCAAGATGGACCGGCCCACTGTGGTCACCGGCCGGGTCGTCACTCGCTGCGTCATTCTGCTCTTCATCCTCATCTTCTGCTTCTGCTCCCTCATCATCTTCGGGTCAGGTCAGATAGCTGACGGCCAGTGGTGGGCCGTGCTGCTGCTGGTGCTGCTGCTTCTGGTCCTCACGCTCTTGATCTTCATCATCATTCAGCAGCCGGAGAACCCTAAGCGCCTGCCCTACATGGCTCCCTGCGTTCCCTTTGTCCCGGCCTCTGCCATGCTTGTAAACATTTACCTCATGCTCAAGCTCTCCACTATCACATGGATCCGTTTTGGCGTATGGTGCTTCGTGGGTGAGTTTCGATATTATTTTAAATGGGCATGTTGATACAGGCAACATCTTATTGACATGGGTCATTCCTGATATGCAGGGTGGTTTCACATATACCATTCAAACTTAAGGTTTAGGGTCAGTAACCAAAGCTTTACTCAGCTTCATCAAAAGTGACTGTAAAGACATTTATAATGTTACAAAAGTTTTATTTTACAAATAATTTCAGAATCCTGAAAAAAATTTATGACAAAAATATTACCGTAATCAGCAACACTGCTGTAGCTCATTTTGACATGTTCCTCCCGAACTACATTAATAAAACATAATTAAAATCATTTTCGAAGGATCACAGGAATAAATTACATTTTAAAATATATTAAAATACAACACATTTATTTTAAATTGTAATAATATTTCACATTACAGTTTTTGCTGTGTTTTTTTGAGATTTGTATTAAACTCAAAAACTTTGAATGAACATTGACTAAATTAAATATATTTCTAAATAATATAATACAAATTACAAGTGATTATTATTTTTCCTTTACCTAATTGAAATTTTTAAAACAAATTTTAAATATGGTTTTAATTGGTGATCAGTGTATTGTTTTTGTGTTCTAAATATATTTTATGAAAAAAAAAGATATATATTATGTGTTCAAAATGTACATTTTTTGCCGTTGTGTAAATAATAATGTTATCATTACCTAAGTTTAATTTCTGAAGCTTAACCAGAGCATATTTCTGAAAGTATAGTACATTTGACAACCTTAATCCTTAAAAGGATACTCCACTTTTTTTTTTTTGGAAATATGCTCATTTTACAACTCCCCCAGGGTTAAACTGTTGAGTTTTACCTTTTTTGAATCCATTCAGCCCATCTCCGGTTCTGGTTTTCTTCAGCCTAGAAAATCGCAACTTTACATTTTCCGTCGGTTTTAATGCACGATGTAACAACAGAACAACGGCTGAATGGATTCAAAAAAGGTAAAACTCAACAGTTTAACTCTGGGGGTTAAATGAGCCTATTTAAAAATTGTAAAATGAGCCTATTTAAAAAAAAAAGTGGAGTATCATTTTAAAAGACAACACAATCATATTGATTTTACAATAAAATTTTACAGTTCTAAACTATTGCATGACAGGAATGACCCACATGCTCTCCACTGTCAATCATTTGCTGTGTTTTTTATGTTTCTTTTGTCAATGAACTGAGGGAAAACACTGATCAATTACATCTGTGCATTAGTTTATAGGGGTGTAACGATACCCTAATGTCACGATTCGATACATATCACGATACTGAACTCACAATACGATATTATTGTGCTATTCCAAGACATATGATAATAGGTTAACAAAAAAATGAACTCTTGATTTGATATTACATTGTGGGTGAATAGGCTTGGACTCTGTGCTTATAACCCAAGGATAATGGTGCCACCAGAATAACAATATTCATGGTTCTGAAGCTGAAAATACAGAATTATTTTAGACAAATATTCTTGCACTTTTTCTGACTAGATATATTTAATATATTTAGATATAATTTTAAATAATGTTGGACACTTTTTACTGGTCAAGTTACATAAGTCATTTAGCATACCCACAAATATACCTCCATCGCATTATTTATACATTATAATCAACATTATATATAGTAGCTTAATGTACAGAGAATTTTTTCCTCACACAGTAATTTTTATTTTGGGAACTGTCCACGATACGTATTGTAGCATTTTTGTATTGCGATATATTGTGGCACGATATATTGTTACACCCCTATTAGTTTATGGACGTGTGTGCACTGTTTGTGTTGTCTCTGTGTGTTCATCTCTGCAGGTGTTTTGATCTACTTCGGCTATGGCATGTGGAACAGCACCCTAGAGATCACGGCGCGAGAGGAGGAAGCCCACGCTAGCACATACCAGCGCTACGACGTGGGCGTGGACGACAACTTTGCCGTGGATGACGATCTATACCCTTCAGGAGATGGAGGGCCATACCAAAGCTTGGGCTCCCATGAGGGCAGAGGTGGGCACCAGAAACAGCAGGAGCAGAGTGAGCCTCAGCTTGACGGCCAGGACAAGGTGGACAACCACAGGACCTCCTCTTCCTCCTCACACAGCAGGGCCAAAAGCAAAGCTAGCAAACCTAGTCCGGCCTTTGAGGCGCTGGTGGTCGACGATGATTTGGACGATCCTTTGGAATGAGAATGTAATCTGAATGTACTCGTCTGCCGACAACTGCAGAACCCTTGGGCTAGATTGTTATGTCTCTCTGCAATGAGCTTTTATTTGACTTCTATTCCTTCATTTACAACCCTTTTTTTACTACTAATTGGATAATGTGAACGTTTAGGATGGGATTTAACATTTAGAAGGCTTTTGAGCTTTCTTTTTTTTAACAATATAGCACCTAAAATCATTTTTTGTTATTTAAAGTATTTTACAGTTTTATTTTAATTCTCATTATGATCATTTTACTGAACTCTTTAGCACTTAAATAGCCTATGTATAATCTAATGTTTCTCTTGAAAGCAACAGTCCCTCCGACCAAATTACAGTAACTACTATAGCACGACATTTATAATCTGGCCTGTAGTTTATTAATGCCCTGTTAGTTATCCCAGTCCCACAGTTTTTCCCAAAACAAGCTGTCAGGACGACATCCGTTCACAGATCACTTCCGCTCTATTAGCCTCGAAACTGTCTTTATGTGGGGTCGTTATAAAACCAGCTGAAAAATTCCCATGCGAAGCCCTTAAAACACTTAAAGCTATTTGCACACTTTAGCTATTCAGTTAGCAGCTCTTTTTCTTAATTTTACTATCGCATACAAAAAGGTTACTTCGAGAAGCAAAGATAGATGACACGACAAGGAATGATATGATAAATAGTTAGGCCCCACAGAATCATCTCTTCCACTCAAACATCTAGCCCAAGTGAGGTTTGGACCGTAGGTTTATACAAATAGTAATTGGACTTTGCTTGCAATAGTGCCTTCATCTGTCAGTGTGTGCTTTAAATATGGCCATCAAGATGTCCATGATGGTTTGTTCGTCATTTGTGTTGATGTCGACATATCCATGGGTTTGTTTTCCCGCTGAAGGTGCCTGTCAGCTGTCACGCGTCACAACCGACCATCCATTCATCCTATGTGCCAGTGACTCCGCTTCATCCTTGCAAGCAGGCCGCTCTGTGTAAATACCCACGGTGTGACCACAGTACGATTTGTGTCTCTCGGCTGGTCAGTGTGTCCGTTGAAAAAAAAAAAGGAGACGTGATTTAGGAAAACAGAGGGTAAGGAAGGGGAATTTTGCATGTGGTGGAGAGCGTTGTGAGTTTTGAATCTGGATGTGCTCTTCTGCTGTTCCCTCCTCCCATAATTCACCAATCTGTCCAGACCAACTCTATCTGTACAGCTCTGCCAGCCGAAAACTAAAAAAACAACCAAGCCAGGCCTCAAATCCATACATGCGGAAGACACTCTGAGCACATCCTGCCATATTTGCTTTAAACGTGTTTCCCTTCTTGTGTTTGTGACAGATATTTAGAAACAAACAAAAAAAAAAAAACTAAAGATTGAGTTGCCATAAATGATTTGCAGGCTTTGAGTCCTATAAAGCACTACTCTATTGAGTCGGACTATTTCTTTTTAGCTCTCACAGCGTATAGAGCTCAATTTTGGGGCCTGGGTTGGTTTTGTTCCTTGCATTTGGTCTATGATGTGATTCTTGTCGCCGTGGCATTTTGCTGAATGTATAGCATGTTCAGACGTACGGGGCCCAGAGTAAAACTATGTCTGTGAGTATTTGCATGTGTGGTGACCGTTGAAAGACTTGATGTAACTCTCAAACGTAGCATTCTGAGAGACGAGGGTAGCAGCCTGCCCATCGTACACCCCTCAAACCCTCCTCGTCCTGAGTGGCCTCTGTTTACAAAGCAAGCCAAAGTCTGCATCCTTCGTTTACTGTATCAGACAAAATAGTAGGACACCTTATAACAGTGTGGAGATGTGAGATATCGAAGAGAAGTATTTTTTTACAGGCATTTCATACCTTCAGGTTCTCTGTCAGGGTAGTGTAGCCACCGCCAGTGGTGTTTTGTGGGCTCTCTTACGGTTCAGATGAATTTCTGAAGACAAGTGGCGAAAGCATATATTTTTAATGGCCTCTTTCTAGACTAAAAAACATAACTGGAGACGTTTGGGTTTTGATTTAATAGATTTCATTTAATGTTATAACACAAGAATAGGCTTAAGAAGAGCGAGGTTTTAAAGAAGTAGTTCATTAAAAATGAACATTTTGTCATCTTTATTTATCTCCTAACTTATAAGATTTATTTTTTTTTAAAATGCCACA
This sequence comes from Cyprinella venusta, assembly GCA_038021265.1. Taxonomy (NCBI): domain Eukaryota; kingdom Metazoa; phylum Chordata; class Actinopteri; order Cypriniformes; family Leuciscidae; genus Cyprinella; species Cyprinella venusta. The sequence continues at coordinate 25,567,625 of CM075870.1, read as the reverse complement.
GTGTTTTTGTCCATAGAATGGAAGACAATGGGGTTAAATGATGTTGTTTTGGACCCCATTAAAAAATAATAAAAGAAATCTTAAAAATATCTTCTTTTGTGTTAAGCTGAAGTCATACAGTACATGTTTGGAGCGAAAAAGTAAATGATGACAGAATTTTCATTTGTGGATGAAACTACCCCTTTCAGAAAGATTAGAATCTACATATAGAAATATTTTATTAAAAATCTATCTGGAAAAAAAAATCAGAAATCTCTGTTGCTTTTAAAGATAGCTATTTGTTATTCGTCTCTGAGAAAAGGTACAGTGTTTGTACTTTGTGATCTATCTTTCCTGCTATCATAGTTTGTTCGGTATTTGTTCAGGAAATGTGGAGATTGGCTGCCCTTGCAAATCTGATCTTTGTTTCTTCTGTATATTTTGGTATGAAGTGGATGTATTCTGGTTTCAATGATTTTTTTTAAAGAATCTATTTATTGTTTCTTCTACTTGTGGTTTTGCTCTCCCGTTGCACTGTGTAATGAGATGTTAATATTGCTTCCATGCAACAATGAAAGTCATTTATTGCAGATCAGATAAGCGTGACTCTTGATTTTCCTTTCGCTTTAAGGCTGTCTCACACAACCCGGAATCAGAAGTAATAAAAATCCTCACATGGGTGGCTTATGTAAGCATTGCATTGCAGGCCCGCTCTGTTTCCTGTGGCGTGGAGCGGTGAGCCTAGAATAACAGCGGTCCGAGGGTCGTACCTGAGCACAAAACAAACATGGTCATACTGGGATGGGCGCCGCTGGCTATGCAGAGGAATGAGATGAACAGATCAGGACGTACTGTTCCATTATCATTGCTGCAATGGTGGTCGATGTGGTACAATATGGTTTGGAGATCTCAAAACATGTTGTTATGTTCAATTCATACAGTTCAGACCCTTCTGTCTGTATGGTGCAGACATCGACACAACCAGAAGCACCCTCCTTTTGCGGGAGGGTCTTCATAAGTGTGTTATTCCTATGAGGCACTCATAGGACGTCATTTGTGTCATCTCTCATCAGCCTGAATCAAATTTAATTGTGATGTCCTTATATTGTTTGTCGTCATCTGTTTGGGAGGAAGCCTCCCCTTTTCCTGATGCAAAATATCCTGGTGCTGATCCTGAATGAGAGGAAGACAGTAAATATGTGATGCTGTATGGTAAATGGTTATATTTTCCTGATATATTTAAAACACATATTTAGAAAATATTATGCACTTTTAAGCTTATGCAATACCCAGTAGTTGCTTTATTACTCGCACTAATCCTTATGCAAAAGGTGATATCAACTCACTGCACAAATAATCCGACATTTCCTGTAAGAAGCCATTCGGTGTTTTCAGAACATTCTGGAAACTGCAGATTTTTCTGGTCAGTTCAAGGTCTGTCTCATTATCAGTAACAATTTGTACTGGAGTATCAGGTAACAAATGTACAATGTTGTCATTTTTATGCTCAGTATCAGTTTTCCAAGGAAAAAACAGACAAGCTAAAAATTCCACATTAGAATATGATTACTTTAAATAATTCTGACTAGTAAATGAAGTTGTCGTGTTTGTTCAAATGGAGATACTTTCCTGAGTAATACAAAGAACATTAAAGGGTCATGAAACGCCTTGTTTCAGCACAATCAGTTCTCGTCAGTTTAAAAAATGCTCAAAATTGGTCTTGGAAAGACATAGCCTATTGTAATTCACGAAAATGTCACATCCTGCTGATGCTGACTTGAAAAAAAATCCGGTGTTATGAACAATCAGGCCCTCTCTCACAAATGGGTTGTTGTAATTGCATCTTGTTTGCTATCTATTCTCTGATTTTAGCATTAGGCTACTGTGGCTGTTGTATTGAACAACAGTTGATTTTATTAAATATATTTTAAATGAAATATATTAAATATATAAAAAGTGTAGCTTCACATTTTATTATTTACATGTTCTTAACTTTATAAATTAACTTTATAGATTTATAAAGCTAGCAGGCTAACAGGCTAAAGGTATGCTAAGCTAGAATGCTAAGCATTTAAAGAAAGAGACATTTCATTTCACAGTCTATAGCTTTGTGAAGCAACATAATTTTAAATGCATTTGCAGTCATATTCACACAGTTAAAACAACATTTCATAAGCCAAGTGTGTAGGTTTTCTTACCAGGGACTCGCTCAATGTGGCAAGCTAAGGCGTTTCAGCCAGTGGAATCAGGCCTACCCATTTATGCAGGGAGACTCATTTGTTCATGACCCAGGATTACATTGCTAAATGATCTAATTTAATCTTCAAATAATTTATATCATGTGCAGCATAATTTATAACATAATTATTATTTGTTTTTGTTGTTTGTTTGTTTCATGACCCTTTAAAAAGGAAATGCTAAACCTTTTTTCTCCATTTATAAACAGGAATGAAGGCTGGATTAACATCATGACACTTCCTCTTTCTTGCTAGTTCAGGTCAGTTTCTGCATTTTTTTCCTCTCCCTCTGCTTTTAGGTCATCATTTGCATATTTGGAGGAGAAAAATACTATAAAGACCGATGCAATTTTTCATTGAATTTCCTCCACCCCAAACTACCTCTAACCAAAGACTGAATGGTTAAGACCTTCAAATAAGAAGCAATATTTGACATCTAAAATGCACCCCTCATAAATCATACTTCAGTAATTTAAAAAAATTGATTTAATTTTTTCACATGATGTACAAAAACATTCACATGTTGCTTATAGACCATTTCAAAAGATGTAAACAACACTGGTCCAGAAGCACTTCCTGTTTCAGTTTGTAACTGTTTTCTTTATTTCACATGTAAAGAAAACTTCTTAAAGATGTTTGTTTAACTTTTTGATTCAGTTTTAAATGTTCTGTTGGTTGTATTTTATCCCAGCTTTTATATAGTGTTAAAAAACTGAAACAGGAAGTGCTTCTGGGCCAGTGTTGTTTACATCTTTTGAAATGGTCTACTGTATATCCTCAGTATTCAGCCATTTTGGACTGTATGCCTACAAGTGTATCAGGAAACATTCAGTTCAAGGACCCCAACCAGAAAACAAACCCAGAGTATAAATCTTCCTTTATAGCTGATTGCGACCATTAACCTTTAATCTGCCCGTCATGGTTTGCCATCAGTCGTAATGGGACGAGCTTCTCGTTCGAGAAATGGAGAAATCGATACACGTACATGTCTTGGGCGCCTGAATTGTATGTGTGTCTCAAGTGCTTTTAGTGAGAATGAATGAGAGGTTTAAGGATGATGCACTGCACCTGCCTGGGCATCTGACAGCAGATTTTGTATTTGATAATTATACATTGATGTGAAAAGCAATTTGGTTCATTTTACCAGCAGGGTTTTATTTATAAAAATGACGCAACCTATAATCAAAAAACAATTTCACAGACATTTTCACATGGAAAACATTGTTTATTACAAAAAAAAAAACATCATAAAAACTGCATACAAGTATTACAATAAATAATATTGCTAAATGGTAACTGCTTTGGTGCAATTTTGGTGCAATTTGGCTTGGGCGGCTATTCTGAAATCAATCAAAATGAAAAGATAGCTGTACAAACAGACTGAAATAAACTGAAAGATTTAGAATAAAAACAACATTGGTAATACTGTTAGTATCCCACTATAAAAATAGGACTTAAAATGACACATTGTACTGAAGACCCTTTGAACAATAAATCCTTCAGTGCGGCTACTTCTGGTAACCCTGCTGCTGAGTCAAAGGGTTAGAGTTCAGCTGTACGATAACTATCCAAAGAGTCACCACTGTAGATAGACATAGTTGAAACAAGAAACAGTGGCGAAAGGGAAGAAAGAGAGAAGGGATCTGATCTGAGCAGTAATCCCGAAGCTCACACGTGAGCACTTTTGGCGTGGTTAGTGGAGGGCTGGCCAGGATGGGCGGGGCCCTGTTTGGAGTAGTAGAATCTGTTGTTGTCAGTGTATGTGGCAGGGGTGTCCACCGAACAGCAGGTGATCATACAGCCTCCCAGCAAACAAAGTGCAGTTCCCACCCAGCCAGAATACAGGGAGAAGCCAAATGACATCAAACCTCTCTCGTGATGGGCTCCGATGGGAAACCACACAGTGGAGACGATGCCACAAAAAGCTGAGGAAGAAAAGACACTATTAGCAAACAAATATTCTTTTTTATTATTATGGTTATATTTTTCATTACGCCATAATGGCCCAGATCCGGGCCACATCTGGTACATGTGGATTCCAGATGTGGGCCGGATCTGGGCGACACTGTTGCTGTCTGGGTGAGCTAGAAAGATACACTCAAAGTGTTAAACAATAAAAATAATACATTCTATGGGAAAAGTGGGCCTTTTTAAAGCGTAATATGACCTTAATTTAAGAAATAAAAACACAGGCTTACCAGTCAGCATTATTAGGATTCCACCAAACACTGATCGTTTGTTCTTGGCACTTTCTGGTTCACTTCCAAGGTTAATACAGGACATGGACATGAGCACGAGCGCTACGGCAGGCAATCCGAGAATCGATGCTGTGACCATTAGTGCTCGAGACGTCTGGATGTACGCTTAAAAGAAAGAACAGAATAATTGAATTCTCGAATTCACGATGATAATAAAATTCAATGAATCATATTGTCATTTAATGATTTATATTATTAAATATATTTATAAAAAAAATAATGGGGGAAAAAGTTGTTTTGAATAGGATATGTAAAATATTTTACCTAAATATAATTTATAGATAGGCTAATGTAAAAATACTATAGTTTTAATAGCTATACTATTATGAAAATATAATTTTATATTTAAAAATATAATTAGATTTAAAATTTAAAATAATGTAACCAATTAAATTTGTGAAATAGCCTATTGCATAGGCCTACTTATTTTGTACATGACCAGCTATATTTCATTTTATTTAATAAAGTAAATAGTATGCTGCATATCTATTCAATATTGGAAACTGAATTGTAATCGTTTTCATCTTTTCTCCTAAAAGAAGCTAGAAAATGTCTGTTGTAATTACTTTTATTAATAAATGATTTCACACATACCTGGTAACTCGAGGATCTGCGTGAGTGTGCTGCAGTGATACAGGGCAGTTGAGATCACACAGTCTGCCCACAAACCTTTTGCCTCCAGTTCATCCATCTTCTTACAGGTGTTTATGTTATATTTACAAGTAACTACCCATTCGTTAGTGGCAGTGGCGATGATAAGCCCAATCCAACCAAGAAAACTCATCACAAAACCCGTGAACTGTACGCAAGCATTTGCCATAGTGTACAGTGTGCGCAAAAATGTGTCCAACAAAAGAAAAAGTCCTCTTGAAATTGATGATAATCAGATATTCTAAAGCCAGACAGGATACTTTCTCGGAATTTATAAGTGGTAAAATCCAGGTATGTTAATCCATTGCGTAAAAATCATGATGAGTTGTAAAATCCTATGGAGCGCAGTAGACTATCCCAAGCTAATACAATGAGATACCGTTAGCAGACCTTTTATAGTGGAACTAAAGACACAAAAGAACTTTCAGCCAATCAGATGAGTTGAGACAATGAGACACGTCCCAAGGTTACTCCTTATCTCTTGTTTTTCACTCTCCTCTTTTCTCCTTTCATGTCCATATGTACTGTTAAATAATGCTTGGGCCTATTTAATGTCTAAAACTGACGAAATGACTCATAAGTTCGCCAAGTACGGTAACTACCTACATTTCAGAGTAATATTTACCTGCACAAGTGGCTTTGTGAGTGCAGTACCTCTGGTTGGATTTTTGTTATATGCTGCCCTCTGGCGGTTGAAATGTCAATTCATGTCCATCATTTAGTAATTAGAGAGAAAAATATATCATTTAGCAGCCCTGTGACTCAATAATAAAATGCAGAAATCACGTTAAATATTGGCAAGATACTTGAGAATACCTAACCCCATATGGCTAAACAGTTTTAAATTTATTTTCAAATATACAAAACATGCATAAAGAAAATATTGATAGGCTTAATAAATATATTAAAATGTATAAGGTATATGATTTTCATCTAAAATACATATTAAAAAACATTTTCGCGAGAATAAAAACATGCTTTTTTCAGTCCGCTGTTTTGACTGTTTTTCTGAGTCTCTAAAATATAGGTAGGCTACTTAAAAGGGGGGATACACTGACATAAAAAAAAATGCCCACACACATTTAGCCTATATGTGTATCTAACACGTACATTGATCTATTTAACATGTAAAAGAGGGGAAAAAATAAAATATATAAACATTTCACTTTTTTTTTTTTTTAGCAACGTGAGATAGCCCTAGTGATGTATGGTTAACATAGCCATGAAATGTTTGCTGTTGGCCTCATTATATCATGAAGCATAACAAGTGGTATAACCTGGCAGTTGTTGCAATGTGGTCAATGAAAACGAGCTTTAAAATAGCTGCATTGACTGTGTGACCTCTGGCGGAAATATAAAGGACATGGCTATAAATCAGAGATCAGTCCTGTGTAAATCATCCAGAGACTAATATATCAGAGAGGCATGCAGAGATTCTGTCTGAGATTCCAGATGAAAAGACATAGAGAATCAATAGCAGAATAATATTGAATATGGGTCCAAATCCTGAGCCTTGAAGTAGTATGTCCATGTGACGAAGGATGCAGTGGAGGGTTAACTTGACCTGTTTGTCAGGTGGAGTAGAAATCAAAGACCTGACTCAGATATCACTGCCAGCTTGGATGTTGACATTTGAAAGCTGCAGACAAATCCAAAAGAATGAAGTTATGCATTGGTGCTTTGGTTGCTACAAATAGAGAATATAGTTTCCTCTTTGTAGAACCACCCTAATTTAATTGTTTTTTTCTTCTTTCTGAAGCCTAAGGGCTTTTGTTTAAGAAAAGAAACATGATATGAACATTTACATGAAACAGGTATTTGAAATGTGCCTTGATTCCGCACTGCTGGAACAATTCTTGAATCTTTTATGTGACATTTGGTGATGTGCAGCCTACATTCTCTTGGGGCTTTTTCTTGGTAAAGAATGTGATATGGCATGCTAACATTAAAAAAGTCCACTTAACAATCAAATTACGAATTATACCATGACAAAAAGTTTGTCTGCATAAGGTAAGAAATTAGTACCGGTATGTCTCTCACTCATCCACTAGGGGGACTCGTGTGACGTCAAACACCATGGAGGCCTATAATAAGTGCAGCCAGTTATTAATAATAATATCTAGTATTGATACGTTTTTTTTTTCAGTAAACGCACAACTATGACGTAGTTCCAGGTCATATTATTTCAGTTTTTTTCAAAGTTCCATAGCCAGCCTACAACAGCAAATTAACCAAAATCCACTGATATGAAAAATAATTATGATAAAATGATAGCAATTTCCATGAATATATAAATAAAAGTGTCTTTAAAAAGTCTGATAAATGCTTAAATGATAAGCAAACCTTGTTTATGTTGACCTCTCCCAAATATTCGGAGCGTGTTCTAATCTAATCTCTAGTTTACACTTCATTCCTGCCAGATCAGCCTCATTGTTGTGGAGAGGTTGCATAACCTGAATAACAATAGCAATTTTACATTCATTTCAGGAGTCCTCCCACTCTTTATCTAATCAGGAATGAATTAGGTGGATAACATCTTGTATTTCCTGCATTCATGGCTGTTTATTGAATATGCAGGACTCTTTTGTTTACCTTATTAGACCCCTGCTTGCGGACGTAATAAGCTGTCAGAAACACTCTTGTTCCTCTATATCTGTCATTCAGTCGGTCCTCGAGGGGCTGTTGAAATCACCTCACAAAGATCTCAGGCAATTCATCATTTGCTTCAGGAACATGGCAGCAGTGGAATATGAAAATTAACCTAATGAAATGGGTCCTGAGACTGGCCTGACAGTGCATGATGATCAAAATGTATTGCTAAGTGAGTTGTGCTGTGTAAGCACACAGGGTGACCAGGACATCTTTATATCACCCGAGGAGGAGACATGTGATCAAATCATTGAGGCTTTTATCTCTATCACTGAATTACATCCCTCATATCATGCCTTTTATTATGGACAGCATGGCTGTGAGCAGCTGAGAGACATCAATAGCTTGTGAATATTCCTCTGGCAGATAACTTCAGTCTTGATTGATTTTAGGGGGCTTCAAAACTGCTGTTATTGACTTGACAATGATGTGGGTTTTATCCCTGATGCAGTGCAAGTTCACCATCTTCATCAAGAGCATCTAAGTGTGATTTTTAGTGCACTAGAAAATGTCAACCATAAAGTGTCAATATCAAAAGCAGCATAACCAGTCATTGAGGAGATTTATTAAACCATCATCGTCGCTCATAACGTTGATCTGAATGCTACTGGCAATTCATCTATGGTTTAGAGCACATTAGTTTAGCCTCTATTTAAATGAAATGACATTTAGACACTAGGAGTCCTTCTATAAATAAATGTGTAATTTCATGCACTGTCTCTCATTATATTCAAATGTATTCTCTTTTGTGAGTGATGGTGCACTAGCATTTGCTTATTGTGTCTGACCTCTTCCCTCCTGAAGGTTATCTGATTTTTTTTCACTAATGTTATCTGACTCTTTTGGCACACATATTATGCTATGAGCAACAATGGTGGACATTAATGAGTGTGTTTGTTTGTTTATTTATTAATTAATTAATTTGGTAACACTTACATATGTTGTATATTGTATTGTATATGGTCCTTACATATGTTACACAGTAATAACTAAATTACATGCATCTAACCCTAAACCAAACTTCAATCTTAACCCTATAGTAAGTACATTTAGTTAACTATTATTATAGTAGGCCTACTTAAAGGGATACTCCACTTTTTTTGGAAATAGGCTCATTTTACAACTCCCTCGGGGTTAAATGCTTGAGTTTTACCATTTTCTAACCCATTCAGCCGATTTTCTGATATTTAGAAGAATGTCAGTAACCAGACCGTTTCTGGTCTCATTGACTTCCATAGTAGGAAAAAAATATACTATGGAAGTCAATGAGACCAGAAACTGATATTCTTCTAAATATCAGAAAATTGGCTGAATTGATTCGAAAACGGTAAAACCCAACTGATTAACTCTGGGGGAGTTGTAAAATGAACCTATTTCCAAAAAAAGTGCGAGTATCCCTTTAAATCACACTATAACACGGACACCATAAAACAAAGTGTAACGATTTTTTAACGTAACAACAGCTACAGTATTGTAATTTTGGGGAACTTTCACTACATTTCAAAGCGTAATACTTAACTTCACTTCATTAGATGTTCGTTAGATGTTGTAATTACACGTCTGGTTGAATCTTTCTCAGATTTCTCCTTCACTCCAGTCTGGTCAAAAACAAAATGTTTGGATTAGATTTTACCTTTTAACAATATGTCACCTTTTTGTTTCCCATTACTTGGCACCCAGCTCAAGATTAGTAAAGAAATAATTTGGCATATTGATTTCTCCAGATTCACATTTACAACTCACAGTGGGACTCAGTAGCAGCCAGCTCCCAAACACATCATGATCAATGCGCAACACTAGTGGCTCCCACCAACCCGCGGTGAGGCATCTGAGCCCTAATGAACACTAACTACGATTCATTGCTAATGGAGGGCACAGTGGGCGTTTAGAGGCAGACCCTCAGGATGCACTTTGCAGCTTCCACCGTGGAGTCTGTGAGCACTCATATGTGTGTTCATCATTCTCTCAAAGCCTCAGATTTCCCCCTGCCATCCTCCACTGCATATTATGAAGTGATTTGTTTCGCTCAGCACATGAGACAACAAACCGCTGTGAATCTGCCATGGATAACTAAACAGTTATTCCAGGGTCTCTATCCTCTTCTGCTTAACATTCACATGTCTTATTATACATCTCTGCCAGCAGGGAGTGGATAAGCAAATTGTCATCATTTTTTATTTGTAGGAAAATGTTTTATTTGCAATTCATTGTTCTAACGTCTTCTACAGAGGCGCTGTAATCTGAGAAGATCCTACCAGGCTTTCACAGTGAAGGTTTGGTTGTCTGTTCGCTTTGACAGGCGCAAAACAATTGCACCAGGTTCTCTGCGATAGCTCCCCAGTATCAGGTTTGTATCCGTAGTCGACAATACAGTAAGTCTGGTTGAAATATTTTACTGTCAACCACTGAGACAGTAATCCTTGCTATGGGAACTCATACGAAGCCAAAGCCTATGGCACGATATGAAAGCAAGACGTGAGTTCATTTTGTCATAGTCAAACCTAAAACCATTACCCACTTGTCAACACTGAAGTTATTCTCGGATCAAAGAAAAAAAAAAAGTTACATCTTTCCTCAAGCATATCAAAACGTCTGGAAAATATTTCATGCTGCTCTGATGTCTATGTCCTCATCCTGTTTCCTGTAACCGAAGGGTTGTTAAGAGATGTTATTATTTTAGCAATATTCTTGTTTTAATATGGTCCATCAATATTTGATACTAATAACGCAAGGCTCTGAGTCATTTAGAAAAGAAATATTTAATATCAGTAAGTCCTGAGCTTCCTGTTGAAGGCGGACGGAAACACTGAGGTAAGAATAACTTTGAATGTCATTTCCTCACATTAGAGATTAAACCCAAATTACACTGCCTGCCTCCTTCCGCTGCAGCTCTGTATTATTAATTAACTTGTCTTGCCTGAAAACACTACCAACATGTGTATATTTCTCTCTCCTGATAACAATTGTTTCACTTGTAATGCAAGTGTACATTGTAATAAGTACTCAGAAGGACACAATATATGTTTTTCTTCTTGAAATTAAAAATAATTCAGAACGCTCATTATAATGGTACATTCTGTCTTCAGCTGCATACATTGTGCAACGCTGCCAGAGCTGTCCGTTCATTAAAAATGTATTGAGATAACAATACATAGTTTAAAAAAAACACAATATTCCAACTGGGGTAAATACAAACTTTCTGAAAATAAAATAATAAGGAATATTTGTTTTCTGTGACAGTTTGAGCCCATCCAAAATGTGACAGGAACCCTATTAGTATTGAAATATACATATATTGAGTAAAAATATTAAACAGCACAGTTTTATTCAACATTAATAATAATAAGAAATGTTTCTTGGGCAGAAAATTAATCACTAAAGACATTTGAAGTATAGCTGTTGAAAATTCAGCTTTCTCGTCACAGGAATATGTTAAAATATACGAAAGGATAACATCATTTTATGTGTGTATTTCACTGGTATTTCTCTTTCTCTCTCTCTCTCTCTCTCTCTCTCTATATATATATATATATATATATATATAAACATTTGTCTTGCTAAAATATATTTGTTTGTCTTGCTAAAAATGTTTCATTAAATTTATCATCTGGGATCTTAAAGTTCTGTAAAAATTTAAGTAACACTTTACAATACGGGTGCACTAATATATTAATTCATGTTTAACTAATGCTCAGATAGTCATGAGTTAATGTATGACTCATGAAGAACTAAACCATTAATTAATTATTACTACATCAGCAATGTCACGATTAGCCACAAACTCCCTGGATTATCACAGACTACATTTCCCATCATGCACCTCCCTGGACTGATTATACCAAACACCTGCACTGTGCTGATTACACACGCCTGCATCTCGTTTACTCACATGCATATAAACCAGTTCCACACACCACACCAGTGTGAAGTCTTGACTTTCCTGGCTGTCATTCTGAGTGGTTTTCACTGTGGTTTATTTATTGTCTTGACCTTGGAATGTGTACCCCATTTCTGATCGTTCTCTGCCTGCCTCAACCTGGATTGTAACTGGACCTTGCTTCTCGCCGCCTGCCTTGACCATTTACTGGTGTTGAATCCCTGCCTGTCTTACTACTTGGTAAGCTGACTGCATATGGGTCCCCTTGTGTCTGCTGAATAATTACAAGCAACTAATAAAGAGTAGATATGATTAATAGATTAAGTAATACTTGAATTTCTATTAATCCAATTTGTCTAACATATGATACAACACTGGATGTGATACAATGCTAAAAGACATACAAAACTCTGACAGTAAACTGATGCCTCACTCTATTTGTGAGCTCTTGCGCTATCTCTGTTATTAAGGACAAATGGACGTGCAATGGTCTGTCATGTCCAGTGTAGACAGCTGTAATGGTCTTGTTCAGTGTAAACACGGTGTAACAGCGTTAGTATTTCAGATTCTGGTGTGCTAGGTGTGCTGATATTTGTGTGCAGCCCAACTTACCCATCCTTCAAACACTCTTTGACATTACACTAACTGTATGTGCAACTGCCCCACAGACTTTTAGTGGGGATGACAAAACCCATAACCATAATGACACATTACTTAACAATTAGTCATGTGCCTCAACAAGTAAAGTCATAACATAATGATACCTTTGCAAATCATTAGCTAATGATTAATTAAAGCAGACAACTGGAAGTTGAAGTGCATAGCGTTGACTAATTGTGGCAATTAACACATTTACACTATTAGTTAATAAAATATGTTATTAAAGATATAATACATGATGACACGTTTAATTAATAGCAATTCATTTATTACTTAATCTATTAATCATTTAGACTATATTAGTTCTTGATGCTCTAATCATTAATTAATGGTTTAGTTCTTCATGAGTCATACAATAACTCATGACTATCTGTGCATTAGTTAAGTACAAATTAATGCATATTAGTGCACCCATATTGTAAAGTGTTACCAAGATTTATCTTTTTCGTAAAGACATAAATGAGCCGAACCCATTAAAAAGGTTACCAAACCTTTGGATTTACATTGTAAGTTTGACATTATACATCAACGCCTTGGTATTATAGAGCATTTGACCGTCCTTGGCAGCTCAATCCCCTGACACAGCACTCTGCTGAGGAATTGCTCCTCTCGATCTCTTCATCCATCCCTCACCACTGTCAGGAGCTTAAATCTACACCTCTCAGGTCTCACAGAAACGCAGGAAGTCATTAAGCAACCCATATCAACAGCCTAATCACCAAAGGATTGGGAGACTGTGGTGTGGTGTGGGCAATGCCAAGCATAACAAACACTCTGCTTGGAAAAAAGGCAGCAGCATGTTAAAAATTCTTACTGAAACAATCCTGCTGAGGTATGCAAACAATGCTTACACCAAAGATGCAGTGACATCAAAGGGAACATAGAAATGTATTCAGGCACTTTAAGGTGCTTATTTTAGGAAGTCTGTGCATGCTTGTAACCTGTGCACTTGTTTAGCAAGTATGCGTAAGGCATGTTAAAAATCCTTTTCACTGAAATGTCCTCTCTTCACTCTCGACACTACAGTGCAAAAGTTTGGAATCAATTAGACAAATTATATATTTTTTATTCAGCAAGGATGCATTAAATTGATCAAAAGTCTTAGTAAAGACATTAATAATCCTGCAAAAGATTTGAATATGGTAATATGGTTCAAATAAAAGCTTTTTTTTAAACTTTCTATTCAATAAAGAATTGGGGGGGAAAAAATTATCACAGTTTTCACAAAAATGTCTGTTTTATGTTTCACATAAAATTATATTTTATGATTTCCATTACAGTAGAGTAGATGTTAAAACTTTTGCCAAGATAAGCACCAACCACTTTAACTGGTGCTTCATCAGTAGACACAACGGCTGCGATGCTGGCTCCGGGGATCAACCACATGTGTGGTCTCCCCAGCGGATCAGGATTGATCTGAATAGGGTACATCTCTGGGGTCTTCAAGGAAGCACTTTCCATCCTCAGTGTTTTGTAGACCAGGCCACGACACCTCAAGAGGGCTCGACAATGATTCTGGCGTCCTTTCAAGCTTTCTATTGTGCTTGAGATCCCTCCTGCTGCTGAGGTTGCTCCTTCCTTGTAGTTCAGTGGCATAAACCCTTGATGTGACCTAACCACAATCTCTAACACCCCACAATCTCACCGCAACCCGGCCATATGCACCAACCCGAATGACTAAAGCTGTTGAAGCCCCACTGTTGCCATTAAAGCAGGTTCAGTCTTCAGTGGCTACGGTTCAGTATGGCATATTACCTAACAACCTGGGGCTGTACCTTTTCAAAAGGTACACTTTTGTACCCAAACGCTTCATATTGATACCTTAGTGGTACATTTTAGCACCCAAAATGTACATATTAACAGCTAAATGGACATATTAGCACCTAAAATTTACATATTAACACCTAAAATGGACACATTAGCTCCTGAAATTTACATAATACTTAAAATGTACATATTAACATCTAAAATGTACATATTAGGACCTAAAATGGACATAATAGCTCCTGAAAAGTACATATCAACACCTAAAATGTACATATTAGCACCTAAAATGTACATATTAACACCTAAAATTTACTTATTAGCACCTAAAATGTACATAATAGCACCTAAAATGTACATATTAGCACAAAAAATGTACTTATTAGCACCTAAAATGTACATATTAACACTTAAAATGTACATATTAGCACCTAAAATGGACAAAAGTTTACCTTTTGAAAAGGTGACAGCTTTTGTACCTTTTTTTCTGAGAGTGTACCGCAAAACACAACAATTTCTGTCCAACACAAATCCTCATTCATGCAAAATACAATACAAATCACATGACTGTCTTCGGTGTAACATAAAAGTAAGCCCTATTTTGAAGAATGTTTTAGTAGTTTTTTTTTTCATGCAATTACTGTACTGTTTTTGAATCGTTTTTGAAGCTTAAAAGGCCATTTACTGTAATTGTTTATTTCAAAGGAATAAACAATTACAGTTTATTTTTTATGAGAACAAAATGATAGCAAAATGATGACAATTATTGAAATGTGAGCTTTTCCTTTAATACAATTTGTTAAAGTAGAGTTTCAGTTCTGTTGGTCTTGCTGAAAGGTCGGGATGACTAAACTGCTTGGTCACTGAGGAAAGATGATTTTTTATTTTTTTTTGCCAGGTTCATGATGTGTCTGATTCAATGCCATCAGTTAAACGTGACTATGATGCCAGATTTGGGCGAGGAAGTGATTCACCAGCCTGATTCAAGTCATTTGAATTTCCCTTTGAATAGGCAGTTCAGATGATTTACTGATAGTGCAGAGACTGATGATATTCAAGGATAATAATTGGCAAATGGATCATCTTGGGGCAGTAAAATACACGGAAATATTTGACTCAGGCTTTGAAATTTGAAGGACTTGTTTAATGTACTACTTGAACTTGTGCATATGAGAGAAGTGTGGTGATAGAAAAACTGCCCAGTGCTTTCTGCAGAGTTCTTGCTCTGGTCTCAGGGCATAGAGAAAGAGAGGTGATAGGCTCTCAAGATGTTTATGTGTTTAAAAATGACTCGATGAGTTCCAACACAATCTTTATGAGCCCCACTTCCAGTCCAGTGCCATCATAAAAAGTGGATGTTGCAAAATTACATGATTGATTCTTTTTTTGGAACAGAATCCATTATTGAAATTACTTTTGTAAATTGGTGAATCTGTTCATTTGTAACATTTTGGCTGAGGTTCAGGTTTATTCATTCATTCAATTTGGCCCGGTGACCACATTTTACTCATTTAATTCTTCAGGCTTCGGAAATACTTTACCAAAACTATTTTTATATGTTTTTTTTTTTTTTTAACTTTCATTAACGAAGCAGCATGGGTTCTTGGAACAACTCCAGGTTTTTTCAAGTGCATGAATTTCTGAAACAGAAATAATGGGCGATATTAATCAGGTTGTTCCTAATTTGATTTCAGAAAGCATTAGTGGGAGAAGAAAATCAAGATGGAGCATTACGGAGGCAGATATACCAGCCTAGTGATGTATCTGGCGCTTGATCGTCATTAATAAGAAATGTAATCAGCTGTAGCAGTCCAACTTTATTCATTTTGCTGACCTAAAAGCATGAGACAGCAATGCTTGATTCATATTTTGTGGAGTATAGTCCATTCAGTTTACATATAGGATAGTTTACATTTTATGGTCATGTATCAATTTGTAATCACTTTGTTGTTGTTTGTATTTAACAAAAAAACTTATTTGTAATAATAAGGCACATCATTTCAAATGGGAGTAATACAATTTAATGTATTTATACATATATTGATAGAGCATTGGTAGTTATATTATACTTTTTTTCACAGCCTACAGTATGTGTATGAAGCAGTCGTGGAAAGAAACAACCGGCGCTCTCCTCTGGGATTCAGCATGTTCTTAGCACCATTGAAAGAGCATACATAAGGTAAACATCTGAAAATATTTCGAAAGAATCGAAGCTTTCCGGTTCCACTATTATTCAAGACTGGGAGACTGATGCTTGTCATAAAATCTATAGCTCTCCGGCTATCTTTATATTGCCAGTTAGACTCCAGCCTCTCTGTGAAAGCTAGATGTTGAACACACCTGAAAAGCATTAAAGCAGACAGCATCTACTATTATGTGCTCTTTTCAGTCCTCTTATACCTCTCATTAGCTTCTCAGTACCATATGAAAAAGGCTTATGTCAAGTTGTCAAAGCATATTATTGTTCTGCTTTTGGTTTATGCTTGCATAAGGCTGCATAATGTGGCACAGAGCAGATTCCTTTTTTTCTCCATGCGATTTATTAGAATGAAGCACCTCAACTCTCTGTGATCTCACAAGAACCAAGGACGTGAGAGATGGGGGTATGAAAGGTCGGGGAAACAGAGCAGCAGGCACGACTAGACGGTGTATCTCGTCTCGTGCCGGTGTTCTGCGTGAACGCTCTGGCCGTTCTCAACTCCTCCAGATCTGCAAAGGTCATTGACTGCAAATCCTCACATGAAGGAGGAGAGGGAGTTCGTGCATGAAGATGGTTTCCCAGTAATAATACATGAACCACAAAGGGGATCAATGCATCTGCCCCTTTTAATCACTTAGGTCGGGTTAATGAAATGCTTGGCGGGCTAATCATCGCAAAAGCCACATATGCTCTGCTTCTCAGTTTGATGAGATCACTGAGGAATGCCCTATTAGAGGGAACGAGGATGATAAGACTGAGAATGTTCAGTAAAATTCCAAGATTCATGTGGCGTGGAGCTTCTGTTTTCACGCACACTACCACCGACCTCAATTACCTCTGAATCTAAAGGGCAGGTTCTCAGATATGCGTCAATGAGGAGCAGGATTTTAAAGGGATAGTTCACCACAAAAATGAAAATTCAGTCATTTATTCACTCTTATGTAACCCCAAAACCCATGACTTTCCTGCTTAATGCAATATTTTGTACATTTTGAATAAAGTATTGGTGGTTGTTCTTTTCCATGCAATTACAAAGAATATGCAAACGTAATCATAAAACTGTAATGAAGAATGGGTAAAAGCATCATAAAGTAGTATACGTGACTCGAATGTTTTTAAAGGAGTAGTTCACTTTTGAAAAGACGTTTGCTGATAATTTACTCACCCCCATGTCATCCCATATGTCCATGTCATTCTTTCTTCAGTTGAAAAGAAATGAAGGTTTTTGATGAAAACAATCCAGCATTTTTCTCCATATAATGCACTTCAGCGGGAACCAAACGGTTCAAGGTCCAAAAGACACTTTCAGTACAAACCGCAAACTGTTCAAACAGGGCTTTAAATGATTCCAGATGATGAATAAGGGTCTTATCAAGCGAAACGATCACTTAAGTTTAAGTTTCATAAGCTCAAATGGTCGCCTTGCTCTGTAACGAACAAAACGAACGAATTGACAAGGAAAAAGATTCGTTAATTTTGATGAACGAGTTCGAACAGGAGAGTCATGAACGTGCATCGCAGTACAGAGCAAGGCGAGCATTTGAGCTTATAAAACTTAAACTTTGTTTTTTTTTTTTTTTTAAAAAGATCGTTTCGCTTGATAAGAGCGAAACGAGTGCGTAACTGAACAACCAATAAGCAACAAGAACAGAGTAGAGGTAGTTAAGGGACTTAAAGGTTAATGCACTATTAATTTTCCTTTAATGTTACTGTCAAACTCTTGGGAAAAAAAACCTTTTACAACCACTTAGACTATTCACATCCTGTCACCAATTTTTTGGGGTGTTCAAATACCAAATACCAACAAAGTCACCAAATTTCGGACCATTTCGAGGAAGCTGTGATTTTCAAAAAATTTTATTTAAATTCTTCGGGACCATTTGGGCCGAACAACCCCAGAGGGTTAATATATAAATGTAACCTTAACAAACAGCAATGATCTGCCAAAACCAGATAGTGAACACAATCAGAAAATGAAGACAGCCCTTAGCCAATACACAGTGCATACATGACTAAATAGTATTCCTGAGATAATTCACCTATTAATAATGGGGTAAACTAGGTTTTCTACCCTAATATTGTCCTTGCCCTAACACTACCTAAAAAAACAAAGCCTTTCCTCCAGCTCCCTATACTCTTGCAGGGAAAAAAAGGGGAATCGAGTAGGTTATTTCAATTGATGGTGGCTATAAACTATGACATGCACATATAGCCTATCCACAAGCAGAGAGTGCTTGTCTCTGTGAATATAAGTATGTCTGAACCATGGTAAAAATAAATCCAGCTCAGCAATACTAACCTACCCAGCGGCAGGGTGAGCTGTGCGGATTTACATAGTGCATGTAGGGAAATATAACTTCCAATACAGAACCTTATCCCTCATTAAACTTTAATGCAATGACACAACTTGTGTTTGAGAAAAAAGTACAGCCAGAAACGATACAAAGTTAGATCTGCAATGCTTTCTGATCATATTATATTTAATATTTGCACTTTCACAGACTCTTTCAACTTCTTAGAGACTAGCAAATGTGTAATCACAGTCCTTTACCACCTTAATAATGTGTTGTTATAAGTTAATTAATTGCATGAAACTCATTAGTTTTTATCAGAACCATGTTTGCTCAGTCTGATAAAAACAGAGAGGGGTTATGGAGTCTATGACCAAATTAAATGAGTTTTCATAAAGATACCATCCTGCTGTGAACCGACTATTTATGCATCTCGACCCTAATTTGAAGTCTAAATTACTCTTCATCTCCAACACAAGTCAGTGGAGAGGGATAAGGTTTACAATGTTTCCGTTTTCACACAGACATTCGTTTGATTTGAAAGATCAAGAGTCTTTCCAAAAGCAAGAATGATCTTCATTTTAGAACAGTATGGAAAGTCAACTGCTTTGCCTCAAGCTAATTTCTTGTAACATATGAGTATATAGCACTTCAGATTTTAATAGATTTATCAATTTTAGCTCCTTCCCTCCCGTGCAGAGCGTCCCTTTCGTTCATCGCATTCGGCATGCTGCTGAACTGTCTAGTGGACACAAAATATGTAACTGAAATTAGTCAAGTTGGATGTGCTGAGAATGTAGATGCTGCATAGTGATATTTAAAAGCTCTGCTCTCCTGTACGAGTTGTTCTGTAAAACATTATGGCAAATTATGGAGCGCTGCGACATACAGTTCGACAAGAAAGAGCACTGATGCTACATTTATCCATGCGGTAATTGCAGAGCTTCTGCTCAGAGGCTTTTTCTGAGGTACCTCTCAAAATTCAATTTCAGAACTCATTGATTCAACTGTTGCCTAATGTATGCATATGTCACAATAACAGAGTGAAGTCATAGGGAGAGACTGAGGAGGATTATCTATATTGGTGCACATAAGGTGGGTATAATCCCTCTGAGATAAACATGTGTTTTAATTGGTTTCTTGATTAAAGTGTAATCCATTAATTTATATATTAAACCTAGTTTAAGACAATTGACTATTGGAAGGGTCCAGAGATACACTCTTTAAAAAGGTTCAATGGGGTTCTTTAAAGAACCGTTTTTTTCCAAAAGGTTCCATAAGGGAGAATGATTGCATAATATGTTTAATGGGTTATTTCATTATTAGAGATAAAGTACGTTCACAAGCTGTTTAATTCATTCAATTTAATGGAGAAACAAGATTTAAAACAAATTATGGGATCCCATAGGAACCCCTAAAAAGCTCTATATATGTGTCATGTTTCATGAATCCACTGTTTTATTCTGGTGTTTGCGTGTATGTGTAGGCGTGGTAACCAATTCCATTGATTGTC
The DNA here is from genome assembly GCA_038021265.1 of Cyprinella venusta. Taxonomy (NCBI): domain Eukaryota; kingdom Metazoa; phylum Chordata; class Actinopteri; order Cypriniformes; family Leuciscidae; genus Cyprinella; species Cyprinella venusta. The sequence continues at coordinate 25,547,546 of CM075870.1, read as the reverse complement.
TGCGCCAGCTGCAGTTCATCACCATTCCCTTATATGTTCAGTAAATTCCATCTCATGTTGTCAGATCGTTGTGGCTTCCCTGACGGCTCCTTGTGTGGATTACCAGTCTTCGTGGCTCTTTATCTTTGTCTTCACCATCTGGATTGTTTATTGTTTCCTAGTTCCTAAGCACGTCGATCTTCACCACGATTCTCTGGGTTGCCCATCAACGTCCCTGTGTCACTTTGCCATCAGAGTGTTTGTTCCCTGGCCTGTGTGCTTTATACATATCTGGCCATCTCTAATAAACACCTTTTATTTGCATTTGTATCCAAACTATTCCATCTCAATATGAAGCACCTGAGAGAATCTTTAAAGGCTCTAAAACCTTAAAAGAGTGTACGAGCCGTCTCGAAGAAAGACGAGTGAGTCTGCTTGAAGGTGAGTAAAAGACAATCACTTACCTCTGCTGAAAATCAAGTGAAGCCATCCATGTGTCAGGACAGGACAGTCGCGTGGGTGTCTTGTGAATAGATTTTGATTTACCCTAAAAATCACCTGCATCTCTGAAATATCCTGAAATGTTGATCTGTATGCACTGGACCTGAAAAAAACAATCAAGCAAGCATCACTGGTTACATGTTAGTGTCAGGCATCAGACGGACATCATAGTATACGCCTATTAAGCAGAAAGGCAAATGGTTTTTGGTGACATTGCTCAGACATTGTTCATTGAGACAGGAAAAGAGATTGAATGAAAGAGATTACATATACTGTAATATGGGCCATATAGAGTAAACCATCATTTTATGTGATGTCTGTAGCACACATAATTTCAGAAGTTTTGCTACACAAGGACATGCTGCCGAATTTTGACATTCATATGCTTTTTACTCAGCCAGTGGCCTCTAATCCTCAATTAGTCTTTAACATCCAAGCTATTATTACCAGCAAATGGATTTGAGGGTGCAAAGCTTTCCAAAATGCACAAGTAATAGCTTAAAAACAGTTCCAAGCATTGCAGTTCTAATATGTTGCTTGTCAGACAGGAAATGAATGAATTATAGATGCATGAAAGAAAAATGCACTGAATTATAGGATCGGACCATAGAGATAAAATGATAATGCTATTGAAAATAACTTTTCTTTTAACATAAACTTCCATTGTTCGTATTTCTTGTGTATATTTATAGAGGTGAAAAGGGCACATGTTCATTCCTTCCTCAGGTTACTGCATATGTGCATTATTTTCTTTAGAATCCATTAGTGGAAGCATTGTATGGCAGATATACATTTTCTGTTTGATTACTAAAGGAGAAAAGAATATTTTAATTAACATACTAACCACCTATTTTGGGAAAATGTCTACGGTACCTACTATAGTACTAAATTAAAATGCTCTGTAAATCTGAAAAAAAAAAACTATTACACTGCATTTCAGTTTTGTGCTCAGAGTGACAAGTTAATGTATTTGGATTACTGTTCAATAGCAAACAAAGGCCACTGTAAATTAATTAAACTGAACAGAGCATCTGTGTTGCCATGCCATTATTATTTAATTAAATAATTTATGAATGGGGTATTGTCCTTGAACTATGCCAAACTGTCTGAATTCACTATGCAATTACTGCCTCTGTCACCTCTTCATCTCCTTTTAAGACTTTACTGAAATCATTAACTGTGAAAAATATTTTGCTTTCCAGCTTCTGTAGTGTAGAGTTTTGCACCAATCTCAATTTAAAGGTGCACTCTCTCAGTTTTTGCTTTAGCTTCACATTTAGCGGGCTTTTAATCATCCCAATAACCAGAGGTTTTGGACTTTAAACCGATTTCTTTCAGTTTGGATGCATGTAGGTTCTTTACTAAATATAATCTGTTCTCTTATAAGTTATCAATATAATGGACATTCTTGAATTTAATCTCACCAATTTTGAACAGTGTTGATAGTTAGTGTTGGTATGCAAATAGCATTTTGCTGTGGTGACTGTGATCATTGTGTTCTTGCCTAATTCACTGTAAAAAGCACTGACTGAAAGCACAATATATATTAAATCTATTATTATTATTCCTCCTGTCATTTTAATAGCAGTAACTTGCTTAAAGGGCTCTATGCACTGTGGTATTTCCAGTGAAGGTGTAAGGATGCTCGATAACTTCCGCCGATCGTACAGTCCGATGCAATACCGAGAATTTATATTGAATTTTATACTCCATGGTTATACTAAAGAAAGTTTAGTCACAAAAACAGACAAAATAGACACCCCTCGTTGAGTTTATGCTCTTTTTAAAATTATATTAAATAAACATAACTATATATAAAATAACATCTAAATGTAGCCTATGAAAGTTTCGTTTCAAAGTCGGGAGGACAGAAAAAATTTGAAGACTCTGCCATAATCTCGTTTTCCTCCGCTTTAATCTCCACAACCGGAAACTGACGAGCATCCTTGCGTCAAATGCGGAATTATGCGTGGATTTATAGCCCATTGCATGACACGACTGGTCATGTGATGTCAACATGGCGGCGGCCAAAAGGTGGCGACCCTTTCCATGTACAATAAAATCTAAAATTCTGGAAAAAGTGCACTTTAAATGTAATTTTAATTATGTTTAAAAACAAAAAGCTGTTCATTTCATTATCTGAATCACTTTTTTAATAAGCAAACTGAGTCCCCATTTACTTTTCCACGAAGTTAAGATTTGAAGACATTTTAATAATGTTGCATAAGTGACCTTTGGGGAAGCTTAATTCGTCATAATTTGATCTTCTTGTAAACCTGGCGTGGCCACAACTGATCTCCCTCCGAGCTCGGTGATGCTGAAGATCTCCAGTGGCACAGCACCTCCTCCTCCCTCAACGGCGCGCACACCACCTCCTCGCCTTCAACACTTGGAGTAGACGGAATGGTTGTACTGCTTGCATTTTAACCGAGGCTGCATCCGCGTACTCGTAAAACCATTAAGGACAAGAACATTGGACAAGAATAGAGCGATGCCATCTTGTGACGAAACCTCAATCCAGTTGCGAAAGGAGCAGGATGAATTTAGTGCTCTCCAGATTTTTGGCATACCTTCATGTCGGGCTCCAGGTCGCTCTCCAGTTGTTTATTTACCCTTGTCATCTGCATCCCCAGCCCTGTCACATCCTGGCACGCATTGGGCACACCGTGCGCTTGGGTGCGCTCCTGCCGACCCGCCAGCAGTCCAGGATACAGGGCGCACTCAACCGCGCCCTGGTCCACCTCCGACAAAGTGGGAACAACTTCTTGCCGTACAATCTGAGCTTGGAAGTACTGTCCCGAGAACCGCTAAATGGAGACCCGGAGTCAATGTTCAGGTGCGTGTGTCAGGATATCGTTGTTCAGGGAGTCTCGGCTGTGCTCGCGTTCCCTCAGAGTCACGAGGAGCTCATACAAGTGGAGTTCATGTCCTCGTTTTTGGAAATACCTTTCATCAGCATCATTGAACAGGGTGAACCTCTTAAGACCCAGGTGAGCAGCAAACTCATTTTCTTTACTTTTATCCAAAGCGCTGCTTAGATTTCGGGGAAGATTTTGTGGCCAAACTGCTCCGATGTTTTGGCGTGTGTCTGACTTGTGTAAGTCGGACTTGTTTTCGGTCTCGAATGGGCATTTTTCTAACTTCGGTTGTTTTCTGATTGTTTAATCATTCCTACCCCCAACAGAAAGAAGAAATACATTAAATACAACCGCCACTCGTTGTTGTTATTAAGACAAAACAAACATAATCCAAACGCGCGCGAAGTGTTTTGTTTCCGCGACTCTATTTTTATATATGTTGTCAAACTTTGACATAATGTTCCAGAGTTAGTCTGAAACATTTAAAGAAATCTACAATGTATCCTTAAACTGTGTGAATTAATGTCAAATACAAAGAGTGCTGTGTAGTCATTGGGGTAAGTTGTTTGAAAACAATTTTGTGCATTTAAGAATCGTATTTATTGCTTCAAATTAACCATCTCGCAATCCATTTCCTTTAAAAAATTCGATTAAAATTGGTTAACATATAAACAGAAAATAGAATTGGAAACAAATATAGAAATGCATAAAAGCATGTAGCCTACTATTTGTGTTTGTCACTCTCACAGTTGGGACAGTATTGGCACATTTTGTGCAATGCTTGTGGAAAGTAGATGAAGATGGAAGAAAATCTGCTGACAGATACCAGATGATTCCGGTTCTGTCTTGTGAAATTCCTTCATTTGACCACAAATTATATTATTGGCCAGTTTGTTGTTGTTGTCCTAATCCACTCTATATTGTAACACACAGCTGTACAATTTCTACTGTTACCTGAGGTGGGTGATGGGTAGAGAACTCTATTCAAACAGATTATGCTGAAAAAACATAGAAAGAGTCAGTTAAAAAAATATTTAAAGAGTTAGAGCTGTGGCATGTATTTTAGGTGCTTTTGTCCATGGGCTGGACATAGAGATCCTGATGTATTTCAGTGGAACAATCCTAACACTGTTTAGGGCTCAGGGTTGAGGCGTGCTGACTCTCGTTAGTATTCTAAGCAGCAACCAGAGCGGATGCCAGTCGCACCAGTTGTTTCTGTCTCCAGCGGTGCAGCCAGTTGCAGCGGTTTCTCCTGGCAGGGAAACCTCAAAAGATTTTCCTCCCATCAAATTCTGCCAGCATATGGACACAAAGGAACAAAGGCACCCCTGATTTTGCATAGAGCCGTGAACAGTGGGTCAGCAGTGAGACTCATCTTTTAAGATGCTCATTCATAACAGCATGATTTATCCTACATCTTATAAAGTGTCAGTCAAAAGGCTTTTGTGTCTTGTACATTTACAACCTGGCAGCTCGTAAAAGCTGCTTCATATATTGTGTTATTCTTAGCCAGAGCGAAATCATAAACAAGGTCATTTCTGTGATTAATGAAAATTATTAGCAAAATGTTTGTGATTGCTCCATTTTGACACTGCCCTCAGGAAGTGTGAAATCATTAGTGCCCATCTTTTTCTTGACAGAGCAAAGGCTTGGCTCATGCCATCACTGTGGAGTCGTTAACTTTCCAAATTACTTTAACAAATTAAAATATAGATCTAATCCTATAAATTTCCCTGGCCAGTATGGGGACAAGGATGTTCGTGTATTTTAGGACACTATGCTCTCTGAATGCTTTTCAAAAGTAATTTTCTATCTTGCTGAATATCTTCCCCATTTGGCTCTCTAGAACGAAATAGCCATCTACTGGTGTCTTTTACCGAGCACTAGCCCGAATTTGCAATTTGATTGAATCAAATAAAATAGTTTCTTTCATTCCCGTGACTGTATTCGCCCCCACAGCAAATCAAATGCAGGGCAGATTACCATATTCTTAGTGTGTCTTAAATTATTTTGTTTGCTGACCAAATACTGTATGCCGGGCCTGTTTCGTTCTGGAAAATTCTTCTGCTCATCTACGCCTGAGTGCTCATTAACTTGTCTCCCTTCTATAGAAAATATTCCTAAGCACAAAAGGAAGATTAGCACATGCAAAACTAATTTTGTCCCTTTGAATGAAATCACATTCTAATCCAAAGGCCTTTCTCAATTATGCCTCTTTGTTAGCTTACCAGTGGACAACCACTGGAAGGTTATTAGGCTTAATGAATCCTTAATTCAAGAGAGCCCCCGAGACTGTCCAAATGTTGATTTTGAGTTAAAATCCAGGTCGTAACATTCACAGTGGACTCAGAATGACCTTATTCATGTACACTTAAATTAAGACATTAATTTGTGAAAAAGCTACAGTTATCTTGAAGATTCCTTCCTCATTATTTTATAGCATGACCTTTTGCCATTGCAGTCTTGCAGTAATCACTGAAAATAGTAACCTTTGGAAAATTGAAACCACAGCAGTGGTTCTCGACAGTGCACATTTTGAATGTCTTCCTATCAAACCAGGGTTGAGAACCACTAAGTTAGAGGACCATGACGGTCATCAGATTACAGAACATTCAGATATTCAGACAGCACAATATTTTTAACAGTTCTATAAAAAAAAGATCATGTTATAAGTAACTTACCTGTACCTTTTAGAGACGACATTGTCAGCTGTGTATTTTAGCTCCGCTAATAGTGTGAAAAGAAGCCATAGCAGAATCTGTTGTTGTGTGTCTCAGAGCACCGGACAGTGGTGGTACTACCGAATGAATCAGTGTTGTAAACAAATGGCTTGAGTGAACGATTCAATGACTTACTCAAAAATACATTAGCTGCTTCTGAAATCACATACTCTTGCGTACTTATTAAATAATGTAATCTACAGAAGAGGATTTGTGAATGGTGGTGAAGAGACGCAACTGACGCTGGTAGGTCACATGATAATTTGCTTATCAAACAAATAAACAAATGATCATGTAACCTACCAGCATCAGTTGCGTCTCTTTAACGCCATTCATAAATCCTCTTCTGAGGCCTCATGGGATAGTAAATTGTCCATCGACTGCACACTTCAGATTCTCGTCGGAAGAAGGTCATCCAGGGTTGAATTTGTACATACCTTTTTCCTCACACTTTTTCGCTTACTACTGTATATAGTAGGGAAGTATGCAATTTTGAATGTAGCCAGTCACTTGTTTCATTCCTGAATGAACCAGTTAAGCAAGTAATTCAGTTATACGCCCATTAAGAGAGTCCCTTGTTTTGTAACTGTATAAAACAATGACTACGTTTACATGCAGCCAGTTTTTGGGTTATGGTTGGGTTAAGGTCTCTATCCGGGTTTCTGAAAAATTAGGAATAACCCGTTTACATGCTTGAGCAGAGAGAGTTTCTCCTGTATACATGGAATTGCAATATCCCAATGTAAACGCCAACGCACGGTTAGTGTCTAGACATACGGACGACCTTATAAGACATATGCGTCATTTCCGATTCTTCTTCTTGTATCCAAAGACAACAACAACAACAGCAGCACGCGGATAATGAATAGTTCGGGGCAGATAGTGATCGCCTTTGTTTGTGCTTTGATGCTGGTAACGTTTGATGCTGAGCTCGCTCCAAAAGTATGCTGTGCTGTGTCTCGCCTGGTCTCGCCATGTTTACTTCCGGTATACTGCACGCGGATTTTTCAACACAGTCTCTTGAAAGTGCGTATCTATATCACAATTGTCATTTCTCGTGGCATTTATATATATGCTACGCACTGAAAACACCCTGGGTAGGTTTAGGAGGAAGGGGGGTGTGGAGTTTGTACTTACTATACGCCAAAAAGTGCGTATCATATGCACATGAAAAACGCGTACTATATACACGCTAGTTTTGGCATATAAATGGCACAAGAAATGACATTCGTGCTATAGATACGAACTTTCATGAGATTGGGCTTGGATTTTTGTATGCGCTGATTCAAAAGACCGAGATTCCTTGCGAATAGAACATGCGCAGAACACAAATCACTATGGGGATATGCCAATACGCGTTTACGTTCACATGACCAAAAATTCGGGTTAGAAACGGGGTACCCCAGGTATAATATCCGGTTTTTAAAATCCGGGATATGAGCATATTCTGGTTTTTGCCGGTGTTTACATGGCCGTTCGCGACCGGGTTATTGCTAATATCCCGGTTTTGAATGGGTTATTGGCTGCATGTAAACGTAGTCACTGTTTTGATCAGTGTTTTTTGACAAGCAGATGAAGGGCAGTGTAAAAGTTGTCTTTTTATCTTGAGCACGACATTTTTATGTGCAAGATGATGCAAGAGACAGGAGCACAATGGTCAAACACACATGTCAAGCACATGTTTAAATAGAAAAACCATGGTAAAACTTAACAGAGGAATGCACATACTGTGTGAACGGGCCCCTTAGCCAAAGAAATAGATGCATTATCAGAATTCGCATATTGTGTTAAAATGGAATTTTAAGGAAAATGACCACAAAACCTTCTTGTCTATTATTTGCTTGCGCAGTGTATGTGTAAAATGTATTTTAGCTGGAGTAAACCTTACAACTTTACCTATTTTTGTGCACTGCACAAAATACATATTTCCAAAAGCACCTGAGAGCAAGCACTTATTAGTCATAGAGGTGGTCTACACTCCTTCTGTTGATACAATGCCACGCACACATGCACACAAGTCACCACCTATTCCCCAGCCGGTACAATGCCGATCATCGGTGCATTGCTGCTGTGATTGTCTGCAGCCTGGATCGCTCCATTATGGAGGCAGAAGGTGTAAATAAAGTGTGAAATACCTGGAGGAGATGGTCTGTAATCTCCCACATGTGCAGGGTTGAGATAAGCACAGATGGGCCGCTGAGGTCTGTGATAGTAAGGATGCGGCAAGAAGGTGGTGCATCAGCCAGGTGAGGAAGAATTCTGCAAGCTGCACTCATGGGGACAAGATGGCTCAGTGTTGGCAGGCACTTAATGTTACAGCACCCAAGCACATTCATTCGATTTAATACACAGCCGCCGAGTATGTGGTTTAATACCGCCTGGATTTGGGTTAATGCCCATATACTGTAAGCCGAGAATGCTCTGACCCATCAAAACTAATTGAGCAAGTAAGCTGAGGGATGTTTTTTTGGATGCTCTGGGTTGAAGCCCTCTTCTAAAAAACAATTTTTTTATCCATTTTGATGTGCCTGCAAAGAATATGAGAGTTTAATTGAATCTGGAGGTCTGTTTCCAATAAGTGGCACGATTGCACCCTGAGGTACATATGACACTACCCCGACCTTATAACTTATTTCCACTGTAAAATGTGTCTTGGAAAATTCAACCCTCTCTCTGCCCGAGGTGAGCTTTGAAGTGGCGCCTGATCTCTAAATATAGTGTGATTGAGTTCTCACCCCACTTCTGAATACGGTGTGTGTCACTGAACAAATCTCATGACAGAAATGATTCATTGTCTTTATTTTGAATGTTGGCAGCGTTACGGTGGGAACAGCGCTGACCAGGCTTGGCGTATTCCAAAGATGCCTCAGAGAGGCTAATTCTTGTTTTGTCATGGAATGAATATTGTTGCTGTTTTCATTGTCCTAATCATAGCGTGCTGCTCATAGCAACACAATGAACAGTCTGTTGATCTTTTTATCAGTTAACAGGCATTTTAAATCAATTTTCTTTTGAAGGTTTCTCTCTGTGGCTTGGCTCTGGTTAGGGTCTGTATCGCAATCTGCAATCTCATAGCCTCTCTGATGATTGCTTTGATGGCAGAGCTGGTTAAGAAAACACACAGAGAGAAACAGCAGCGTCTGTTCGTTTTGGCATGGGAACCTGCAAACGGCATCTATTCTGAATAGGGGAGAGATTTGCATAAGCGGGAATTACAGTTTAGCACTATGGGTACTTTTGATGCAAAGTTCCCTTTCTGTGTGTCAAAGTCTCTCTGCGAGACGTTTTCCATCTCGTCTCTTTTTATTTCCATTAGTTTTGTCTTATCTCTTTCACCCAACTCTCTTGTGACTGCTTCAATTATCTTTCCCTTTTTTGAAGTGATAGAAAAAAGACAGACTTGGGCTGGATAACAAGGCTGAAGATGTGACAACCATTCCCATCATGCATGAAGCACGCAAACGCAGCTCTTCTATCATGCTTATTAATAACTACGCATGCACAGGCTGCATGATCTGAGCAAAGTCTCATGCTCAAAAATGCCTCAGCTTCAGTTAAGCTGTAAGTGAGGATTTTCACTTTCTGTGGGAGAGATTTGGCCTTTTTTATGACTTGCATCAGTTTATAAAACACACCCCTGCACTTTAGGCTGGGACACACCAAGCATTGGTTGGCTTAGTGTTTCGATGTGTTCCTCACCATTTCCTCTAGTCGGAATGAAGAAAGAGATCAGCGTGATTGATTTTCAAAATGGTAAGCAAGCGCTGCTTTATTTGCGATTTGTATATCTGGAGTCCTAGTTTTGGTTTCCCTGTTTGAATGATGAAAATAAACTGACCTGCTGATAAAGACAGATATTGACTTACGCAGGTGCAGAACACATGTGCTGACAGTCTCCTTTAATTCTTATGGTGTGTTCAAGCACAGCTTTTTTGATGAAACGCAGTCGACGATGGGCGGCAACACAGTCGGCTTTTGCCGCTGCTAGTTCTTTGACGTTGGCTTGGTGTGTCCCGGCCTTTAAAGGAATTGCGGGTGTAGAACAAGTTAAGCTCAATCAACAGCATTTGTGGCACGATGTCTACCACTAAAAAATTGTTTTGACTTGTCCCTTTAATAAATGGAGATTGGCCCTGTTTATTTCTATGGAAGTGAACAGGGATTATATCTGAAGAATTTATATATATATATATATATATATATATATATATATCTGTGTGTATATGTATATGTGTGTATGTGTATGTGTGTGTGTGTGTATATATATATATATATATACAGTATATATATATGTGTGTGTATATGTATGTGTGTGTTTTTTTCACCCACTTAACATTGTAGAATAAAAAAAAGTAATAAAAAGTGTGTATGTTCAGGAGGATAACTTAGGAAAAGTAGCCAAGTCTTGTACCGCTGCAGATCAAGGGAAGTATTTTTTAAAAAATAAATCAAAACTATTTTGCCCACATTTGTCCAGAATACGGTTTTAGGGTTAAAGCACATAATGTTTACATATTTTTAAGGCAATTAATTGTTAATCCACATTATAAAACGGTGAGTTCCAATCCTTGATTCTGATTGGTCAATAGCTGTGCTTTATTCATGATAAAACACGGCTATGACCGCTTGACCCAACGGTTCTATTTATCACTGCGCAGCACTAAAGATCCTATGTTTGAGCTTTCATGCATATTTCACATTGGAACGTTGCTGTTCACGGTCAGGGACTATTGTTTTTTATAGTGGAAGAAAGGCTTTTAGTGATTTTACTTCATGAAAGTTGCACTGATACATTTTTTTTTTTACTTCAGTATTTTTTGTGTGTGGTAACGGTTTTATAAAAGCAATAAGGTACTTGAGGCAAGTGCTGTATCGTGAATAAATAACGGCTGAAGGGGTTGCATGCGCTCAACTTCGCGTCTTACTTTATTGCTTACTTATAGCATTAGTGCTGATGGTTGAGATTAACTTGTATGGAACCCAGAATATTCTTTAAAACAACAACAGCACTTTTAGTTCAACTTGTTTTATGAGCAATTTTAAATAACATTTGTTCAAGCTTTCATTGTTTTAATGCCAGTTGAGAACCAGTGAAAGAAAAACAATAACAGCCACAGTTTTGCTTTGAATCTTTAACCTACAGATTCATTAATTTCCACCCTCAGTTGGATAACTTCCCCAGTCTTGTAAAGTGCCTGAAGCTGGGTCGTCCTCTAGCTTTGAATGTTTTTTTGCAGTTGCAGTGCAATATGGAGCTTGTCTCTAAAGATACTTTCAGTGTTAACTGAGGATACACAGAGACAGCCGTGTGGAAGTGTTTATTCAGCTCTGTCAGACTCACTTACTGTTGGCTGTACGTTGCTGATGATTGCAGACATTGTGCTGAATTACCTTTTGTGCCTCCCTGCACCTTCTTGCAAGGTTGTCCAGCCCCCTAAATGCACATTGCTTGGCTATCAGAATTCTTGTTAACTTTCATCTTTCCCCCCCCTTTTTTTTCTTTTTCCATTTCAAGGGAATCGGAAAACATGGCCTGCATTGCCTTGACATCTTCTATAACATTATTTTCCCCTCATATAGTTGACACAAAGGACTAAAGGGAGCAGGCATCAACTGCCCATGTTTATTTACAGCTTCACCTTTGAATCCACAGGCATAATGAAAAGCTGGAACATCGGCTGCTAAATGAATCATTCGCTGATCGTGATTTAATGAGGGTTTAGATGGCCTGCGTGGATAATGCAAAGCATTGACAGGTAAAACTATTGCTGAAGAAATATCCTTTTACACTAAGAAATAGATTTAGTTTTGTGCCAAACATGTATCACGGTCTTTAACTCTTCATTCGCTAGACATCACATTTTATTCCACTGGAAATCCATCAAGCTATTTTTGAATAGCTCGTAGATGGTAAGGAAAAATAACTTAAAGGGTACATATCATGCTTTTAAATCATTAAATTTTACTTATAAATCATACATTTGTGGTCTATATAAAGCATAACTGCAATGCTTGGGTCTAAATTCCACATTATTATAGCTCAACAGGCCCCTTTTCTACCTCTTTTCTGATGTGCTTCTGTGAGCAACCCGTTTCGAAGCGTCCCCTTTAAATAAAAAGGAGTTGCGTCTTTCCCCGCCCGCTCTCCAGGTCGCTGAGTTCACGTTCGGTTCAACTCCCCGCGTTCGGCCATTATTGTAGTTTGATAAGAGATAAACGATTACTATAGTTTCAAAGAACATTTTTATTCACACGTTAACAAAATGTCAACAAAAGACTTGTCCATCAAGCGTTACGTATTCGAGCCAGAGCGAGCGATTTGAAAAAGACGACGACAAACCTGCAGAACAACGTCTTCATATGGATGCAGTGGTATGTAAAGTTAAGTTAACTATGTTGTGTTATTAGTGAAAGTCGACTATTTCTCTTGTTAAAACAAGCACTCTGACAAGATAAATGACTATAGTCTAATCTTACCACTAAAAATCTGTATTGATAATAATATGATAACTTACCTTTAGAAAAGCATCAGCAAACACAGCAGCTAAATGATAGAAGGAATTTACCCCTCATTCAGACGAAGTCGATCGGCAAACCATTCTTTATACTGGCGGAGGTTGTTGAAGTGGGAATCCTTGAAGTGCTTCAGGTCACTACATCCAACAACCGAACATTTTGACTTGCCCTCTCGTAACTTCTGCATCATTGAGCTTGGACTACAAAATCGGAGCGAGAAATAATAATGGCGGATTGCTCGAAGTGTTGGACCGGTAGTCGATGTCCTTATTTGGCAGTTCCGCTGCAAATCCTGTGACGTTATTGTTCAAAAAACGATATAGAAAACAGAACAATCTGAACAGGTTGAAAAATATGACCAAAACAGAATATAAAGATATAAACGAAGCACCTGAAGAGAATAATTTCATTTTTTTCTGTACTTATAAACACTCCAAATATACAACAAAATGCATTTAAGGGCTTAAAAAGGGGATTTTGCATGATATGTCCCCTTTAACTTACAATTTAATATAACAGAGAACACTGATAACATTTAATTGATTATATTAATATAATTATTAGATACCTTTGAGCAAATTATCTGAATAATTATCTAAAGTCAAAATAAAAGTATAATGAAAATCTATATCGACTGCTCATCCAAATTGAATTTGTTAAGTCAGCCTGATAAGAAAAGTTTCACATTAAGTTTTCTCTTTAATTGTACTGAGAGTTTGAATGCTATTAGTGCACTGTTGGCCAGAGGAGACCTCATTCCCTAGATAGAAACGGACACAGATTAGATATTACACAGATTATACCAAAATAAGAGAGCTAAAAGCAATAACCAATGAGCTCCTCAGTTACAGTAAATCTCTAAAGTATACATGGTGATTTGTTCAAACTAACATTTCACTCTGAATACTGAATTCTTCTCTGTTCAAAAATCGTTTTAACTGTGATGTACATAAATGTACAGAGGCGCGTTAAACTTCCGGAACTTCCGCTAAGAAGTTCATTAGCATTACTTCCACGAGGCGTACGCAGCGATTTGCTCAATTAGCAAGGAAAGCAGTATCCTGCAAGAGCTGCTATCCACAGTCAGCCTGAAATGCACTGAAATCCTCTCTCTATACAGCCTGGCACATGCAGCCCGGCCTCATCTAGACGCTTCGTATGCAAAGCTGCTCTTAGAATGTTGACTGATAGCGTTTGAAACATGCAAAGGACATCACAAGTAAAGAATAATCTTTTCAGGCTTAATGCAAAAATATCTGATTCAGAGCCAGGCTGGCGGTAAGCGTGCTCCACTGTGGTCTTCTGAAAAGATCCTGTTATATGATACATGACGTGTAATGTGTCTCAGAATTAATGACATTAATCCATTTATGATTAATTATCCATTAATATTTGATAAAATTTTAATTAAGTCAAGGGTAAATCAATGCTTTATGTAACCCTTTTAAGCCTGACGTATGAAATGCTACATGTGAGTCGATGGTGTCTCTTAGAAACAATGATATACAAGATCTAAACTGACTTTATGCTAATGGATGAAAATCAAAGTATAATAATGGCCTGTGATAAACTGAGAAGATTTAACAAAATATTGTTTCTTCTATGAGTGCCTTTCAATATTAAAACCCCTGCTTTACATTGGCTGCTTTTAAACTCATGTTACAACTCCTCAGTTTTGGAAAGAGCAGAGCTACCTCTCTGTTGTCATCACCTCACTGAATTTCCCTAATCCAAAGACTATCGGTCTGTGCTTTGCAGATAATGATGATTTCATGCTTGGATCAGTCATCCTTTTTCAAGTTTTGGTTGACATTTACATGGTCTCTGCTCAGAAAGAATAACATTTTTCAATCAATGTCTGAACACGGCAGGCCTGAATCCTCCCAGGAGGTCTGGATGCCAAAAAAATAGAGACTGTTGGTGGGTAGAAATTTATCAGGCTGTGGCGAGATGAAGGCCTCTAGTTGATGGCTTTGGGAAGTGTATAAAACTCTGGAGCAGGATGTCTGAATATGAAGATGATCTAAAATTCAGCAAAAAGATAGTGGTTTTCTAGGATATAGGTGGTTTGATGGATATATTGCTCTGAGGCTGAAGGCAATGAATTCCAGAGAAGGTTTATCATTTGGGACTAAAGGCAGGTAGCGGTAGAGCTAGAGTTATCTTGTACTGTGTACTGTGTTCAGGGTTTGAAATGAATATTTTCACTCACTGGCTAATTTGGTTACTCATTTTTTTACCGGCCATTCAAAACATCTACATCACAGCACACACACACATAATGTATTTTCTTTTAACCAAATGCCTTTTATTCTTCTCTATTGCTTCAATTCAAATGAACCATTATTTGTTGCGTAGTGACGTACATGTTCAAGTAAGCCAGATACAGTCAGATTCTGCGCAATACGCTGTATTTAATATATCTTGATGACTCACAAGTTGAGTATTTGCGCTAAATCTGCACAGATTTGGCTTACGTGAACTTCCCCAGCAAAGCGAGTAAACATAAGTAACCCGCCAAATTGGCTAGTGATTTGACAGCGTTACACGCCACAGTTGATTTTTACCGCATTAACCCGCGGGTGTTGATTTTAAACCCTGACTGTGTCTTCTGTACTGAAGTAATGTACATTAATTCCATGACTCGCTCTTAATGTTCAGTGAACTTTTCAAACTTTTTAATGCCAAGGACCCATAAATATGATTTTCCAGTCTGGTCCGGTTGTTGATACGATGGAATCAGTGTTAGGGGTGTAACGGTTCACAATTTAGGCCTATGTGTGCATTTTAAAAAACAACAAAACAAACTTAAACATTTATTATTTATTGTGCAGATACAACTAAGTAGCCCTAAAAAGTGTAAACATTGTAGTCTGTGCAGTCTAACATGTCAGTTTCCGTTTGTTCAAATGATATGCCTCTCTTGCTAGAGTCCTTTATCGCTGAAGCATATTTTGATGTAATGTGATGTCTTCTCCTGGTTTCACAGACAAGGCTTAAGCCTAGTCCCAGACTAAAATGGTAAATGGACTGCATTTATTGAACGCTTTAACAGACCCAGTTGTGCACCAAAGGCCATTCGCTCACTCATTCATACAATGACGGCGGTGTCAGCCATGCAAGGCACCAGCCAGCCTGTCGGGAGCAGCTAGGGTTAGGTGTCTTGCTCATGGACAGCTCCACACTTGCTCAGGTGGAACCTGGGATTGAACCACCAACCAGATTGTAGACAACCTACATGAACCACTGAGCTACGCCCCCCTAATGCATCTTTGAGCTGTTTTAACTGAAAGCAACTTGCACTGACATATCTTTAAATATGCCATTGTTTTTTATTCTGTTTCTCAAGATTCACACCAGTAATGATTTTTAATTAAGGCACGTTTAATTGAGTTATGTTTCTAATTGAACTAAGGCCTAATCCTGGCTTAGTCTTAAGACTTTATTTTTCAGCTGATAAGATATATATGTGAGACCAGATTTAGTTATGTATTTTTTTTTTAAATCAAAGATACTTTTTAAAAACCTTTTACATTTTTATTTAATATCTTTATTTATGTGTTTGTTTTATTTCACTTTTTTCTCACCATGTATATAGCCATGGTACCTGGCATGGCTTTAAATTATAAACAAACTTTTTGTCCAAACAATAGTAAAATTAATATTATTAATATTTGACTTTGGTGCAGTGATGCAGCATAACATACTTCCTTAAATGCAACTGGGACCAAACCTTGTGACGATTTTTGAGAGTTACTGAGAGTGCAATCCTGCTTTGTCAACATTATGGCCTGAAGCACAGCACTAAAGTCCCTCGGCTCGAGGACTGTCTCCATAATTACCTTAAACGTTCTTCGCACAAAAAGACATTGCTAAAGTTTATCCCTAAAACATTTTAAAGTTCTGTTGGAATATATAAAATGATATTTCTAATTCCCAAGCTGGAACCACACATATTTTGCCAGCCTTTGTAGCCAGTACGTCAAACTAATGTCCAAAGTATTTGTTAAACTTTGTGTTTTGCTGTCTGACAGCTTTCGCACATTCATGCTTTGCCATGTGCTGCTGAATGTCTATGATTCTGTTCTGGTGAATTTGGACAGGATCATTTGGTAAATCACCTAATTCGTAAACTCACATTTACCCAAATGGCTTTCATTTTCAAATATTACTTTATCGCCCAGTGGGAGTGCGCCTTGCGCTATTCACCAGGCCTAATGTGAGTGATCGCTCCTATTATAAAGTGTAAAAAAATGTTTCTGATTTCAAAGCCTCATTACATCGTTGTTTTCTTTCCTATGGAGTTATAAATTTATGGGCTTTCCTTTCACTCACGGAATGGGACATTTTTGCAGTGTCATATTAGGGTCACTGTGGAGCAAACAAGATTTGGAAATGTTATCAAGACTAATAACAGGTCAGAGTCTAGGCAGCTAACATTTAATAAAAAACAGAAATGCCATTATACTTCAGATGCAAACTGTGCGCAGCGGTGCACACAGACAGTGATGTAGTGATATACGCAACAAAAAAAACTGTAACAAGCGGCAGTGACAAACAAACAAAGAACACTTTCCTCCCTTGGAGAGAAAAAACAATCAGTTTGTGGCAAAATGCTAACACTGGCAGCTGCTAAAAGAGCTGAGCTTTGGGTTTCATAGCTTATGTCTCCCTTTTATCATTACTCTATATAAACTTTTGATTCCTGTGCATATGCACGGTTAAGATAAGAAAATTAAAGTGCCATTAGCCTTTGACACATACTACTATCATTCAATTGATTACCCCTAATCATGCCTAATCCACAATCAATTAACCCTTATGATGCATAAATTATTGATGCATTATCAAATTATATAAAATGTCATTTTTCTATGCTTTATTCATGTATGTTTTTTGTTTTATTAAATCTTTCTTATATTTATTTCATTTTAAATAGTCACCATATAAATGGTCACAGTAGAGCTAAAAGGATATTCTCATATAATTTTGCAATGAACAATAGTAGATATTGTACACTCGAAAACATGCTGGGTTGTTTTAACCCAATTTTGGGTAAAATACGGACAAACCCAAACGTTGGGTTAAAAATGTATTTTTAAAAAATTAACCCAATGGCTGGGTTTGTCCATATTTTACCCAAAATTGGGTTAAAACAATCCAACATTTTTTGGAGCGTAGTGGTACTTTGTGCTTCACCATGATGTCATGGTGTCATCATGAATACATGATGTCATAAATAAAAAACACAAAGTCTGTGTCTGAAATTGCATTTTAATAAGTACTTCTTGACGGTTAAAAAAGTAGATGTATGAATGCGTTTAGTACGTAATCTGGAAATACTGCATTTGTCATTGACATGTTGCCTACTAGCATCAGTTGCATCGCTTCAATGCATCTACAAATCCTCTCCCGTGGCCTCGTGGATAAGGTTAATAAGGTTTCCATTGGATGCACACTTCAGAATCTTGCTGGAAATAGTAGGTCATCCGATTGCTCTCTTCCTTACTGATTTATGACTACTCTGAATTCGGACATACTCTTCACATACTGTTGTCTTCACCAACGATATAGTTGGGGAGTATTCATATTCGGATGCAACCGAAGACGTATAGCGAGGGCAGAATTATGGGTGAGGGTCAAAGGCCATCATCCATATTGGCTTGGATATTACATCATACCCTGATGGGTTAAAGATTAGTTTTAGTAGTAGTGGACACCGTGCATCCGAAGTTATTCTTTTCCTTCATGTTTTTAATTATCATAGCAGATCAAAAATGTAAAACAAGACATGAAGCACTTTGATGATAATGCAGAGATTATGAAGAGCTGCCATCTCTCTGCTTATCTACTGCTGAAGTGAGCCTCGGGTGCTGTTTGAGACTTGGGATGTCACACATTTGCTAAGACACGCTTATGCCTAATGATGTGGCTAACTAAACACAGAGGGAACGCCTCTCAGGATGGCAAACAGCCTATTTAAGCATCACTTTCAAGCCACATGAACACTTTATGAAGCATGATAGCTACTCTCTTCATCACATACAAGTTGCTCCTTTTTAATTATGCAAAATCCTTTTTTTTAGACTGATTTGCATAAATAGTCTAGATACATGAGCATGAATCATTCCTCAGGTCATAATACCCCAAAACAATTTGTTTGTATAATGATACATTGCATAAATCACTTTTTTATCCCCACATGATTCACAGATGTCAGTCAGATCCATAAAGAGAGCCTCGTCTTCATTCGGTAATTAAGCTTTTTCTTCTCATGACTGTATAAGTGTTTTGAAATTATTCGTTAGTAAATCTTTAGCGGTTCCAACAGTGGCCTTTCTTGTTATTAAGACTGTCACTCTTAATAACAAGCAGTATTGATGTACCTTTCCTTGCATTTATCTCTCTTTAAAACATTGTGTGGCAGAATTTTACATCTAAATAAGCAGTTTTCTTTATGACTTTAATGCACTTTGGCACAGTGCTGTGGAACCAAAGTTGATTACAGTGTAGGGATGAGTCAGAATGGTTGACTAGTCGCCCACAAACCAATTTGTGAAGTTGACAAGGGCTAGAGCTTTTTTCTTTTCTTTTTTGTGGGAATTTTAGCATGACGTTAGCATTTCGAACATCGTGCCTCGAAAAGTTGGTCTTTAAATTCATTCGCTTTGAAGCACAGTATCAAAACACTGCTTCTTGTAACAATTTCACTTTTAAATGTCAAGACAATTACTATGGAGGCTTCAGATCGCCTGATGTGACCAATGTTCTACTGTTTTGCAGAGTTCCAACTCACCATTTTTGTGTTGCCTGATGTTTTTGTGGAATTAAAGGTTATAGATATTTAACCTAATTATTTCTTGAATATCTGGCATTTTGTGGACCGTTTACTGTGCTGTTCAGTCTCCACTATTTGAAAATGTTGTTCTGTGTACACAAGCAGAGTTGCAGACAGAAATCTTAGGCTTTTGCGTCACATTTTGCACCATGAATGTTGTGTTTTTGATGTGGCATGTCAAGTTAAAAATAGTTTTGGTTTAGAAATGCGTCTTGACACCTGATTTCTGTCTCATTCTGTTGTGATCCCTTGAACTATTTTTGTAGGCAAGACACTAGGTATGGAGATTGGGCTGTTAGAATAGACCCGTTAGCCCCTGCTGCCAGTTGGCAAAGACCATCTGGTTCTTTAAAACTTCTTTCACTATTAATACCATTCAAATTGTTCCTTTTATTATGTATGATAGATGTTTTACCAGGGCACCAATTGTGTAAATTAAGTAAATTATTAATTTAATATACTGACTACTCAGCTAGTGATTCAGACAACTTACTGACAAGTCATTTATGAAAAATATGTTTTGCAAATCATCGTTATGCAGTGGTATCGCTCAATTGTCTCTCTTTTTCATTATTAAATGCAGAAGCTGTGAAATAATTTCAAAATTAGTGACCACACAAGCTATTGGAGCAGAAATCATTGGGTTTTACAAGAGTTTAGCGTCTGTTTCAGGAAGATAGACAGTAATTTCTCAGCTCAATTATAATATAAGGTTTGTTTATGGATCAGTTACTGTTGCTGTGTGAGAGTGACGGAGAGATTCAGCACGTCCTTCTCTACACCTGAACGGTAATTTGATGGCCAAACTACTGTTTGTATTTATCTGCAAAACCTGTATGTGGCCATATTGGATATTAACGAAATGTTACTCTATACAACATTTGGGATATTTATGAGCTGTCAGTTAAAAAAATAGCACCCATTTATTTCTCCCTGATGTTAAAACAGATTGTGAAAATTGCTTGCAAGGTGTGGGAAAAGTGGAAATGGAAATAGACGTTTCCAGCTAAACTTCCTAGACCAAGAGAACAAATCAAACTGCTCATGCTGTTCAGAGGCTGTTAGCTTGTGGATCCATTTAGAAGTGAGACGGCTAATGTCCTGCCGTTCACAGGTATTGTTTGGAGGAGCGACTGTTTTCAGATCGATTGAGCAATGTGAGGCTTCAAGGCTGAAGGTTTTGACTTCACATAGAAGGTGTTTGTTTGTTTGTTTGCTATTCACCTGGCATCACCTGGATATACTGGTAAATAAAAGATAAGCCAGCCCAGTTCTCTCTTCTTATCTAAGCTCCCATATGTACGCAGCACAATCCCGGGACCCCCTTGGTCCGTTTCTATTTTTTGAAGTCCTGTTCTTTTGTTTCAGCAGAGCAGAACTTCGACACCAAATGAACGGTGTGGTTTTTATTTTTTATATTTTGTTTTCAAATTCATCCTGTTTGGGATCTCGGCATGGAGTCGTCAGTGTGCGTGTTAATTTATGTGTACCCTAAGTAGCAGTGAAAGTCACAGTGACGCACGTCAGAACCGCTGGCGGTAATGTTATTCCAGTCACACAGGTTTTAACTTTGCGTGGGGACTCCTCTCCAGCACCGCGGCCCCGTGCTGCTCGCTAACAGCCCCCCACCAGGTTCAAACAGTCCCTATTCCTCTCCGAACACCCAAGCATCCCATCTTTCACTCTCACAGCACATTCATGCACGCCTCCCTGTCAGTCCACATCAAAAACAGCAGAGAGTCTGTGTAGAGATGGCCAGGAGCTATTTCGGATGAGAGCTGACGGCTCTTCCTCACTGTTTTAGTGTCTATTTTTCATTCGAGTGATTTAACTGTTTGCGTACAAGATTGCGTCTAAAGGAGTGTTGTTTTCAGGGTTCTTGAGTATGAGGTCATCATAAGTTCAGAGTAAGTAATATATTCTTTTATTTGCCTATAAGGCAGCTTTAGGAGTTGGAAGTCACAGGAGATCTAACACTCTCTCCAGACTTCCCTCTTACTTATTCAAATGTATAGTCGTTAGGGAATACGCATTTGGAGCCTGAAGATATATGTATATTATGGTGTGTGTTTTTTTTCTTTAATAAAAGTTGCATTTGTGATTTTTAAAATGTGTGTTTTTTTTTATCTTTTTAATGTTTCAGGTTTGTGTTTGTTTTTACAATTTGGCCAAACATTTTGTGATTTATGTCATATGAATAAAAATAATAACGATTATTAATAATAAATGGAAAAATAAAACATTAGAAATATTGCTATTGTAAGATTTCACTTTTGAATATATATATTAAAATGTTCTCGTAATAACGAGATGCTATCATTAAAACAATATATTTTTCTCAATAAAACCTTGTTTCTTTTAATAACGAGATTTTGACATTAAAATTATGTTTTTCCGTAGTAAGATAATGTGTCATTAAAACAGTGCATTTCCTCATATGTTAAAAAAAAATCATAAAAACGATATGCTTTTCCCATTACAACAAGATATTAATGTGACAACTTGAGAAACACAGTCCATGTTAAAAAAGATGGAAGCTTTAAATATTATACAAACCTTAACTGTAGCCCATAGTGCAGGATTGTGGTGATTTATTTATGTACAGTTCATCACAGATACATCATATCAACCACAGTTTATAGTAATTAGTCGGGTAATAGTTATGATGATATAATACTGTTTCTTACTTACTGCATAAATAAGGAATTATTGAAGAACTAGTAGGTAATTCTTCATTAACTTCAGAGATTATTTTACTTCGTCTTTTACTTTCGTTTTTGTATTTGTTTATTTATTTTAATAAAATCTTTGGAATGTTCGCCGGTTCCCGCCTTTTTCTTTCCATAACAACGAACGTTCTTACAATGTTGTTTCAACAACATAACATCTCATTATTATGAGAAAATATATTCAAACTATATAACATATTATTATCACAACACAATTGAGTGGAAAAAGTAAAATATATGTGCCAGCATGTGAACCTACAGTAACTGTGTATGTTCTCTGGTTTCAGAACCGCTTCCATTTGCAGATGATGACACGGACTCCGCCTTCTGCATTGTCGGAGCTGCTGTTAGCGGTGTTGCTGAAGGGAGGCTGGCAGGGTGGAGCGGCAGTTCTTTGTCCAGGAGGAGGGAACACAGTAATGCTGGAAGAGCTTGAACAGTCGGGTCACCTAGGCCTGGATGGAGCCCACTGGCACCTCTGGGAGACTCTCAACCTGTCCAGACTCGAGGAAAAAACAAGTGAAGACAAGGTGATGGAGCTCCTCTCACAGCTCCTCAGCAGGACTCCTTCAGCTCCGGCGTCTTCCGTGGTGCTTTTCAGCTCCGACCCTGAATGTACGGCAAAGGTGCTGCGCAGTGCCCACCGGTTGAGCGTTACTTTGCCCCCCATGCACTGGATAATAGGATATCCTCTTAGTCTTGATTCTCTACACTCCATTGGCTCCCCGCTGGGTCTTCTGGCTTATGGGGAGGTGAATCGCAAGCCCCTGAACTTCTACATCAGGGATACCCTGCAGCTCATTGGCAGGGCTGTGTATGCAGCAACCATGGTGAGACCGGACCTGGCACTCATCCAGAACATGGTCAACTGCTTTGACAAGCCCAATAAACATGAGCTACCGTCTTCTGGACAGTACCTTGCCAGGTAAACGTAGCTTTTTCCTGCTATGTAGCTGACTAAGTTGCAAATAGATTGTTTTATTATTGCTTACACTCAAGGAGCAAAACCTTAGCCCAGATCTGCACAACCAAAACTATTCTCAGCCTCACAATTCTCTACATTAGACACAGAAATCATGTCACTTCTTTGCCATTTCAAGGCACTACTTTCCAAAATACCACACTTATGAACCAATTGATCAAATACGTAGGTGATTAATTGTAAACTCTCACTGTAAAAAAGGATTTTTTGGTGAAGTAAATACTAGTGAAAAAACCCAATGTAATTTACTTGAAAAAGTTAGTTCAGGCAAGAATTTAAAATACTAAGTAAATTCCATATCAGTACTTAATTCAAGCGAGTAGAAATGAAAATGTAAATATCAACTCAATAAAATTAAGTAAAAATTACTCAACTTTTCTGATACTGGGGTTCCCATCATGCACTGGACCTTGAATAATTAATGAGGCTCATTTTTCACTGGTTTCCAGCTTTATTTACACTGTTTTATCATTGATTTTTGTTGTCGGTATTAGTAAATTGCCATTTTGTGACATTTCGAGTAAATTTTTTGCTCAAAATGACACATTCGAACACAAAAACGACCGATCAAATGTTACCGCCATTGTGTATTATCTACCAAGTATTGAGGTGTTTGCATTCACCTAAGGCTTAATGTCTGACATGATGTACATATAAATTACTTAGATGTTCTAAGTAAAGCACATACTAGAAATGACTAGTAAAATTCAAGATTATTGTTTTAGTGAAATGTAATACAAAGGCAAAGGAAATCGATATTAATCAACCTTTTACTAGCTGAGTTAAAATTACTTATTTTTTGTGTTTAGTTAATTCCATATTCCAATTAAGTTTACTTAATTCCATATTCCAAGTAAATTTAACTTAAAGATTTATAATTAAAGCTACTGATAAATGTTTAGGTTTTTACTTGGCAAATCTTTGTAAATTTACTAGCATTTTCTGAGTGAGATAGTTTAGCAAGGTTTTTTCAAGTAAATCCTACTCCAAATTTTTTACAGTGCTACAATCAAGTGAAAGCTCCATAGAAAGGCTACAGGTGAGTTTACCAGTCTTCAACAAAATTGGAAGGCAACATTGTAGGAAGAGAGAGAGTGAGGATGGGAGGTGGAGCCGGGAAGAGGGGTAGATTGAGGAAGAGGTATACCTGGAGGAGGACATGAACAGAAGACAAGGACCACATTTATCTGGGGTGCGTTTCCCGAAAGCATCGTTAGCCAACTATGGTCGCAAGTTGGTCGCAATTTCCATTGAACTTTATTGGTAACGACGGAACTTGCGACCATAGTTGGCTAACGATGCTTTCGGGAAACGCACCCCAGATAAGATTCGAGCAACCTTGGTGGACCACGTTGTAAACAATGGGTTGACATTGAGCGAGCAATAATGCGATAGGTCTCGGAGAAATTCAAACAAACATCCTTGATGACCACACAGTTTTCAATAATAAGAAACATCAAATACAGATGAAACAACTCTACTGAACATCTGAAAGAGTAAAATATCTGCGACGTGAATATTTACTGGTGAGTAATGTACACTTTAGTATTCTGAATACACAGTCTAACATGTTAATTTATAGTAGGCCCATATTGAACTACCAAATATTGTCTTTTTTCCAGAGAGATTTGCTAAATGATGCTGATCCAATCCCATATGAATGTATCTTCATAGATGAAGCTGAGTTTCACCTGACAAAAGAAGAGAGAAACATCATTGAGATAACCCACAGAGATAATTGGAATGTTCCCCAATTTTTGCTGCAATCAGGCAGAATGGGGTCCTCCACCAGCCTGCCAACTTCGGTCCTTACAAAACAGCCAACATGCTCACATTTTTGGACAGACTACACAACATTGTCGCAGCAGAAGACCAAATAGATGCAGAGCAGATGAGATACAATGTCATCTGGGACAAGATAGTATATCTTTCCACCGATCTGCTCTGGTCCAAAACTGTTTTTTTGAGCATCCACAATTTCAACTCCAATACCTCGCACCATTCTATCCCTTCCTTAACCCCATTGAGGAGGTTTTTTTTCGGCATGGGGATGGAAGGTTTACCAGCCTTATGTCAGGATATCCCTCATTCAAGCCATGAAGGAGGCCTGTGACCTAATTGATGCAGGGTCTGTGCAAAGATGGATTCGCCATTTAAGAATATTCTTCCCTCGCTGTCTTGTGAGAGAGGACAAAGCCTCCGATGTGGGCAAAGTGCTATGGCCAGATCCAGCTAGACAAAGAGATTTATGGTTATATACTACTGTATTCTATTGAGAATAATGGTCTGATTTTCAGTGCAAAATGCAACCTTTGGAAATGCATGGGTGTATTGACTGATTTTACAATGTGGAGAGAAATAAACGTTTTCATCAATGTGCAGTACTGGTCTTGTATCTTGTGTTTGGTCAATATATAAAATCATTTACTCTAACAATATCTCTAAAAATTAAACCCAAGATGAGTAGAAATGTAACAAGTGTTTAAGATTGAGCAAAGCAGTGTAAGTGGTTTAAACCGAATCAGATTTTATAAACCAAAACCATGTGCCATACAATGTCAAAATTCTGGATGGGTGATTTTTGTGTAATGTTTTGACAAAATGAGCCTTGTTTTCAACAACCGTAAATATATATATATATATATATATATATATATATATATATATATATATATATATATATTCATAAGTATAACAGTCTAGTCACCTTTATTTGCATTGCGCTTTATACAGTTTCAAAGCAGCTTTACAGCGATAACAGGACAATTATGCATTTCGGCTGTTGTTCAGCTGAAGTCAGTTCAGTGTTAATTCAGTTCCGTTGTAAAAATCATTCATTATTAAATTAGTTAATTTCATATAAAGCAGTTATTTAAAAAAAACGATAGTTCAGTTCTCATACAACCGTGGGAATACAGTCAGATCAATAATATTGTTGAATATTTAATATAGCAAAACAGTAGCATTTCCAGTAACAAACAATTTTTCCAACAAGTAAACATGAATGTAGGACAACAAAAATGGTTATTAAGGGGTGCCTGTGGAAAATGTTTCCTATTAGTTATATAAACAACTGCAATGTAGTGTTTTTCTGTTGTTTGTCACATTATAACTAATAGGCTACATTTTCCACAGCTACCCCCCATTTACCTTGTTTCATATTTAAGATTAGTGTGCAATTTCCATGCGACTCATGTGTGGCTTGAATAAACCAATGATCTTCAAGCCCAGTTATTCACAGTAAAACTGGAGATTGTGTTAGCGGACATAGCAAAAGAAACAAATATCCATGCTCTTATTTATTGAGATTTATGTGCCTTAAAGAGTCAAGTAAACCCTATTTACCATGTTTCACGTTTATGATTAATTTGGATTCTGCATGTGACACATACGGCTTTTGGCCCCCTAGCCTTCAAGCTTAATTTCCTATAGGGGATCTGGAAATTTACATTATTAGCGAAGGAAACAACTATGCATGGCCTCATTTATTAAATATATGTGTCTCAAGTGTCAAATATCATAGGTCACATTATTGTATGCAGCTTATGCAAACTGGAAATTAAAGCTCTGTGTCATAAAGCATCAATTTAAGGATGCAGTGTGTAGACGTATAATGTTTTGCTGCCAAATGTCACTGCTAATGATTTACATTTAAAAAAAGTCTATACCCAGTATAAAGCTTTTGAATCTCGTATCATATTTAAAGAATGTTATTTTTCATGTATATTTTCCCTAATTATTTTAACACAGTACATTATTAAAAGGCTATTTTCAGTATTTTATTTTTATCCAGCTAACTATTCTGTGAAAAGTATCACTTTGTTGTAGTTTAACTGCTGTAAATTATCAGCAGCCTGTAGCTTATCCAGCTAGAGTTTTAAAGTAACTTTACCAACACAAGTGTCCATCCTGGCAATATTTTAAGTATGATGCGTTATCAGCAATTCATTTGTTATCTGATCACGCAGTGCAGTCATTTCAATTAAGCTTTAACTTCACCTTTAGTGATTAGTGTGCATAGACACATTAAGCATATTTTACATTAGGGGAATTATAAGGTAGTACATTCTCTCCAAGGAAAAAGGCTGTATTAGTATTCCAGCCACTAGTATTACAGGAATATTCTGTCTCGACTGTAGGGTCTCAAGTTATTTTTCTGATTGAACCACCGGTGACTTAAAAATAAAATGAACAGACTCGGGGGCATTTTCAGTAGGCTACATTTTATTCCTGTACCAATACATTTAATCAAAACCATATATCTCTGTGTGCATTTACATAAAATGTCAAGTTAGCAGTTAGAGGATACATTCTCAGCAATGTGAAACCCTTTTGTGACAATTCCGTAACCTCTTCGCTCAATTTCCTCAATAAGCAGGACACAATCCTTTCTGCATTTAGATTGCCAGGCTCTTTCTTCATCTTCAATGCCAGTGTCCAGTTCAATGTCAAGATCTCAGAGCAGTCCTGTCCACTGCCTCTCAGCTTGATGCATTGTTATCATTGTGTTAGTGGAGGAGGCTGTGGGAGGCTTGTCTAGAAGATTGTAGATCTAGAGGGATGAAGATATGTACGGTTTCTCGCTCCAGTCAATAATCTGGGAGGAATTCCTGTGGTTTTTTTTTAATTAGTATTTTCTTTCTATTATTATATTATATATATATTGCTTTGGAATTATTTCTCACAAATAAATTGTTCAATTTCTTAATTTAGAAAAGTAAAAATCTAAATGGAATCATTCATACTGTGTGTACTATTATTAAAAATATTGGCATTTCTGTACATTAAATATTTGTACTTGTATATCCATACTTTAAATATATACAGGCAATTCAAATATTAAACAGATAAGATCAGTTGAATTAAATGATAGTGAAATGTATTTAAATGAGAACACATAATCAAAGGATTATGTTAATTGTAATAATTATGCCTTGATTAAACACTTATTATTAGGCATGTTAAAAGGATTTGTATTATTAATATTGAAAATGTATAGCCTATATGTTTAAACACACAATTCGATGTTTGTCAGGACCATTCATCAATTTACTTGAGAATATAGCAAGTAGAAAAAAAATATTATATAACTGGAAAACAAACTGTAGAGTTTTGTTTGTATTGTGATCTAGTCCTTATTTACACTACTTAGATCTCTTATGCACTGAAGGCTGGAAGAAGCCTTGCCTATCTGCTCACTTCTACAAATTCAGGTTTTTTTTGTTGGTTTTTTGGTGATAAAAAAGGAGCAAAAGCACCCTCAGATGTAAGATTAAAGTGCCGCTGTTATACGAGTCTTGCTCAGTTGATTTTTTTTTTAAATGAAGGGGAAAAAAGATAGAGGACCCCTGAGATTTGGCACTGGATTGAACGCAGTGATGCAATCTTTAATATTCGCCTCACAGAGGTGAGCTGAGAATCTCCCCCCCAAACACCATGTAATGAAATGTATTTGCTCTGAGAAATGAATAGCACAGAATGTGGAAACAACACAACACACAGGGATTATTGGTTCTCTGAGGTGCTAATGTTTTCTGAAAGTTTAGTAATAGTCACACACAGATAGAAATCTCAGTTAGGAAATCAGCTTTTGCAGTGGCTAACATATTATCCCCTGTCTTTCAACTTCTGCTTTCACACCAGATCAAGCGTTCTCCATGGGTCAAACTAGGGCTATCAGGAGAAATTAATAACCCAGGCAATAAATTTTTCCCCTTTTATTTTCTCTGTTCTCCCGTTTTAATGGAAGTGTGCGGTTATGGTCACACAGAGCGCATATCATTTATGGCCTCATTTAACCACTTTTTCACCTTGGATTTTTCATCTTCCCTCTGCGACCCAGACACAAACCTTTGACTACTCTACACCCCCAGCTGATGCATTGATGAAAATCGATCAACTAATTCATGGCGTATATTCAGCCATAAAAGCAGTGTGGCTCGGCTGTGGAAGAAATCACAGTTATTTGATCTATGTAGAACATCACAAGAGTATAATATCCAGAGCTGCATGGGGGGTTATTCACCTATAAACCATGCTCTATTTATATATTTGTTTGTTTACTACTCTCAGATGAATGTTAAGCTAACAGCACGAATTTGGTGGCAGCTCAGCGGTTAAATACATTGTCTGTAAAAGGTCATATATTGGTTCATAAAAATGTTGATCGATTAGTAGTAGTGTGATTCACCCGTTGTCAAAATGATTGATGACCCTATGATGATTGATGGGTTGACCTTTTGACCTAGCCCCTCCCCGTGTCCTTGGGTTGACCTTGCCCTAGCAGTGACCTTGCCCTAGTGGTGACCTTGTTGCATTTGACCTAGTGTGTGACTGGATATAATCAACACACATTTTCAGAGACGTGATGTGCCTCTGTGGTCTATGACGCTGAATAATTAAAGTTTGTCTTGAGCGAGTATTTAATTTTATTCTTCTTAATCCAAAACATTATCTTACTTTTTCTATGGTCTTGTATGTATGAGATATATATTTTTTTACTTTTCTTGAACCCCCCAAACTATCCTTATGAATTGTGGAAACACACAGGGTAAAACCCTTCACTGAGAATATACTAGGACTTTATATCCCGCAATTGTGACTTTATATCCCGCAATTTTGACTTTATATCTCGCAATTCTGAGAAATAAAGTCAGAATTGCGAGAGGTAAACTCCCAATTGTGAGAAAAAAAGTCAGAATTGTGAGATAAAAAGTCGCAATTACATTTTATTTCCCATTCTGTGGCGGAAACAAGCTTCCATAGTTCCCGGCTTACAGTGGAATCCAAAATGAGCCCAAACGTAGGCTTTTAATGTTAGTGGTGCAGGCTTGAACGGAGTGCAGTTGCTGCCCGTCATCACGCTGTTTTGCTAAAGCGCGTCTTGTACAATGCTGAACGCTCTCACTAGAGTGTAACCCACAGCTCCGCCACTGGCCTGGATGGCTGAATCGATTCATAGGATTTGATGAATCGATATTGAATTGAGAAGCAAAGAATTGCAATGCATTGATGAATCGATATTTTTACCCAGCCCTAGAATATACTATCAGTTTTCTACTCTAATTTTAAAATGTTAGCATTTGTTGATGCGACAGTTTGTCTGTTGGTCGCATGAACAGACTTTGGGGGGAGAGCTCATAATATATAACAGGAAACATGCCCTTTGTCCTGCTCCATTTTGGAGGCTATTTGTTAAAGACCCTACAAGTAAGTCCTTAAAGGTACGCTGTGTAGGAATTTCTCCCATCTAATTGTTTTTTTTTTGTTTTGTTTTTTGCATTCAAACGAAGAGCGCTCTCTAGCGCCTCGCTTTTTCAAATGCTGTCACGGTTGGTAAATCCTATGTCTTGTTCTTGTCTCGTGTTTCTGTTGTATGTGTGTGTGCTGATTAGAGGGGCGTGGCCGCTCATCAGCGCTCGTCAGCCATACACTCATTACCCATCACCAGCTGCAGCTTATCTGTTCATGTGTTTATATTCTTCTCATAAACGTCTCATGTCCCTTGTCAGATTGTTGTTTGTGGTTTCCCCGGAGTGTGTTCCAGTGTCGTTCAAGTCTTGTGCTTTTCCTGTTCCAGTTCTTGTTCTGTGGATTTATCTGGATATCTGTTCGTCATTGGAAATACTTCACCTCACCGCTGCACTTTGTTCATCTGACCATCAGAGTTCCTACACCACTTACTTGTCTGTCTGGGTTGGATAGCCTATCTGTGTTATCATTTAATAAATAGTTTAACTTGCACTTGCTTCCGTCTAAATCTATCATGACAAATGCGTGTTGCAACTACGGTAACTGTTATGTGCCAAGAAGCTACGACATGTCTTCCAATAGCACTTCATTGAGTTTAATCATACATGTTCTACCGTTATGCTGCCTACATAATGACGAATTACACAACCATGGAATGAAAAAGCTTGTAATTTAGACCATAACATTGACTTACCTGTCGACAAGAAAGGGGGCAACTTCAGCTTCCCTTTCAAAGTCTTTCTCCTTCAGTAGCTCTATCCACCTGGGTAAAGCTATCCCGATATTTACCCTAGTTTTGAATTTGCCGATCACGTTTCCATTTAAATTAATTTTTTAATGCTTTTTGGCTACGAGGATTGCATTATGATGTACCGTGCAGTGCAGCTTTTCATGCGCCCCTCACTGACCTCCCTGGCCGCTTCAGATGGTTTCAGTTAGACGGCTCTCTGAGCGAAAAGGTTGCCTAGTTGAGGTAGGCTAGTTCTTTAAACTTTTAAAGAACAGAATGTTTTTCAACTTTCACAGTCCCCAGCAATCCTTTCTTACTTGTTCTGCGGAGATCCGGTGCAGCTTTGTGTCAGAGGTCAAACATAAAACCTACCATTATATCAATGATTCCCTTATACCAGCAAAGCCAGAGATTTATCCTTCCTATTATCCAGTCACACACTAGGTCAAATGCAACAAGGTTACAGATAGGGCAAGATCAAGGGGCTAGGTCAAAAGGTCAACCCATCAATCATCATTAATTATAGGGTCATCAATCATTTTGACAGAAGGTGAATCATACTACTACTGTGATTGATTCAGGTTCCTCAGGTCTTAATCCTGTCCTTTTGTCTTAGAATAAAGCCTTGAACTTCAGTGGGTTTAATGGGTGATCTGTAATTCCGTTCCATTCTTTTTTTCCTGCATGCTGTGAAACCTATTGTTTGAGAATTAAAGATTAAACATTTTGGAATGTAATTTTAAAAGGATAATCATTGTGCCAATCAGTTGCTCTTGAATAAGGAATAATTATTTAAATCTTGGCAGACGCACCATGCAGCCCATTTTTTTCAGCGCACTTTGTGACAGCTGTGGCACTTCTTTCTATGACAGTTAGACATGATCATCAGGTGTAATTTGTGTTAAGTATTCAAGGGGACCTGGGTTCAAATCCTTATTTAACACACACACATATACTGTGTAATGACAGAATGTGATCATCATTGTATACTATGGACATTTTCATATGGACATTTTGATCTCCGTTTGTTTTCTCTAGGGAATCTTACCCTGATAATAGTCTGATAATAAATATAATCGAAATATTATTCCAAAATTGTCTGTAAGAGACAAAATACACTGTAAGAATTAACATATGTCTAATTATATATATATATATATATATATATATATATATATATATATATATTTAATTAGGGAAGACCATTCTTTATTGATGTTCATACAGTTGCTTCATTGATTCTATGTATTCTGTCGCTTATATAAAGGAATGAATGGACTTTGTGGACAGAAACGGTAAACTGCGCCCTATTTCTGTTCTCACAAGGCTGTTCTCACCAAAGCATGCAGCGACAGTGAGATTCCCTGGGCGCCGAGTTCCTGTGCTGCTCACATTGCTGTTTCAAACACGCGATCGACTGAGCAAATGGCATTTTCACACAAGGCTGACATTTAAGCACTTAGGTGGTCTTGTGTTTTCAAAATGAAGAATTTTTTCAAAGGTGATGAGTTTGGAACACTGACAATATTTTACTTATAGTGGATCTAAACCCTGTAAACATGGGCATACATTATGAAATAATAGTCAGAAAAATCAAATTTTTTTTAACAAAATAAAAATAAAAAATTGGAAAAAAAATGTTGGCTATCATGTTTTATTGCTCGTATAGGTGTATATGGAGCTCATGCTTGATGAGGAAAAAAAAATTATTCAGAGGCCCAAACTCAGCAAAAATATTCAATTTGGTGCATTTGCTGATATGTATATGGCCACAAAGTAAGATACAATTTTAATAGATTGTATAAATCAATGAGATATTTCTTACAATATGGCAGGCTACATTTATACAATGATATTTATACGATGATAAAAACGATTTTTCTAAATAAAAAAGATGTATTAATATATATGTAAACTAAGTATTAAGTCTTGAAATATTACTAGAAATACATTTTTCGAAATATACTAAAATCTGTTTTACTTACCAAAAAGTACAAAAAGTAAACAATCAGATGACAGAAGCCATGTGGTAAAATGTGTACAACAGGTTTTTCATCAAAGTTTTGATTTTGTTCATAATCTAGAGGCCTTTTTGCTCATTAAATACTATACAATTGGCTTTTAAGGGTTAATTACCAAAGGTAATTATAGGTAATTATTAAAGGTAATAGTTTAACTGTAATCCCATCAACAATGCTCGTAGTACTTAAATCAATTAATATCAATCAATGCTATTATATAAAAAGGCATAAAATAGCAAAAAAAAAATCTTTATTTCTTATGTAGTATCACTTCTGTACTGTATATTTATTCATTTTACTAGTTTTCACTTCTCTTGTGTAGGATTCGATTAGCTAGAGATTCAGCCAAAGCACAGTTGCTCTGCCATCTCTTCACTGTCTTTGCTTTTACTGGATACATTTATATTCCCCTCACAATTCTCATGTCCCTGCTGTGCCCAGGTTCTTGTCGAACACTTCGTTCATGGGACTGACAGGCCCGGTGCGAGTACAGCGCTCGCTCTCCAGGATCCTTACCTCCCAGCGCTTTCACATATGGAGCCTACAACGGGACCCTCTAGGCCAGCCAAGTTGGGTGACCGTGGCAAGCTGGCAGTCGGGCCGTCTCGACATTGAAGAACAGAGCCTGTGGCCAGGCCTGACCCAGCACCACCGGGAGGGCGGTCCAGGGATTAGGCTCGGCGGCCGCTGGCAGGCAGGACTCCCGGTGGCGGGAAGCAGATTGCGGGTCGTGACTTTAGTCGAGCACCCGTTTGTGTTCACACGTGAGGTGGACGAGGAGGGCCAATGTCCAGCGGGTCAGCTGTGCCTTGACCCTCAAACCAACAACTCTGAAGTCCTCAACCAGCTGTTCAGAGAGCTGGAGCAAACCAACAGCAGTTCACTGCCAACTGACATGCGGAAGTGCTGCTATGGATACTGCATTGATCTGCTGGAGAAGTTAGCCGAGGACATGCACTTTGAGTTTGACCTCTATATCGTAGGCGATGGGAAGTACGGGGCGTGGAAAGGGGGTAGATGGACTGGTCTGGTGGGCGACCTGCTCAGTGGCGTGGCTGATATGGCCTTCGCCAGCTTTAGCATCAACTCAGCTCGAAGCCGAGTGATCGACTTCACCAGCCCCTTCTTCTCCACCAGTCTGGGGATCCTGGTGCGCAGCAAGGACACAGCTGCACCCATCGGTGCTTTCATGTGGCCGCTTCACTGGTCCATGTGGGTGGGCATCTTTGTGGCTCTGCACATCACAGCTCTTTTCATCACCCTTTATGAGTGGAACAGTCCGTTTGGCATGACCCCGCATGGACGCAACCGCATTAGGGTCTTCTCTTACTCGTCCGCCCTGAACCTCTGCTACGCCATTCTGTTCGGCCGGACCGTTGCCAGTAAAACTCCAAAGTGCTGGACGGGCCGCTTCCTCATGAACCTTTGGGCCATATTTTGCCTGCTGGTTCTGTCCAGTTACACGGCCAACCTAGCGGCTGTCATGGTGGGGGAGAAGACCTTTGAGGAGGTGTCAGGGATTCATGATGTCAAGGTAAAACACTGCATTTCATCTTAAATTACTACAGAATTGTGAAAAATTACTACAAAATAAATCTATTATCTGTGTTATATGTTGAAAACAGTTGTTCTGCTTAACATTGTTAATGAAACCATGAAAATGTTTTTATTAACAGGAACAGTACACATTTTTTTGTTGGATTGACTAAAACTGTGCTGTAGTATGTCTAAATGTGTATCCCTTAAAATTAAAGATCTTGATACTTTTAACATAATCACCATGAATGTCCTCAAAAAAACGTTTTTGTTTTTTTACAATTGTACATGCACATGTAAAAAAAAAAAACTACAATAGTACCACTGTGCATTTTAGTACTATTTTTTTTAAAGATGGGATTATGTTTTCAAACCTTTTTCACAGTCAGTTCACTTTTCATTGCTTTTTTCAAGCTCCATCACCCGTCTCTTGGGTTTCGCTTCGGCACCGTTCGAGAAAGCAGTGCTGAGGACTATGTGAAAAAGAGCTTTCCTGAGATGTACGAGTACATGAGGCGCTTCAACATGCCCACCACTCCGGATGGAGTCTCTACACTCAAGTAAGTGTTTGAACCAGGAGAGAAGAGACTAAACATAACCAGTGGTGGAATGTAACGAAGTACAAATACTTCGTTACTTTACTTAAGTACATTTTTCACGTATCTTTACTTTACTTAAGTAGAATAAATAGTGCCTACTTTTTACTTTTACTTCGTTACATTTTGCAGCAATTATTATACTTTCTACTCCACTACATTTCTACAACTTCTGTTACTTTTTCGTTACATTTTCTGATCAGTTTTTCCCCTGCCAAAACGTAATCTGGCCGTCCGTTCGTTGCACGTTTGTCTCGTCAGTGACGTTTGGTTGCCATAGATACAGTATATCAACCCGGTCACACTAAATGCGTCTCGCACGCATTGTGTTTATCGTGCAACTAATACGCGAAAATTTGTTTTTACGTGCATAGGAAACGCACCGTGTGTAATATACGTTTGGTTAGGATTATGGCAAGCCAAGAGGTTCAGAATTACACCATAAATTAATCTCGTTTACTGCCAAACATAGTTATTAATATATAGTAAGGATAAGCATGATGTGTATATTGCCTAATTGCAAGCTTGTTTCAGAAATGGTGGCAACATTTTTTTTCCATGATTATTGAACATCATTATAGGAGTATTATATGGAACGAGTTAGAATTAAATGTTTTATTAATCATTAGAAAATAGTCATTAAGAGAATAAATTGTTATGCAAGTACTTTTACTTTTAATACTTAAAGTACATTTAAAATAAGGTACTTTTTACTTTTTACTTAAGTATGGTTGTCATTGTGTTACTTCTACTTTTACTAAAGTAAATATTTCTCTGGTTATTTGTACTTTTACTTAAGTACTGAGATTCAGTACTTCCTCCACCACTGAACATAACATATAACATAACTTGGGCATACCAGTGGTGGAAAGTCCAATGAAGTGGAAAGTCCAGTGGTTGTGAAATAATCAATCTGAATTTCTGTGCAGCCTTGAATGAAAAACACTTGCAATAAAGTGTATTTAGAAAGCGATCATCATAAAGACTCGCACTCACATAGACACATTAATATTCTGTTAAGCCAATAAAATCAAGTGGTGTTGAGCAGGAGTGCAACATGCAGAAAACAAATAAGGCTTTCAAAGGAGATGGGCATCTTGGAAAAAGCCTGAAGGGAGTTGAGCTCATGTAATTGCACAGTGCTGATGGACACACAGGCAACAAGCAGCAGAAAAGGCTGCAGGCTACTACTACAACAATGAACAGGGTCATAATAAGAGGGCAACATGTCAGTTCTTACAGCCTCAAAGGCTCTTGACACTCCTGAGCGTCTGCTTTGTGTGACGCAGAGTTAAAATCATTTCTTTTTCATGAGGAATTATGCGCACCATCCAGCTCACTTGATTTAATCCAGCGGAGTCGACAGCAACAAGTGTCAGCTCTCCAGGCTTTCTGTCTGTTGTCTTGGTTTCCATTCATCCTTGAAAGTGCAGACTCCGAGGAGAGAAGAGAGGCAGTCACTCTCAAGTCAAATCTAAACTTGCTGAATGAGGCTAAAGGTTCTCTTCAGAGACGAGCGTACGCTTACAGGCGTGCACAAACACACAGTGATTCATCTTCAGATTCAGGCTCCCACATAGTGCAGTATTTTACTTTGTACTTCCTGCCTTTTATGATTGATGGCAGTCAGAAATCCTTCTGTTCGATTCACAGGAGACATCTTACATGGTCAGCATTTTAGAGCTGAGATCGCTGCCATTGTTGGGAGCGCTCCTTTTTTAGGACAAGCATCCGGATAGATTTTTTTTCCTTTTCTTTAAAAGACGTTGTGTAACTTTGTGCAAAAGTCTCCCACACTTTATTTTCAGTCACATTTGAGGTAAAATGGAGGTCAGCTAATATGCAAGCATTGCCTCACACTATTCATTGATAATTCAGTATTTCTTCAGACATAAACAACTAACAGTAAATGGTATCGCGCTCTAGGGCTTTAGTTTTTGATAAATAACAAATACTGCATTCAAAAAATGGAAATATGCACATCCTCAGGTCACCAAAACTTGAATTCCCGTATGCATCTAAAATGCAAAAATGTCTTAGACTATAGCTATAGACATACAGTATTATGACACACACACACACACACATATATATATATATACATATTCTTTGATTTTAAGTTGATGTAATCCATGCTGTTTTTTTTTTTTTGTAATTGGCTTTGTTAAGCAGTTGGCTTCATTAGGCAGTGTGCAAAGTCCCACTTTGTGGATAGTCTTTTGCAATGTAATACTCAAAAATTGTTTGAAAAAAAAAAAAGATGTTACACACACACAGTACACAAAATAGCACTTTCGATTCAGTAAATCCAACTAAATCCTGAATATTTAAGCAGTTTACTGCTACATGGTTTGGTTCTGGCTTGTTGTAATCAACTTTTAAAGTCATTTAAAGTCAACAGTCATAAATTAGCATAAGTTTGGCTGGCGGTGTGTTTTGTTTGGCTCTGACTATCCTCCTCTGTCTGCTGAAGGACAGATCCCCCTCAGCTAGATGCCTTCATCATGGATAAGGCTTTGCTGGACTACGAGGTGTCAATAGATGCAGACTGCAAACTCCTGACTGTAGGAAAACCATTTGCTATTGAAGGTAAGTACTCTTGTGCCACTGAGCAAATTACCGTCTCTGAGAAGGTTAGCACCTTTGGCCATGTCACATTGAATAATATTAACTTGCCATACAAAAAAGCCTGTGAAGTTCTTTTTTAAAAAGGCACAAAGTGTTTTTAACACTTTCTACAGATACATTAGAATTCCACCCCACATTAAGACCTGTCCATGAATTCACCTCAGAGTTTGTGTAATTACCCTCCAAATTGAAGCCAAGCCAAGTCAAGTTAGACACATGTCATTTTATAAGCGAAAGCTATTACAGGATGTAGATGGGTTTCATGGCAGTCACCCAGGCATGTCCGCACCTCTCATCCAGATGTTATCTCCTGCTGCGTGTATAGGAATTTTCCATGCTATTTTCCAAAAGCTTTCTTTAAGTCAGCTTTTTATTAGATGGATGATCAAGACTAAACCATCACTATCACCGTGGCGAGCAGGACGAGGGACGTGAGAAATGCGAGATTGGTGCGTCTCACAGGTGTCGTTCATTATCACTCACGCCAGCCGCCTCGGCCTCGTCTTGCTTGCGTCTACTGATCCGAAATGGACAACTACGTCAGGGTCTGTAAATAGTGTGGTGCATAATCAAACCATGTAGGCGAAAGACTGTAGTCAGGTATGTAAGGTTGTCACAATAAAGGAGCGTGTTCAATAGCAAATTAGTTTTTGCTGCAGTATTGTTAAATTCCACCGTCTGTCTTTCTGTCTGTCTATCTGTCTGTCTATCTATTGATCTGTCTATCTGTCTGTCTGTCTGTCTGTCTATCGATCTATCTGTCTATCGGTCTTTCTGTCTCTATCTGTTTGTCTGTCTGTCTGTATGCCTGTCTGTCTGTCTTTAAATTGAAATTGTAAATAAATTGTATAATGGATAGAAAGATAGATATAATTATATACAGTTTGTATTTTTTGTATTTTCAAATATTTATTTTTTACATCTAAATTCAAATTCAAAGCATTTAATTGTCTGTCTGTCTGTCTCTGTAGATAATTATATTTATACTTTTTTTTCATTTTCATATAGTTTTATTTCATTTGTTTTCCCATTTTTGACATTATTTGGTACTGAATTATGGTACTTTTGAGATCCCCAGGCATCACTCACACAGGCTTTGCTCAAATTGAATGAACACCTTTCAGTAGAACTGTCTCTTCAGAGTGGACCATGTCCTTTTAACACTGCTGGAAAATCCCTTATTGTATTAGTTTTTACTGCACACTTTATGACCGCCTGGATCCACTCCATTAAGAATATTCCAGCAGCCCGCCGGTGCGCCCTCTTCAAAGAGTTCAGCAGCACACATTTATTGGTTGTAGAGGACTGAGTAACAAAACACAGCCGTGGAACTCAGTAGAAGAGAACAGACGTTTATCAGAATTCAAGTGATGATGTGCCACGTGCTGAAAGGAGATGGCGGGGGGGTGATCTGTGGGTTTAGGCGAGGGCTTAGATGAAATTTGTGGATGTCAGAGTTGCGCTCGTATCTCT
The DNA here is from genome assembly GCA_038021265.1 of Cyprinella venusta. Classification (NCBI taxonomy): domain Eukaryota; kingdom Metazoa; phylum Chordata; class Actinopteri; order Cypriniformes; family Leuciscidae; genus Cyprinella; species Cyprinella venusta. Next base: position 25,508,188 of record CM075870.1, on the reverse strand, counting down.
CTGGCTGCCTGGCTACAGAGACGTCACAATGACAGACGGTACATTGGCACGGGGTGCCAAAGATTCATGATTGTACCTTCTCAAGGCTCTCTATAATAGAGGTATCATTTCACATTAGAATGAATGTGGATGGTCCCTTTAACAAAACCCCACAATGATCATTTGACTGGCTGTGCTGTATGTGTAATGATTTATTTGTCTGGATTAGCAAAAAAAAAAAATTTCGAAAGAGTACCTTCAAAGCTTTATGTGGAAGATTTGTTACTTTTTTTAATATTAACAGGATTTAAGTTAATGTTTTACAATAAGATTCACTTTATTAATGTTATTTAATGCATTACGCATCGCCTTGTAAATAATTAGTGCACTTAAAGGTACACAATATAACCTTTGACCTTCTAGCAGTTAAAGGGTAACTAAGGCCCCGTTTACACGAAGGGAAAACCCATATATTTCCCTGCGGATTGGCCTCTCGTTTACATGAAAACCCGTTTTATCACAGAAAACGGTTATTTCTAAAAACTCTGGCCAAAGTGGAGATTTCTGAAAACGCCTGTTATGTGTTGTCGTGTGAACTGGTAGAAACGGCGTTTTAGGTTCTCTCTTGTCGATTCTGAGGATTCTGATTGGCTTGCATGGCTTTATCCTTCTCCCTACACTGCCACCAATAGGTTTGGCAAAGATATGATGGCGCTCGATGGCGTATTTATGCGGGTGTGTGAACAATGTTATTTTTGAAAACGGAGAGGGGGAAAATATTTGTTACGCTAAATACCCGGCTTTGTGTAAACATTGCCTAAACCCCTGGTCAGAGCCTGACTCCACCCTCTGGCAATATTTGAAAAATGCTGAAAAAGTGGGCAGACCCCAGCGGAGAAAGAGGGGACTAAATAGATGGAAAGGATCGAAATAGATCGAAATAGATAGGAAAATTCAACTGCAGTAGCCACCGTTCAACCTGAAGAGGGCAGCACTAAGACTTTTTTACACCATATATTGTAGAAATAAAACACTTTATACACAAATATCAAAAAAATTACTCGAATCAATGACTGGTATTAATAAAGATCCATTCTTACAGATCATTAACTAAAAAAAGTTGGTTTAGGGTTTAGTTACTCTTTAAAAAAAAACTGCATTTGCGGAAGAACATTGTTTTGGCTGTGCTTTGGCTTTACGTGACTGCGGATGAATATGGTTATCCTACTGCTCAGAAAACGTTCACTAAACATTCACTTAGATAAAAAGGATCTTAAGCTGACTGGTTGAAGACATCACTGTACCTATACCCATTATTGAATACGGTACTTTCTTAAATAATTAATTACAACAACAACCATAATGAAAGACACAATGGATAATGTTTTACAATGAACTCACTTAGAGAGCTGCATGTGGCACTTTATCTGTTCAATAAAATACCTTACTCACCTTTGAGTAATAAACGGCATCTCTGCATCACTTTTACAACATTTCAAATCCCCCAGTTCTCACCTTCTCCGAAAAGCCAAGCCAATTTTTATTCTAGTTTTATTATGAGCTTAGTCGTATTCTCTTTTTGCCAGCAGACTCTCCTCAGTTTGGCTTACAAAAAAAATCCCCTGGGGTTAAAGATTTAGCTGCTCCATGTACTTAAAGATCTCATATTAATTATGTTACAGTAAGCTTACTTAAAGCAGACTTTCATGACTGTTTCACCCTTTACTACCCTTATTAAGTTTTACATAAAAAGTCCATTGTTTTTATAATCTTTTGATATGCTTTAAAGTAGTACACTTATTTTTATGTGATGACTAAAATATCATGATTGTTCCTACGCAAGCCTCTCTAACAATGAGTAATAGGGGTATCAGTTCACTCTAGAATGTGAATGTTGTCTCTTTAACAAAATCCTGCAGAGCTGTGAGTGTAAATTGTTGTTTTGATATTCTTTATCCTCTCAGGTTACGGGATCGGGCTACCCCAGAACTCCCCTCTCACCCGAAACGTGTCTGAATACGTCAGCCGCTACAAGTCTGACGGCTACATGGACATGCTGCACGACAAGTGGTATAAAGTGGTTCCCTGTGGAAAAAGGGTTTTTGCTGTGACAGAGGTGAGCCATCAAAAAAAGAAAGGCTGAGAGTGTGTGGTGCAGTATATGTGTGCGTGTCTGTTCTCGTTTCATAGGCGAGTGAGCGGCTTTTGCCCTTGACCAAATTCCTCTATGAATACATCCTCTATTCCTCTATGGCTCTTTTCCCTCTGAAAAATCCTTTTGTTTGGAATTACTGTCTCCTGCAGTTTAATAGCCGTTCTGTCAGAGCGACACCGACCCACCACAATCCATTTTCATTCCCAAGGGCTCCGTGTCAGCCGCACCGCCCCACACACCTGAGGCTCTGAGTAGCAGCAGCCAGCACTCTCCATCAATGGAGTCTCAGTCAATAACCTCCCAGGAGTTGTAGCACTCCTGTAAGACATTGTCTTGTATAGTCTGGCTTCATTACCTAGCTGTGGTTATGAATGGGGAACTTCATGAGCACAAGCAATGACATTTGTTTTCGGCCCCTGTGCCAGCTGGAACTCATCTCACGCTCTCCCTCTCTTTTGCACTGGAGCCAAGCTGTCCTGTCACCACAGACACAATGTTGTAAAACCACTACTTCGCCGTGCAATAAATTCTGCAAACAAGCGTACAGGATCGACTGCGGGGGTCCTCGCAGTCAGTTGTCCTCTTTGAATGTTTATTCTAGAGCTGTTTATAGAAGGAGCTTCAAATGCAAAAGGCAGCATTTTGTTTCCTCAACGTAATGCAGTCTTAATTAAATTACTCGGGATTCTTCTTGGTTCGTAGCCAGATACAAAGATGCGGGGATGAAAGCGATGGGGAATTTAAAGCAACAATCCAAAATTAAGTGCTGCATCTGGCATGATCTCAAAATAAATAAATGATGAATAAACAAAATGCCAGTATGTGTACCTAAATAATATTTGTTCATATTTGAAACACTCTGTATTTGAGCCAAGAGTGAATAAAGCCAATGACGAATTCTTCAAAACTTCAAAGCTTTATGTGGAAGTATTGTTACTTTTTAATATTAGCAAGACTGTTATGGTATTACATTGCTTTAAAGCCTTAAAGCTTAAAAAAAATTGCCAGCCACCTCCTGCAATTTTGATAATTTTCACAAAATTTCCATGGCCCGGAATTTTGTTGTATAACTATTTGAACATGTAATATATCAATAGAAAGAAAAGAGACTTTGCTTTAAAAATAAAAGAAACAGTTTATGCATGCATTCGTTGTTTATTAACACTTGAATGTGCTTAAACAAAGCAACAATTTGAACAAAACAAACCGAGAAAGTCTCATTATACAGCAATGCATTGTCTCATAAATGATGGAAAATTCCATCAATGGCAGGGAAAGAGTTAATGGGATATTGTGGAAAAAGAAGTGCACTTAATTGTATTGAATGTGCAATTGAAGTGTATATCTTTAAAACAATGGCCTTGCAGATAATATAGTAATAAATAAAAGACCATTTAAGTGTGCTTAAGAAACATAGTCATGAAAGTGTAGAAGTCTCATCTTTAAGAAGTGCACTTTCTAATGATGTCAAATTAATTTCACTTTAAAGTATTTTAAATCATTATGTTGTTATAATCTTTTGCCAAGTACCATATTTTGGTGTGTTATACTGTTCTATAGCATGTGATTAGGCTACTTGTTTACAATTTTATTTGTAGTGTGCTGTCCAATATTAAATTTAAGGCTAATATATTTTAAATGTACAAATTTATCATTACTCATTCATCATTAGTTTGTAATTACATATACACACACGATTCGATAGTAATTCAATTAAAGTATATTTTAGTTTACCATAAATACTTGTCGGTGTGTTCAGCAGTACACTTTGACCAGACAATAGAAATAGATGTACTCGAGTCAGAAAAAAAAACCTCTAAAGTTTATCTAATTTCATTTCATATAAATTTAGACTGCTATACATTTATGTTGTACATTGTATATTCTTTTAAAATGTATTATTTCTGTTATTAGATCTTTTCAGTATTAAAATTAGCATTAAATCCATAACTAATCTTAAAAGATGGCCTAATAGCAGCAGGCAGGAACGACTTACAATGCCGTTCAGTTTTATATTTTGATGGAATCATCCTGCACTGAATGTGTTCTGCCGTAACACCTTTAAGGCATGTAGTAGGTGCATATCATTGTTCATGTTATAGATTATTTTTCTCAACATCCTCACCTCCTCCACTTGCTCATCCCAGTCCTGTGTGATGCCAGTGATGGAGCTTGCCTTTTTAATCAGTTTAGTCTGTTCCTGTCAGATGTGTGTGCGCCCACCCCCAGCACACCACACCAAAGAAGAGAGCACTATCCACAGCAGTCTTATAGAAGGTGCACAGCAGAGGTTGGCAACATCTTAAAAGATAAAACCCTATTGTATACCGCTACTGCATTATTTGAATGAATTCAGAGCAGCCAACATGAAGTGCAGTGAGCACTTCATCTGGTCTGTGGCAATGGCACGTATGCATATGTATGCATGTGCATTTAGCCACTATCCCATTCTGTAACCCTCTCTTGGGAACTGACATCATGATAAAGGGCTAGAGCCAATCCTGTTATGTGCAGAGAATGAACACACTCACGACCGAGGTGACAGGACTGTGATGAACTAAACATGGGACTGCAGTCTCTCTGTGTGTGCAATGTTAGATGACCAATAAGTGTCTCATTTTGCACGCATGCTCCACACGTACTGTATGAGGGACAGGAAGTGAAATATTTTCCCCTTTTCAGCTATTCCAAATCCGCATGACTTTAATTTCAATTATAACGACAATACTTTATAAAATTGTGATTAGTTCTCTAGTCAGCAGGAGTCCTCCCTCCAGATCAAAGCCATTACATCGGGAATGATGGATTCCTTTGTGTATACTGGGGCTTCCAACACCCGAGGGGAAAATAATGATGGGACAGGCACAGGGAGGTCTAAAATACACCCGGAGAGAGCAAACCGCTAGGATTCACATTTAAAGGGATAGTTCACTTTGAAATTAATTTTTGGTATGTTTTAGCTTACCTCAAGGGCATCCAAGATGTAGGTGTCTTTGTTTCCGCAGTAGTTTCAATTTTGATATTTTTTAGGTCAAACCGTTCGTCTGTCAGTCGTATAATGCAGGTCTATGGTCACCACCTCAAAGAGCATGCACAGAGAAGACCAAATTAAACATGATTTAATGACTCGTAAATGTAAGTACACATTGATGGCCTAAGACACGAAACGAGCGGTAACCACAGCCACGTCCAAGTGATCTGAGAGCGCGGATGCTTCGGTCTGCGCAAGCGCCGGATGTGGTCTCTTGCGCGGTTGCGAAACAAATTCAACGTTGTCTGTTGATATATCGAAATCGTCTTCCATTGTGATTTCCTGTATATCTAAACATGTTTAGATCTTCACAGTGAAAGGTAACACTTTCGAAATTTCTGTGTAAACAACGAGTGACGTATATGCGCGAGAGATCACTTCCGGCGCTTTCCAGCGCTTAAGCAGACCGAAGCGTCCGCGCTCTCAGATCACTTGGATGTGACTGTGGTTACAAGAGGTAAAACCGATATAAACACTGTTCGTTTTCTCACACAAACCGCTCGTTTCGTGTCTTAGGCCATCAATGTGTACTTACATTTACGAGTCTATTAAATCATGTTTAATTTGGACTTCTCTGTGCATGCTCTTTGAGGTGGACCCCATAGACCTCCATTATATGACTGACAGACAAGAACGGTTTGACCGAAAAATATAAAAATTGAAATTACTGAGGAAACAAAGAAACCTACATCTTGGATGCCTTTGAGGTAAGCTAAACATACCAAAAATGTATTTCAAAGTGAACTATCCCTTTAATGAAGAAAAAAGAGCACTAAAGTATCTACTTTAACATGAAATTAAATATTGCTGTTTCAGGTTGCTCACAAAAAAAGAAAGAAAAATTCAGCAGAAACTACATATACATATATAAAATCACCAGTTTTACAGAATCCCGTGATTGCAGGTGGACTTTCTGCTATTTTTTTGGATTGCGTTACTTGTGGATTTTATTTTCAAAAAACGATAAACCCTCTGGGGGAAATGTGCCCAGAACCAGAACTGCAATATGTGATCCTTTCTTCTGTGCTTGTGTGTTTTTATTTCTTGTTTGTGTATGTGTGCACAGACTCTGCAGATGGGAATCCAGCATTTCTCGGGGCTGTTCGTGCTGTTGTGTGTGGGGGTTGCAGGTGCTTTACTCACTCTGCTGGGGGAACACACTTTCTTCAGATTCATTCTGCCTCAACTCCGCCGCCAGCAGAGATTCAAATACTGGCTCCACACAAGTCAGGTGAGTGTGTGCCGCCATATGCTACAACACAATAAACAAATAAAAATAAAGAAAATTAAATAAACTCATTTTACTTGCTGTATTTTTGTGTAATTAGTAATTATTTTAAATTAGTAAAAAAAAAAATGTAAAAAAAAAATATAAATGTATGTATGTATATACACACACACCGGTATAGATGCTCTTATCCAAGTTACAAGGGATGATCCTTTCATAAATACAGGACATCTGCTCCCTCTAGTGTTAGGAAGCTGAAAGCACAAGTCTGTGGCTTATGTAGTAGGCATATTGTATTTGATTATATACAGTATATACTTCATTGAGTATTGTTCAGTGGCCTTTTTGTTATTTGTACAGAAAATCCACCGTGCATTGAATATGGGTTGTGATGACGAGAGGAAATCAGAGGTTGAGAGCAGTGGCAGATGGTAAGTTATGATTATTGCGTAACAAAATAAAGTAATTCTCCTCATTGAAATCTACACCAGTACTATTACCAGTACTCAAATTACAGCTATCTATTATATGGCTCACTGGAATTCTGGAATGGGCCAATTATAATTGGTTAGTTAGGTAAAATATTTCATATAATGACCACTAAACTGTTTAATTGTTCATTGCTCCAGGCAACCAATTTCCAGCATATGTAGCTGTGCTACTTACAGTATGTCTCTCAGATCATTCAATGGACTTTTTCTAATTACATTATAAAATAATTGTATTCAAATCAATGTTTCATGACCATTTATATATTTATTTATTTGGTAAGTTGAATAATGTACAGTTAGGCAGTCATAATAGCTTACCTAATCGCCCTTTATTTTGCAGCAATGGCCAGTTGACTGCACATTATCATTTGCATATTGTGTATAAGAAAATAGAATTGCCTTTGAGCTTTGAACTAATGTGTGCAATTAGTGTAATTTATGTTAAAAAAAATACCCACAAAAAAGATACTAGAAAACGAAGGACAAAAATCAATATTCGCCTCTCCAGTAAAAGCGAGTGGATACTGTTTCATTAATGGCATATTGAAGAGGCTCCGTGTTTCCATTGATTGTGGGGAGTCTGTTTGTGATGTGCTGTGTCTCTGCATCTTGTAAAACTGATTGGCGCTGTGTTTTCCTCTCAGTCCCACCTTGTGCTTGTCAGAGAACTGTAATCTCCACCGCCTGCCATCCTCCACTTCTTCTCCTCCGCCCTCCAACTCCTCCACTTCCCCTTCCACTTCTACAACCAAGTGGAACAATCAGAGTGTCAAGGCTGGCCGAGAGGCCAAAGAACACAACAAGCATGTCCACTTTAACCTGGAGACTCTCAACAGCTACCAGCTCCAAGCTCCACCCCCTGGGCCAGAAAGGGGCCGTAGGGGGTTGGTGGGAAGCCCGCCCACCCAGTTGTGTTCCAATGGCGGACCTAACCTCAGTCTTAGCCTGGTGCTCTCCCCCCCGGCCTGCTCAGGACAGTCAACGCCGTGGGAAGAGGAGCTGCTGGAGCTGCACGGGAGGATCGAGGAGTTTCGCGGCCAACTCAGGGCCGCCCTTGCCAGGCGAGCCGAGCTCCAGCGGACCCTGGTCAGGCAACGACTCGGTCAATCCCAAACAAGCCCGGGATCTAATCCCACCACCAACACCCTGACCAAAGACATCAACAGGGGGAGGTGATGTACGCTATGTGTCCGGGCACTCACAAAGGCAGTGGATATGAGGGGATAAGGGACGTCCTCTCATCTGAGAAGTCGTGCTGTGCAGTGTTCTGCCTTCTCCTTTCTCAATGACTGCTGGAGTGCCGTCGTGATGGATGAAACACTCTGTGATGGAAATTTAGCTTGTAATCCTCCAGTTTGGCTGACTTCCAGCTTCGGAGAGAAAGCATTTATCTCTGTGTGTGTGTGTGTGTGTGTGTGTGTGTGTTTAAAGCCAGACAACTGGACAGAGAAAAGACATTTAATTCACCATTCGCTAGCCAAGGTGAATATTTGCACCCACAGACGTCCAGCATGAAAATAGATTCTTTTTGTAAATAATTCAATGGGATTATTTAGTGGGATAAGCAGCAATGGATCTCGTCTCAGTCTCGGACGGCAGGCCCCATGGACCACCCACAGTCCGCTCAGTGACCGGCTGATGCTTATTGCACACAAAAATAACATCTCTAGTTCTGATCTGATTGGCAGGTGTTTAAGAACTTTTGGGAATAAAGGCACAGATTTTTTTATAGTCTGAGCTGTTAATGTTAAGAGTTGATACAATGAGGAAGAACTAACCTAAACCTAGATTTGACAAAAGTTTGCAAGGTTAATTACATCAGGGTTTGGCTTGAGCAAATTAGCAGGTTAAAGCAGCACTATGCAGTTTTTTACCTTACCTGAATAGCTTCATTGCCCTTAGTTGCCTGTGAGCGGAAAAGGAAATGTCGCGTGATAACAGATCTGGCGATGTAACGAATTGCTTTACGACAAGAAAGATCTGCTAAAATAAACATTAGACAGAAATAACCTGGTGCCATATACATATGGTGTATTCGAGGCGTATACAATACAGACTGCAGAGAGTTCAATAGGGCGTAGCTCTTAAAGGGGCCACACCTTATTTCCACTCGTTACAGCTTCCATCCTACTGAACAGGTACCGGAATACAGGGGGAGGGGATCAGGCCTTGAGTTCAGAGACATCTCTGCATAAGTGCTATTTACGACAGTACAAGTACTCCGGTGTCACAGTTTGACAAAAACGTAAATCCTGCATAGTGCTGTTTTAACTATATATCCATGAGAAGAACTACATTCAGATGTGTTTTCTGAATTATCTTCTTGATGGAACTTCAGACATCACATTTTCTGCTATTTTTTGGTGTGTTAGTGCCGCCATTGATGGAAATTTCATTTTACGGAGCACCACACATGACGAGCGTCAGAATGGCCATGAATGAACAATTCGTTCCCACAAATTATGATGCTTTATTTACTGTAGTTTCCGTTCATTCGTTGCTACACTAAGTTAAATTGTGACCACGGTGTAAAAATGCGTTCTATAGTTTCATAAAAACAGGCAAATTATTTATTACAACGTAGCTATGATTTAACTAAAACAAGCAAACTAATTAATAAATCGTGGTCACAATATCTTGGGGTATTTTCCCGTCTGTATGCCATGAGCAGAGCCTCATACATGTTCAGTCTTTTATTATTATTATTATTATATTATCCATTTCAAATAATCCAAGCCCAAAGGGCACATATAAAACAAACGTGGTTGGTCAATTTACATGTCAATCAGTTGGCCTCTTCCTGTCTAAGTGGGCGGTTCTTGGCCAAAATAAGCTGCCAAGGACCAAACTTCCAGTTTTGATTAAGCCACTTGTCTTGCTGTGGTGTATTTTTTCCACTTATAATGTTTGAATAAATATATTGTTTGCTTGTGTGTTTTAATGCTGATAAAGTATGATTCTGTTTGAGATGTTTGTCACTGGCCTCCGATATATAATCTAAATGTTATAAAGTCTGAAAGAGTTATTGCATTTACTATTATTAATAAACACATTTTCAAAAAATCATTTATGCATTTTAGCAGTTGTTTTGCATTGTGTTAAAATTTGCGCTGACAATTTTGGGTGGTTATTATTTCTGCCAGAGATATGCGACTGTCGCTTTGGTTGATTCAATAGCAAGTGCTTAAAATCAATGATTACTAAACAATGTTAAACTAGATTAACAGCCAGGGCTGCGTTTCCCAAAAGCATCTTAAGCTTAAATTTGTCAAAGAGACATTGGCAACGTTTTTAAAGCAAACTGTCAGGGGATTGAGGAGGACACTGTCAGACTGATAGACAATCAGCCTGTTTCCGTTGGGAGACTGATGAACAATAGCGTCATTATATTGAGTTGTTTCTATTTTTTTCCATAGAGAGAGAACATGCTTGGCTAAGCATTAAATGTTTGATAAAATTGGGTTAACATTTAACTGTCTTTACTTGTTTTGGAGCTCGGTTTGTTTGAGGTTCGATTATTTGTTTTAATCAACGTAAAAAATAAAAAAAAAAACTTTGATATGGATAAATGGCAAAACGAGGAATAGCAGTCTTCAGAACACTTCAGAATCAGTTAAAGGGTTAGTTCACCCAAAAATTAAAATTCTGTCGGTATTTACTCACCCTCATGTTGTTCCAAACCTCTATGTGTTCATTTGTTCTGCTGAACACAAAGGAAGATATTTGGAAGAATGTTTTAATCAAACAGATCTAATTCCCCATTGACTACCAATTTTCAGAATTTTCATTTTTGGGTGAACTAACCCTTTAATTATTCACATGTTTAATTATTGTGTGCTTTGTGTGCAATTATTGTAAGTATCTGTACTTTACTAAAAACTACTTAAATACTTTTGAGACTTTGTGAGTACTGGCAAAAAAAATATTATTTCATTTACACCTTCAGTCTTTCTCAGTGAAAACAGTTTCAAAGTAATTTTAACATCTTTTTTTTTTTCTTCAGTGAATGTTGACCCACCTTCAAAATCATATACAGTCATTGCTGGAAAGGGTTAAGAATATGGATTAATCAGGTAATGACCACAGTTTATAAATCTAGATATTATTACATTTTTAGAAATCCAGCTATTTTTTGTCTTGTGGACTATGTCGCGATTTGGTCTTGTCGGTCACATTTTGGTTTGTTCATGTCATGTCCCGTGTCTGTCATGTGATTCCCTGTTTGTCATCTGATCTTGCCATGTACTTTTAAAACGAGTACTTCTTTCACTTCAGTAAAAATTGGTCTTTACAACTTTTACTTGTAACAGAGTAATATTTGACCAGCAGTATGGACTTTCACTCAAGTAAGGAAGGTGTGTACTTTGTCCACCTCTGGCTTCAGACCTAATTAATCCATGCTCATCAAGTTCATCACGCTTATTTACAACTACAGGTATGGTTGGAAGTTGAAAGTAAACTCTGCTGGGCTGTAGCCCTCCAGGAATTGAGTTGTGCAACCTTGATGAGTTCTAGATCTGATATAGGGCAATTTGTTCAGCATAGTGATGTAATCTTCGTTATGTTTGCATCATCCATGTTTTCTAGGAATAACATGACGCAATAAGGTATGATGCAGATTGCATCATTCATTGTTTTGCCTGAACAGCAAGTGCTGTCTAATTACTGTCTGTTTCATCTTCTCCCGACTTACAGGCAGAAATTTGAATCTGCCAAGCCTGGAGTAAGGACTATAAAAAGATGGATCAACGAAGCAGAGGGGAATGCAGAAGACGAGGAAAGCACCAGGCCCAGACAGTCTGTACATAGGCCGGATGATGAACAGCTGTCTGTTATGTTATGGTGACGCCATTACAGAAAGAACAGAATTGTGCTAGTACACTACAGTTCCTGTACTCTATAAAGACCTGAAGTGGAACAATCACATTGACTCCATTGTGAAAAAGGCCCAACAGAGGTTGTACTTCCTTCACCAGCTGAGGAAGTTCAACTTGCCACAAGCGCTGTTGATGCAGTTCTACTCAGCCGTCATTCAGTCTGTCCTCTGCACTTCAATAACTGTCTGGTTTGGCTCCGCTACAAAAAGCAGACATCAGAAGACTACAGAGGACAGTTCAGACTGCTGAAAGGATTGTTGGTGCTCCTCTGCCCACCCTCCAAGAACTGTGTACATCCAGAGAGAGAAAAAGGGCTCAGAAAATCACCCTGGATCCCTTACATCCAAGCCACCATGTCTTTGAACTTTTGGCATCTGCCCGGCACTACAGAGCAGTGAGCAACAGAATATCCAGGTACAAGTAAAGTTTCTTCCATCAGGCAATCTGCCTCATGAACAGTTAAATATCCTCCCCACTGCGCAAAGATCAATATAACTTATCTATATGATAATATAACACAGTCTCATCCTAAGGCGTCATACAACTGACGCTTTTGACCATATAACATCCGCCGTGTCAGGGTACCCTTAAACGTCAGTTAGATGACGATCCTGGGGCGTCGTCCAACTGACACTTTACCTTAAACGTCAGTTTGGTGTACTGTAGTTAGGCATCTTTATTTTCATTTTATTATCCACGGAAGCTTGTTTTGTCACCAAAACGAATTCCTTATCAAACGTACTTGGCAATAAAGCTCTTTCTGACTCAGATTCTGTCCAAACCCAGACATAGATTTATTCATAGATCCAGTCAAAGATGTATTTGAGTAATTTCTGTTTAAAATTGAGAACCCTTCCCATTATTATTGACTTATCCTCCACCATTCTCAAGTATTGACCCAATACCATATCTTGAAAACTAGAGCAAATCAACACTTTTAAGCATAATCAGTGACCCAAGATTAGTCAAGTTGGACACCATTTATTTCAGAAGCATTTTGGCTGCAAGCTTGTCATTCTCATGAGCATCATGCTTTAGCCCTTAGCTGTAGTGCCACCCTGCTGCTAAAGTTTACACAACATGACCTGAAATAGAGAGCGGCCATATGTCGATGATTCAAACCTCGCAGCCTGACACCGAATGCTTTCAGGAGAAAAATCTGTCTGGAACAAAAAACTATAGATGCTAGCTCAAATCTCAGTATACCACTTGTTTACTGTATACATATTAGTATACTAATACATTGCCTGGTCACTTCAAAACGATTGCTTCAAGTGGGTGTGATTATTAAATAATTCAACTTGTGAATGTAAATATAGAATTTAAAATATGTGGTTTTTATGATGTTTTGGGTTAATTCATTCTTGCCTGTTGCCACTAGAGGGCGCTCCAGGTTATATGTTGTTTAGCTGATGATGCTAAAAGTAATAAAACGAAGATGCAGACATGATAGTTTTCTCGTTTAATCCAGTTTATTAGATATAAGCATTTGCAAACCAAGCGGGAACTGAAGTCTGGTCCAGCTGAAGAGAGATGAGCATTCAGTTCTGATTATCTTTACAGTGGTATCTATTTTACTTTTATCACTTGCCACAAACCTAAAACTGAGCTTATATATTAGTTTAAATTATACAACATGTCTGAAAACCTAAACAGAACACAAAATAATTTAAATACACTGTGCATTTAAATTACACTGGTCACTGACTGTCATCCTAAACTTCCAGTTAGCAACTCTAAAATTGCCATTCATCTAGACTATATAATCTTATTTTTTCTTAAATATATCCATACCAGCTTGTACTTTTAGTCCTACAGAACGATATCCAAAAAACAAAGAGCTAACTAGCTATAGAGCTTAGGCTGCTTATGGGTAGGCTATTTGTTTTAACTTTATTCTGATGGTCCCTTTAACACACACTGCTGACTATAAGGAACGCTTACAGCCTACCTACATGTACATGCTAACTCTCATTAGAGTGTTAGTAGAGTGTTTTTAGTAGACTGGTGGGGTTAGGGTTAGAGTAAATTCGTTTTTATTTTGCATTTGATTACTTAATTACATTTCTGCAATTTCATGAATACTATTGTTAGCTAGACCAACCATTGGGTAACATTTAATATGCCTTGTCAGATTTACAAACACAGTCTGAAAGAAGACTAAGGCAAAACAGTGCTTCTTTCCAAACTCTGTAATTAACTAAGTGCTAAAGTATCTCAGGATCTCCTCCTGCGAAAATGCCTCTGGTTCTTCTGTCATCCAGAAACTGATTTTTCTTCTTCTGCTATTCACAGATGACTTGCAGCTCTTTGTGTCGTTCTAGCTGGACAACCCCACAGTGCACGGATCTCTGCGTGCCTGGCAGACGTCTTAGATTGAGTGAAAGAACACCAACTTCAACTCAACCTAGCGGAAACAGAGCATGTCATCTTCTCAGGTATAACCCAGTGATTCAACGTCACAAAAAAGAGACATAAAGGTCACAAAAGAATGCTGTGAATACTTTTGTATGTGACTAACAGATGCATTTAGTCTTACAATAATTTAAAAAACTACTATTTCACAGTGTCTACTTCACTTCACTGTGCTGCTTTACTGACCATAAATTTGATGTAGACCTATTGAATGAAATACTGTGACTTTTGATTGATTGATTGATTGATTCGTTGAAGTGATAAAAAGTTAATTAAGTAAATTACAGTAGCATTCTTAATTCAAACGTGTAGCATTCACACAATGGCGTTCGATTTTAGTCTTTTTTTGTCTGATTTTTATGATTCCAAAATAATGTTGCACTCTCAGATTGTATATTTAAAAATATTTGTTTGAAATTTAACAAAAATAACAGAGCATTTCTGGAAATAAAAATTAAATTATTATAATGTTGGAAATTATGATGGATGCAGCACATTGCATTTAATTTTCCTCTGCTGTTTGAAGCAATGAATGAAAACATAATTCTGTTTTAGTTTCTCAATCACATTGATTGAATTGTAGCCTCAAGAAAACAATTTAAATATAATTAAAATCCCTTCCACATTAATCAAAAGGAAGAAATCTAAGGTGCCAAAATGAGTTTGAGTGAGACTAGCTGTGATGGCAAGCTTCTGCCACAAGAGGTCTCAGTGCTGTTTTGCAGGAACGTGACAAACTGTTTAGGTTTAGTCAAAATAGGAGCTTGTGAATGAAAGTTTATTGCTTTTTCGTTTTGTATTTCCCATATAGTATTTCTCTCACAGAAATGAAGATCCATAAGCACACTATTGTCTGGAAATTGATAAAATGGTACTATAATATTCCACAGATTTGTGGATGAAATGCAGTGGGTCTTCCTCAGCTCAAATCTCTGCATAATCTTATCAGCAATGATGCCATTATGATAGCATGCATCCTCCAAAACAGGACACACTGGTGTATAAACAGTTTCCACAAGTGAATTTTGCAAGCAATTACAAAGAAACGACAAGTAAAACCTTGAATTAAACATGACATTTTTAACAGCCAGGGAGCCGTATACTCATGGAAAGAAATGGGAATGTCAGTGGACATATACCTTGATGTATGAGCTAGTCCCTCACCACAAATTTAAAAGGCAGTTCTTATTTCTGATTTGAAGTGAGACCTGGGCAAAAATCAATCATAATACAATCATGCAATGCGAGTCCATAATGATTATGAACCTGCGAGGACAAGAGATGCATATTTGGACACAATACTTAGTTCAGTTGTCGTAATAACTGATCCCAAAAGAATTCAATTGAGACTAGATTAAAAAGTTCGTCGAGACAAACTTTAAGTTGGCTTGTGAAAGTTTGTTACAGAAAGTTTGAAGAAGTTTAAAGTAGTTTGAAGAAGTTTAAAGTAGTTTGAATTTTAAAGTAGTTTGAAGTTTAAATTAGTCTAAAGTTTAAATTAATTTAAAGTTTAACTTAGTTTAAAGTAGTTTAAAGTAGTTTAAAGTAATTTATATAGATAGATAGATAGATAGATAGATAGATAGATAGATAGATAGATAGATAGATAGATAGATAGATAGAGTTACTATGGTGGTTGCTATGGTGTTGCTAGGCGGTTGCTAAGGTGTTATTTGTGGTTGCTAGGGTGTTGCTAGGCAGTTGCTAAGGTGTTCTGGGTGGTTGCTAGGGTGTTGCTAGGGTGTTCTGGGTGGTTGCTATGGTGTTGCTAGGCAGTTGCTAGGGTGTTCTGGGTGGTTGCTATGGTGTTGCTAGGCGGTTGCTAGGGTGTTCTTTGTGGTTGCTAGGGTGTTGCTAGGTAGTTGCTAAGGTGTTATTGGTGGTTGCTAGGGTGTTGCTAGGCAGTTGCTAAGGTGTTCTGGGTGGTTGCTAGGGTGTTGCTAGGGTGTTCTGGGTGGTTGCTATGGTGTTGCTAGGCAGTTGCTAGGGTGTTCTGGGTGGTTGCTATGGTGTTGCTAGGCGGTTGCTAGGGTGTTCTGGGTGGTTGTTATGGTGTTGCTAGGCAGTTGCTAGGGTGTTCTTTGTGGTTGCTAGGGTGTTGCTAGGCAGTTGCTAAGGTGTTATTGGTGGTTGCCAGGGTGTTGCTAGGCAGTTGCTTAGGTGTTCTGGGTGGTTGCTAGGGTGTTGCTAGAGTGTTGCTAGGCAGTTGCTAGGGTATTCCAGGTGGTTGCTATGGTGTTGCTAGGCGGTTGCTAGGGTGTTCTGGGTGGTTTCTATGGTGTTGCTAGGCAGTTCCTAGGATGTTCTTTGTGGTTGCTAGGGTGTTGCTAGGCAGTTGCTAAGGTGTTCTGGGTGGTTGCTAGGGTGTTGCTAGGCAGTTGCTAGGGTGTTATTGGTGGTTGCTAGGGTGTTGCTAGGCAGTTGCTAAGGTGTTCTGGGTGGTTGCTAGGGTGTTGCTAGGCAGTTGCTAGGGTGTTCTGTGCGGTTGCTATGGTGTTGCTAGGCGGTTGCTAGGGTGTTCTGGGTGGTTGCTAAGGTGTTGTAGGCAGTTACTAGGGTGATCTGGGTGGTTGCTAGGTAGTTTCTAGGGTGTTCTGGATGGTTGCTATGGTGTTGCTAGAAGGTTGCTAGGGTATTTGCTAGCTTACACCGTACTAAGTCAATGGGGCAATTTTGGGCCGCTTCTGCCCCCCAGGGGTGCAACTTTTACCCCACTGTGAGGTATTTTCTTACAGAGCCTGTCAGCCTCTTCAAATGTGGTACATTACAAGTTTCTGAGAAATCATTGCCATTTAGTATGGCACGAGGCCTACGGCCTCGTGCCTATGGCCTACGGTTGCTAGGGTGCTGTAACTGGTTGCTATGGTGTGATGGTTAGAGTTTATAAGTTTAAATGAGTAAGTGGCCAGAGTTTATTAATTTATGAGTTTAATAGTTTTATGAGAGTTTATAAGAGTATGAGTTTATGAATTTAGAGTTTGAGTTTAGAGTTTATAAGTTTAAATGAGTCTAAGAGAGTTCAAGTTTAGAGTTTATTGATTTATTTTGAGTTTTAGAGTTTAAGATTAGATAGATAAGTGTCATAGATAGATGAGTTCATTAGTTTAAATGAGTCTCAATGGCTCATATAGTGTATAGAATGACAGTTAGATTGAGTCTGGGGCTTCAAGGTATTTAGATTTGAATTTTTGACAGTTGGGCAGTTTGAAATTCTGAAGATTCCACAATGTTAAGTCAATGGGAGTTTTTCCGACTTTGATCGTCATTTTTGGGAGAACCGTAAGTCCGATCAGTCTGAAAAGATATAGCAACTCGAGTCAGAACAGTTTGAGTGTCCGTGCCGAGTTTGGAGTATGTGGAGTTAAAGCTCTAGGAGGAGTAGCAGTCAGAAATTTAGTCTAAGAAAAAGAATAATAATAACTAGATTAAAAAGTTCGTCGAGACAAACTTTAAGTTGGCTTGTGAAAGTTTGTTACAGAAAGTTTGAAGAAGTTTAAAGTAGTTTTAAGAATTTTAAAGTAGTTTGAAGAAGTTTAAAGTAGTTTGAAGTTTAAATTAGTGTAAAGTTTAAATTAATTTAAAGTTTAACTTAGTTTAAAGTAGTTTCAAGTTTAAAGTAGTTTAGATAGATAGATAGATAGATAGATAGATAGATAGATAGATAGATAGATAGATAGATAGATAGATAGATAGATAGATAGATAGATAGATAGATAGATAGATAGATAGATAGATAGATAGAGTTACTATGGTGGTTGCTATGGTGTTGCTAGACGGTTACTAGGGTGTTCTGTGTGGTTGCTATGGTGTTGCTAGGCAGTTGTAAGGGTGATCTGGGTGGTTGCTATGGTGTTGCTAGGCAGTTGCTAAGGTGTTATTTGTGGTTGCTAGGGTGTTGCTAGGCAGTTGCTAAGGTGTTATTGGTGGTTGCTAGGGTGTTGCTAGGCAGTTGCTAAGGTGTTAATGGTGGTTGCTAGGGTGTTGCTAGGCAGTTGCTAAGGTGTTCTGGGTGGTTGCTAGGCAGTTGCTAGGGTATTCCGGATGATTGCTATGGTGTTGCTAGGGTGTTCTGGGTGGTTGCTATGGTGTTGCTAGGCAGTTGCTAGGGTGTTCTTTGTGGTTGCTAGGGTGTTGCTAGGCAGTTGCTAAGGTGTTATTGGTGGTTGCTAGGGTGTTGCTAGGCAGTTGCTAAGGTGTTCTGGGTGGTTGCTATGGTGTTGCTAGGCAGTTGCTAGGGTGTTCTGTGCAGTTGCTATGGTGTTGCTAGGTGGTTGCTAGGGTGTTCTGGGTGGTTGCTATGGTGTTGCTAGGCAGTTGCTAGGGTGTTCTTTGTGGTTGCTAGGGTGTTGCTAGGCGGTTGCTAAGGTGTTATTGGTGGTTGCTAGGGTGTTGCTAGGCAGTTGCTAAAGTGTTCTGGGTGGTTGCTAGGGTGTTGCTAGGGTTTTCTGGGTGGTTGCTATGGTGTTGCTAGGCAGTTGCTAGGGTATTCCGGGTGGTTGCTATGGTGTTGCTAGGCGGTTGCTAGGGTGTTCTGGGTGGTTGCTATGGTGCTGCTAGGCAGTTGCTAGGGTGTTCTTTGTGGTTGCTAGGGTGTTGCTAGGCAGTTGCTAAGGTGTTATTGGTGGTTGCTAGGGTGTTGCTAGGCAGTTGCTAAGGTGTTCTGGGTGGTTGCTAGGGTGTTGCTAGGCAGTTGCTAGGGTGTTCTGTGCGGTTGCTATGGTGTTGCTAGGTGGTTGCTAGGGTGTTCTGGGTGGTTGCTAGGGTGTTGCTAGTTGGTTGGTAGTGTTCACATATGGTTACTATAAAGTATCCATATTAGCATTTAGCTATTCACAGCTAGCATGTTTAACATATTGAAAGTCCTGTGTGCTAACATGAGTCAAAAGACCCAACCCCCATCGCGATACAATGTTCTGATGCTGAGATATAGTTGTTAAAAAATGGTTGCTAGGGTACTCTGTTTGGTTGCTAGGGATTGGCTTGAAAGCTGCCAATCATAAAACTCCAAAGGCTGCTTGTCAGTATGAATGATTTAAACCAACCCCCATCTCTATACGTTGTTCTGATGCAGAGATACAAATCTTGCTTAATGGTTGCTAGGGTAGTCTGTTTAGTTGCTAGGGAGTGGCTTGGCAGGTGCCAGTGATGAATCTCCAAAGGCTGCCTGTCAGCCTCTTCAAATGTGGTTAATTACGAGTTTCTGAGAAATCATCACTATTTAGTATTGCACGAGGCCTGCGGCCTCGTGCCTATGGCCTACGGTTGCTAGGGTGCTGTAATTGGTTGCTATGGTGTGAATTTAGAGTTTATGAGTTTAGAGTTTATAAGTTTAAATGAGTAAGTGGCCAGAGTTTATTAATTTAAGAGTTTAGTAGTTTATGAGAGTTTATAAGAGTATGAGTTTATGAATTTAGAGTTTATGAGTTTAGAGTTTATAAGTTTAAATGAGTCTAAGAGTTTAAGTTTAGAGTTTATTAATTTATTTTGAGTTTAAGAGTTTTAGATTAGATAGATAAGTGTCATAGATAGATGAGTTCATTAGTTTAAATGAGTCTCAATGGCTCATATAGTCTATAGAATGACAGTTTGATTGAGTCTGGGGCTTCAAGGTATTTAGATTTGAATTTTTGACAGTTGGGCAGTTTGAAATTCTAAAGATTCCACAATGTTAAGTCAATGGGAGTTTTTTCCGACTTTGAGCGTCATTTTTGGGAGAACCGTAAGTCCGATCAGTCTGAAAAGATATAGCAACTCGAGTCAGAACAGTTTGAGTGTCCGTGCCGAGTTTGGAGTATGTGGAGTTAAAGCTCTAGGAGGAGATAGAGTTGGAAATTTTAGTCTCAGAAAAAGAATAATAATAATAATAATAAGTTTAAATAGGATTTCAGTAAGTTGGCTTTCACAAGCCAACTTAATTAATACACAGAGATCTTTTCAAGAGAGAAGCTCTTACATTTGAATACTGTTACACTTGAAGAAGCCACAAGGTCTAGTACCTCATTCTCCATTTTGAGTCTGTAATGAGTGTGTATGAAATTGGTAAGAGCGTGAAACATGTTGTGAAGGCAGTCGAGCCACATAGGGTGTGCGACTAATTGGCCAGAGAGGATGTGAAGAGTGAGGCTGAATGGCTGACTGATGATTTTATTAACTCTCTGCAGCTGGGCCCAATCCTGTGGTATAGGAGGACTGCCCAAGAGGCCTCATACAGTCTCCTGGGAAACTAACGGTAAGCCAATTGCTGCAGAAGACCCCCCCCCCCCCCCATTCTTCAAGTGAAGAGGGGGTGAAATGGGGGAGGAGCTGTTTTTATTTTTTTGCCCCTAGCTTCAGTTCTCTAGTATGGCACATTTGGAGCAATGTGTGCTGAGATTTTGCAGGGGAGCTTTGCATTTCTATTTGATAACAGAACAGGGCACTAAATGTCAGATAACATTGGTTATAGTCCCAATGGAAAGTCCGAAATGCGTGTTACAGTCCGAAATGTCTACGTAACTGTCCAGAGATTGTAATAAGGAAAAAGACACATTGTTATAGGCTAAAATTCTTGATTTTTTTCCCACATAAAAGCAAGTTATTGAATTATTTTTAAAAGGCTAAAATTTTTAAAATGTTTTAAAACAAAAAATGTTTTGTTTGTTTTTTTTCTGCCAAATTAAAGTCAGTGTGGTGTCATGGGACCAAAAAAAACATAAAAAAGCATTACTGTCATTACATTAATAAAAACAAAATATTTTGGCCATTTTAAGAAGTGTTTCGTTCGGGTCAAAGCGAGTAACTAAGCACATTCCTTGACATTCGTGAATCAAAATTAAATTATAGCCTATATTTATAACAATATTGTAAACCATGTTTGAAAACGTTATTGAAAATAACCAGAGGAGAACTGGCCCTGGGTTCTCCCAAGGTTTTTTTTTTCTCCATTGGACACCATTAGGTCATTTGATGGAGTTTTTCAGTTCCTTAGTTGCCACTGTTGCCTTTGGCTTGCTCACTTGAAAATATTCAAATTAATTAACCAATCAGTAACACCCTTGATCAGCTCTACCAAACATGGATGTTTTTCCACTAAGAAACGAACATTGTTATTATGTTTTGATTGATACTGTGAAGCTGCTTTGATGCAATCTAGTCCTATATTGTGAAAAGCGTAATATAAATATACTGGACTTGATTAACTATTAGCTACAATTATTTATTTTTCAGAAGTGTATGAAACTAACAAAGGTTATTCATCATTTTGTATTCGATTTTTGCAATAGTTTTCCTGTTTATCATCTCAAACATCGTTATTTGTCTTTGATTCATATTTTATTCAATACACTAGCTACAAGCAGGACCTTGAGCTCACAAACACTTGATATTTGTGTTTACTAGGCTAATTGTATTTACATAGCCTACATCCGTTGAATTCATAGCAATATTTTCATATATTCTGTCATATTTTAATTTTAGATGTCCCATCTCTCTATAAGTGGGTCTGGAATTGGGGAATGTTGAACAAATAAACAAGAGAGAACAGAAATAATCCAAGACCAGAAACACTCATGGTCGCCCTATGATTCAAGGAAAATGCGAGATTCACTCATGCGAGGAGCGAGCGTGCGCCTGCGATGACGCGCTGACATGTTCTCACTGGAGGCGTACGGCGCCATGTGCTGCTGCTCCGCTTGTGACGGGGAACATACCTAGACACAAAGGAGCGCATGGTGGTCCAAATGCAGCCCCACCCCATACAAATAAACAAAGACTCGCTTCACACCTGTCTAACGTGGCTCCACATAAGACATTTGCTTCGAGAAGAATACCTCAGTATCTAAAAGTACAGATAACGTTCAGCATGATGGAGCAGTCGATGCACATGCACAAAGAGAGGAGCGCGCGCTGTAACCCTTGCGGTCATGTGAACGGAACTCACGGCGCGTCTTTATCTCTTCTTGCACATTACGGGTTGATGGCTGGAAATAAGCGGGGGTTCAGATGCTCTCCGAGTGTTTGTGTTAAAAAGTGGACCGCCTCCTCCCTCATTTCTGTCCCCTCCCTCTAGAAACCCCCTTCCCAGTAGCCTTTTGTGTTCACGGTGCCCTACACAGTCACTGCATTCCTGTTTCGATTACTATCCGCTCACCCGAGAGCTTTGTATTTTAGATCTTCATGAGAAAGTGGCCCAATTCCCGAGGAAATTCATCATATCTACTTCTGGGACTTTGCTACGTTGAGGAAATAGAAGTGGAGTGTCCAGTCCCATTCATACTTTTATCCGATCACTTACCTTCAGCGGACGGGGGGAAGTGAACACAAAGATATATTATACAAGCGTGAAATGGATTAAGTCGCATTGAGGAAAGCTGGAGCACCACAGACGAACGAAGCGACGGCGAAGGGGTCGGAGGGAGTCGATGAATTTCCAACATCAAAGAGAAAGAGGTGAGATATCAGTGTCTGTCAGTCGGATAGATAGTGACCGAGTCTGTTCCATCCTGGGAGCCCCTAATAGCAGCTGAAAACTGAAATTTAGAATCAAGATTTTGAGCTGGTACCTAGTATTTCTTTTCATGAAATAGCCTACTCATCAATTCTAAAAAAAAGTTCCGGGGCATTACGCTTGGTGTTTCTGAACGACATCTAGAATAATTCATGACACCATTTCAGGAGGAGAGAGGTGTTTGGGAGATGGTAACTGACCACGAGGACATTTTGAAATGCCAAATCTGAGAGAAAGGGGGAAAAACACGAAAACGTAGCCTAGATAATTTATAGATATGCTAGGCTATTATAAAAGACAAATATAAGAATATCGCGTATGCTCTATTCAGCATAGACGATCCTTATTCCCCTTTAATGTAGTCAGAGCAATTTCAGTACCCGTGTAGTGGACAGCGCTGCTGGTACAGTAGATCAGTGATTCAAGAATGGGAATTGTGGGGGGCGGGTGAGTTCCCCCAAACCCGACACACACAATCACACACAACCACAAAAGGGGTCAAACAAAACAAAACAAAAAAAAAATGGGGCGGGGGAGGGGGGTCCTAAAAACCATGAATTATTTGTATTAATATATGTACATTTAAAGGCATTTGTAAACGTTTCAGTAACCAAAAAGTCATATAAAAGTATACAAAAGCAAAAGCATAAAAAACTAAACAGACTCTCAGACTGAAGTTCCCTGAGAAAGTAGGCTAGCCCATACTGTTCGGACATCGACAAAGCATAAAGGTTCGTTCTTGCCAGGAACGATAACTGTAACAATAACGACAACTAGCCTACATTTTTATAATCGTTCTAGTTGACAATTTTGAGTCCATACCACAAATAATGACAAGGACACATAAGGAACGATATTGTTGGAATAACTTTATTTTTTTTTTCCAGCTGATGATGGATAAAAATATTGACAGCCAATCAGAATCCAGAGCACTTGAGCACTTACAGAAGAAAAAAATAAAAAGTTTATATTTTGTAACACATTTCTAAATCTATAAAATACAAACAATAAAACATCCACATTTTAGGGACTTGCTATGTTATAGGTTGTTACGGCAAACAAAAAGAAAAAAGTAGCTATTTTAACCATAGGCTACTACTGATTAAAATGTTGGATTCCCAAGGCGAAACTGAGAAATTATTGCAATCGTTTTACTTTTTTTGCTAATATTAGACTACACAACACTACTGTAATTGAAGTACCTTCTTTCACTGCAGACATTTTGGGTTATCTTAGATCTTGGGCATGGGCCTTGTGCAGATTCTCTTTCAAGTTCTTTTCAAACATTTTTTCCAGCGTCGAGTAAGGAACCACTAAAACGAGTTGAATAATCTCTCACCTTCTCTAGGCTACTATACAACTTCCCACCAGCTCAGACATATTGCTGAAGAGGCTCACAGACCGACTTGATTGCTGTTTTATTGCTAAGCTCTTTTTATTTGCCAGCCAATAGACTCCTTGACAGCACAGACTTGAGTCTGTTCATTCTCGGCCCTCTCCTTATCCCCCTCTCTCTTCAGAGACAAACAAAGTTGTGCAGGATAAATAGTCCCCTCTCCCATGAAAAGAACCTTCTTTGTTTGTGCAGTGTGAGGCGAGGAAGCCGATTTGGCCACCATGTGTCACCCAACTTTCATTAGCTGTCTCCCTGGAGAGAGATGTGGCTATTCAAGCTATTGCAGGCTATGTCAATAGTGAATTCCACAAGGCAACTCCAATAAGAGAAGCCTAAGTCACTAATCAGTTGTCTGGGTAATATGCAGAACTGACCGTTTATAGTTCTAATATTCACATCACTGTTTTAATATGATGCTAGGCAGTAGTATTCAATCACGATATTGACTGGCTATGCAGTCTACCCCATCAAATATCACCACAATGCTGTAATATCATCCAAAATCGTTAATGTTGCACTTTGTGTTACACATGTTACCGTTAATGTCGCATGTCTTTTTTTATTTTTAGCCGCAAAGACCAGTGGATTTTATAACATGCATAAGTGGACTCTGATATCACGCAAAAAAATAAATCAGTTCTTCCTCCATGGAAGTTTGCTTCTATTTAAATAAATAACCATATTGACGCTTTAATCAGTGTAATACATTTACACTCTCTGATTGTGTCTACACACTCACATTATATTTACATGCTTAGCAAGACAGCTTACAAACATGCCTAGTGATCCAGTTACCAGACTGATTTGAACACTTTCCAAGACCATATTAGGTTGAGCCTATTTAGGCTATTTAACACCACTAGCATAGAGACACTTACTTATCTTTTCAACAATATGTTTCTAAATATCACGTGTTTTATCTTATTTGTGTCTTGACTGTATTCACTTTTAGATTTTACTCGACCAAACCCCAAAATGATGTCTCCAAAAGACAAGCCCAAGAAGAAGCCTCCTAAAGACAGCATGACGTTACTGCCCTGTTTCTATTTTGTGGAGGTATGTCCTCACTGTATTTTAGTTGTTTTGGTGAAGCTTTAACAATCTCTACAAGCCTTCTTCATCCTGCCCTTGAACGGCTGAATAAAATTGCATGACATGTTACGCACCACTGCCTTATCTTGTGAGGAGAGTCATCTACATAGAATGCCATTTACATGTCGCTTTGAGTTACAATATAATGATGTGATGAATCCTATGAGCTTGTAAAATGAAATGTGCATCTTAGCGTTGTAATTTGACATTTGTGAAGATGACGTATAATGATAAATGTGAAGTTGATATTTAACACCGTAGATTGGCATTTATTTTAGTCATAAGCTGGATAATGTTAAACGAAGGCGATGTCAAGTACCTCTTTAACCAGGGTTAAGAGATTTTAAAAGGATTTCAGCAAGGATTACTTGGGCTTAAACTGCTTTATTCCTTTTCAAGGAGATAATATTGATGTAAACATCTAAGAAAAAAGATTGTGAAACATAAACAGAAAATGGAACTAGTTACCTCTTGACTTATTATGATTTTGTCTTGATTTACTTGCTTGAATGTCATTTAGAGGGGATTAAAAATAATCAAACCTATATAAAAAATATCGAGCCAAGTGGCATCTGCAAACAAATGATATCAGAGCTTTTCTTAGAACTAACATCACTCTTTTGCTATTTTGCAATTAATTTAAATAATTGGTCTCAAGTGTTCATGGTTGTATAAAGTCAGTTGCTCTCAGATTCACACAGGTCTCCGAATTAGTATGAACCATCGATTTTACATATATGACACCGAAGCTTGGTTTTACAGACCTGGCCCCAGAATAAAATGCATGTTTGAGTTGAAAAGCAACTTGCACTGATATACAGTATCTTTAAAAAGTGCTTTTTTTTTGTCTCAAGATGCACACTAGTAATGTTTTTTAAGGCACATTTATAAAAGCTAGCTAAAAGTTTGATATTTTGTTATTTAAAGCCAAGACGTTCATACATTTTTAAGCTTGGCTTAAATGTTGAAATGTTTCGGGGGGCCACTGTATGCCTAATATTGTTTGCATGAATAATTCATGAATGTGTCCAAGCAGTAAATGTTGACTGATTCCTCTCTCCATAATCCTCTCCTGTGCCACCTTTCCCATAACCCACCTATTCTTTCTCTCTCTCTCTCAGTTGCCAATAGTGGCATCCTCCATGATCTCTCTTTACTTCTTGGAGCTGACAGACATATTGCAGCCAGCCAAAGTTGGGTTCCGTTGCCATGACCGCACACTGAGCATGCCCTATGTGGAAACGGGAGACGAGCTCATCCCTTTGCTCATGCTGCTCAGCCTGGCCTTTGCTGGCCCTGCAGCTTCTGTGAGTGTTCATACTCTATTCATAAACAGCCTAACCTATTTATCCCAGTGTAGCTTCTGTGAAAATGATACAAAATCCTGTTACTCTATTCATTGATGCAATGTGGTCAGTAACAGTGAATTGCATGAGTTTTTTGCATCTTGTGTAAAGCATAATTAAGTACTTGACAGATTGGATTTCTTATGATGCTTCAGGCAGCTCTCAATCTTCTGTGCATTTTTGGCTTAGATCATGCTGGGCGAAGCTTTGATGTACTGCATGCAGTCCAAACTGAAGATTCGCTCTGGTTCAGAAGGGAGTATCAATGCAGGAGGCTGCAACTTCAACTCCTTCTTACGCAGAACTGTGCGCTTTGTGGGTATGTTAAGAGAGACCTCAAGTCTTAAAAATGGCAAACTACAATAAAACAATGTGTAGTTATGATAAATGTTCATTGCAGCATATTAAATATGAAACAAATGCAATGATTATGTTTTTTCTGTTGGGAGAACTTTGACTTATACAATAGCTAATATACTGGATATGTATAGAGTTAAATACAAATTATCTGAATATAAATATTGAAATATAAATAATAATAAACTAGGGCTGTCAAACGATTAATCGCGATTAATCGCATCCAAAATAAAAGTTTATGTTTACATAATATATGTGGGTGCACTGTTTATAATTATTTTATATATATATATATAAATACACACACATGCTTGTATATATTTAAGAAATATTTTCATGTTTGCTTGTATATATTTAAGAAATATTTTCATGTATATACTGTATATAGATTTATATATAATTTATATTATATATAAATATAATTTTTTTATATATAAATAATATTTTTTCTTTAATATACATGCCTGTGTGTATTTATATATTATAGAAAATAATTATACACAGTGCAGCCACATATATTATGTAAAGACAAACTTTTATTTTGAATGCGATTAATCGCGATTAATCGTTTGACAGCCCTATAATAAACATAATGATTTAAAGGTTTGGGGTCTGTAATATTTTTAATATTTGTAAAGTTAAAAAAATATGTTTTAAACAAAACCTGCATTTATTTGATAAATAAATACAGTAAAAAACAGTTTTATTGTGAAATAGTTTTACGATTTTTAATAACTGTTTTCTATTTTAATATATTTTAACTAATTTATGGCAAAGCTGAACTTTCAGCATCATTAGCCTTTAGTGTCACATGATCCTTCAGAACTCAATCTAATATGATGATTTGTTGCTCAAGAAACATTTCTTATTATCAGTGTTGAAAACAATTGTTTTGCCTAATATTTTTGTGAAAACTCTATTATATTTTTTTCAGGAGTCTTTGAAAGATAGATAGTTCAAATGAACAGCATGTATTTCTCAAGTTCACATGTACCTGAAATCATATATAGTAAATTATGCTTATTTGGCGTGCTGTTCGGTGGATTGCTCCAAGCTCTGAATTTGTGCCAAACTCCCTCCTCCTTGACTAGGAAAGAAACCAGCCAAGAAAAAAATATCCTGATTGTATATTGTATCTATCAACATTATGTAAAGTGTCCTGGGGTTCTTGAAAGGCGCTTTATAAATAAAACATTTTATTATTATTAAGAGTGAGGTGATGGCAAACTAGGTCTCTTATTCTTAGTTTTAATACTTGGGACCTCCTCTGACTTCTAACATTCATTATTCATACACAACTCGACCGCATTCAGTCATTTTACAGGTCTGTCTATTTTGGTAGAAGCATATGGTCGAGTGTTGGTCATGTAAGACTCACACAGACAAACAAAAACAAGCCTGGCTCTGTTCAGACGGTTCCACGCTGACAGTTTCTCGTCCCCTCACAGGTGTTCATGTGTTTGGGCTGTGCGCGACTGCATTGGTGACTGACGTTATCCAGCTGGCTACTGGCTATCATACTCCCTTCTTCCTAACTGTGTGCAAACCCAACTACACACTGCCGGGCGTGGCCTGTGATAAAAACCCCTACATAACCCAGGACATCTGCTCAGGCCGGGACCAATATGCCATCCTGTCAGCAAGGTGAATACACATAAACAACACACTCTTAGAAGAAAATGTCCTATATAGAACCTTAAAAGGTTCTATCAGCGCTATGTATTTGGAACCCCTAAAAGGTTTTATACTGAACCCTTTTTAAGGGATCAATAATAAATACCCTTTAGGGTTCTTTGTTACCTGGAAAAAGGTTCATGCAAGTGAATGATCACAAAATTCAAGATATGGGGGTTAGAAAATGTATATATTTATATCATTTAGTATGATATAAATATCAATATCTGATATAAATGTATCATTTAGTATAGATTTATATCATTGTAGTTAAACAATCTTACATGAAGAGTGCAATTTCAGTTTTTCTCCTCCAAAAATCAGCATGATTAAAATGTGATATTAAGTTACTATACCAGTTTAATAAACAATAATTTAATATAATAGAATAATGTAATATATGAATGAATAATAGCCAATAAAGAACCTTTTTGCCAAAAGTTGAGTCTTTGGAGTTGAGTAAAGAACCCTGTGCTTCATATATAGAACCCCAATGAACTCTTTTTTCTAAGAGTGCACCATACTTTTACATGACTGGGTTGCTGCATATAGGCTATTACATGATTTTCATATAACTGCTAAAAAACACACATTGCATTTAAATAAACAGCACTATCTATATGCACTATTCGTCCCCCTAGTGTGCTGGATCCAATATATGGGCTAAACAAGATTAAAAATATTGGTATTCTTTATGTTTATCTCAATTTTTTAGTTTCTATCCCATTGCAATGTTTTCCAACAAAGATTACCAATGGATTTGTCCTCAAATCCTTGTCAGGCGGCACATAGAACAAGGAAGCTACTGAACAGAAATGACACTGTGTTTTGCTCACTGAAGTGTGGTATATTCCTTCTGCATCTCTTTCTTTGCTCATTTACATTTCTTCCTCACATGCTAAAACTCTTGGCTGTGATATTTTTTTTTTGATTATTCATGTGATGCGCAACTGAATTCATATTTTCCTCTTTTTCTGTCTGTCTAATCAGGAAAACATTCCCCTCCCAGCACGCCACTCTGTCTGGGTTTGCAGCTGTCTACATCTCCGTAAGCATTTCTCTGTTCTTCTCTCAGGGCACTTTGATTTAAAAATGATCTGATGCAAAATACTTGTTATTTGGAACCCCATGCCACTGTGATTATTGAGCTGTCACTGTTATTAGAAGGATCCGGCATCAGCATTAAGCACCGTAGAACCGTGTCAACTGCTGAGTGACCCTCTACTGATGGAGTGTAGAGTATATAGGCCACAGTCAGCTTGGTGTCTCCCAGCTGTAGAGCTAAATGCTCATTAGTCTTCTTTTGTTAGCTATGCCTCGTTGAACTCAGTGTGGGATTCCAACTGTTAATGAAGTCATTCTCTCTGGACTGTGGAGGGAAACATTCAAGCTGCTATAACTACATTTGGAGTATTTTAGTTAATTCTAATTGGAAATTAGTGTTATCCTGTTGAATATAATTGGCTGATCATACTTGAAAAGCATGAAGACTGGTTGCTGTAAAATAAACTCCAGTAGACTCAAGTAGAGTGGACTAGGAATTGCATGTCTTTTCCCATGGAAGTACAAGCGTCTTCTTAAAGGGATACTCCACTTTTTTGGAAATAGGCTCATTTTACCACTCCCCCAGAGTTAAACAGTTAGGTTTTACCGTTTTCGAATGTATTCAGCCGATTTTTTTGATATTTAGAAGAATATCAGTAACCAGACCGTTTCTGGTCTCATTGACTTCCATAGTATATTTTTTCCTACTATGGAAGTCAATGAGACCAGAAACTGTCTGGTTACTGATATTCTTCTAAATATCAGAAAATTGGCTGAATTGATTTGAAAACGGTAAAACCCAACTGTTTAACTCTGGGGGAGTTGTAAAATGAGCCTATTTCCAAAAAGAGTGGAGTATCCCTTTAAATACAAAACTTAAACTATTTAAGTAAAATTAAGTTGCTGCAAGTAGATTTAACTCGTAAGTTCCATGACTAAAGTATCACTAGTTTTACTTTATTATATTGAATTAGCTCTAAATTATATAAAAATATAATGTTATACTTTAGGGTTTACAATGTAGCATTAACTTCGAAGAATAGG
Organism: Cyprinella venusta; assembly: GCA_038021265.1. Lineage (NCBI taxonomy): Eukaryota > Metazoa > Chordata > Actinopteri > Cypriniformes > Leuciscidae > Cyprinella > Cyprinella venusta. The sequence continues at coordinate 25,477,574 of CM075870.1, read as the reverse complement.
GAAAAAAACAAACTTTAGATTAAAAAAAGAGTGTTAATTTGAGAATGCTGTTTGGGGTCATTTCATATTTTTGGTTTTAATAGAGCAGTTGTTATTGTTGTGACACTCGTGTTTCTCTACTCAGATGTACTTCAATACCGCCATATCAGAGAGCACCAAGCTATTGAAGCCTGTGTTGGTGTTTGCATTTGCCATAGCAGCAGCCCTAGCAAGTCTGACCCAGATCACCCAGTATCGAAGCCACCCGATCGACGTCTACGTGGGTTTTGTGATTGGGGCTGGCATCGCTGTTTATCTAGTGAGTCTTTAATTGTTTTGTAGTTTGCTTATGAACATTTTTTGCTTTGACAGCTTCAAATTTAGGTTAGCAGAGGATATCAAAACTTATTTATCTTCCTTCTTTCACTCATGTCTAATCTTTTGACTGCAAGCTCTATATTTAGGATTTCTATTCTATCAGAGGAAGACAAATCCTTCAGGATTCATCAGGGACAATTTCACAGCTCCTTTTCACTCTCTCCATGTCATCTCTTTACTTTGTCTCTTTCCTCTTATATGCTTTTGTGTTATAATCTCCATAACCAGTGAAGTGGCTCGAAACAATTTCAGAAAGTATAATTTACATTAAATAGATAATAGGTAAAAGAAAAAAAATTCAATAGCCAAAAAATGACTTCAATGATTACTTCAATGTAAAAGTAATTTAATGCTTTGGAGTACAGGAGAATATAGCAGAATAGCTTACTTCCCAGAGGAATTTGGTATTTTCCAATAAGACAATGCGTTTCATGCCTGACACCTATGCCAACATGAACCATTTACAGTTGGTTTTATGACTGCAAGTCAAATGCTATTGAATTTAGAAACGTGTGTACCAATTTCATATGTAACTTTGGAGATGGTCCCTAAATGTCAGAATATTGAATAGTGTCAAGCCAACTTTATGCTAATATTTCACTGGGAATCGCTCAGCGTGAAACTTTGTACGCTACGTTCATTATCTGAGTCCACTTGCTTGGTCCTTTATATCATAAGTCCATTAACCGTTAAGACTCCTGACCGCAGGGGAATCCTGGCAGCATAGCATCGAAAAATAAAGTAAAAAAAAAACAGAACACCCGAGAGAAATTTATGTCTACTACCTCAGATTTAACGTTTTATCTCTACATCAGCATCTGGGAATAGATAATCACATTTCATGGTAGAGAAAGCTGCTTACATGTGCAAAACCTACTGCGAAGACTTCAATGTAAACATAGCTTTTGTATCTTTATCAGCTTTTCTATATACTGTCCCTCACTGATAATCATCACAAATGACTGTTTGCTCCATTTCAGTAAATCTGTTTTTTTTTATGAATGAATGAGTCTCTCCCCCATCAATACTCGCTTGTGCCCCTGCTGGTGAGATCGACTAACAGCTATGGAGATTATCAATCGGCAATCTACTGATATTCCTGCTGTTCCCGGATGTCGAATGTTGAATTTTCTTTCAAATTTGAACTAGTGAATTAGTGGAAACAATTTTGTAAAGCAAAATAAAATTGACCGAAAATTGCCTGTCGAATATTATAGGTTGTATTTTTGGACAAAATTAATATTTTGGAATGGAAATCTGTAAGGTGAACGGATTAGTCCAAGTCCATCAGGCTCATGTTTTCGCCTGGTCTCTTAGAAGAAATGGTTCTATTTAGAACCAGAAATGGTTCCATCCCCTCTTCATATATGGAACTCCAAAATGGTTTTATATAGAACCATTTTTTTTGGTAAAAGGTTCTATTGGCCAAGTGCGGAACCCCAGGGTTCTATATAGAATCCAGAGGAACCCTTTTTTAAGAGTGTATAGAACCTTTTAGGGGTTCCAAATACGTAGTGCTGTTAGAACCTTTTAAGGTCCTAAATAGAACCTTTTCTTCTAAGAGTAGTAAATAATTGGTCTCACATTAAACTCAAACAAACTGGGAGATATTTAGCACATTCAATTTGGCTAAAAGTAAATTAAAAGTTTAAATAAACTAAGACTAAAAATCTCTGAAAAGACTAAAACCAAACTAGTTACAATGAAATTGAAATAAAATCTGCAACAACAAAAAAATTCGAAACCATAGACAACCCTTCTTTATAAAGGCAAAATATAACTGCACACTTACATTTTTTCAGGCGCTTTAGCAACAGGTCTTAGCCAATCCTGCTCTAACACACCTTCCTATTTTCAAGTAATCTTGAAAACTCTGATTATGTAACTATGACTGTCATTAACCTTACAATAACAAGTGTGTCTCATATTCCAGGCTCTATATGCAGTTGGAAACTTTAAGTCACATGAAGAGTCCTCCCCTAGGCCATTGAAGCAACCCCATCCTCCACAAAAAGATCCTCTAAGAGAACTGACACAGCGTGGTCATGACTCCGTGTATCAAAAGGCCCATGCCTCTGAGAGCAACGATGAGCTATCAGCCCCGCCTCACGTTACTGGCCTGAACCGTAAGGTCCGTCGAGAGAAAGCCTCAATGGGCAGCCTTAAGAGAGCTAGTGCAGATGTCGAGCTCTTGGCTCCTCGCAGCCCGATGGGGAAGGAGACCATGGTGACCTTCAGTAACACACTGCCCCGTGCTAACACCAACGCTATGGAGGAGCCTGCTCAGCGTCACATGACCTTCCACGTATCGATGGACTCTCAGCGTTCTAAACAGCTGGTCTCCGAATGGAAGCAGAAATCAATGGAGATGCGCAGTCTCAGCCTTAGGGATGAGGAGGAGGAGGGAGCAACTGCAGAGGGAGTTGATGGAGTTGAGCAGGAAGCTTCAGAGGAGCTGGGCGTGCTGACCTCCCTTTATCCTACTGTGCAAGCCAACAGGGGAGCAACGACAGCAGCAGGTGGTGCCAGGGTGATCATACCTCAGAGGCCCGGTGCACCGCAGTTGGTTCATATCCCAGAAGAAGCCACCAGACCACCACCAGTGTCTCCTAAAAGCGTCACCACAAGAGCTAAATGGCTGTCCATGACAGAGAAAGGAGGTCCGGTACCAGCTGCCACGCCAGAACCCCCACGGCTACCCAACCAGCCAAGGGTTATGCAAGTCATTGCCATGTCTAAGCAACACGGTCCAGTTAGCATCACCACACCAAAGTCCTCTGAGACCGCCTCGTCCTGCGCCACCTCCAGCACTGGTTCAGAGTCGCCGTACTACCGCATACCATCGGAACCAGACAGAAGCAGCATTGTCACGGTAGACGCTCATGCTCCTCATCACCCAGTGGTCCGTCTGTCTTCAGGCAACGGGAACACCTGGGACTGGAGAAGCACCTCCAATGGTAGCACCGAGGTCCATGAGACTAGTCGGACACTGCCCAGGCAGGAATGTGTGCGTGATTATCGTCCCATGAAAACAGACTCCCTCTGTTCCTCTACCAGCGAGCCTGATCCAGGGATCCTGCCTCCGCCACCTCATCCTGACTTACTTTTAGACAGCAGTCTCAGCCGAGATTCCTCACTTCACCGTAACTCCTCAATCTCAGCTAAAGACTGGGAGCCCGGACAGCCTCACCCAGAACCGGACCACTTCTTTAAGAACTTGCAAACAAACAGACCATTTAAAGACTGAAGAGGGTTTTTTTTTTTTTTGGAAGGACTCCAATGTGCATAATTGTGTTTTCAGTGGATAGCGAGAGAATACAGCCTTCTTGGTTATCTCACATTGAGCATCTGGGGTGGATTAGTGCAGTGGAGCACCAAGAGGATCACAAAGACTTGAGGGGGCATGCACAAACTGTGAGGACCCACAAACCTCAGAATCTGTAATTAATACATGTATTACGGTCTTTTACATCTTTACAATTTTACAGTGCAGAAAATGTTTCATATTTCAAGATCCAGCTATATGCCAAGACCAAACAACCAAGCATATTTACATTTTTATTTGAGGTTTCATACACAATGATTTAAACTGTAGTGTATAAGAGAAAATCATGTTACAGTTCTCTAATGACTAACTGAGGACAGATTTACTGTGGGGAAATGGCTTTGCTGTGTATGGAATCCGTTTTAAGTAGGCCTAGTCGCTTTCTCCTTTTTATACTAAAATATACTGTTCCTTGTTTGTGCGTGTTGCATGTGTGTTTATTTATGTGTCTTCTAGACCTCGGATGGACTGTTACTTATCAGCAGGGATGGCCTCTTTCATTTTGCTGCCCACTGTTAAGGTTTTTGTAACAAACTTTGAAAATTTGAAAAATAAAATTGTAATAATACTATGTGCTTTTAGTCAGTGAATCTAGTGAATTCTGATTATTGTTTTGTGTCAAAATCAACTGTATGGAAAACAAGTGATTGTGTTTATTGCTTTTTCCTACACTAAATTTTTTATATTGAAACAGTTTTGATGGATTATCATTTCACAGTAATAAATAATTTAGTTTTAGAATTGTTTCAGAATATAAACATCCCATGCATGTATGCCTTCCACTAACAATAGAATCTGCATTCATATATTTTATATAATAGTTAAACAATGTTCAATCATTTATTTTTTAGGGAAACACATACCGTAATTAACGTGTGTGAGTACATGAGTACATAAAAAAATCAGCCGATATTTTTAAAAAAAAAAATAGGTCTGGTAATTAAAACACATTTTATGAGAAATTTTCATACACATCATGATTTTTATACTGTACAAACTATATATATATATATTCTATCCCATAAACCCAAACCTTTACCTCTTAACACAGCCCTCACAGAAAACTTTCCACATTTTTTACGTTTTCAATAAAAAGGGGAAAGAAAAAAGGTTTTAAAAAATACTATCTTAAATGAATTCACCAAAAAGATGACTAGATATAATAAACATGATTGTAATCTTTAACAGAAAATGAATTAGAGCCTTTGAAGAAACAAATATCTTCAAAGAGGCCTCTATCTAAAGAAATGACTGTCATTATTGGAGAGAATATGCTGTGAGTCACATGACATGTCTGTTTTAAAGACATTGATCAAATCATAGGCTATACTCATTTCAAAATAGTACATTAAACATTCAGTGCCTTGGGCCAAGTCAGACTGTGACTCAATATTGCAGGCAGCTATGCAAGAAGAGTGAATGTTCCCTTACGGGTCATAAAAAGATCTGCAGCCCAGGCTGGCGCTGTTCCAACAGCACACCTGACCGGAGAAAGTATGTAACGGGCGTAATGGGCGTAAAGTTTCCGGACAACGTTTAGCCAATTAACACACCAGCCCAACTAACCAATCTGAGCCCATTACCTGTTTCTGAGGGAGTGGTTTCATAGAATCAGGATATCAACAACAGTTCGTTCAAATGACAGAGGAGAAAGCGGCTTACAATAAAGGTGAAATGATCCTGGACTTATTAATCGACATGATTAGTCCACAAATGGAGAAGCCGGAACAAATGACATGAGCGCAGATGGAAAGGTAACAATACTGTCCCTCATTTTGCTTCAATAACAAAAGGCAATAACAAAATAAGTGTTCACTTGTGAATGTGAGAAAGCGTTTGAGTAGCTTAGCATTAGCTTCTCAAATGCGTCCTCACATTTATATATCCTCTAATCAGTTTCCTATTTATCAAGAGAGCATTGTGTGAATACTTCATATGAGAAGGTAGGTAATGAGAAACCTCACACTGCTTTCACTTGCACTAGCTCTTCAGAACAAATGAATAAAATTGTAGGAGTGACAAGTAGGCTACAATACAAAATCTGAAATTACAGTGATTTGGAAAATGCAACTTGATTTGGCCTGCTCTCATTTTTACATGTGTGCCTTGCATCTCACAATTGTGATTTGAGCATGAGTGACATTATTTGAATTTGCTTGCAGATGCATGAATTTTTTTTAAATAGTTACGTCGCTGTGAGCATGTCCTGCAGGCTGTTCTTACAACAGATAATTGGGAAGACTATATGCTTGCTTGTTTATCAGATCAGTGAGGTAAAGTCAGCATGAATTGTTCGTTTATGGACTATCACACTTGCATTACTGCAACTGCTCAAAGACTCACGTGCAGTGCTTCTTTCATTTCAGTCAATCCGTTTGTAAAGAGTGAGATATATGTGGGCCAGACACATCTCACTGAACAGGCCAGCAGGGGTTGCTATAAAATATAAAATCATACATGTTTTAAAATCATGTTTGTTTATTCAAAATGTCATTGAGTCATATAGCTGTCTGAAAGAGGAAACTAATTTTTATGCTGAAAAAAGATTTGCTTGTCAAAGTAAATTTGCTCACATCAAAAAAAAAAAAAAAAAAAATTCACGTTTTTTTTTCTTCAGTTTAGAGGGAAAAAAAATCACAAAATATAACTTGGTGTATTGATTTTTCTCTAGTTTTTAATTTCTCTTTCTTCACAGTAAAGAAAATGGCTTAGGCCTATACCACAATTTCCCCAATGCTTTGGATTGTTAAATAATAATTATTAGAATATTCACACAAAATCCGAAAATAGGCAATTAATAAATGCCTCTTACACCTCTTCAGCATGAATTGAAAAAATAACAAAAAATATTAATCAAAGAATGTGCTTCATGCAGTAAAATCTAAATTAACTGATTTTATTCAAGTCAAAAATATTATTTAATCAACCACAATACATTAGGTTACTCCAACAAAACTAAATGTAAGGGTTATATCAGGGAGCATCACAAAACGGCAGCTTCACTCTAAATTCCCATAACAGTAATGCATCGTCACACAGTTATCGACCAAAACCACTATTCAATGCCCCTGAACATATCCTTCAGCAGAAAACAAATCTCTCACATCTTAAAAAAACCTTGAGCATTAGATTTAACTCAATTTATTCCATAATAAGTACTGAGTATAAGTGCCTATACAGCGCTTGTTTGATCTTTAAGCGTGATAGCCCCATGGAAAAGCCCTGCTGCTACAGTACTAACAGGCTTGAGATTGAGTCTTCAGGTTCTTTTTCTTTTACTTCTACCCCTCCCCTCTTAGAAGGGAGACTAAACGAATTGGCCTTGTATAGCGGATGCTTGAGTGTTGACCTTCAAATGTCAGAAACAGATAAGTTCATATTGAAGTTATGAGGGGGATATGTTTATTTCCTCGCATTTATGCTGGCTCATAAACACAAATAAGCATTTAGAACTAGTTAAATGTGGGTTGCGACAGCTACGCTAAGACTTTATGTGTCAGTGTCCCAGAGGAACATTGTTCATGCTGTTCATTCACGTTTAGTTATTTCTTCTAATTAATGCCAGTTTAAAAGCCGCGGCCAATGAAATGGTGTGCATTAAAAAAAACTGGTTTGGTCTACAAGTGCAGACTCTGTCCTCAAAGGTAATTCATGTTATTTTTAGAAGATACAACACATTGGAATCTCCCTGATGCAAGTCAAAGAAATTGTCCTTTGCCATAAAAGATGGATTACATTTATGATAATGTTATTATATCATCATCACTGTGAACTCCTAGTTGAATATGTTTTCAACACCTTACATTTTATTCTAACTGCAGATTACAACATTTATTTACTCAGAAATTAACTTATGGGCTATATGTGAATTGATACACTCTTGTGTTTGAGTTGAAAAACATGGATTTCATGAATGGAGCCCTTACGCCCTCTACAGGAGAATAAGTTATTATTGGTATGGGTATAAAAATGATTTTAAAATAATCTATGGTTCAAGATTGTATTGAGGGATATGAAGAGAGGGAGTGATATATCACTGTTTATAACCAATAAGAGATCAGAGTACACAATAAACACTATAGGGCCTACTATATTTAAATATACAATGTTTAAATGTTGGACTATACAACATTTGAATATTCTTCATCGATTCTGTGCAAATTTTATCGTAAACACACAAATTTAACAGGCATAATAAGAAGAAAATGTTGTAAAGAGCAGATATGCTACACTAAATTGGTTGTTGACTCAAATCAAATATAAAAAATATTACAAAAATTCCAACAACACTCCAGTATCAAGCAATTTACGTATCTACTCCTGAAAGTAAAAATGGGATTTGAAATCGCTGAAGTTTCTGATGTCACAAACTACCTGTATTGGTTTATGTCTAGATGTAAAGACATCTTAAACAATGTCACATTTGCATTCAAAATGTCATAATTGAGCGAAAGACACTTGTCATAAACATGCATAAACCCTACTTCATATTCAAGACATATGTCATGTCATGGTTATGATAGTGTCATGTCAGTCTTATGCACACCCCTTAAAGTAAAGTGTTACCAAAGTGTTTAGAGTGCCGAGGATAGTTAATGACTATAACCTAATTGTAAAGTTTCACTTTATTGAAATACTGAAATATGGAGAATTTCTAACCTCAATTTACAATAATTTTAAGAAATAAAAGGTATAAATAAATAATTTAGGTTAGCCTATAAGGAGAACAGGTTTATGAATAGTTAATTGGTATATGTGAAAATAGTATATTTTATTTTGTAAAACATATATTTCAAAATGTATTTACATATATTATTAATCGCATCCAAAATAAAAGTTTGTGTTTACATAATATATGTGGGTGCACTGTGTATAATTATATATATATATATATATATATATATATATATATAAATACACACACATGCTTGTATTAATATTTTATATATAAATAATATTTTTTTCTTAAATATACATGCATGTGTGTTTTTTTTATATATATATATATACAAAATAATTATACACAGTGCCCCCACATATATTATGTAAACACAAACTTTTATTTTGGATGCGATTAATCGTTTTGACAGCCCTAATTTAAATACATAACTTCCATTTTTCTAAACATTTTCTTCTATTTAGAATTGATAGATTTCAGTACATGGAAATATTTATTACTAATATCTTTCAATATATGTGACTCCGTGTAGTGCGCTTTTTCGATCCCACTAGTGGAATGTGTTTAGACATAGCCTAAATTTGATATTGATATGAGGGTAGGATATAGGGCGATTTCGGACACAATCAATATCTGATTAACGTGAATATTATCAGTCCCCTCGACTAGATATCCTTTTTTACCTTTTAAATGTTTCAACGGGGTCCCTGTTGTAATAATAACGGGGGGATCCCTAACTTAATTCTAAAATATTGTTGTAAAACCATCAATGTAAGTTTCGAGTCTGTGTTTACATCGTTTATACGGCCCCTTAAGGGAGGGAGGCGTACCCATGCATCTCTTCTCACTCTCACTAGGAGGAGGAGAAGCCAGACATTGCCCTTAACACTCTCACTGAATAAGTGTCGCGCGGGAAACAAAGGCTTGGCTGCTGTGGAGTCAACAGTCGCGCGCTCCATCCTGAAGCCATGTGAGAGATCTGCTGCTGTTGCTGCAAAGGGACGCCACAACACATTCGTCGTCGGGTTGAGCGCCGCTCCCCGGAAAACAGACCACACGTCCTCGCCAGGCGCCGTATTTGCAACACGAGAAAATAACCGAATTAATGCCCATCATTAGATAGTAGCACCTCAGTCACATTGATCGCCCGTGTCGTTTACGCCTCCGAGCGGGGGTTTGTTTTTTTTTTCTAAACGGGCGCGAGAGAAACATTCGCTATCGAAAAGGAACGGACCTGGCCATTGAGTAAGTAGCCTATTCATTTAAGAACAATTGTTATTTTCCTGCGGGTTTTATTGTCTTTCGTTTCCTGACATCTCTGTTGATATAGTAGGCTTGGTTTTGCAATGGCGCTTTAAATCGTCTAAATGTCTTGATCAGGCTACATTGCAATAACCGCGAAAATAACAGGATTGAGATGTAAAGTAGGCTACCGTTGCGAAATAAGTGACATTTACCTCTTCGAATAGAGTACATAGGGGTTAATAGGATATATAAAGGTTGCGTCTTTCATCATATGTTTACAAGAATTGTAGCACAAGCCTTCTGTAATGGCCCAATAACACGCTGGTGCGTTTTGCAGCGCATCCCCTTGTTGAAGCAGTACGTGCTCGGGTGTGGGAGAACCACATTATATACTGATGAAACTGTAGGATTATCCAATATGGCCGTGCAGATCTGGGTAGCACCATACGATATTAAATATTTTGATATGCAATTGGATTTTGGTCATTTTAGTAAAGAAATCTGCAAATAATTTCCCCGCGCGCGCAATCAAAGCGTTCACTTCTGATGCTCTCCCCCTCCACTGTCAAATCTTCACACCCACCGCGTCCATTCCTCAGCTGGAAACACTTTATTTTCGCCAAGAGCAAGATGAGAACCATGACGCGTTTTGTATTATACACATTACGCAAAACAGTTTGTTGTTTATCTTTAGTAGCCTAATTGTGAAATGTATCGGGGTTTTATTTGGAGAATAACCAGACCCACATTAAGGGGTAATGGGAGAGTGATGTCAACCCTATTACATATCCAATGCCAAAGCTTTGTGAGTCAAATGTACGCTTCCATGAACATTTGAGGCACTAGGTCATTGGAGCCACCAAAGCATGTTCCCGGGGAAAAAAAATCAATGAAGTGCTTCTAAATTTGGGGTAGGTGCTTTATTCAGTGAATTGTGAAAATAATTTTAAGGACATGGCAATAATGAGTTTACCACAAAAACTCTAGAGGGCTCTCTTAATTTAATTCAGCTTTAGAATATAAAAATGTGAATTCTCAATGAATTTTATAGTTTAAAGTACTTAATTTATAATTAAAACAAGACTGATTGCATTAATTCAGCATAAATTGCTTGTTGTAGTCATCAAACTTCAATACTTCAAACATGATTTTTGAAGCTGCTGATGTGTTTTTAAAGAAAAATGCTCACATTCTAAATGTTTCGAAGTTTCCAATAAGAGACTCGCAAAATTGTCTGTGCCAGTTTTCCAACACAGCAACCCTTATCTGCCTAGGTCCCCAGCCCACATTGCTTGCTGAAAAGCATTTATAATTCATAATTAGAGACTATTGGAAATAGTCTATAGTTTAGATTTTAAATCTAAATAAAATAAAATAAAAGATTTCACAATCAGTGGCATAAGTGCATTCAAATATTTTACATTGACATCTAGTATTACGCAAGTGGCTAAATGGACACATGGTATCTGTCACTTCATGGGTGTGGCGAACTGACCATCCAACAGCAAGGAGTCCTGACAGCTGCGGTGATTTGATACAGTTGAAACTGAACAGCTCTGTATCGTCACTGATGTTTTAACCTCTCACCTATATCTCTTCCTTTCTCTTTTAGAACTCTGTAGCAGATAATTGCCCATAACAGACTCTCTTCCTGCTCACTCCAGCCATTATGAAAATATCTTAATGACTGCTACAAATGAGTTCACACTCAAAGCTGCAGTCCGCATTATTCCTCTTTGTCGCCATCTCTGTTCGAAATCTGCAATTGCAGTCATTAGCGGAATTTCTACTTTATGATGATATAATGTTTTTCAATTTAAAAGATAAATTTTAAAATCAAGAAAGTTTGATGTAAAAGTGTTGAGGTATAAGACTATGAAAATACGAAATTACAAAGACTACAACCCCAAAAGACGCACATTTTCTCTCAATGAATGAAGGGGCATAGAATTTAGTGGGGACCCTAGCAATAGCCATTGACACTGATATATCCCTAGCAATAATTTCGATCAAAACTTTAAATATATTTATATATTGATGTCCCCGTCCCCACCAATTTTAAAATCAAACCTACGTTACTGCTAACTTTACTGAAGCTAGCATCTGTCATTTTTTCTATAGTCTTACGTTAGTGACAGACATCATATGTGTAATTCAGGGCACAGTTCAAACGGAATAAAAAGATAAGTTGTCTCTCGCCATTTACTAGTGACTACCACACATATTTTTTCCGAAATAAGGTCCCACGAGCCGGAAGCGGAGGGGTGGGACTTAGGCTCTCTATGTGTACAGATGTAACGTAATGATGCAAAGACATCGAATCTCCCGCGGAAATCCACCAGTACCACTGGAATTAAAAACAGTATTACAACAAACTTACCGTTTTGAATCGAGCTCTGTCAAGCAGATAGCATTGAACACTGGCTGGTTTTCTCAAATATGTATTTTGGATCATTTTAACTCAAAAAAAAGCTACGAACTGCAGCTTTAATGACTCCCCTTTTCACAAATGGCCAATTTACAGGAGAATTTTAACATTTTCCAAAGTGGTTACGGACTACATTCGCTTATGGTGGCAAATACTCTTCAGTTTTATGAAGGCAGTCATCTCTAACTCTTAACCAGAAGGTTCCAGTGAGAAAGACCACTGAAGTGTTATCAGCTATTAAGTGTGACCTACATTCTATATGCTTGAAATATATATGCATGCACTAACAGCTTTAGAAGGTATCCTCCCTTCCTTTTCTTCTCCCCATGGGTGTTTGGGCCCTGGCTCATGGCATGTCTAAAATAAAGGAGTGCATGAAACTATTGGTGCCGTCCTTTACCAGCCAAGCTGGACCTTCTCAAAATCCTCATGTTGAAGTTTCTCAAGTCTCCCTCCCACATTCCTCGCAATCAAATAGCTCTTAGTATGTAACACAGTGTGTTTCTGTCAGTCCGTGAGTTTGTTCGGATGGCCTTTTTAGCTTTTAGAGGATAAGTTTTGATATCTTAAACATGCATAATTTTTGATATTTATAAAAAAATGCCAGATGTCCCCTATTTAGTTTCTTAACTGCCACCAGAAAGCCTCTAATATGTTTTAAACTGGTTTTTCACTATAACTGATTGAACATCTGCAGTTTGCAATAACAAGAATCACTTCAGATACAGTGGTGGACAAAGAACACAAGTCACATACTTGAGTAAAAGTACAGATACCCTAATAAAATATTACTGCAGTAAAAGTACACATTTTCAATTTTACTTATGTAAAATTGTGTTTTGGAATGAATTAGAAATAAAAGAAATACTTTTTGACTGTCCACCACTGTTCAGATGGTATGATTTGCTCAATGTTTTGGAGTTGTATATCCTAAAAGCCATTAAAATCTACCAATAGGACTCTCAGGAGAGATTTACATCACCATTCCTCCATCTCTGAGGAATGAAGATGGGCTTGTTTTTTGTAATTTACATTTTAATTTGTTATTGGAAGCCAATGCATAAATAGGACCTGCCATTTTTGTCACATCAAAGTTTATTGCATATGCACAAAAAGGAAGCCTTTGATTGATGTTGTGGCATGTTTCTTATGCATTTAGTTTCTCTGTAAAAATCTAGCCACGATTATCTATTGGCTGCTCTTTGTCACTTTTGGCATTTTAAACACTTTTGTTGGCCATTGAGTGAACCAGTGAAAAGGTCACAGCATGGCTTCAGTGTGTTGCCCAGCAGTTGACTAGAGAGGGGAAACAAGCTGTAAGATAAGTGCACCCACACTGGAGACTTCACAGATTGGATAAAGCTGGCCAGCGTTGTGTTTTTCCTGGACTCCCAAGTGCTTTTCCAATGCTGTCAATGAGATGTGGCGAAAGGAAGTGGCTGCATGGTGTTGAAACTTTTCAAAGAGTTTCTCCTCAGTCTTCCATTCCTAAACCACCGATGCAGTGCTGGTTTAATTTGCATAAAGTTAGAGTTTTAATGTAACAAGTTACATTTATTGCCGATGAGTTGGAAAAAAAAAGCCTTACTAAAGAACTGGTAAGATTTTGGGCATGTTATTGAGTGGAAAAGATTATGAAACAAGACTAACATTTGTGAAAATCATCTGAAGTGGCCATTTAAATACGATTAAGTTTAAATGTGTCTGTAGGCTAAAGATTATACAGATAGACTAGCTTTCCCACAGTCATAGAAAATCTATAAACATCAAGGAATTCTTAAATGGTGACTTCCAGGGCTGGAAAAGTTATGGAAATCAATAGAAATTTTGGATTTTATCTAGTTATCAATCCCAGGAAAAGTCATGGAATTTCATTGGTTGAATGGTGGGGTCCTATTCAGTCATCTCTGAATCATTTGCTTATTCCTTTTGTTGCAGTCCATGTTGCTCCACTTTTAATGAGTGGGCAATGCTGCTCCATGAATCATCCTCTGCGTGATCTCAAGTGCTGCATTTGTGACTATCTGCACAAGTGGTTTAAAATGCAGGTGTTAATGCAACATTGAGTATTTTACTCTGAGTAGTGGGTCTGGGGTGAGATTGAGTTCAACCGTTATTCCATCAGTCAACAAAAAATACTTTGGTCTAAATGTGGACGTAAATTACTTAAGCTATTGCTTAGATTTCATCTTGTATGATCAGTTCCATTGTGAGTGATTCTTTAGCTTGGAATTTACAGAGAGATAACATATCGACAAACATTCCCTGTGAGGGAGTGAACATGTGACTGGCTCTGCTCGGTTGGGCCATTGAGATCACTAATCAGCTGGATGACTCTCCCCTACAGCCATGTTCAGGCGAGAAGCTCTTTCTCTGTGGACCAGAGCAAAACCCTGCAGTAAAACAAGCTATGACAAAAGACATCATTGTGCCAGGTTTATCATGGGCTTCCACTGCCCATCTCTCATTCCATGGTTGACCTCTTTTTATCCATGTGTCCCTATTCCTTTGATATTTTGTTCTAAGTTTCCTCAGTCATGCATTGTATGTTTTGCCTCCCCCTCACAGGATTCCCATCAATGTATGTCACAAACTAGTATATAACCACAAATGGATGGTCATGTTTAGACCGCTTGTATTGATGTTATTGCTCGACCTTGCCACCTTGAATTATAAATTCAAATAAGACTTTTGGTGTCTCTTACAGTATTCATACCCATATCAAAGTCATACTGAGCTAGTGGAACAAATAGATTATAAAGCGTTTGCTTGTTAATCTCTCCAGCAACATTGGTCTTCCCTCAGCCTTATGTTGGAGTTCTGGAATCAATTTAGGGAGGAATGCAAAGGCCTGTTAACATTTTTGATATTTACATGCATGCCATTCATAACTTCTCCCTCCATCATTGTTGGACTGGTGTGCTGTTAAAAAGATTTGCAATATATATCGGTGCATATGTGAAGTTTGATTCCTAAGAAGAGAAAAAGAGCTGCCTACTTCTTTTATCGATCCCTGTCGACCTGCTTTCCCTCGAAGGAGAGAAGTCCAAAACACTATTGACAGTCTGGGCTCATATTTTATAGGAGCGCAGCGTGTGTAGACATAAAATGGTGTCCATCTGCAATGCATTGTGAATGAGTACAAGATGTTCATTTTTGCAGGTAATGGAACAAAGTCTTCAATAGGAAAAGTATGTATACGTGTGTCCAAAGATCAGACAGGGATCTGGTTATATATTTTTGAACAAGAATGTTATGTTGAATGCTTTGAAGAAATATGTTTTCAGGTAAATGAAAAGTGATGCTAATTTCTCCTCTTACTACTTTTTTTTGCAGGATGTCGGAAGCTTTGTCACAGCAAGAGAAACTTCGGGCCATTGCTGTAAGTACACTGTAAAAAAAAAAAAAAATGGTAATTTTCTGCCAGGACATTATCTAGTAATTGTATGGTAATTTCCGTTAACACCTAAAACCTAATGCAATGTGTAATTCATTAAAAAAATTCCTTATTTATGCAGAGTTTTTTTACATTGTAAATAGTAACACTAATTCTAACTTATATTTATTAGGGCAACTTTAAAAGTAAATGATAGAAAAAAAATAATGAGTTTCATTATTGATAGGCCAGGTCTGTGCACCAGGCAAGGATATTTTGTTCTTGCATTCTTTTATTTAAAGCAAGTATGCATTAATTGTTCAAAAGTGACATTAAATACATTTATAATGTTTCAAAAGATTTCTATTTTAAATAAATGCCGTTTTTTAAACTTTCTGTTCATCAAAGGATCCTGAAATCCAGCTTTGCCAATACATGAATAAATTACGTTTTAATATAAATTTTAATATTTTAAAATCGTAATAAGATTTCATTTTTTGATCAAATAAAACCTTGGTTTGCATAAGAGACTTTGTAAGATAATTTATGCCAACTTTGGCTCTTTGGTATAGCCTAAGAAAATATTTCTGACCCCAAACATTTGAACAGTATAGTATATACAGAAAATATTTATATTTAAAAAAAAATCAACATAATTGAATAAGCCTTAGTATACATTGATTAGCACTTTCAGAACTTTTCTTCATTACGCAGCTTGGATGTAGCAGTTCTATATATTAATCACCCAGGATTAGCATGAGGACGAATGTGAGGAGACAGTTTAGAGGCACAGAAGGCCTATAAGTGATGTTGGTCTCATGAGGCATTATGGTCCTAGTATGTCAATGACCATCTATAATGGCTAATGTATGTCCAGTCATCAGCACTAAAGCACTTTTGTGAGTTGAATTATTGATGAGCCTTGCATTGTTTGTGAACCACCAGACTAATGTTGCCTTCAGCTGTTCCCCTTCATCCATCTTCTGAGAAGTGGAGACTTCCTGGATGTGCACAGTCAAGAGTTTTATTGGGAGTTGTGCTCTTCAGTTTAATGAAACTCTGTCTACAGTATGTTCAGATTACCGCAGAATACAGCAATCAGTCCCATTTTAAAGCGCTAAATACGGTTTTGTGTCATTGGAAGGTTTTAGATCCATCAGAGCTCCTTTCAGTTTTGTTGCCTGTGCATCACTCAAAGGCTGCACTATACATTCAGTAAAAAAAAAATGTCCTCGCCTCAATTGGACTTGTTTATTAAATAACGTTTTTTATTTAAGATAGAACTTTCTGGAAGTCAGAATGTTTTATATTTACTTCAGTCACTGTCATATGGCTACAGGTGTTATCTGTAAAAAATAGAAAAGGTGCTTGACTGGCCTCTCCTGTAAGCTGTTGCATGAGCAGGGAAATTAAAATCAGACCTAGTAAATGTATTTATATATTAATACATATTATATATTTATATTTCAATAAATATATATGTAGTCAAATTTATAACTAAAAGTAAAACCGGTAAAAACTATTTTGTTGCTGGAAATTAAATTAAAGTTAACTCAAATGAAATAAAATATTAAAAAAAACTTATTTTATTTTTTATGTAAAATAACTCAAACTAAAACTGAAATAAAATTAATAAAAACTATATAGACAAATTTTATTTTTTTATATAAAAATGACAAAATTTATTTCTAAATCTAAGTAAAAAGAAAATGGTAAATATAAAAATAAAACCTATATTAAAATATTAATACAACTAATAATATCTCATGATGCTGAAACAACATGATTGTAACTCTGATTGTAAATAAAATAAAGGATTTTTACTATTTTTTTTTGTACTATACTACAGTTTTGTTAACTGAGATTTGCACAGAAGTTATTTGATTTTGTCAAGTGAGGAGTTTGATATCTTTCAGCAGTTTCATATTTTGTCTCTTTTTAGGAGAAGAGAAAGAGGGAGGCTGAGATTGAGAACAAAAGAAGACAACTTGAGGATGACCGCAGACAACTCCAGCATCTCAAGGTATCAAGACATAACAGCTGAAATGTTTCCACAAATGAAAACACTTGTGCAGGTGTGTGTCTGCCATTGTCCTGGTGTCATCAGTCTGACTGCTGTCAGAGTCTTTCTGAGAATTTACTGTCCTGTCTGGTCACACACACTATTCAAGAGAATTTACTGTCTGTCTGGTAACATACACTCTTCTAGAGAATTTACTGTCCATCTGGTCACACACACACTTCACATTTCTATTTAAAGCCCTAGTGTTGAAATTCATAATGTGAGAATGATTTTGCGAGATTTTTGAGTTGCTGAAAGGAGAGGGAGAGTTTTAACAGCAGTTTCCTGTTTGAGGGGACAAGGGAAAATATCTGTATCCTCCCTTTAACTTAAGTTCTGCCTTGTTATGGTAAGTCAGACCCTCTCACAAATGTTTAAAAGGCTCAGTTTTAAAATGCTCATGTACATTCTCTGAAATCATGGGAACCTTTTAACTTTTTATTGCAAATTTTAATTAATGTATTTAAATGAATCCTCATTCTATGTACAAGGTAGTTGTCATAGCAACTCTGCCTTGGTAGTCTGTATTTTGTCCACAACTATAAAGGCACCAAATGGAAGAGCGACAATAATGAGTTTTTCAACTTATTTCCAAAGCAAAAATACAACCCAACTCCATTGTTTTTAGATTTAGTTGTCTCTTCACATTAAGCCTGGATACACTCTAAACCCTAATAAGTTGAGTTCAAGGGCGTAGATTTGATTTTGACATAAGAGGGAACTTACAAGTCCTCCATTTTTGCATTTATGATAGACTTTTGACTACAATTTCATGTCATCTAAAGCCTTTATTTATAGATATGGTAGTCAACCCATTAATAACATAATTTAGATTATGTAAACCAACATTTCAATTTAGCTTTTTGTACCTCATGATAGAGTATGTAAATAAGCATACATTCATAACTGAAAAAAGTATTAAGTATTCAGGGATTGACCAAATTTTGTGTCTAAATTGTCTTAAATCAATCAATTCTGTAGTCATAAGTTGAAGGTAAGTAATGAAGACAAGGAGGCAGTTTTATTTTTAACTTTATTCATAGTTCAATTGCTAATTGGCAAATTCTTTGGCATCACTGTCTAGAGTAATTAACTGGTGAAGTGGATTGACTTACTGTAGAGTTAACAAAGATATCATTTCAAAACGAGCAGTTCATTCATAAATCCGTAAGATCTTACCTTCATGATGTTGAAATGCAAACAGGAAGACAGAATACAACAAGTACAGTGCTGAAAAAGGGCGGGGCTACCTAAGGTCTATTAGTGAACATAACTTTCACGTGCATCTGATTGACATATTAAATAGCATGCTCTTATTTCAGTGGTTTTTTTTTTATTTTGTAGATATTTTAGTTAACAGTTAACTCTAACGAGGGAAAAGTTATGTTCTTTTTATTTTCATATTACTTATTTACACCTTGCAAATAACATAAATATACAAAACACACAGGCCTAAGATGGTTAAAGGTGCGCTATTCAGGATTTAGGATTATATATTATATATATGACAAAATATGAAAACAGCAAAATGTATGCAATTTCTAAAGTTCCCAAGTCTGCTGCAGGATGATCCATGGTCAAAAATAGTTCGCCTGCGTGCCTATCCTCATCTCCCAAATATCCGGCAAGGCTATTGTTTCCCTTTTGTTATCTGTCACAACGTGATATTTTTTTGTTTGTTAGTTTTATACCTGCCATTGTTTTTTGTGCAAAAGGGATTTTGCTCAATAGGGAACAATGGAACAGGCCTTAGTTTCCTACTGAGTGAGACTCGGATCCTTTGTCCTCCCCTCTGTGCGGGGATTGTATTGCGTGTGCATGTGGATGGGTGTGAACATGTGGTGATGTCAGCCAATCTGTCACCATGCCAGAATTTGCAGTCACAAAGCCAGAGCGGAGGGTGGGGGATAGGAACGAGAACGAGAGCAGGAGAGGGTCAGTTTGGACTGTTTTGAATGTATACAGAGATATTCAGTCACAAGATATTAAATGAAATTGAGTAACTTGTTGCTCATTCTGTGTGAAGGATTACATTTAATACTGACCCAGTTTCATTAGAAAAAGGAGTAGGTAAGAGTTTTGAGAAAGCTGTCAGTGAAAAATGTCAGCAATTGCCTCGAGTCAGTCTTTTTAGTTCATGTGACTGTGCTTTTTCTATGAATGGCTCTTTTTGACTTTCTGCGAATTTGTTTTTCTTGTGATGGTGGACTTTGTTGTGTATTTTCATTAATATTTTTAGGTCATTTCCCTTTAAAATACCAATTGCAAACATACATAAGCTGCGTTCCATTCGACCGTAAGTGGACTGCGAAGTGGACTTCACAGGGTATTTCGCCATTTTAAGTGAGATTCCAATTCGAAGGGAACAAACATGTTCAGTTCAAAGGGCACTGCAAACTGCATAGGGAATAAGGGAACATCGATACAGGAAGTCAGTGAAGTCCACTTCAACTGATATACCGTGTTCAGGGAGTAGGGAGCAGTGAACATTGCATAGGGACCCTGTCGAATGGAACGCACCCATACACTTTTTTTGCTATAAGACATGTCTTGAGTATAGTGATAAAACAGGTACCATGTACTAGTACGGATGGACTTGCTACAGAGAGCAATGGTACATTTCCCTGAAGGCTGGTTGAAGGAAAAAAGTTCCAACATCCATAGACCGGCCCATTTGCAATACAGTGATGGATCCTGTATTATTCATTGTTAGTGAACACCTCTGCTGTCTTCTTTTTTACTTTTCTTTTCTTTTTTTTTAACCATTGTCTTCCTTGTCTGTCTATTGACCTTCTTCCTCATGCTTTTGTTATTTTCTTGTTCTTGTTATTGACCTCACCTTGCCCCTCTTTCTTTCTTCCCACTCTTAGTTATATATTTCTTTTCATTTTCTCCTCCAGAGGCCTGTCTGAATGAATCTTTCAGATGTTCAGCCTTGCGGAGCTCAGACACTACCGTCTGTACAGTAGACAGTGTAAGAATGAAAGAAGGAATAACAACAACAACCTCATATATGTAATTGTGAAAGTTTGTGATACGAACTTAATTTATTATTAATGTATTCTCATATAATGTCATTACCTTTATGTCAGCCTCTTTTTTTTGCTCTTTATGGAACAACAGGTGTTATCAAGCGCTCTGTGATGTTTTGCCCTATCACGGGTCTTCGGTTCACTGTTTGATGTTCAGCAGATGTTTGTTTTTATCTGCTGCAGGTTTAACAGCCTGTTCTGTCTCTGCTACAAGAATAGAAACAGCAGCACTGTTGGCAGCAGCAGTTTTGTAATGCTATAGTTTGTCTTGAATAAGCTTACTCTAATGGCATTGAGAAGGACTTTGTTTTTTTACATTTTGCTTTCTCAATGTGACATTTTTTAATGAAACATAGGGCGGTCTTTGTTTTTATCCATATGACAGGTGACTGGTTGGAACTGGTTGAGATTTCTAAGAATACAATAGACATCGAGTGTGGCAGGATGCCTTGCACTTGCAGTGCTAATTGTGTTCCAGTGTCATCTCTAGGGCCACCTATGCTTGTACCCGAAAATATCCTCCATCCCTGTGCCAGAAAATGTTCTTTTCAGACAGCAGTGGCTTATTCTGCTTATCTGCTGTCTGTTTCTTACCAACATGGTCTGTCAGGAAGCCCTGCTTTAGCAGGCGCCTGTCAAAATGTTTCACTAGCAGAAATGTGCATAGTGTGCATTAGCTGCCATGGAGAATGCCCTAAAGTGAAAATCTAATGGACAGCTAATAGTCATGTGCTTCACTAACCTTAATGGTCCAGATATGTTTACATCGTCAGCACAATGAATCAGACTGACATAATCTCATTGCCAAAAGCTTGTTTTGTTACTATTAAGCAATTAGGGACCATGATATATATTTTTATAGATATACTACCGTTCGAAAGTTTGGGGTCTGTAATATTTAATAATGATTTTGAAATAAGTCACTTATGGCGCTTTACCATTACCAGAACCAGCTCGACTCGGCTCGCCTCGACTCAGCTCGCTTTTTCGTTCCGTTTTCCATTGCAGACAGTACCACCACAAATAGTACCCGGTAGAGCCCGACCGATAAAGGATTTTGAAGGCCGATAACGATACAAATATTTGTTGGTTTTAAAATCCGATATTCCGATATATCAGCCGATATTTTATTTATTTTTTTCCAGAAATGCGCAACAAAACATTAACAGATTTCCCTAACATTAGATATTTGTAGTTATGTATGAGTTTTAACTAAAATAATATGATAATGCATTTTAAAAAGAAACTTGTTTCTTTTATTGTCACAACAGAACAGAGGAACATCAAAATATATTAAAGTTCTGATAAATAAAATAATAATTAGTCCCTACATTGCCTTATAACCTACCTGCAACCTGGATCAGCAGGATGTGTGGTGCGTTATACATGAGTGTTGCCAACAGGGACAGTGTAGAGTGCCCTCTGGTGGACAAACTATACAATTCAAACTCTCATGACATGGTTGAAGCGTGTTTCGTCCGTTTTTATTTTATTTTTGAAATATTCATTTATCGGCCATTATAACTGCTGATACCGATAGTTTGGAAAATGCCTAATATCGGCCGATAATATCGGCCTGCCGATAAATCGCTCTGGCTCTAGTACCCGGTCGTCATAACGACCAAACCACCAAACAAAGGAAAGTCTGCACCTCATCGTTAGAGGTGCGTATCGTTCGTATCATCATGGCGTATTCTTCCGAGTTACCATAATAATAGTAGTTAGTTTAGTAACTATCTCTGACCAAACTATTTAAAAATAGCGGGGGTATTCGGGATACTCCATCTGGCACGTGTAATGATGACGCAGTGAATTCTCTCTGACCAATCAGCAGTCGGCATTGTTTTCACGTGACATTTTAGTATCGCCTTAGGTCGCCTCATTTTACTGTCACTTTTGACCAATTTAATGCATCATTGCTTAATATTATTATTATATCTTATTAACCCCAAACTTTTGAACAGTAGTGTGATCTGATCTATCATCATCGAGTCCATCTGAGATTACATGAAGGAACAGAAAATACTGGGACTGTAAAGAGAAAATACTGATATGCTTTCAAAAAAATAATGTCATAAATGCGTAGATTGTATTTATCAATTAACTTCCATTAACTAATTCAGTGGTTCTCAAACCTGTCCTGGAGTACCACCAGCACTGCACATTTTGTATGTCTCACTAATCTATCACTCCTGAGTCAACTCAGCTCATTAATAGAGACTGCAAGACCTGAAATGGGTGTCATATATAGGGAGACAAACAAAATGTGACAGGCTGGTGGGTAACTCCAAAACAGGTTTGAGAACCAATATTTGGTGTGATCACCCTTCACGTTTAAAACAGCTTTTGTCCAGGTACACTTGCTGGATTGCTGGATTATTACAATTAATGGCAAAATGAATGTTTGGAGATGTAAACTGATATTTCCTATTGACACACTACAGCAAAAGAGATGAGTAACTGACTTAAAACGATTTTATTTGTGGTGAAAATACTAACGTGCCTAAGAGTTTTGCACAGTACTGTGTATAAAGTGTATATTAGTATAATATTTGCAAGATGATTTTGATGTTAGCTGTTGTTTAAGTGATGTTAACGTCTCTAAAAAGAAATATCTAAGCTGTATGGCTTTTTTTTTTTTTGACAGTCAAAGGCTTTGAGAGAGAGATGGCTGTTGGACGGAGCGCCATCCAGTGGAGAGGACGAGGCACAGAAACAACTACAAGAGGATGAAGCCAAGACCAAACTGCTGGAACAGACCATCCTCAGGTTAAGACCAGTCATTGAACATTTGTATACCTTCCATACAAAAATCTAGCATACGTTAATGTTTACTTATATACATATTTTGTTATTAATAGACTAGAACAGGAGATCGATGAGCTTGAGACTGGCGTGCCTTTGAAAAAAGGAGACCAAGGCAATGAAAATGTAAGGTTAAGTTTACTCAATATGCTTTTAACTCAATTTGCATATCTGTTCAGTTTAGTTCAGGTTTTACTGGCAATGATTATATTGACTTTCTGTCCTATGTCTTCTCTGCTAGGCACCTGATGGTCCAGTGAAGGGTGAGTGTCAAAATACTTTGTATATGTCAATATTTTTAGTTCTCCATCATTCTCTGTTTTCACATGATATTACGCAAAATGGAATATGATTAAAAAATTGGTTATTCACATTTGGCATAAACAGTAGTGAAGCTAAATTAATCTCGTTCTCTTTCCCCAGCAGTTGAGAATGGCATACAGCAGCCCAGTCCTAATGCAGATCAAAATAGCAAGAAACAGATCACAGGCATTGAGGCAAAGCTGCAGTGCACCAACCCCGATGTAGCCATTGAGAATGCCAGCGCAGAGCATCCCGTCACCATGGTGTTCATGGGCTACAAGAATGTAGAGGATGAAGCCGAGACCAAGAAGGCACTGGGCATAGAGGAGACAGTCAAAGCTGAATTTGTGGTCATTGAGGACGGTGAGAACAAAGGTGGAAACGAAGGGGCCAAAGAGGACCAGGCCCCACCAAACGGCAGCGCCTCCAGTCCTGACAAAGCTCAGGACGAGGCCAAGAAGGAGGAATCGAAAGAAGAGGGCAATTCAAAAGAAAAGCAGCCGTGCAAGTGCTGCACAGTCATGTGAGTGCCATTGCTCACCCTGAAGTTTAGACATTGGCGGAAAACTGACCCCCTGACCACAACACAACAATGAATAAGTATACCCCGTATACTTATAATTAACTTTTGTTGTCTAGTATGTATTTCTTTTTTTATTTCTATTAATATTTTTCTATATTTCTGTCTTGACATTTATATATCTATATATACATATATTTTCATTATGTAATGAAGTCCAGTATTTTACTTGTTGAAGAACTGAAAAATGGGGACCACAACAACATAGTTAAAAGAACATCTTTGTGGTCCTCACCCTTATTTTGTTTTAAGAAAAATAAGATGAAAGTCTCAAAATATGAGCTAGCTATTTATCTCCCGTATACATTTGTGTTTCTAAGATATTACTTTATTACTGAGAAGAAATTACTATATTGATATTATGTTATGCTTTTAATATATATTTTGAGCGTTTTTTTTTTAATTATTATTGTTATTATTTTATTTTTGTTTTGCTAAATCATCTCAGACCACTGTGAACACTGGTACATAGAGTGTAGTCTTCGTCCACAGTCATACATTCTGCATTACACCTCACAGTAGACCAATATGTTTGTAAATATGATCCAATTATTTATGACTCTTCATGCTAGAATACATTTAATCATTTTGTTTAAAACAGGCTGCTGTAATTTCCCCCGGAGCCCAATTATAATAACCACAGCAGCTATCTGTTTTATAGGCCAAATACTATTTACAAAAGGACTCATTTTAAACTCATTCTCTTTTCTACATGAAGGATAACATTGTTGGATATCATTATAATCCATATTAATTTCTGAAAATGTAATAACAACATTGCAATGCCTCATATTACATATGTGTAGTCCATATTGTTAAAAAGCATTTTACAGTGTGTAAAATATATCTTAATATCAGTTGAAAAAAATGCATTGTTTGAAGTTGAGGGGTTTTGGTGTTAAATGGGTTGCTGTAAGTTGCCCTCAATTAAACAAGAGTCCAACATGTTTCAATGTTCAGGCAGATTATTCCCAATAATGAGTTAATCATTGGTGTTAATTCAAGTTCAAAAAGCCTGTGGTCTAAAACATGTTTCTCATTCCAAGAACAACTGCTTTGTAAATGTAGTTTTGCCGTCTTTATAATATTTCAATTTAATGAATTATTCATTTCCTGTAAGACAGTATGTGTTGTGGATATCAGATAATGTCATGAGTTAAAGGTGCTTTATTGATATGGCCAATGCCTGTTATGGTCCAATTGTTTAAAACTGGAACAATGACAATAAAACAAAACAAAAAAAAGTGTTTACAGTCACGTATTTGTAATTCTTTGGTAATTTTCTTTGATATTTGGTATTTTTCCTTAACTACAATCAGTGAAGTATGACACTGTTACAAATGTGAGTCATTTGGAAAACAAATTGTTTAGATTTGCCAAAGGGACATGATGATTGTATCTAGGGTTTAAGCTTGTCGCAGACTAAAAAGCATGTTATATATTAAAATATGTCAGTGCCATTGTTTTGTCTCAAGATGCACAGAAATAATGTTTTTTTTGTTTTCTACAGTATTTTTTATAAAATATATCTAAATGCCCTAATTGAATTACTGCCTAATCCTGGCTTCATCTGAACCCTGTCTGTGAACCCTGTCTGTCATTGTTTTAGATGTAAAGAAATGCCGTATCAAATTCTATTCATGATTACAGCGTATTCAACAGATATCCTATTATAATTGTTTTTTTTAAATCATTTCAAAAGGACCCTTATGGGTTTCAAAGTTTCTAATATGTGAAGGTTGCCATCTGCAGGCTAGAATCCAGTTTGGTTACCAGTGAAGCAGTTTGTTGGCTAATATGACGCTACTCACTACTACTGTCGTGCTATTCAGAGCTGGCGTGTTTGGGGTTGGGGTGGAACATTGTCCTGGGTCCTGGTGAGCAGGCCCTACTGTGGTATTTTATGGTATAGCCTACTGGCTCTTCCATTAAACATTTTCCAAGGCAAATACATTTTAGTGACAGTGCAAAGTATAGTAGCACTACACAAAGATGGTAAGTGAATCCAATGATTCTGACCTAAGGGAAGTAGGGGAGACCGGGGACAGTTGCAACACTTTTTGAATTTGGCTCTGTTACTCAGAGATGGTTTGGATTAAACAAACCAATTGTTTATACAATAATCTTACATCTGTCTGTTAATAGTCTAAACCATTTAAAGATAATTACAGAATCTTCATTTTTCACAATTTGCATTTGAATGTAAGGAGTCAGATGTTGCAACTGACCCCGGGCCCGGGGACAGTTGCAACATTGTTTGGGGATGGTTGCAACAGATTACAAATACAATGTATTTCAATATATATCAGTGTTAGAAAAATTATTATTATCAAAAATGTAAGTTATAATAATATTACAGTGTTATTTATTCATCAGCTCGGTTTAGATTAGACAATATTAGACAATAATAGATTTGTCTAGATGACTAGGCCTTATGTGCAGATGTCAAATATTCAAACTGACATAAAATACAGTAAGCTTTTAGTGACATAGGAAGAATGAAACAATTTGTGAGGCAATTAACTTTTATTTAGCCTATTGTAATGTAAAAAAATACTGCTATGTGGTCTGTTTATTTATTTATGCATTGTACGGGGATAGTTGCAACAGTTGTTGCAACCATCCCCGTTCCTGTCAGTTCAATAAAACCTCATGTGCTAGCTAAACAAGGCTACCTTGATACATGCTAACCATATTAGCTTAAAGTTAACATATCACTCATATAAACCATATAAGTTTGAGTTCAATCACATAAACAGTGACAACAGTTTAACAAAAATAAAGCTCAAGAAAAAAATTACTTTCACACCTCAAAAATCATTTTTTGTCAATAAATCCTGGAGTAGCTCAGAAATCTCCTCAAGATTTTCTCTGGAAGGCAGGCATCCAACTGAGCATGTGCAGTGTGAGTGTCATCACTCTAACTTGTTTGTGATTAGAGAAAAATTACATGTTGCAACCATCCCCCTGTTGCAACTGTCCCCGGTCTCCCCTAACTCTATTTATGGTGAATTCGGTCAGGTAAATTAGGCCAACTTTTGCAATCTCAGTGACAAAAAGGGGCTTACTTTAGGGGACAGTTCATTCAAAAATGAAAATATTGTCATGCCATTTACTCAAATGTGTCCTTCCAAAAGTGTCGTACACTTTATGAATTTTCTTCAGCGTAACAGCACAGAAGAAAATATTTTGAAGAATGTTGGAAACCAAATAGGTGACCACTGACTTCCGTTATATGGACAAAACTAAACACAGACATTTCTCAAAATATTTCATTTTGTGTTCCAAGGAGAATTTTTTGGGGTTAACTACAATGCATCATAGCCTAGAATAATAATTCTAGAAGTGGTCCAAGCTAATAAATACATTTTCTAAATGTATTTAAAGGTTTTCTTTATTGTCCAAAGTTATGTTTGGATTTTTCATGTAATAACGGCTGATACATTTGACCATATCAAATCCCTGTTAATAAGAGTGTGCCTGTTCCACCATCTTTAGTTTCTTCTGACATTATTATAATCCTACTGTTCTTAGCCTATTTTAGCAATGCGTCTGGTGACTGTTTTGCCCTTTGACTAAACACTACACGACTTCGCCCTTTTCGTTGCGGATAATGGTGGGTTCAAGCACAGTTCACTGTTCTACTTCATTAATGGTGACAACGGAAAAGTTTTCGCAAACTTTTTTCTACCGCCTTTCCAGATTGACGGCTCTTCTGTCCAATCCCGCTATCCAAGGACATGTGAGGCCCCGCCCACACTCGGCTATTCAGAGTCGATTGACTAATCAGAGAGCGACAATCCCTCCTCCGCCATTTTGTAAGGTTATAAGATATACTTGCTGGTCTACCTCCCGTCTACGACAACCTGTAGTTTTGTGTAGTGCCATGGACGGGTAAGTTGAAAACACGCTCATTCCAATTCGGTAACCCATTAAACTCATTTTTTCGTTGGATGTTTGATTCGTTGTGGTGACATAATACATTATGCACGTTTAAAATGTGTTAAATGACGTAAAGTGAAGTGGAAATGGTGATTTTTGACTCGTCTCTGCCGTCTCTTAATGTCTCCCGTGCCGGAAGAGCTCAAAAGTTGGACCAAACTGACAAACAACCTGTTGCAAGTAGTCTAGATGAGAC
Source organism: Cyprinella venusta (assembly GCA_038021265.1). Taxonomy (NCBI): domain Eukaryota; kingdom Metazoa; phylum Chordata; class Actinopteri; order Cypriniformes; family Leuciscidae; genus Cyprinella; species Cyprinella venusta. The sequence continues at coordinate 25,449,245 of CM075870.1, read as the reverse complement.
CGCTTTATAAAACGCTCGCGAACTTAAGCTACAGTTTTCTTTAACCTAACTGGCAAGACTAAAATGTCAAATAGACCTTGTAACACACAGAAGAGACAGAACAGCCATTATTTGGCAACCAACGTGTCTCAGTTTCCGCATTGTTGTTGGGTGGCTAACGTTAGCTAATTACCTGCTAGCTTGCTAAACAGATACCAGTTCAACTTTATTGTAGTTTCACTCGTTTGTATGTTTGATGCACGTTTCAATCAGTACTAAGTAAGTTTGATACACGTACAATGGTCCGATTAACTTATAGTAACTGTTTTCGATAATGACGCGTTGAATATATCAGCTGCGTACGGTTTACATTGGTACAAATAAGCATTTTTAGTCCAATTTGATATAAAACAAGAAAACACAAAAATCCCAAAGAGGTCATTTTTTTGCACCCGTTCAGAGTCACTTTCAAAAAATGTGTTTTTGAATCCCATGTCTGGACATTTGACCAAAGTCTAAACTCAAATATTCGATTTCCATTGAAAAATTCCAAGCCACAACAACATTTTTAAAAGGTTGTATTATGAGGTTGACTTTCTTGTATGCGCTCGCAAATTCATAATAGTGTGTAAATATTATACTTGTATATTACACATACAAACATTCAGGAGCACAGAAACGTCTTTTCAACCTCTGCCCTTTGAATTATTTTAATAAAATGTTAGCTTCGCTACTGAAAGCTGCATTTTATTTCTCATTAACAAGGTGTTAACTTGGCTGTTTTTTTGTATTAATCTAATCTGTTTTTCTTTATTAATCTTTTAATTTATTGATCTGTTTTTTCTTTATTAATTTAAGTACAAAAACATTGTAACAATGTTTTAAAAACTGGACAAGTTTTCACAAGATTTCATAACACAGCTTGTAGAGTATTAACTCATGCACTCAAACATTTTGCTTGCCTTGCACAATTCTCATTGCATCATTATAAACTACTCGAAGCCTCTACATTGTTCAGAACAAAACGTTACATGCTCCAACCTTCAACCTTCCGATCAATGTATTTGTAAAGAATAATCAAAAAATATTTTTAGGCCTGTTTTAACTGAATCATTTACATTTATTATACATTTGCACATTATGTTCACAAGGGATGTTTCACCCTTAACAATTTGGAACAAGTACAAATGAAAGAATTTTAAATGAAGACTATTTCATTCAGTAGAATAGATTTAGGCAGAATGACAGCCTGCAATGTAAGTGAATGCTGACCGAGATCTTTCTTTCAGTCTAATCTCCTTGTGAGAAGCAACTTGCGGGTTGACTGACAGTGAATGAATGACAAAATATTGACACAAAATCCTGTTTTTTGTCTTCTGCAGCCGGTTAGAGACTGATCTGTATCCTCTGGGATCCAGTTACGTCACTGAAATAGAGTAAGTTTTGCATCTCTGCATTTAAGTACAAACAGGACTGGTTTTACAGCATTATCAACTGAGCTTACCTAAACTAAAGAATTCAAGAAATGTTCTCGAAGTGTGGAACTGATTGATACCATTGAGTGGTGTGAAGAGTGGCTTAACAGGCATGCTTTGTTTTACTGTTTGCTTTTATATCAGGTTGCATCCTAGGAGGTGTGCCTGAATTGCAACTCTTGTTTTTTCTGTAGTTCCTGCTGGGCCTGTTTGCATGACATTTGTGTACCAATCAGTAATTACATTTTCTGTACACCTATGGTACTAAAGCCCTGTTCACACAGAATGACAGTGTTTAAAATGATGCCAAGTCACTGTATCTGGCAACAGGCCCATGTCTGCACTCACATTGGTAGTTTCTGCATTGTTACTGTTTATTTGCATGAATGTGTTCAGTGAGTTGCAGAATTTGTTTGCAACACATGGAGACTTGGTGAAATGCACTAATGAAGAAAATTATTAAAATAAAAATTCATCCCATCTATTTTCTAAATTCGTGGTATAGATCTTTAATCCATACATTTTTTTATTAAGTAAGTCATAACTTAATCTTCCGGTGAAATGGGACTTCTTTCTTATATTTGCTGGACTTCTCCAAAATATGACCAAGCTCACGTTCAGTTTTGCCTCCATCCAATCAACAATTGATGGGTAGAACCAACTCTCTGCTCTGCATTTTTCTTTAATAGTCTGTTTCACTTTATATTTTACAATATGGAAGAAGAAATGTGTTCCTGCTTCCATTACGTAGCAAACATACTTTGTGTATAGCCCTATCTGTTGCTGAATTTATCAAATGTAATTGAGCCCCTGATTTCTAATTTGTTAAATGATTTTTTTTTTTTTTTATAGCAGTGTCCATGATATAACAGTCGGCACAAAGGTATGTCTTTTTTTAAATTATTATTTTATATAAGTGACCATCTCTGACTTTCAAATGTGTAAAGTTTGGTTGCTGTGGGTGTTCAGTAACTTATAGTTTGGGTATGTCTGGTTTTTTATGTTGTGCGTTCCTCCTTTTTCTTTTCTACATTGCTGAGACTGAGGGAACTTCTCTAAATTGCTGAGTCTGAAATTCTTCATCTGATCCTTCAACTGTAATTATTGTGGTCAAAGGGCACCTGCTGTTTAAACAATCACTGTAATGACTGATCCAAATGTGAAAGAAGTAGCTTACACAAATCTTGATGTTCTGTAGGGGATTCAGAAAAGTCGACCTGGAGGATTTAGTTTCTACTTTTTTATATTTTACTACTTTAGATTTTGCAAAATAGTTTCATCGTACAGTTATTTGTTTACAGTATTGCTGTCTTCACACTCATTTTGATGTGTTTGTACATGGAGACTGCCTGCTGTTGTTTCCCCTGATGTCTTTCACACGTTTGAGGAGTAAAGATGAAGAAGTCGGAGTCACTAATTACACTGGCTGGAATGCTGTGCTTGCATTCCTGTCTCCCTGACCTCCTTATTCAACACAGACTGTGCTCTCACCCTGAAGGCTTGCACTTTGTCAATGGATGTAAACATGTTGGCACCTGCAAGTCTTAAGCTCCTAGAGACCAGTGTGGGAGTCATGGTTCTCGGCTCCTTTTTCCTTTAAGCGAGCACTCGCGCTGCAATACCCTGCAGTTAAAAATAGAGGAAGGAAATGCTGTAGTTGGGTGGATGTCTCGCCCGAAAACAATGGATGGTTCAACCAGAGAAGGCTTTCCTGTCATAACTGTTTTATAAAAGTGGTGTTGAAACCCGACTCCTGTAGGATTTAGCTGGGAGGAATGTGGTGTCGACGTTTTTTTTTTTTTCTTAAGGAAATGCTGTGCCACGTAAACGGTATTAAGTTATTTTTCCCTTTCTCTGCAATGTTATAGACAGTTTACTGTAGGCAGTTTGAGGCTTTGGGCTATATTTAAGGTAAACATTTATCCAGGGTGTGGTAAAGTGCTCTTTAGGCTGTTTGTAGTAGACCAAAGGGGAAAAATCAGCCCGTGAACCAGGCGTTCAGCTTTGTTAACAATACTTTCTTTTGGGCTGGAACAGAACACGCATTGTGGTAATGGAGTGTAAAGGCTTTGGCTTATCCAGCGCATGTGACCACTTCAGCAGAGACTTGCCATTTGAAGTGGTTTATTAAGAGAGTGATGCTGAATGATTTGCTCATTGCTCCATTGGCCAGCCAAGTGGCTCCAGCTTGGCCTTGAGTGAGAGACTTTGTGTTAGTGTTATGGCTGGACACAGCTGCCTCTGTTTACATTTCTCTCTTTCTTTGTTCTGCTTTTACCAGCAGTAAACAGTGTAGTGATCTCTTGTGCTTGGATGCCTATGTCGTAGTAATTGTAACCATTAGGCAATGAGTTTTTTTTTTTCTTGGTCATTTTGGAAATGTTACAATTGGATCATTAATTAATCAGACTGCTTTGGCGCATGCTTATGTCACATGAGTTTCTATTGGTTTGGCGCATGCTTATGTCACATGAGTTTCTATAGGTTAATACTATGTCAGATGACAATTTGTTACCTTTTTGTTGTTAATGCACTGTAGCTGATTCACATTTTGTCACAGTGTTTAGTGAGTCTTCTGTTTTGAGTGTCCTAATTTGCAAACCTTATAATTGTGTCCTGTTTCATGAATCACTTTCCTTTTCTTTTCAGAGGGGATCTGACGAACTCTTTTCCTCCTGCATACCTAACGGACCTTATATAATGAGCTCTGGAGCAGGTAGGCATTTATGGCTGAGGGTTTATACACTGTTCAAAAGCTTTGTGTCAGTATGAATTCTTTTTTTATTATTATTATTTTTTTTTTGCAAAAGGGAAAGGTGCAGTCAACTAGAGCACTGCAGCACCCATAGTAAGCTACAGTTTACAGTGCATGTACGCAACGGGGAAAGCATTAAATAATGTATAGTTATTTGCGTCTTTCCATCCCTTATGTATAGTTAGTTTTTAAATACGAAAATTGCATTCAGCATGACACAAGCAGTTGACGTGGTAATGAACAACCTGCTTGTTAAAGTGGAGGTATAAGGCAAAATTACTAAATATGCAGTGTTAGCTATATATTTCTTACTACAAACAATTGGCCACTGAACCAGCTGATAAAATCTTCCTTGGATTCGATATGTGATTATTACTTGACGCTCAAATTAACCGCTTGTATTTTACTGATGCAAAAAACGTGCACTCGCACTGAGAGGGAGCGTGGTGTGTCGGTGTTCACTGAGGTATCGTCAAATAATGACGCAGTTAAGTGTGTAATTTAAACTACTTAGTCATCTCTAACAGTAGCTGGTGTTCGGTTTTCATGCTGCTGCTTTCCTTCGAGTCCCTTCTAAACTCTTGATTAAAGCTCAGGGTGACTGGTTGCCAGATATCACGAAAAGAACAAAACAAACCCATTATAAAAGCAGTACAATAAGCAGACAGGGTATAACTAGTTTTTTTTCCAATATCCTACAAAATTAAAGGAAGTAACTGATTTATTATGAAAAGAATAATTCATTATAAAATATTCGGATATTATAAACTGAAATAAACCAATGCATGAGATTAAAGCATTGCTGAATAATTTTTCAAAGTTTAATTGCACCTAATATGAGTAATATGAGTATTTAATATCAATCACTTGGGTAAAGTTCATCTAATAGTTGATGAGTGTTTTGTTTGTAATATTTGGCTATCAAAATAGTTTACCAAAGAAATAATTGACCAAATAAAAGAAAAAGAAAAATTAAACAAGGTGAAGTATTTGGGTTTATTTATTATACAAAGCCCTTTTTGTTGATTTTGAAAATATCTAGGCCTACATATATAAATGTCTGTATCGTGAAATAAAATTATTCATGCCGTGAAATTAGTCATACCGCCCACCCCTACCGACAGTATATTTGAAATATTATATCCAACTTTACCTGCATACATATAATTAATGCAAGGTAATGTATGCTATGTAGTAAATCTTGGCTGTTAATAATGGAAAAATGTAAACTATTATTCCCCACCTAATCTGCTCTAATGCAGGCATAAAAATATGAATGAATTATAAATCTTGACTTTTTTTTGTAAAGCTGCAGTTGTGTAATGTGAAAAATGTTTTTTTTTCTTTTTCTTACTCACAAATGCAGCCTTGATGAACATAAAAGACTTCTTTCAAAAACATGAAAACAAATTTTATTGACCTCAAACCTTTGAAAGTTAATGTACATTTTTATGTATTTGGATTCTTAAGTATGAAATTAAATAGAGATTCTTTTTGTCAGCAAATGGTAATGACAGCAAGAAGTTCAAAGGGGACATCAGGAGCCCTGGCATTCCTTCAAGAGTGATACATGTACGCAAACTGCCAAATGACATAAACGAAGCAGAAGTAATCTCTTTGGGGCTTCCCTTTGGAAAAGTGACTAACCTTCTGATGCTGAAAGGAAAAAACCAGGTAAAGATCACTGCTGCCTTTTCCCTCAAAATATGATTATACCACGCTTTGAATGTACATCATCGGGCCTTTCCTTATTGCGTTCTCTCCTCACAGGCCTTCCTGGAGATGAACACAGAGGAGTCAGCACAGACCATGGTCAGCTACTACTCCTCTGTCACCCCTGTCATCCGCAACCATCCGATCTACATGCAGTATTCCAATCACAAGGAACTGAAGACTGACAACTCACCCAACCAAGTCGTTAGTACAAATTACATCACATTAGACATTTAATTCAAGGTTAATTACTCAATATAAACTCTTTCAAGAATGATAATGCACACTTGTGCCCTGCCCCCTCCATTCCCATAGAGAGCACAGGCAGCACTGCAGGCTGTGAATGCGGTCCAGACAGGAAGCCTGTCTTTGAGTGCTGTTGATGGAGCAGGTATGGGCAGCCAGAGCCCTGTGCTGAGAGTTATTGTTGAAAACCTCTTCTACCCAGTTACTCTTGATGTCCTTCACCAGGTAATGACTGTCCTTCAAATAAAATTGAAACATTTATTTATAGTCCTCAAGTAATTTTATTATTAAATAATATTGTTTTTATTATTATTCCATTACTTATTGCCCCACCCTCCTAGATCTTCTCAAAGTTTGGGACAGTTTTGAAGATCATAACATTTACCAAAAACAACCAGTTCCAAGCACTGGTTCAGTACTCAGATGGAATGACTGCACAGCATGCAAAGCTGGTGAGTGGCATAGTGGATCGATATATTTTTTTGGATGAATGGGCAGCTAAATCCCTTCTGAACCATGTAATCATTTGGATTAACATTTTAACAGTCTTTGGATGGACAGAACATCTACAATGCCTGCTGTACCCTTCGCATCAGTTTTTTTAAGCTCACCAGCTTGAATGTTAAGTACAACAACGATAAGAGCAGGGACTACACGCGTCCTGACCTACCTACAGGAGACAGTCAGCCCTCCCTCGATGCACAGACGATGGCTGCCGCTGCCTTGTGTAAAACTTAATCTATTTTTTACTGCTGTTAATAAATGGCTTTCTCAACATGCATATCACAACTGCTTTTTTTTTCCAGCTGCTCCTGGCATCATCTCTGCATCACCATATGGGGCTCATGGTTTCCCACCAACGTTTACCATTCAGCAGGCAGCAGGTCAGTCATAGCCCTCATAATAACTCTGTGGATTGCTTTAGCACAGTTTCTCAACATAGCATCCATGCTGTGTAGTGATGGCTGTCTCTCCCACAGGTCTGTCACTGCAGGGCATGCCTTCCGGGGCTCTCGCATCGCTTGGTATCCACGGTGCTGCGGCGGCCGCTGCTGCTGCTGCTGGACGCCTGAGTTTTTCCAGTCTCGCTGCAGGAGGAAACAGTGTCCTGCTAGTCAGCAACCTTAACCCTGAGGTTAGTGCCGTTTTGAATAGTTTAGATTCACTTAGCCTTTAGTTCATTAGTCTATGGTTCTTGTTTCAACAACCCACAATCCATTTTGGTTGTTAGAACTGTAAAAAAAGACAAATGTTAGATGGTACATGCTGATGAATTAAGCAAATACTTCATATGTGTAGCTCTTCAAACCATGTAATTTGTGTTTATGACTGTGGAGGCTCATTTGACTACTGTACAAACATGCATGTCAACCATTTCTTAATATTTGTTGACCCTTGTCTGAAGCCATCTGAAACATTTCGTTTCTAGTATTCCTTTAGAGCTATGAATATATTGTCTCTATCTTTCCTGTATTTCATTGTTAATCTTCTCTCCTTTCTTTATTTATTGCCTTAGTATTCCTATAGTGAAAAGCATTTTAATTTAGCAAGTTCTGCTGACTGGAACACTACATTTTTTCTTTGTGTATACTGACCTTGTTTTTTACTTCCTTTTTCTTGTTTCTCTCCCTCCCCATTCCCCTTCCCCCTTTTATTATTTTAATACTTTGACCTGGAATCTTTTGCCAACCGACTGCACCACTTGTTTTTTTGTAATAATTTAAACTCCCTACCCACCCAAACAATATGATTCCCTATTCACATCAATACTGGATACATAAACAATTTGTTTTTCTACTGTGCAACCTACCAACACACAACAACATCGCTACACTACATTGCCGGATATCCTCCTTTACTTCTACCCTTCCCCCACCTTTCCATCATGAACGATATCACCCACCTTCATGATCCTACCACCGTTTTTCGCCATTCCTGTGGAACTGCCTCGCTGTGGACATGTTCAACCTCCACTGTCCTGCCTCCGATCTTTTCCTGTCCCTTCCTCCCTACGCTGCCTTCCTCTGCTGTCTTAAGAGCGTTACGCCCCAATGCCTCTTTATTCTTTTCGGTATGTTATCATTGGCATCTCCTTTTTATTACCTTTTTGTTTTTCATATTTTAACTTCATCTAAGATGTGTGCTTTGGTTTGTATATGTGACGTTTGAGTTTTAAAGAATTTTCGGGCTCCTTCATCTTTTGCAAATGTCTAAATTGTTAAATATTGTGGCCATAACTGTTGTGTAATTTAGACTGATCTTAGCCACATGATTCTACAGTCAATTTGAGAAGTAATTTTGAAGCAATATTTTGAAGCCATATTCAATACTGCATTTAATAATCTTTAGGAAGTTGAATGTTCGATTCCCTGTTTAATTTGCAAGGCTAATGCACAAATTTTCTGCATTCTTAAACATAATATTAAACCAATCAAGATTACTTGGAGTAAATCTTTCCAAAAGCGACATACTGTTTGTTGTGAATTATACATTCACATGTAGAAAACCAGGTCTAGTAGTGATGGGTCACAATAGAAATTTAGTCTGTTTGCACTAATAATGCATGCCTTACTTGGCTATACAATTACTTCATTATATAAATATTTAATTGAAACATTGCGTGTTTGGTTGAGGAAATGGTAATCAATTGTCCGGTCATACAGTAGTCACGCCCTTATGTAGCTACTGCTATCTTTTGTTAGGCGTGTATGGTGATGTCATGAGAGTGAAGATCCTGTTCAACAAGAAGGAAAATGCATTGGTGCAGATGTCTGATGGAACCCAAGCCCAGCTAGGTATTTATAAAGGTCTTTAACTTTTTAACAACTTTCTTAAGAAACAGCACCAACCTCTCTTGCCCTTTTTAGCCATGAGCCACTTGAACGGGCAGAAACTGTATGGGAAGGCTTTGCGGGCCACTCTTTCCAAACACACCACGGTACAGTTGCCACGTGAAGGCCATGAGGATCAGGGGCTCACCAAGGATTACAGCAACTCTCCTCTTCACCGCTTCAAAAAGCCGGGCTCCAAGAACTACTCCAACATCTTCCCTCCTTCCTCTACTCTCCATCTCTCCAACATCCCGTGAGTCCACCAAACTAATACCTGTTAGTAACAGCTGTTTGGCTTCTTTAGCACTGCTTTATTCAATTTCAAGTTCTTTTCTTAGTCCTGCTGTCACTGAGGATGATCTCAGAGGATTGTTTCTAAGTTCAGGAGCTGTGGTTAAGGCCTTCAAGTTTTTCCAGTAAGACGTTTTACAGATTTGATTTCTACAGATTGTCATGATATTTCCTGGAAGTTTTAAAACATTGTGTTAATCCTTTCAGGAAAGATCGTAAAATGGCTCTTATCCAATTGGGCTCTGTGGAGGAAGCAATTGAGTCTCTGATCAAATTTCACAATCACGACCTGGGAGAGAACCATCACCTCAGAGTGTCCTTCTCCAAGTCCACCATCTGATGGAGACTGTTTTGTTTTAAAGAGGTTGAAAGGACTGTCAATTTAGACCAAACTGTAAGCCTTCCACAATTTATATCACAGTGGACCAATGTGTTCCACAACACACACTTGATCATTCCTTTAATTATATCTATATTCACACATGTATATCTAATTTGTAATTCCACTTTAAACCAGTAGACGAGGAACTCTTCAACCCAATGTGACTTGGGTTTTAATAGTACGTTTTCTCAGACGGTTTGTTTCATGACTTCGTTCATTGTTGGCACACATCGGTTTTGGATCATAGATGCTGCATAGTTTACACTTGTGCCTCTGCGGAAAGCCGCACCCCTTCAGGTTGCACATGCAAAAGCCTTGTTTCGTTTGTTGAACCTGTAATTAACCTTTTCGAACTTATTCCCTATTTGCCTTTACAAAAAAAGCAAGTGTGCCTTACATGGTGCTTAAAGTTAATCTTAATGGCCTTCGTGATATTTTGATATTTTTGGCTTCTTTACAGGAACCATTAACCTCAAACCTAAAAAAAAAAACCTACCTGCTGTTCCTAGGTGGTCCCCATTTAAATTTGACTTGTGAAAACAAGAATGTTTTCCTGCGAAATGTTTTCTGGTAACTTACTTTACTTTATTAACAGGCTTTGGTTTTGTACCTGACTGTCACAGCTTATTTTGCAAATAGTTATTCTAAATGTGGACCTTTTCCTTATGTACCGTATGTAAGATATTCTATAATCTATAGTTTCATTCCTTTTTTTTATTGTAGTCACACACATACTTCTATACTGTCATCTATTTGGGCTTTAACCCACTGTGGTCTCTGCCTAGACTGATATATTGTCAGTTTAGTTGGGGGAAGCGCTTTATAATTTCCCCATTTTACCCCATTGCCTTGCTGCTTATGGGTTTTGTCAGTTATGAAACCGCTTGGAACCAAACCAGAGTTCACTGATTTTTACATAATTTGATTACTCTGTGTGTGGTAAAATAAGTCCGATTAGTTTTTCTGTTATCTAGCTCACGTGTTTTAATGAACGTAAATTTCGACCTTTTTTTGATGAGGTCTCTTATTGTCACTTGCCATTTATGTTCAGGAAAATTTAACATTACAGAGTCTTAAGTTCCTATGTGACGTTTGTGTGAACCGAGACACCTGTGACGAGTTCAGATTGTTTTTGGCACTTCTGTGTTTGTGGGGGGTGGCATTAAGGCCACGGTCTTTTCGAAACATCCAATTCATGTTTGTGGCAGAAGTCCTAATGCTCAGACATTCCCTTTTACCTTTGAGCTTGTACTCGTAAGCTTTCCATTTTAGTGTTTTTTTTTTTTTTGGCCTTTGCAATTAATATTTGCTTGGGTTTATTTTCTTCCTGAAGAGTAGCATGATGGACCAAAGCATTTTCCATGCACTGCAAGACAGTTTTTGATATTTCTTATTGAAGTGTATCTTACTGTGCAGCAATATTCTGTTTCATTGACTGCTTTGATTTCAGTGAGCAGAGGCAAAAAGTTTAGAGGCCTTATCTTTATATTATTGCCTTTGTTTACAAGACCTTAAAAGAAAAAAAGTACACAAGACATTGTGGGCTTTTTTTGGCCTAAAGCATGGATCAAAACATTATTTCTGTTGTCAGAACAGAACCAAACTAAAGTCTTAAAGTAGCGATAGAGCTCCTTTCTATTGCGTTTATATAGATACTACTTTCTATTGCGTATATAGTTATACTTGTTTTTTCCCACTACGGATGTAATGTTGAGAAACAGAATGGGTGAGGGCTACTGTATATATATATTTTTTTGTTTTGTACCAGTATATGAAAATCAGCATCATTTCTGTGTCAAACATGTATATTTTGATAAGATAATAGCAGACATTCAGCTCATTGTAGAGCCTTCCTTTTTTATTACACAATATTAAAGAGATTCCAACACGTGTTTGAACATGTAATTACCCTCTTGAAAGCATAACCTTCTTTTGATATAGATGCTCATACTTTTCTGTCTTCAATAAATCTTTCTGTTTCTTGCTTTCATCTTTGTCTTTTTTAATTTCTGAAATTATTAAACATCTTGATCTTTTCACGTTCTACATCTGTTTGCTCTGTCAGTCATGTGGTTAACAATCTCTCTTTTCTATCTTCCTGCATTTGGGAGACCTCTAATGACTCTCTGGTTTCACTAACTTGTTTCCTACCATCTGTTTGCTGTTGGAGGATATAGAATGAGAAATCACTTGAGTGTATGAATTCACTTTAATTTTGATTGGAAGCTATTGAATTCTTGGAGTTGCTTCAAGTGGCTCAATTAAAATATTTTTTTTATGATTGTGATGTTCGAAATGAGTTAGTGTATAGAATAGCTGGAGATATAACCTGCCGTCTAGACTGAAATATGGCAATTCCCCCGTATAGATAGACCTTTTTTAGAGTAGCGCCATGACAGTTATGAAAGCAACGCTGTGAGGGATGGATTTACCGTGCTTGTGCTTTCAATGTCATCCATTTTTTTGGAAAGGCATCTTTGTAGGGTTTCAACAGAACAATCCAAAAACATTAAATAACATTGCAACCCACTGAAAGCTGGCACTGCTGTGAGTAAGGTCTATTACTGCTTTGCTAATTCAGTATCAGTAGTAAATGTTTCTTGGTATGTCTCTTTTTACAATATTTAATGATTTTCTATATTTGGATGCATTAAGAGCCATATGCCAATGTACTTTTAAAGTTAAGTTTATAGAGAGCCCAGTACCTAGGTCTGTATTTTATATGTATTCTCTGCAGCCTACAGTATGTGAAAAAGTCTCGACTTAATGTTATATTCTGCTTCTCGTACAGCAGGTGGCACACTAGTGTAAGATTTAAAAGTGGGTCATTCCTACATTTTGGTGCCGTTTATACATTGATACTTGTGGATAATATGTGGGGTGGGGAGGGGAGGGGGGGGGGGGGGTTGTAAAGAAAGATGGAATGTTTAAAGTTGTATAGGCTCAGAACAATAATTTATTAAAGGTGCAATGTGTAAAAATTGAGTATCTATTAACAGAAATGCAATATGACATCCATAACTATCTTTTCAGTGGTGTATAAAGGACTTGCTTAATATAAACCGTAACGATTTTATTACTTTAGAATGAGACATTTATATCAGATTGTGTAAGATGGGGAGAACCCTTACTCACATTAAACTTCGGGGTTCTGAACTGTTTGCTGTTACATATGAGGGCGCTCGGATGACGAGTACAGAATGAATGGTCTATAGAGATACCCCTAAAAATCCATTTTTCTCAGAATATAATTTTTTGTCTTGTAATTTGAATGTTATTCGAAAGAAGATGCAAAGTTACACATTATTGTGTGTTAGATTTTTTTCACCCTAAAAAATGCCGGGTTGTTTAAACCCAAAGTTGGGTCAAATATGGACAAACCCAACCGTTGGGTTAAGTCTTATATTTAGATTTTTTTTATCCCAAAAGTTGGATTTGTCCATATTTGACCCAACTTTGAGTGTTTAGCCACTTATTTGCTTTAAAAACTGGTACGCCCAGAAACCTGCTTTATGGCAATCCTTCAGTCACTTGGGTGCTTTTGCGCATTGACAGAGGAGAAAAGCAGCGAAATTTAAAAATACTACTGTTATTGTGTGACGAAATGTAGTTTTAATAGTTTTTCAGTCAACAATGTATTTGTTTAAAGCTCAAATCCTTGTTGATTTATAAAGATACCGCCTACTTAGGCTATGTTTACACGGAAACGATTCTGAAGAGAAAACGCAAAAGTGGCATTGCGTCATTTTTTTTTATTCTGCGTTTAGACGCGCGTTTTGTGTGGGAAATCCGCGTGCGAATGGAGATGCAAAAGTGTGTGAAATTCAATGTAGTATGCACTTCAGGCGGCTAGGAGTGCATACTACAACAACACCAAGTCCACGTGCCTGCGTACAGCTTTCACCGTCAAGCAGATTTTGCGTTTTTACCGTTTACACGGGAACGCGGCGGTGGAGCGTTTTTAAGATTTCCACTCTGGAGGGTGGTTTCACTTTTTTGTGTTTTTGAGCCTCAAATATGCCGTCGCCGTGTAAACGAAAGGCACATCCGATAAAATGTTTTCACCCGCGAGCGTTCTCGTGTAAACGGGCCCTCAGTGTTTGAAGTTGTGAGATCCTGTCTTTCACTGGGCCCTCAGCGCTCATGTACCCCGCCTGAAACAGCCTTACCTCGGCTAGTGCTTCTGACGTTTGCGCCACTCAATAACATTGAGTGATTTCAATGTTAAGTCAATGCAAGACATGTGGTTCTTCTCCCTCGTTGTATTATGGGTTTGCCTGTAGCTTCTGCAAAAGGGAGGGGTGAGCAGTGCAGTGATGCCAACTATTTTCAAAGGAAAGTAGCTAAGGCCTTCCCTAAAAGTCGCTAAATGCCGCTGGATGACCTCAACACTGGAGCAATGGTGCAACTCGCAGCCGAACGGCTAGATGTCGCTAAGAAAATGCACACTCCACCTTTAAATTTAACCTAGCTATTTAATACATTACATTTTGGAGGGTTGTGGCAGTTAAAAATAAGTTTAGCCAACATGTAATTGAGGTTACATGATTAGACAAGGGTTGTGTTCTGATAAAATAGTCTCACTTTAGCATCTTTTCATACAGCTTTTTAATTTCTTTCTCAAAAAAATCTTTTTCTCTCTCTCCTTTCTGCTTCTCTTTTCTAAAAGTATTACCTTCTCTCCTCGGAGTCAGAATCCTTGGTATGCATCTGCTGCGCATCCCTGCAATCAAGAAGATATACATAAAATATGCTAATGTATTTCATATCTGAATAAATAAACTCAGATGTCCATCCCGTTAGCATCATTGAGGCATCAGGATTATAAAAAGACTGGGCATTGAGTGGGTAAAATTAGCCATGTCATGGCTTGCAAACAATGTAACTAACATTTGGTTATACCATTTACAATTTTTAAAACTAACCTTTACTGTGAACTGAAAAGGCACTGAATCATAGGAGTTTTGATATGTTTATAGAATTGAGAGGCAACAGGCAAACCATTTTTCATGGCTCAGAGGATTGCTCTATTGGATCAGGTGAAGCAGTTCCTAAATATGAGGCAATGGTGAGTGAGAAAGTTGTCTAAGTCCTCCTGTTACTGTAACAGACTCTGTTTTTTTAGATATTTAAATATTTTGGTTCGCTGGTCATTTGCTGCTTGAAATTTCAGTAAATTAGTAAGGTATGAGCAAGGGACACACAGTTCATTGAATCTTTTGAAGGCATAATAAATTAAATGGGCTACAGCCATAGTTACCACTCAAATACAGCACAAATATAAATGAACTTGATTAATGTTGCAGAAATGTTTTACTATCCACAACTAAATGTTTTCTTTTGTATTAGTGTATCATAATTTGCGCATGCAACAAAGATGTGCATTTGTGGATCAGGTGACGTGCATGCATTCATTGACATCTTTTCTGTATCAATCTCATTTGATTCATTTGGATTTAGAGACTTTATTTTCGAGGTTTTTAAGAATTCCACAACCCACACACAAACAACTAGAAATGAATAGGCATGGTACTAGTTATTAATGTGTGCACAGCTACACATCTATTTGACAAATTCACAAATGTGCGTCACATTTAAACTAATACAATACAACTTGTGTGTGCACAATCCAGAATCGCATGAATGTGCATTTTGTACAAAGACACAAAATTGTTAATACAAAACCTCTATTTTGTATTAAAGTAGCTCAGAATTTATGTGTGCAACAAGATGTGCAATTGTGGATGAGGTGACACACAGACACACACACATTAGTTGTATTGAAAAGTCAGTATTAAATAAAAAGCTTTCAAAATCCTTTTTACTTTTTTTTTATTTAAAAATTATTTTGTTATTTAATTGTTACATATCACCCCGGTGGATCTCATAATGTTACATCTCACCCCAGGGTATGTTACAACTAACCCCATGGGGTGAATTGTAACATTTCACTCCTCGTGTTTGAAACTAAACCATGCATTTTCTGTTTGTGTTGCAAAGTTGATAGCAGACACTTGTAACTAGTGTGAATCACATTTTGAACAAAAAGTACTCCGAGATTTAGACAGAAAGGTCAAATAAAAATTACAACCATCCTCGGTCTCCCCTAGTTGTTTGTGTGTGGGTTAAGAAAGCCTCAAAATCCAAATGAATCAAATTAGATTGACTCAGAAAAGACGTCAGTGAATGCACGCGCGTCACCCGATCCACACATGCACATCTTCTTTGTTGCATCCGCAAATTATGATGCACTAATACAAAACATTATTTCAAATTTCAAAAGATTATTTTTTTTGCGAAATAAAATGATTTCACAAAAATATCTCTATTTGTTTTGCAATACATTTATTACATTTTGAATTTAGTAGGCTAAAACATTACTGCAACATTAATCAAGTTCTTTGATATTTGTGCTTGCACGTGTTAATTGTTTATTCATCCCATTTAGCCAACATGAGCTATCTTGAGATGACTAAACGGCAGAGGTGAGTTTGAAGAGAGCTCGTCCAGGCCCCGCCCCCTCCTGAAGGTAACCGCTGATGAGAACTGTCGTACACGAATCAGATTCAGGATGATGAACTGAATTATGAGGAAGTGCTCGAGTCAGATGCGTTAGAAAGCTTGCGCGATTTAGTTGATCTAAGCTAAACGTAGGCCTATTCCAGATCCGAAAAGCCAATCCAAAGTGTGAGCGCACAGGCGGAGATGTTTGAGCCAGAATGGGGCAAAATTGCCTTTGTTCCTCCAGGACAGAGAGGACTCGTGCAAACGGCTTGAAATGTGCATAGGATCTCTGCTTTTCAACTGGAGTGAGCTAGAAACAACACGATTCCGCCAACAACTAACAGATAACTTGTGCAAATAAGATGAAGCATTGAAGAAACGCTGAACGGAAAGGCGTTACAGACGGGGATGTGTTTCTTGTGTGCTTCTCGTGCAGACCACATGGGGTAGAGATATCTGGAAGTTGCTGCGCTGCAAACGGGGAGCATCACTGTAGGAGGCTCGAGAGACGCGCATTACACTGTCCCGCATTCAGATGATGGACGGATTTCTGACAGAGGGATAGAACAATGACCGTGGACCACATTGGAGCCCCCTTGCAGCATAAGAACCGATTGTAATGGATTTGCCCCTGAAAAACATCAACTCTGTGCCGATTAAGAAGTAAGCTACAGAAAGTGATGCTGCTCGTTCCGTATGAAGGAATGAAAATCGCTCTGGATTACAAGCCTAGTTATGATGTTCAAAACTGCGTGTATACATTCACTCAAGCAAGCGGCTATTTGAAAATTTGTCTGTGAAATAAGCGATCAAGAATCTTCGTTTGGAGGTGAAGACTATACCAAGTCAAATGGAGTTGCCACTGGTGGTTTTTACGGTAGTGTGTTGGGTCTCCGTATGGTCGGACGACAGGATCATCTCAGACAGACATGCGGTATACTGGAACAGTTCAAACTCCAGGTGAGAGTGCATGTAACGTTACGCTATGGCAAGCTCGTTTAATATTTAGTCCTATGTTACAGTGCCATTTCCTTTTTCATTACGTGGTAGGAGTTAGTACTGACTAATTTGCTGAATTCTTTAACATTTAATTCAAATATGTTTCATACCTAGTCCTTTCCGATTATTCCAGTTGTTACTGATACTGGTTTTACTTTTACTAGTAGAGTAAAACATGACTAGTGACATTTTCTCACCAGCTATAATTTGCATTTTGATTTTTCATGGATAGGCTATATTTAAGTAATCAGTGTCTAACCAACCATGAGAATAAGCTAACTAGTAGCTTATTAATAACTAAACTAGTAAAACTGAAAGGCCAGCAATAATTGGAATACTCACTCACTAGTTAACTTTGAGCAGTTGATTTTATCCTGTCCAAGGACGCGCCTTGCAATTTATTACTAGGCTATTGCTGTTAGGCTATGACCACTAGGATCCAATTATTAAGCACTAGCAACTAATTGATTGGGTTCTTCGAGTCACAAATAAATTAATTACTGGTGGTTAAAATCGGTACAACTTAGTTTTAAGGAATAAATGTTAAAATGGCTTGCCATACTGTGTTTAAACCCTGGGTCATAAATCATTACTGCTATAAGGCACAGATGATGGAGATGGGCTTTTCATGTGTTTAAAAAAGGATTAATTTTATGAATTACAAGGTGTAAGTGACATTTTTGTGATGTGGACTGTAGAATATGCATCATCCACAAAATATTTGTGACTGAGTATGAGTTTAACACTTCTAATCCTCTTAGAAATGTACTCAGGGTTGAAGAAAATAGCAAGTAGGGATCATATAATTGCCAGGATTTGTTCACCACTGCTGATGCTGTCAGTTTTACAAAATTAAGTAGCTAAACTTGTTAAATGTATATGATGTGGAGATGCCAAATGAATATGGCATTTCTCAAAAGATTTTGGGTGAGCATTATTATCCGGATGTGGGCTATTTTAGTCAATCAAGAGAGTAGATGCAACCCCTGATGCTTTCATGGGTTGACAGGTTTTAAAATCATAAGTTCCATGTGAAGTTCCTTGACATTGCTCATTCCTCCTTATTTGAAGGGTATCTGTGAGCAGGGTTCTCTTGCTGGCTTGGAAGGTTTGCTCAGGGGATGTCAGCCTAATGGCTTTTGACATCCAGCTCCTCAGGTAGAGCTTGGCTAGATAAATAAACACGGCGAAGGTGCTCTCACGGCTGAATTAACAAAGTTAAGAGTGGCTGTCTTGCAGTACATCAGTAGTCTGCCGAGGTTTAAAATATTAAAGAGGCTCAGAGGAAGATTTCTTCTCGAGCTGGGAGCATGCTCTTCCACCTCAATGAAATGTAGGGCTGAATTAGAATTTTTTTTGCACTAAAAAAAGCTACCCTGATGCGTTTAATCTTCATTGATCTTTATTTAGCAGCATACTTTATCTTTTTTTCACACTGTTGCCGATATACGTGCAGCGTTAGAGTCTAAAATCCATTTCCCCTGTTTATGATATAGCTTGAATCGGTAGGGCTTGCTTACATTATGCTCTTTAAAATAAAGGTTCCAGAAGGTTCGGTTTTTTTGCAACATGGCTTAGAAGAACCATGTTTGGCTCCTCAAAAACCTTTTACTGAACAGTTCTTAAAAGACCTTTTTTCCATTAGTGTTAAGGATTGAAAACTTTTTTTCACTTTAAAGAGCATTGTGTGGAATGGAAAGTTTCCATGGATGTGAAAGGTTATTCATTGCTGCCATTAAAAGCTTTTACTATTTTTATATGCTAGAATAGTTTTCAGAACTGAAAGAAAAACGCTGTTGGTGCTCACAAAGAACATGTATTTCTTTTATTTTCCAGCTATTCTATCAAAAAGAGTCGCATTTGCGCCCCTCCAAGGGATTGTACGAGAACCTATCCAAAAGAAAAAATCTTAGGGGTCAGCTTTACTTTTCAGCCCATCCTGACCTCCCTTCTAGTCCTCTTGCAGTATTGTAGTCACAATCGAGGTGAGCCTTTTGCAGGGCAATTCACCTTGAGCATTAAAAGCTTGCCATGAATCATATTTTCTCTCTCTTAAGCTCCCTGTCAGGGGTTTTCTATTGAAGCCCACACTGAAAAGAAGATGGACATCCCCTCAATGCCAATATGCTTGTCCTCTTGGGGGTCCAGATGAAAAAAAGAGAAGATGCCCAGCTCTGTAACCCAAGAGGATAGACTAATCTAATCCTGTGGTTTATCCTTCAAAAGGCCCTCTCTTCTTGAAAGCTTTGAGGTTCTTAACAGAAGTCCCGGCTCATAGCCCCTCGCTCAAGTTGTGCTGCGGTTGGCTGGGGACAGCTCAGTGCTGGATGTTGTCTCTGCCCTCGGAAAGGAAAGAAGAAGAAGAAGAAGAAAAAAAAAAACAAGTGGAGCTGAGGAATCCAGTGCTCACAGTGATTCATAGATGGCTGCTGTCATTATTCCCTTGACAGCTCACACTGCTTTTTTTCTGAGACACTCTGCGGCTGCCTTTTGGGGCCTGCGGTAGTGCTTCTTTCTGTTGGAAGTCCTGGCACAGCAAAGCAACCCAGGGTTATTTGCATACAGGTTCATCTCTAAATTGTTACCATTATGGAAACAATGAATACGTGAAAAGGTCTTGATGGAAGCCACAAATAGCCCTAGCTCTGAGAGAGACTATGAATATCTTAAAGTAAATTGCCTGTCCGACATACAATGCGTAGAAAAGTCCAGTTTGCAAGTCTTTATATCGGCTTATTGCTATTCGTGATTGAATTTAATTAAACATAACCTCTCCTCTTGTCTGATTGTTTGCTATTAGATGGAGTTGCACAAGCATGTCTAATGATTTTGACGATCCACAGCTGTGTTGTTGATGATGATGTAACGGCTTTGAAATACCCATCTTTGAGCTGTCTTTTCAACGGGGAGAATCTCAAGCACTCCGGCTCAGATTTATACGCTATACCCTTCAGTCGTTTACATTTGCTCTGTCGTTTTTGGGTGGAATTTTAATTTTTAAAATGAAACTTATTTATCTCTTCATGCTCATTTGCCTTACGCTGAGATAGCACTCTTGAGCGTGTCAAATTTCCTCTTGTCAGGCAAAGCAGGTAGAAGCTCAAGTAGCCGTTTGAACAGTAAAGAGGACTGATGCTCTTGCTGTGATTTTGTCATTCCTGTCTATCCCAGGTTTACAACCTTTGTGGCTAAAATGTATTTTCAAGATGCTTTCACCATATGAATTATCCTTTAAACAGCACTATCCTGTCAGGAAATGGGTTGCTTTTAAAAACAGGAATGGTTGTTGGTTAAGTTTTATTCTTTCGCTCTGTTTGAACGTCTCTTACTGATTTTACTGCACTCAAAGGGGCTTCACCAGTGACGCATTGTCATATGGGAATATGTCTTGAAATATGTAGGTTCGCCAGTTAAAGATTCATCCCCTTTGGTTTTATCATTTGGTTGCAGCGCGTCAGAGTGCACCATTCTGTTTTTAGCTTTAGCCCTGATTTTCAACATTAGATGTGGTAAATATTTATCTTTGCTTGGTGAAAGTGTTTTAGTGTTTAAGTTTTCAAGCCCTATTACACCCTAATTACATCTCAGTATCTGATGTGTATTAATGTAGTTTCATGGTTTTCCCAAGGCTTAAAAAACATTTCAGCATTTAGAGCAACTGTGTATGTTTATCTAAGAAAAACAGAATAAAACATGTTCTTTGAGATAGACATGGTCAAAATCATACTATTACATAAAAGTGATGCTTTTAAACGTTTAAAAATAGCACAAGGTACAGCTTTAACCCTGGGGCTACAGTAAGACCTGTGGCAAACCACTATATTAATGCATGTTTTTCCACTTTCCACAAGCAATCTGGGGGGAAAAAAGACTGTCCCTTTTCCAGTAAAGTTTCATAAATCTTTCTCTTTAAATACATAGCAATGCTTGTGGATGTTGCTTTTGCTGTATATCTTGCTTTCAATGCTTGCACAGTATGCCGTGTCTGTCTTGGGAATACAACTCAAGGAATTTTTCAAGCTGTCAGAGCACTTTCGGCGCTGTGGAACAGAAGCTCGGCATTGTTTTAGGGTGTGCAGTTTCAGACCTGACACATGCTTGTTCAGCAGTCATTGAATAGACCAACTGTACGTGAAATGTGAAAATCAGATTGTAGGATTCCTGTGCTGATGAAATAAGATTTCTTCTTTTGTGATTTATTTTTGTTAATTATCACTTCTCTGCAGCTTTTACACCTCAGAGCACAAAAGCTAAAAAGGCAATGTACACAACCAAAAGTTGCATTTACACAGTCTAGTGCTGCACATAGCAGGATGCATAAATGCGTTTACATACATAGGAATATGCAAAAGCAGATATTATAATATCATGAAATTTAATGTTTGTCAAATATTAAATTGTTAAAGCTGCAGTCCGTAGCTTTTTTTGGGTTAAAAAAGATCCAAAATACGTATTTGAGAAAATACACAACCAGCTTGTGATCAATGCTATCTGTTTGCCATATCTTGATTCAAAACAGTAAGCTTATAATAATATTTTTAATTCCAGCGCAGTCTCATCCCAAGACGTCATACAACTGACGCTTTTGACCATACATCAACATCTGCCGTTTTAGGGTACCCTAAACGTCGGTTAGATGACATTATCGAATCCTAACCCTACCCCAGACCTAAACCTACCCCGTCACCTGGTAAAGCATCAACGTTTAAGGGTACCCTAAAAAGGCGGATGTTGACGTATAGTCAAAAGCGTCAGTTATATGACGTCTTGGGATGAGACTGTGTTAGTGGTACTGGTGGATTTCCGCGGGAGATTCGAGCATGTCTTTGCGAGTCTCGGCTAGTAGGCTATATTGAGTCATTGCGTCACATCTGTACACATAAAGGAGGAGTCTCGGCTAGTAGGCTATATTTAGGTATGCGGCGATCCGATACTCCGGATCGGTATCGTCTCCGATGCTGCCATTTTTGCCGGATCGGGTATCGATCAGACGAGACCAATCCAAATCCGATATTGTGCGTATACTATTCTGTGTTATTGCTAAGCCCCAAAAAACCACAGAAACATTATAAAGTAAACAAAGTTTTCGTGCACTATTATAAGTGTTCTGAAGCCATTATGTGAGAAAGAAATTAATATTTAAGTCATTAAATTCAAGAGCACGTAAACTTTTCCCTCCGCTGCGGCTGTCAGTCATTCTCCATTCAGCGTTCAAACAGCGCGTCGCGTTCGGTTACAGTCAATGATGAAACTATCTTCAAGATGATTCAATGTTAATACTATTATACGTGATCTGTAGATAAAGGTCTATGGTTTCGCATAAAGCAACTTTATCTTGCTGGACTTTATTGCTGTAACTTAATCGTGTCACTCTCTAGCGGGTGTCGGACGCTGTCGGTTAGATCACAACACTAGAGTCAGCTACGCTATCTCACGACCAATTCGTACGAATTCGACGAATGATTAAAAAGTGTCTAATTCGTACGACCTCACTCGTACGAATTTGTACGATTTGTCTAAACCCACGTGATGGGTAGGTTAGGTTTAGGGGCGGGGTAAGGGGTATGTCATTTAGGGATCGACCGATATGGATTTTTTAGTGCCGATACCGATACCGATTTTTTTCCCATCAGCCTTAGCCGATACCGATACGGGCTGCCGATTTTCTTGAGCCGATATTTGGAGCCGATACATTTTACTCCCTCAATTTACATCATAAAAATACATGATGTTAACAAATGTTACAGGTCTCGATTTAATAAAAGTAACATTTAATTAACTTCAAAAATTGATATTTAACAAATAGTAAAAACATGTGAGGTAGAACAAGAATAAGTAGATAAACAATTTAACAAATATTAAAAACATGAGGTAGAACAAAAAAAGTTCAGTGCTGAAAATAAATATTTAAGCATAAATTAAATAATTACACTATTGCACACAGTAGCAACCAGCATAAAGTGCACATTGTACTTCATTTTAAAAGAAACGAACTATGTACTCACATGTTTTCATTTTTTCTACATAAAATAAAATGAGCATTTCTAGTCTCTAATATCACTGCGATGGCGATGGAGACGCACCACACACGTCCAAACCTCAGCCAGGTGGACTCTAAATAAATCTCCCACAAAAACCACAGAACAACGTTGGCATTACTTAATCCTATGACCAGTGTTCGTTACAGCACCCGTATGCATACTAGGGCTGTCAAAATTGCTCAAATGGCGTTTGCATATTCCTTCTAAAAAACATATTCGAATATTCATATACATATTCAATATCCGTTGCGCATTTTGTTATTGACGAGCATTACGTCAATAACAGGACACATTAATACAAAGAGACATAACTACTGTATTAGATAGTTTATTTGAGTTTAAACATATTTGACAACGTATTAAAAAGCAAGTAATCAACTAATGCATGGCCAAGACCGCAGAGCTCTCTCGCTCACTCACTGTCTCGCCCGGGCAGCGGGCAGCGGGCACTCGCTCTCCCTTGCCCTCGCGCTCTCTGCGCGTCAGTTAAATGATCAACAACAAACAAATGTTGAGTGCTTATCAAGAGTTTTGGTTGTGAGTCGCGACTCTTGTCCCAAATATAGCAGGCTTCATTCATTGATTGAAGTTTCACAGTATATTGAACCGACAGTGAGCGCTCCGAGCGAGCTGAGGGCTGTGTTAACATTATTAGTCTGCAACCGCGGGCGTGTTTTTCCATTAATATTCAAATATTAATTTTCAACTTCAAAAATAATACATATTCAAATTTAGAATATTCATAGACAGCCCTAATGCACACTGAACGGATAGTCTACACCTTAGCTATTTGCAGCTCTCTAATACAATGGCAAGCAGTTAAGTTTTATAGACGAGGCATTCGCGTTTTCCATTTGGACTCACAAACTTGCTTAGCTATATATATGCAAGCACATAACAGTTATAGAGCAACGTGTTTCCATTTTCAAAGTGTTTGACAATATTTCAGCTGTCAAACATTTATAAGATGCTTTGAAAGTTAAAGTTACCGTTCTTGTGAAGAGCAGGTTGCACTCTGCTATTGGGGGAGGGCGGGGCACGTGAACTACAGTCTCCAGCAGCAGCACAGAGCTGCCCGTGAACGCCTGCTTATAAATAACGTCGGGAAAAAAAAAACTATCGGCGAACGCGCAGCCGTATATCGGCCGATTCCGATACACGTAAAAACCGCAAATATCGGCCCGATATATCGGCCGGCCGATATATCGGTCGATCCCTAATGTCATTCGTACGAATTCATACGAATTGGTTGTGAGATCGGGTTGGAGTCAGAGCACTATAATTGTTCTTCACGCGCACAGTCACTGACAATTGCAAAGATACTGTATAATACACTGTCCATCAATATGTATTTCCTTTGTGCTTTGAACTTCAATGCTGACTCGACGCGTTGCGCGCTGTAACTCCGTGTGGCTTCAAGCGCATCATTCTCCGCTCGGGATGCGCATAAGCGCTTTGTGCCGCGCTGTATTGGAACCTTTTATATCATAATGCAGTGACGCAATGAAAGCTTATTAATAGCCTTTCTTGTTCTGTCCTATCTATTATATGTTGTCACCTCATTAAACATCTGTGCTATACATTTAAAAGTGTGATTATCATAGAAATTCTACTTGATTAAAAAAATCTGCACTGGTATCGGATCAGTATCGGTCGATACTCAGATTTTTGGAGTATCGGATCGGTTCTGAAAAATATGGTATCGGAGCATCGCTAGCTATATTGAGTCATTACGTCACATCTGTAGGCTACACATAAAGAATGAGTCTCGGCTAGTATAAGCTATATTGCGTGTGAGGATGTTGGAGGTGGAGGTTCATAGCCTTTTTACTGCAATGTCAGAACCAGAACAAAAATGGATGTTACTTGTTCAGATGACATTTTCCGGTGAAAATTCTTATGTTGGTCATACTTGCAAAAAGAATAATCTGTGATTCTGAAAGCCAATATCCACACCGGCATGTTGACTGATAGCCTCACACTCTCCTCAAACATTGTGTTTTTCATTACAAATATTTTACAAAAGGTATTCAGTAAAGATCAACAATTAGACTGCGTTTGGACTGTTTAAATATGAATATTTTTCTTACACAAACTCATTGCTTTGCACCCACCCCCCCCCATAGCAAAAACAACTAGCCTGACTAATATAAATTATATAAATAAACATAAGAGACTCAAAAATCTTTAAAAAATAAAATAAAATTAGATATATGACATAAAGATCATTTTAGCTTAAAGTTGAATAGTATCTGTCTCTTGCATTCCCAGCTAATTAAGTGCTCTCAATAAATTGTGATAATGTCCTTCACTCGTTTTAGGTGAAGAGCGGAATTCACGATAAGGGATCCAATCACTAAAACGGGGACTGAGTGTTTGCAGCTCATCAGACCTCGCTGATTAATGACATCTGAACAGCACTTTGCGCTATCTGCATCATATAATGAAGAGTTTATATTTCGCTAGCTGTCCTCTGGCAATTCT
Organism: Cyprinella venusta; assembly: GCA_038021265.1. Lineage (NCBI taxonomy): Eukaryota > Metazoa > Chordata > Actinopteri > Cypriniformes > Leuciscidae > Cyprinella > Cyprinella venusta. The sequence continues at coordinate 25,423,545 of CM075870.1, read as the reverse complement.
GCACAGCACACGGGATGTGTTCTTCCATCCAGCGCAGTGTGTTACTTTACATGTATTAAAGAACAAAAAAAACAAGGTTATAATGCAGTTTTCATCCAAGAACATTTGTGATTTCGAGTTTCCTGACATAAATGATCCACTGTGAGTTAGGTAGCGTGAAGTTCTCATTTCTGTCGCCTTAAACCGAGCTATAACTTTCCATTGTGCTCAGCACCGGAAAGTGGTTGTCCTATATCAAGCCCGTCGCTGTCTGTGTTTCTCAGCCCCTCGCAGACATGCCCACAGTGGCTCTTAATTAAGAATGTTGTCACAGAATAAAACTTCAACAGATTGGTTATTGATTGAACCTCTTTTCTTGGCAACAGTCTCCAAATCCCCCATGACTTTTTGCCAGCGGCAGCTATTACACACGAGCAGTAGGTACTGCATGTTTAACTCTACCATTATTCTCCAAAGCCATTTTACTTGCTTTATTTCTATTATGTGTGGTTATTTATCAGTGCCTTCTAACTCAGGATTAAAATGGGCTGTAGCCTAATTTCTAAATACATTACACACAGCTCTGCTTCGGTCTGTGCGTTTAAAGGCAGTTTAAGATATTAACTGAGATAAAGCAAGATACCAAACCTGTTTGCAGTCCTTAGGCATAGATTTCAGGATGTGGGATAAAATCACTCCCTGAGGCTTGGTCTCGCATATGATTAGGACATTACACTAGTGTGAGATAAGATATCTTTTAACATTTGTGTTTTAGACCTTGGCTAACCCCAGATCATCTTATTGATTAGCACCTTGATGCACTTTTGAGCAAAATTGCAAAAAAGCACCATTAAAGTAGACACCAGTGTTTATATCTGAAATATAAACTTTTATCCCTGTACTTTTGTGCTAACTTGAATTATTGTAACACAGAAACAAATAATGATACCGAGTGGCTGAAAAGACTGTTTGTGAAGCTGTTTCATACCTCTGCATCATAATAATAATACATTTTTTTTTATGGGCGGCTTACGTGACACTCAAGGACACCTTGCATGCGGATAAAACACGTAAAACTATTTACAAGCAACAATTAAATAAGCTACAAAACAAACCATTACAAAAAGCTTTACGACCAATAGGAGATATGCGTTTTCAAACGAGATTTTAAAAGTAGGGAGAGAGTCACTATTGTGAAGTAAATTCCACAGGATAGCTAAAAGCTCAAGATCCCATAGAAGCCAAACAAATGTGAGGGAAGAACTAAGGAGAATGTAGACGATGATCTAAGAGTTCGAGAGTGTGTTGAAAGTAGGTCAGATAAGTATGAAGGAGCCAGGTTATCCAGTGCCTTGTAAACAAGAAGCAAAGTTTTAAATCCAATACGTGGTTTAACAGGACGCCAGCATATTTGTTCCTTTGTAGAAGTTCTAGTAAGTATTTTTTTTACAGCTGAGTCCTGCACCAACTGTAATTTGTGTACAATTTTAAGGGGAAGACCATAAAATAGAGCATTATAGTCAAAACATGAAGTGACAAGAGTATGAACCATAGTGGCAGTGCTCCTCGTTTTAAGGGCTGGCCGGAAGCGATTAATGTTACATGTTATAATAATCCGTCAGAGTAATCTTGTTATTATGTGCTTCGAAAGACGCCCAAGCTCTAAACCAGCGTAGAAAGAGCCATCAATACATATGAAACCCACATGTTTATTTGTCTATGTAGTGTTTTTAATACACTTTAAGACAAAACATGTGCCTGTTACTGTGTAAAACATGACAACTGCTGTCTCTGGATCAGCGGCCACTTGAACACAGAGTTGAATGTTTGATTGTACTTGTTAAAAATGTAACAGATGGATGAATCATTGTCGTTTAGGAATAAGATTGTGTTAGTGTTGGAACTTGGAATTGAGATCACTAATTTTCGATAGGATTATTCTTGCAGCTCTTTTTGTAGTGTTTTATGTTGTGTGTTTTATTTTTATTTGTCAAAATTAACTTTCATGATGGAAAAATTAATCTTTTATGTTACACAGAAGGAAGTCAGTTATATGGGTTTGTAACACGGCCAGATATCGAATAGAGAACAGGGTACAATTTTTATCGAAGAATAGCAAAGATGGCCTATATATTTCAAATTTGAGGGTTACATGTATTTAGAATTACTGTTTTTTTGTCTGTTTTTTAACAATCAATATTTTGCATATTATATTAAGTTCTGAGTGGTAGTTGCAATTTTCATTTATTTAATTCAATTAAAAAAAAAAGTATTGATTTAAAGTATTTGACAAATGGGTGACAAATGAGTAACGTATTTAAAAAGACAACTAAGTAAACTTTATAAAGTTTGCATGTGTGTGGGTGGAGAAACTAAAGCCCTGAGATTTCAGGCTTTAGAGAAGGACCGTTTTTGGCCCCTTTTGCATCTCTTTACTATTTCATGCTCTTTTTGGTGTTAAAATAAACAATCTTTTGGCCAAATGTACTGCTAAGAATATCAATGAAGTGGATGGCGTAGAGAGCAAGGGATGGGGTCGCTACAATTTTTAATGCCCTAAAGAGTATTTTATGCATCATATCAGAAAGAGCTGGTAGTTGATTGGATACACTTCAAACAAAATAATGTGGACGTTTCACACAAACAAACATTTCACACAAGTCATGTGTGCTATGTTCATCATATGTCCGTTGAAGTTTGAGTTTGAATCAATGTTTATTAATAGTTAAACTTCTAATCTGCTTTTTTATTTATTTATAAAATAGTGGTTAAGGACTTCTGGTTCAGCAAGGAACTGTTAAGATCTCCAATTGTAGCCTGTGGTCAGAGAAGCGCAGCATTTTGCTGTAAAGTGACTGGACTAGAAGGTTCTCTCTGCCCTAATGCCACACAAGGTGCCAGACATTTTCACCCATGGGACTTCTTTGCATGCTCAGATGATGTTCTCTAGTCTAATGGACCATAATAGCTGCTTCCTTTAATGCACTCAGTGACCAAGTAATAATTTATTCACCTTTTACCAGACTGATTTCAACATTTCTCTTACAATGCATGGCAACTTACTCTGCAGCTATTTTTTAAGTTTCCCTCCACTGTAGCATGTGGTTCTAGTCTACACCTCCCAGAGAACTAATTCATTTTCTGAATTCTTACTTATCTTAGTTTGTTTTTTAATATGATGTAGGATAAGTTTGTTATAAGAAATAGTAGTCTATGTGCATTTGGATGGATGTGCATTTGGAATTGCTGGCATTTGAAACCTTTGCATCAATATATTGGATTTATTAGCAGATTATTATTTATTTTTATGCCTTTAGTTGTATTTGTTTATCCATTTATTTATTTATTTCATTTTGCAGACAAATGACATATGGCCCTTAGGCTTAGTGCATGACCCTTGAGACCTTTGTTTATCTTCAGAACACAAATGAAGATATTTTTGATTTTTTTATTGATATTTTGTCTGCTAGAACTACTTCCTGGTTTTGGGTGTACTATCCCTTTAAGCCAAAGCTTCATCCACCCAGCTGATAGTGATTCCTGTTGTTCAATTAAAATGAAGGATGAAGGTTGTCTTGTTTTTGTTGAGTGTATTGCATTACCAGTTGTTAAGTGTAGATGAAACAGATTAACTAGCCTTACTGGGGCCTGTACCATGATAGTAGTTGAACAAACTCAGGGTTGCAGGATTAGTTTTGAGTTGACAAAACCAAACCAATCCAACCAGGCTTTGTTGGTACCATGATGCTGGTCATCAACTTTCTCTGTCAACTCAGGCTTTAATCCTGAGATTAGGAGTTTAGGTGTGACATCAGCAGCGAACAGCCAATCACATGCTGAGAAACAGTGAAACTCATTCAAAACTCATTGAAATGAATTTCTCGCGAGAGCTACTTCTCGCAATTCACTTATTAAATAAAAGTATTCAAATAATACAAATTTAAACATTTACACAGCAAGAAAAAAATAGCTGTCTATGAAAGAGGACAACTAAAGTCTCGTTACTGTATATCAGTGCTAAAGTTTTGAAGTTAGTTTATACAGTTGATAAAGGTATATTAGAGAATTGAACATTTAAGCTCATATGTCATTTTATAGCTTCATTTATAGATTCTAAAGCATAATTATATTACCTTTATATATGTATTCATTTAAAATCTGCGTATAATAAGAATTGAAGAACTGAAATTACATGTGAGATCGTTTAAAGGTATAATAATTACATAAATAATTTCTAAATCATACAAATTTATTATTCTAAATAAGCATTACTAAAAGCCAGATGATTTTGTCTTTAAAAGTTTTTTTAAAATTTTAAAATTTGCTATGTAGTGACCTTTAATTTGGAGTAGAAAAGGTGGAGTGACTTTATCGCATCAGACATGTGTGACTTTGCTCACAGCTGATTGGTCCAAGTTCGGTTTGCAACCTCTTACCTGGAACATAACCTGCCCCGGACCAGGTTAGCCGTGGAGCGTAAGTTACTATGGCGATGAACACTGCTAAAAGCCAAACCACCTTCATGGTGCCTAAAACCCAGGGTAAGCGCAAACTAAACTGAAACATAGCTGGCTAGGCACCTAAACCGGCTTCATGGTACAGGCCCCTGGTTTCAGAGATTATAGGTCAACAGCAACTAGTCAACATAATTGTAAATAAACAGTTCATGTAATTTTTTTTCGGTCTTCAATGGCCTGAATCATGTTTGTCATCAAAATGGTATCCCCCCTTTGTGTTTTGCATCAATTTTATGTGTTTTTGTGTGTGTACCTACCTGTGTTTGTCGCTTGCAGAGTGTTGGCTCTGAGCTCCCTTGTCCCTTTCTGCTCGCGTTGAGGGAGTCTCATGGTGCTCACTTTAATTCTGAAAGGCAGGCCCGTATAAATAATTCATTTCCCCTTTGCATGCCTTATTTCTGCATGTGGTACATGTGTTACAGCCAATCTGCAGGGGAGGGTTTTGGGGAAATGCAAGAAGGTTACAAAGAAAGTAAAAACGGGTTGGCACTGGCAGTCACTTTTACGCTCCTTCTGCTTCACTATATCTCACTACTCCATTTCCTCTTTCTCTCGCTCCGTATGCACTTTCTTTTGTTTACACAATGTCTTTGTTCCACATATCATCTTTGTGCAGATTGTTTTTTCTGGAGCCAAGAGCGATCAAACACTCAAATACTTTGACAAAAGAAATCATCAGAGCCTTACAACCAGTGAATGTTTTAGAAACCCCAATTTTAAAGACTGTGAAATGCCAAGTTGACATTTCAGGAGCCATCAAGTTATTGTTGTCAAAAATAGAGACTGCCCTTCACTGTTTGGTTTGTTCACCCGAAAAGTTGTGCATTAAAAAGGTGAGGAGAATATTCAGTTTAACCTTGCAGGGATAGTCCACCTAAAAATGAAAATCTTAAATAGGAGGCGATCTGGCGGAACACTGGAATGTGTTTTTGAAGTGTTCGTTGCCAGTGTTGCCAGTCAAAAGGCTACCCCTTTTTCGAAAAAGAAGTTAAAATTTGCAGCAGAAGGGAATGAGAAATGTTTGGAAATAGAAAAACAAATGCTAGTTGTCCTCAAGGATAGATATCTAATTTTGAATCACAGAATCCAGTCATGAAAATGTAATTTACAGTATAAAGCAGATGTTATATAAAGTGTGTGAATTGATTGATGGATGAATACATCGAAAGTTGAGCTGTGCAATATATCACATCGCAACATTGTCTGTGAAAAGCGCAAGAAGACGGTTCCATGTCCCCGCCTACCTATTGTCAAATACACTCAAAACTTTAAGAAATTATGGCAGAAATGTATTTCTATTGTACAATAGAGTGTACTTCTCAAAATAATAACAATAATAATACAATTTATTTAAACATTAAGGGATGTATTTTTTTCCATGTTTTAATTGAGTAAATCTCTGTTGTGCAGAACTTTGCCAAGAAAATAAAAAGATAAAATTAGTTGAATTTTCATTTGAATACATTTTAAAATAAATGTTATCAATCAAATTATCAAAAATGTAATTAATCAAAATATTAGTTTTATACAGTTATTTCTTTGGTAATAAATTTGTATTAAATCCTAAAAATATTTTTATTCTATTTAAAATAAATTATTAATGGTAAAAATAAGTTTTTATTCTAATCCATAATCAATTATTACATTTAGTTGATTAGACTTGTTTGTGATGATGGGAATTTTAATAAACTAAACAAACAAATGGTTTCAAGTTTGTTATAATGAAGCATTCATCCAAAAAGCTTTTTTTTATTCATTTACTGGTCATTTTAAATGATTGTAATAATACGAATATATTGTTTAATACCACTGTGATTGTGAAACTGTGATATTTTCTGAAACGGTCATCATACCGTGAAAATCTCATACCATTTCTCATACCATATTCATAACAGAATATAATAAGCATATTTGTTTCAGTTAAAGTTAGCCTAGCTCGCCTGGATTGCTTTGATCGCTAAGATTGACAGGTCTTGATTGCTCACATTGTTATTGCTTTCAAATTATTAATGTCATCGAGAAGCCACTTTCGCAAAAAAACTGTCTTGGCATAAGCAATGAGATCGTTCCACATTTTTTTCAGTGTGCTGTTTGTTTACAGCTTGTGACTTTAAAACCAGACCATTTCCCTGGAAACCCCCCTAAACAGACCATGAAGTTCTTGAGGCTTGAAGAAAAGTGCTTTTTCCCCTTGAACCCACAAAATTACTGTCTCGTTATGGTCTATTTGTGTTGGATAGATTTCCTCAGCGCTAATCTCTGCCACAGAGGACATTGATGCAGCACAGTGATATGCATTATATCCAGATCCAATCCTGGACTACCTCATCTCCTTAGAGGGCTATTTCACTTCTACTCTAGCCCGGTTTAATGTCGCTCCGTACAATTATACAAGCCTCTCTCATGCACGCAATGCTCTGCCCTGCAATTTCAGGCCCTTTTCTGATATGGGTTATTATGCAGGCTCAGAGGTGACTTGCAAAAACTTTTGTCGGTAAACAGGGCTTGAGAGGCAATTCAACATACAGGTTCTTCGCTCAGTTGACATTCAAGTGTGTGGGTGGACCGCTGGGCCACAGGATATAGTTTCCTAGACTGTTCAAGCTCACATTTCACAATTCAGATTTGGAAGCTGCTATATGACATGGCACTGTTTTCTCAAGCCATGCTGCTGGTGGTCTTGGTATGCGTGGATACCATGTAATGTATTATAAGAACATGGTCGTTCTGTTAGTCATCTTGAAGTTTTACAGAGCTCAAACATTCATCTTGATTACTGACTGGCACTGACTGATTTTATAGTGTTTTTGTTGTGTGCTTCTACCTGTTTTTCTTGCAGTCTGAGAGTCTGGAGAAGACTAGGAGTGCCACTTAAGTTGATTCCTTCATTTTAATTGAATTTCTTGGAGTTCATTTTCAAATTACACTACATTTCGAAAATTCAGTAAAACGTTTTTTTTTTCTATAATTATTCAGTTTTTATAAATTCAGTTTTATTCAGCAAGGATGCATTAAATTAATCAAAATTGACATTTAGATTTTTTTTAATTCATTTAGCTGACGCTTTTATCCAAAGTGACTTACAATTGCTATATATGTCAGAGGTCACACGCCTCTGGAGCAACTAGGGGTTAAGTGTCATGCTTAGAGACACATTGATGTCTCGCAGTGGATTCGAACCTGGGTCTCTCACACCCAAGCCATGTCTTTTATCCACTGCGCCATCACCACCCCAGTTATATTTGAAATAAATGCTATTCTTTTAAACTTTATATTTATTGAAGAAAAAAGGCAGCAACTATTTCCAACATATTTAATATTAAAATATTCTTGAGCAGCAATTCAGCATATTAGAAGGATTTCTGAAGGATCGCGCACTGCGGACTGGAGCAATGATGCTGAAAATTCAGCTTTACCATCACAGAATTAAATTGCATTAAAATGTACTTAATGTTACTGGTTGTATTTTGTTCACATTTTGCAGCCCTGGTGAGGATTTCATTGAAAAATCTTAACAACCCCAAACTTTTGAGCGGTATATTTTACACTGTTTATATAGTTTAAATGTAACAAAATAATACAATAATAAAATTGACAAGTTTTTAAATTGATAAGTAAAAAAAAAACGTAATTTAAACTGTTTTAAAAGTAGCAAGTTTTGACAAAATGCTAGAGTTTTTTTTCCTTTTAACATCAATTTATTAAGCAGTTATAAATACATATTGTAAATTTGTTTCTTAATTTGTTGTATCTGCCACTAGTCTCCCACAAACTGTATTTTCTACATTTTCTGTGGATAGAAAGTGATTGATGAGACCTCTGTGCATTCAAGCTAACAAGAACCATCTTGTCTTCAAGGATTTAAAGGTTTTTTTGTATCACCTTAACAAGATCAATCCATTGCCATTTCTTCTGAAAATAAGTATCGACTTCTGAATTGACAAAGCACTAGTCAGCAGATTACTGGAGTCAAGTATGGTCAAGAAGACTTGGAGATCTTTAAGGAGTGTGTCTTTCAGTATGGAGCTTGATAAGTTCTCTTCCTGCTCCTTCATGGTCTTTTTTTTCTCTCACCTTTTTTGATGAAGGAAAAGGCAATCACTTTCTATTTGCATTGCATGATTCAGCCTAACTGATTAAACATGAGAGGGCTCACAACATCTGTCATTTCAACCAATCAGGATTTATGTTTATATGATGTTTTGGATGTCTTTTGACAGAAAGACTGTCCGTCTTGAACCTCATTAAATCCCTCTCAGCACCCTCGGCACGTTTACCGAATTTGTCAAACTGATCTGAGAAGATTTCAGACCACAGTGTTTGTGCTGATTCATGGCATTCATCAGTCAGCCACTGTAATGAGCTTCTCGAATCAATATCAATAAGCGGAGGATGAGAAATGTGATGAGGACGAGAAAGGCCGATTTAACACTCCTTCTCATCGCTCTCAGTCCTCCATTTATTGTATAGGATTGGACTCATCTGTCCATCATGGCTTAGTGCATCACTGACACCAGCCTTAACGGACTCTTGTATATTTTTCCTCACATAAAGTAAACACGATTGAGTTCTCTTCAGCTTCATTAAATCTCGCAGAGTTTTCATACATATAAAGCAGGTGTGTTCTCTTAACAAAGATATCTATCTGCGTTGGAATATAGATTAAATATCCAGAATATAGAGGAGCTGATTTGTGGAAAAAACTGACAAATATCTCTTCTTTCCTCTGGCCTGTTTTGCAAAATGCTGACCAATGACACTTATTATTAGAACAGTAAATGTATTGATTAATGTGCTGCGCCTTAATAATTGGCAAATGCCTTGCAATATCGCTTTTCTGACATGGACTTGATGATTTTCGAGTTATTTTAACCGCAATTTGAGTTTTGTTGCACAGTACATGCTGAGTTTCTGGGTTGTTTTAGTAATGTCATGCTTTATAGCAACATGCTGTGTGGAGCAAGACAGCGCTATTCAACATGTGGCCCTCGAGCCTTTGCTTTGGAGCCTGCTTGACATCAACAGCAACAATCACAAACATGCCATCTTACTGTTTTAGTAAGCAGCAGGGCGGTATGACAATATAAAAAATGGTAGAAATGTGTCAAGAGGCTGTGATTGTGCGGAACCATGTAATGTATTGTATTCTGCAAACTGTCGCAGAGCGAGCGCTTCAAATGTAGACGGCTTTGTTGATTAGAGTGGGAGTGATTTAGTTTTCATTTTCAGCCCGTGTCCTGTGTAAACACGAAGAAAATGTCGGTTATTTACAAGAAGGGTTTTTAAGATGGGGTCCGCGGCCTGCTAGTGTATACAAATATAAGAGAAAAGAAACAATTTTACAGAATGTATTTTTGTAGGACTGTCAAAATGAACTGTAAATCTGCTCAGGGTTGATATTGATTTTGAGAAGTGTTAAACCAGGGGTAGGCATGTTCGGTTCTAAAGAGCCGCTGTCCTGTAGAGTTAAGCTCCAACACTTAAAAAAGTGCTCCGGCCTATAGCCGTAGTAATCCTGAAGACATTGATTAGCTTGTTTGTGTGTGTTTGATTAGGGTTAGAACTAAATTTTGCAGGACAGTGGCTCTCTAGGACCGATTTTGCCTGCCCCTGTGTTAAACAAATAAATTTTATATCAAGTTTATAGGCCTTTCAAAAGGTTGAGGTAACTTTTTTTATTTTTTAAGAAATGAATTATTTTATTCAAGGTGCATTAATTTGATCAAACGTGACAGTAAAGACATTTATAATGTTAGAGAAGATTTATATTTCAAATAAATGCTGTTCTTTAGAACTTTCTGTTCATCAAAGTATCCTGAAACAAAGATAGTCACAGGTTCCACTAAAATGTTAAGCAGTTCAACTGTTTTTAACACTGATAATAGTATGTTTCTTGAGCATCAAATTAGCATATTTTAATGATTTCTGAAGGATCATTTGACACTGAAGACTAGAGTAATGAGGCTGAAAATTCATTTCAAATTTTATCATTTATCATCAGTTTTAATCATGAAATTAAATAAACTTTTTTAACATGCTGCACAATGAGCTTTACTGTTAAAATTAAAACATGGAAGAAAATTTGATTATTCCTTAAAAAAAATAAGTTTTGATGATAATTTATTTGGATTAGTGTTAGTGTTACAGTAATATATTTCTCTCAAGTTAAACCGAACTTTAATTTTGACGAGTTGCTGTGAAGACCTTTTGAGTTTCTGTGTGTTTGTCATGTTGATAGTTTTTTCTCAAATAAAGCTGTTAAATGATCATGAAGTGACTTTCAGTGTGAATCTAGAGCCTGGAGAGGAAGTTCATGCATATAGGCAAAATAACAGTGCAAGCGTCACATGTGCTTCAGTCTGTGGTAAATTCATTTACACAGAATATGCAGGATTCGTATTTAAATAGTCTTTGTGGTTTAATATTCACACACACTATTCTACATTCCAATTTGATTTCAAGTGTACTGAACTGCTTTCTATTTATTCCTCAAAAAACATACAAATTCCATTAAATCCCCCCACAAACAATGGTAGGGGAAACACTGCTCTTTCATTTCCTGCATAATCAGACAGGCATTAATTCAAGGTTTTATAATTTTTGGATACAATCCGGGTTAGTACCTGTACATCCCTTTCAGACATCCCTTTCATCCCTTTCTCTTGCGTCAACAGTTACTCCTGTTGGATGGGGTTCATCCAATGTTGTTGCATGCCAACATTACCTGGATATCATTGCTCTCGTCTCGATACACCGCAAAGACTTGCTGCCCTGGTCACAGATGAGCCAGTGAGGCTCACACCAACGATTTGTTCTCTTTTGAATTCTGATATATCCCCCATTATGTGTTGTGGATTGCAATAATACTATTGCTGTGCTAAATCAACCTTTAAACTCTGCTTTTACTGATGGAATATAAAATCAGCGAAGATTGACCCATGACCAGGCCACCCATATATAGGCGTGATGAAACCTCCCAACTCTATACTGGCCAGTGTTTCATTTTCATTGTCCGACCCCTTGTCTGACCCGTACCTCTGCTCTCCTGTATCCACCAAAAATGTTTGTCGGGAGCTACACAGAGTCAATATTCATGGTTGGGCTGCTATAACCAAACCTTTGGTCACTTGTGCCAATGCCAAATGTTGGTTTTATTGGTTCAAGCAGTGCAAATCTTAGGCTGTGGACAATGGGAAACATGTTGTTCTTTGAGTCCACATTCACTGTCTTTCCCACACTCATTGGAGTTACATTCACTGTCTTTCCCACACTCATTGGAGTTACGGTGTGGACTCGAACCCGTTCTGTACTTGTGACAGAATGTTTTTTTAAACATGAAAGTGAATTGAACTTCTCCCACTTTTTAGCCACATTGGGGCATTTTGGAGAATCACTAAAAAATCAGAAGCGTGGCTCTTGATGATAAAGACCTGCTTTGTGGCCCCCTTTGTTTTCCAAAGTTATTTAACCTTGGAGTCAACTGAATATACAAATGTTTTATATTACTTTTGGAAGAAAAGATGTTTTTTTTCTCCAAAGAAGGGGGTAGCAATAGTAAACACACCTCCTCTAAGGAGGCACGTGGAGCGGATCAGAGGGCATGCTGATTGCCCATTGGTGCATTGTGTGGCGAGTATATTCAAGGCTCCGAAACTGGAACGAGTGGCCCCTCCTGGCGAATGATGGGTCAGGTCCCTACAGAGGCTGCTTTCCCCTCTGAGTAGGCCTTGTTTCCCCTGGCAACATCACAATCCAGGAGGTCACAAAGGGCTGGGGAAAAGAGGCTTTGGGGTTCAGTTCTGATGGTTATTTCTCCCCTTGTCTGTCAGAGGCTGAATGAGACGGGGAGCTAGGATTACACTGGACAATTCCTCCCTCTCTCACTCCTTCCTCTTGTAATGTGCGTTAGAGCAGCACTGAGAGAAAACGTACACGATCTGCGCTTTTTGTTTTCGCCTTTTCGCTCCCTGCTGAGCATGGACCTCCACCAATTCTCAGAGCTGAAGTGCGGAAAGTGGGCGAGAGACTCTTCTGTTCTCACTCATTTGAGTCCTCTCATTCACTAACACAGAAACAAATAGACACACAACAAGATTTGATTGGCTATTAGTGGAGTTTGCATGACTCGAGACGGGAGTGATGGATGAAACGACGGTAGACTTCAGTCCAATATAACTCCAATATAAAGTTCGCCTGAAACTTTGAAGTTAAGTGAGCGTGAGCTAATGCGGTCTGAAAACAAAGCAACAGATATAACAAATGATCCACCCTTTGAGCCTTTTCCGTTTGAATTCGGCAGCATGCAGGGGTGTTCATTAAGTGCAAATAAATTAAATCCTCTGAAATCTCCCTCTCTGCTTTTGTTGAGGCGATGAAACACAGAAAGTAATGCTAAAAATTGAAAAGAAAAATAGCGATAGAAGACGACAATGAATTATTCATGAGAGATAAAGTCACCATTTTGTGTTCCTGTTTATACGTGTTCCTCTGGAGAATGAGAAACAAACATGAATGCAAAATGCTTGTCAGTTTGCTTATTGGAATCAATTACAGTTATTGTTAGAGCGTTTGTTTTGTCATTTTGTTTGACCTCCCTGGGGAGAGATGAACTTGTAAATCTCTGATAACATTTCACTGAACTTTACTCTCATGAGGTGTGTTCTCAATTTACATGGTGAGCTTTTAGAGATCTTTGCATGACAAATGATGAGTCACATAAAATAAAATAATTTGATGATGTTTATTTGTTCTGTTGTCTTGCCGACATACTCTACTCTAAAGATAACAATGGCATCCCTTCAGGCCTTCCACAATATTTAACCATCATTCTCAGCAAATGAAAATACTAATAATGATGAACATTCTGTGTTGAAGCAGGGAAAATTATTTAGGAGGTCTGATGTTTAGAAATTAAGCATTATGCCTGCAGAAAAACACAACTAGAAGATTTGGCTATATAATTGTCCTTGCTTTGGATTAAAAGAGCTGCTTTTTGTAGATTTCCCACAAGCGTCTCTCTATAGACAGGGTCTCTGTAGACATTCTTTGCTTATTGAACCATAGATCAGAGAGCTCAACCTGGATAGAGCGACGTAGAGCTGCTTTAAACGCATAACAAAAACTGTGAACATTTAAAAGGGGGCATCAAATGTAATGAATTTTAGTGCAAAATAATCCAATGGGTATGTTTTTCATGGCTAGGTAATACGACTAAAAGTTAAATAATACAATTTCCATAATCTAACCAAATCAAATTTTGCTTTATGCATTTTGGCTGATGTTTTTATCTAAAAGCCTACTGCACATTGTACTATTTATAATAGTCCTTTGCTACTGTGCGAACATGATCCATGCTGTAAGCCATGTCACACTGTGAGATCTCAGTTTGTCATTGATGTCAGACTCTACGGCAGTCAAGACGCGCTAAAAACGGATTCACACAAGAAGACTCGCCCAGAGATTTACATCATCAATCCGTGAAATGTTTAGTGAGTGACGTGATCTGCATTTACATGGGGGATAGAAATGGTGGCTAGCAGCAAACCAAAACAATCTCTGGCGTTGATTTTGATCATCTTGAAAAGAAAAAAATGAAGACGATGCATGTGAAGCAAGTGGTGGTTTGTTACTCTTATTTGTTTTTGTTTTGAGTTGTTGTAGAAGTCATACAACAGGGCTGTGTGTCAAATCTTTTTGTGCTGTGCGACAAGACGTGCAAGACATGCAACTTTAAAAGTATGATGATAACGTTTACTTTTAGCGACATTTAGCGACATTAGCGACATTGGCATTCTGTGGTCAAATGTTATTAAAACTGCAAAACTATATATTTGACCATTATCTTTGGCAACCATGAAGTGTCCTAAAACCTTGTATCACTCCACTGCCTCTTCTCATATGATGAAGTAATCTAAACTCAAATCAATATGTCATGTCTCTTTATTTATTTATTTTTGTAAGTAGCCATGTATTAAGTGGGATAATGTACATTTCAGCTTGTCATTATCTTAAAATAAACCACTCCAGGATAATACAAGACACAGCTTTGTGTCAGTATCATGATCACCCTGTCAGGGGTTGTTTTGCAATAATGACCGGCTGACTGTACATTATCCCTTACATAACCGCTATTCGTTATGTGATCAAATTGCACGTCTTGTAGCAATGTAATGGAAACTATGGAAAACAGCAGCATCAAAATCTAACCATCAAATCTCAGGGAACAAGGATTATTAGGCAGACTAGATTATGTTGAAAATGCTTTTTGAAAAAAAAAGTATGATAATCAGCATTTAAGTTTAAACAGAAACAATGCACTTTACTAAGGGTAAATAGTCCGAGCAGTGTCGGGCAAGTTGGTCAAAATTGCCTTTGGCAACAAGTTTACACACAGTGTAAATAGACTCTGCCTATTTTATTTAACCTTTTTGACACATTTTGCTAGGCTTATACGATGTATCACAAATATTCTATCCACATGGCAGTGAGCCTGCAGGCAGAGACATCTCTCTTGCACTGTGTTCCCATCAGTCGAGCTACAGCTACAGTGTTTTTATCGAGCAAAGATTCACATTTTTTTATCTACTGGACATTTACACTTTAAAAAAATGGTGTCAAGGTCACATAAAATACAAGTTTGACCAGATAACCGAAATTACCTATTGATTTGTTTTGCATGCAACTCCCGTTCTGTAGAAACACATCAGTTTCTTGTGTGATTTCATCTACATTTGTTTGAGGGACTGTCAAAACCTTCCCACAAAGCATTTCATGTTTCTGTCGAGGGCATCAGTGCAATGGTCTTCTGGACGTGAAGTCTGACAGAATGCTGAAAACCTTACATGAGTTACTGTGTCTCTCACTGATTTTATCTCGCCATTACACTCTCATCCATTTTCTTGTGAAGGTTAGGGAGTTGGCAGTAGCCCCGTAAAGCTGTATAAGAGCAAACAGCAATCTTTCCTGAGGCCTTTCAGACATAAATAACTAAATGCCAGTAGGATTTGAACAGTTCTGTCAATAACACAAGCTCCCTCTCTATTCTGTTTTGTTCATTCTGCACCCCGAAAGTTATTCCAATACCATTAGTGCATTAAATGAGTGGGGTGTCACTTTATTGCTATTCCATTATTTCAAACTCCCAAGTGTAAAGACAAACAGCATAGGAACTGATACGCTGATCTGGTAATGGAAAAGAGGTCAATGCTCAATATGTTATTCCAGCACACCATAGCACAGAAATCAGAGCCCCCGTTCAGCTTCTGCTGTTGACAGCATCCTACTTATGAGATGCAGTTGGTACAGTGACACCTGTTTGGAGTTTTCTTTCTCTCTCTCTCTCTGCGTGGTTATGTTCCCTTGAGTGTTCTAAGCCCCAGCTGGTGAGAGTCTCTCATCTGAGAGATGATTAATGAACAGGCATACAGAAGGCTGCCCAAAGAGCTCTTCAGGACCCCTCCAAACCGCACCACAGCTCTGCTTGTAAATCATCAGTTACCGCTAGCATCCTGCTGTCAGTGCTTTCGTTTTAATGCGTTTAATGTGTCATTCGTACATGTACATGTCCATGTGGGAAATCATTGTTTGTGGAGGTGATGGATTTGTTCTGCTTTTTCAAATAATTGTTAAGAGTAATGGTTTGTGGAAACCTGGTAAATGGGTAGATCTCCCAAAAATGGAAATTATTGTGTCATTATTTCATCAATCTCGTTCCAAACCCATGTAGAACAAAAAGAGAGATAAAAAAATGTTCAAGCTCCTCTTCAAAAAATGAAAATGAATTTGTAAAGAATGTAAAACTCCAATTATGACTAAAAATACACCTTAAAAGCAGTTTATAATCTTCCATTTCAGGGTTCAGTTTTCACCCTTTCATTATATGGGAAAAAGTAGGACTGGATTTCACCAAAAAATGTTTGAATCAATCTGCTTTGATTCATTTTTGATTCACAAGCTTTTCATTTACAAGCTCTTGATTCAATTTAATTCCAATTTTAATTTGTTTTAATCACTGCATTGTAAGTAATAATATCCTGAAATTGATTCAGTAACTGCTATACTGGACTTGCTATCTCATCAGATGGATTCAAATGGTAACTCTTAAAGAGTAACTAAACACTAAACCAACTTTTTTTAGTTAATGATCTGTAAAAATAGATCTTTATTAATACCAGTCATTGATTTAGATAACTTTTTTGACATTTGTGTATAAAGTGTTTTATTTCTACAATATATGGTGTAAAAACGTCCTAGTGCTGCTCTCTTCAGGTTGAACGGTGGCTACTGCAGTTTAATTTTCCTGTTGGATGTTTCGCACTTCGTGACGTACGCAGGTTTCAGCTCACCACGCGAGCTACGCCCTTGGCAGTATAAAAACCAGCTTGTTTCGTCAAAACCACTGTAGCGAGTCAGGAGTTGGAATTGTGAGTATTGAAAACGATCAGGATAGAGTGTTTTAGCATCTATTTCGTCCCCTCTATCTCTGCTTGGGTCTGCCCACTTTTTCAGCATTTTTCAAATATTGTCAGTGGGTGGAGTCAGGCTCTGACCGGGGGTGTAGTTACAATTTAAGCTTGTGAGCCTTTGAATAATAGACTGAGTCATTTGTTTGTGAATCTGACTACACTAGTTGTACGAGTGATTTTTTTTTTAAATCTCCAAGAACTGGTTCATGAGAGCCATGTTTGTGAATCTGAAAATATGGGTTAGTAAATGATGACCCAAATTTCAGTTTTGGTGGAGCCATTACTTTAAAAGAAATAGGAGGTGAGATAAGAATGAAGCTCACATTGCCTCTTTCTTGCAGATGATTAGAGCTGATGGAGGTGTGCGCCAACAGAGAGACAGGGAAGCAGCTTGGATGTGCAAATAAAGTACTTGTCAGACATTGACTGTGCTAAACACAAATTCATGACTTATGAAATGACATTTATTACTTAAAAGCATTCAGAATCTGCTGTCACAGATATACTCACATGTTTAACATGGTGGATTACTTTTTGAGAGCTGAATCAAGTACTATACTTGCAGAGAACGCTTAGAAAGAGCATAAAGCGATTCTACAAAGGCAGAGCAGTGAGAGCCATCCGGCAAATTCCCTCGATATAAATGCATCTTGTTAGACATCATTAAGAGTATAAAGGTCTAAAACATTAAAGGGCTGAGATAATTCGGCATGAAAGTGAGGCGAGAGCTCATGGGAAAGCTGGTTATGTTAACTTCATTATGCTATCCCAGTTTCATCAAATGACTTCTTTGATGCATCTGGTTCTTGCATAGAATCAATTTTACAGAGTTAATATGCAAATGCAAATCTGATATCTACAGTATTTATTACCATTGTTTCAAACGTTTGAGTACTGTATGCTTGTCTATTAGTGCATACAATACAAATACTGTACACATAAAGTGTATTTAATCTTTAATATGTTCTGAAAAGTAGTGTACTGTGTATTGAGCATGAATTTTTTTTGACATAATATCAGCCGGCAGGCAAACACGGTGTGCCTTCAGTTCCTTGGAAAAACTAAAAAAGGAAAGATAGTTACAAGATTTACATGTTGTTCACTCTCTTCCTGTGCCTGTATTTCTCATGTTTTCTTGTGTTCTGGAGTGTAATTGTCCATCTGTTTGACTTGATCATGTGGAGGATTCAGTGTGACTCCTCTCATGCAATGTATAATTAATTTATCAAGTGACATTTAAAAAGCTAGCATTTCATTTGCAAGATTCCTATAAATGTTAACACAAAGTCGAGCAGTCACTAAAGGTGCCCTACACCAGTTATGTAAGACAGTCAAGTCCCTAATGACTCAGTAAAAGTCACTGAATCGCTGAGTCATTGCGCATTACAATGTGTGGGTAAATGTTTAAGACCACATGGCATTCTAACTTGCAGATAGATATTTTGCATTTACATATATTAGTGCAAAGTTAACTTTGTATGTAACAGTTATTTAATATGTTTACCTGCTAGAGGCATTTATTCCCTGATGAAGGTTTCTTTGCCACTAGTGTTACCAAATGGAATAGCAATCTATTTGTTTTAATGGCCTGACTTACCTTGACATAATAACTTACTTTGGTTCAAGTAATGGCATGAGTTTGCCTGTTTTGATATATTGTTCGAACAGTAGAAGACTGGGAAAGAACATTAAGTTCAGATGTTATGAGAGTAGCTTTGTTGTTGTAAACTTGGATTGGATGAAGTGGATGAACTGGATTTCAGAACTGTATTACAAATTTTGCGTTGACATGAAATCAGTCGATCCTTGATGGAAAAACTGTGGCGACATTTATGCAGAATTATATTATGTTGCTTCTCGTGTTTGTTTTGTGATTGATATAGACAACTGTGACCACACATATTCTATAGATTCTGCCACTTTTATGTTCTCACCTTACTTACTGCAAGATCGGCTTTTGTGAATTAGCCCTTTCATTAGCATTCTTAAAAGGAAAACTTTAAGGGCACAAAGTCATGCATAGTTTAACATTTTGCCTATAATTGAAATTCTAGTAGGCCAACGTACCTTTTGCCCAACAGAACCATTAGACCATTATAGGGTAAGGCACAAAATTGTGTCTTAGATCAAGATGACAGATTTCATGTTATGTGCTAATGTGGAGCACTTTGCCCCTAGCACTTAGCTCCATGAATGTGAACTCCTGACAGCTGTTGCCGGTAATAACACTATACTTACAAAACAGTAACGGGACCGTTCCCTCAAGCATAATGGTCTGCAGGGGTAGAGATATATTACAGTAAGCCTCATCAATACTAATAATCTCCAGAGGGGCTCTCAATAACAATTAGTTTCATCATCTGATCCCCAAGCTCTGTGACACACTCATGAGAAACTTTGACTGCCGTATGCTTACAACTACAGATATGTACTTGGTGAAAATACCATGATCATTAGTTGAAATTAATGCTATTCTTCACAGTCTCAGCAGGGTATTAAACAAGATGAATATTTCCTACAGATTTTGTCTAACCATGATGATGATGATGATCATTTGAAGTTGTAGATAAACAGCACAGAAAGCAGTAAACATTGCAAATACAATGGGGTACAGAAGTGAGAAACCAGTAGAATACCCTGGTTTGGACCAACGGGTGTTGATATTTCAAAATGTCTGGCTACACTCACTCAGCCACAGGCTATCTCAGATGACTTTCAGTAGCAGGATGAATTTTGTGTTGAAAAATGCTGCAGTTGTGTTGTGTTCCTCTGTGTTGTTGACAGTCTGGTCAGGTGTGGGAGGGTGGGAACTCTTGAGGGACAGTGCAGACACCCTGGATAACTATAATTGGCCCCGGGTGAATAGTTGTGTCAGCGGTGGAGGAGCGTGGGAGATGGAAGAGGGCCTTATAGATGAGATCGAAAGAGCAGGATCGATCACAATTACAGATTCACTCATATCCCAAGTGCTTGTTAATGACTTTATGTGTTTATGATGGCTGAGGGGAGAATTGTAGGTGGAGTGGTTTTTAGCTACAGCCAGTGATTGGTTTGAGATGTCACTGGCCATAGTTCATCATGATGCCACATCATAGGATGAGTATGAGTTATGAATAGCGCGCGCTGTCACAAATTAGGCTTGTTTCACTCTGCATATATAAGCTGTGCGTAAGCAACTAACAGCATCTTTGCTGCACGACAGAGCTGTTCCTTTATCAGTATATAACATATCAGTTTAATGGTCGATATATCAGTTTAATGGTAGATATTACACATTTAAAGAGAGTAAAGACATTTTTAATGTTACAAAAGATTTCTATTTCAATAATAGAAATAGAAATTTTTGTTCTTTTTAACTTGCTATTCATACAAAAATCCTTAAAAATGGTTTTCAGAATTGATAATAAGATTTTCTTGAGCAGCAAATCAGCATATTCGAAGGATTTCTGAATGACATGTGACACTGAAGGCTAGAGTAATGATGCTGAAAATCTGTTAAATTGTGATGATTCATTATAGTACTGTTTCTACTTTTTTATATCAAATAAATAAAATACTTTTAAAGACATTACAAATCTTACAGACCCCAAACTTTTGAACGAGTACATTATAATGTGTAATTTAATTAAGTTTAACTTTGAGACAGTATAGAATTTTGATGTCTCCCATTTACTGTTGGTAGATAGTGGCAATATTTTGTCATGTTATACATGCCCATTTCAGAAGATTTTAATAAATATTTTTGCAGTGCATTTTCTCCAGGGTTTTTAGCAATGCAGAGTCGCGCTGCTTACATCAACAGTGCGAAGACTGTGACCAGTTAATGTGGGTGCCAAAATGCATACACGCTGCTTATGTGTTAGTGTGAAACAGGCTTTAACAGAAGCCGAGAATGAGCTTCTTGCTTGGGCATCGATTTTGGGGAGATAGTCAGCAAAATCAATTTGCCTTTTTTTCTTCATTTATGTGCCAGAGGTGGAGTGTAAAGTTGTTAAAAGCTGTGAGAGAAGGAGGAAATGAGCAATATTGTCAAGCTGGAGGAACTTCCTGAAGGTTGGCTAAGATCAACTGACAAGCCTCACAGGGGAATAAAATCAAAGCTCGGTTCAACATCAGCTTCAGTTAGTCTAACGTTCTTTAAAATGCGCAGAGCAGTCAGGCATCTCATTTTGAGGAGACTAACCCTTCTATCTCTTTTATCAGCAAGTTTAACCTACACAACAATTAACATGCCACTTTCCTTATGATGACTAGCATCTCTGGTTGCTTTGATGTGTAAATGAGCGGAGGTCGTTTTTTTCCCTCTCCTTCCCCATCGCAGAGTATGTTTACATAACGCAGAGCGCTGGGAGCCAATGAGAGGCAGCCTGCCAGTGCTGCCAAGAGAGGACCGATAGATCTCAGTGTCTGATCTCCGCTTAGCCATGGGCACTGAGAGGCGGTGGGAGAACCCGGGAATACATTATCCACTCAGGGAATTTTAAAGAGGGGGAGAAAGGTGGAGGATGGAATAGAGTGAGAGATAGTTGGGGGGAGGGCGGCTGTTGGGATGAGGAAGGAAGAGGGAAGATTCCCACAGACCGCTTGGCCGGATTCACCCACCCAACCCCCTCACTCACTCTTTCTCTCTTCGCCTTTCACTTCCTATGAATTGCTCCATCCAAGTGCTCACTAATGTACTGTACTTTTGTCCTCAATCCACAGTTTGCTATTGCTTTATTTATTTACCCTAAGAGGAACGCTGCAATCCGCTCAAGGTCAAACTCACTTAAGTACCTCCATCTGTATTGCGTAACCCCAGTAAATATTCTCTTTGTTTCTTATGCCTGACTCGAATACTAAAGCGTGTACTAAGTTGTGCATGCTGATTTGGAAAGTTAGAGAGGAATCTCATTTGGCACAGCTGATTGAAGTTTTGCATCGCATCTTATTCGATTTAAATATTTCATACACATAGTCTGATTACTGGTGCGTGGATACCATGGCTTCATTAATTACACTGCTGAGAAGAACTGCGTTGAACAACATTTGAGTACAAGTTGAATGGCACTAGTTTGGTGTTGGTTGGTGGTTGACAAAAGTAGCCTTGCTGGTTAAGCTAGTGGAAAATCTTGTTTGTTAAGGGTTTATTTGGTTAGCATAGCCCAGTTAGCCCCTGGTTGTAAATCCCTGAACTACACCAGCTGGCTGCAATAACAATAATAATAATAATTCTCCATTTATGTGTTTTCTGACACATAAATTGTTAATATTTTTCTATAGTAGTTTTTTTCTCCTCCAATTTTTAGTATGGTCCAGCATCAGAAAGAGCATATTTACATTTCATACTTCCAGAGAGCTCTATATCAGCTGAAAAACTGCCATTAAGATGAATGGGAGTGCTAACAAACAGATAGCTTTCTTTTAGGATCTTGACCATGGCGGTAATTTTCGGCGTTAATCTTTTGTTTTATTTTTAATATGGTAATTGCCGGCTATATTAAAAGATGTTTTCATTTTTTTTTATAAAAATATTGAGAAAATTTAGTAGAGAGTAATTGCAGCCAGTGTTGTTTTTAAATATTCTTAGTTAGGATTTGTGAGGAAAAAAAGTTAATACAAATCATTAGACTGTGTGCATCATTACATAGTTTTCTTTTTAATTTTGTTTTTTATAAAATGTATATCAGCTCTATAGGCTAGGACCTGTGGTTTATCTGTACATGGGCATGACTCGTTGTTTTCTAAATCACTTGAAACAAAGAGAAACCCTGGAGTGAGGATAGTGTGGCTGGAACGTGCCGTAGTGGGATGAAAATAAGTGTCTCAAAGTGCAATACTTATCCCAGACTTCGATCATTTGCTGGACACAGACCAAACCTCACACACACAGCACAGTGCCAGGGACCCGGGAAATCAATCGATGTGACAAACTGCTTGCCATCTGTTCAGGAGTCTCTTCCCCCTTTGAAACCACCTGCCGAGGGGCGTTGATCTCAGAGCCTTGGCCAAGATATCATTAACATTATTTGTGGATTATGCCAAGCATTAGCATTATTTAAAAAAAACAAAAAAAACAATCCTTTTTGGTTCTTTTCAAAGTGTGGTACCATGGTATTTTGGACATGGTATGTTGTATCATCGTTCGTGAGTTCACACTTACATACAATTAGAGTTTAATGCGTATTTGGTGTGCTGTCCGGGGGGACGTCTCCGAGCTCAGAATTCGTCCCGAACCTAGAGAATCCCCGTATGCCTAAGTCTTTCAGCCTTAACTTATAATCGGGACATACCTTTACCTACAGGACGGATGGTGTCCTATATCCTCGTTTTGCAGCCACTTTACATCCACATTTTTTGCAAATTGGAAATCCATCCTCGAGGACAACCACGTTTTTTTCCTACAAAGTACTTTTATACTGGCCATAATTTGCTTCATAAGAATTCGAGGGCGCTTTCACTTTCAGCTTCAGCTCTGCATCACCTTTCTTGCAAGTTTGTTCTCCCGCCCTTCAATCAATGCAGTAGTTTCCGGAGTGCAGAGCTGCCATCTCTCATGCATTGGCCGTGAGATAGCCGCATTTGATTGGTTTCACACGCTCACACGCCACACCCCCGATTTCTCACGCTGAAGTGTCAACCTGGGGTGCGTTTCCCAAAAGCATCGTTGGTCAACTATGATCGCAACTTCCATTGACCTCTATCGTTAATGACGAAACTTGCGACCATGTTTGGCTTTGGGAAATGCACACCCCAGGTCGGTCAAATGCCTGTAGGATGAGTTTTCCTATATATCTACCTGTTGAGCCACTCGTGATTGAGTAGTTATGCCGCAAATAAGTTAAATTCTCCCAGAATCTAGAGCGAGCGCACAGCAGAGAGGGAAAGCGAGTGAGAGACCTTCCGTATGCAAGTATCCAGGATATATGACACTTTACCATGTTTTTGTAAAGCCCTGCCATCCTTCCTGTGTTCCTCGCCTCTAATGTAGCGGAAAATATCATCAAGTTCTGTCATTCTTTCAAACCAAAGCCTTATTGTGTTTCTCAGTCATCTATCCACTGAGTGACCGAAGAAATGAAGAGTGAAGGAAAAGGAAACAGGCTCAGCGGGCATTATCAGAGTGTGTCATAATTAAATCAGCATTATTTAATGCTATTCAGCTATCCTTCAGAGGACCTCGAGAAGTCCCGAGAATATATCAGTGTTACAGTATTAACCATCCTCCTTTGCTGAGCTCTTATGCCTATCTGTCACTGTCCTGTTTTCAAGTACACACACAGCAGCACTTCTTCCTCACAGGTGTGAGTTAGGAGATAGCAGGACACCACTTAATTCAGATGTTCCCCTCACAGTTATCTTGCTGTGATCAATGCAACATGACAGTGCTGCTTTTATCAGGGGTATATATAGGCCAGACCTTGGTGGTCCGTCCCTTCCCCTGACAATGCAAACTCATTAAGGGCCAATCAGAGAGCTTCCACACATAAGATCTAGTCTCATGGTAAGTGAAAAACCGTGTCTGTATCTTTGCGAGACTGTCTGTCACCTGACTGTCCTCGCGGTAGGATCATGAGAAGGATCTGGAAGGACTAAAAGGACTCAGTTCATACCGCAAAGTGTTAGTCAGGCATGAATTGCTTCATACTGATTGAATGCTTCATTGAAGAAGATAATTCCTGGCATGTCACCCTCACGGCTCATTCCTACAGAGTCAAATGTTTGTTGCTTGAAAATAGTTCCTGCTTTGTTTACTTCAGGCCTATTACATATGCAGGTTTTAGATACAATAGCTCATTCACAAACCAAGTCAAGCAGTTAATTAAAAATCAACAAAGATTTTTGACAGTTAGAGTCGCACATAAAGTGCTAAACATTACATATGTTAGCTTTGGCTAATCCACATTGTAGGGCTACTGCAACATTATGTGGTTATCACAACTCGGTTGTAATGCTACTGTCACCGCATGCCAAACATCCACTCTTTTTACGCTTCACGTTATAGACTATTTATCAGGAGGAGAGGATTCTCCCTTTTTTTAGTCTAATTAGCTAATGGCACAGAACAAGGCAGTGAGGAGCTAAAGGAAGGAAAACAGGATAAGAAAAACAGCAGAGCTAGCAGAGCTAATTAATGAACTTCAAAAGAAAATATTAAAAAGTGAGTAAAACCAGGAGCAACAATTTGGTTAAGTGAATAATTAAGCAGAAGTGCTTACCCTGGTGCCGAATTTCTTATTTTTGGGGCGAAAAAAAGGAAAGATATACTCCACCCGGCTTTGTGTCTACATTGTTGTTAGCTTCAGTTTTAACCCAAGGCGCTCAGTAACTGTTCAGCAGTTAGCCTTACATCCCGCAACACTCTGGCTGATGGCTAAACTGTTGGGAGAGAAATTTAAATTCACACCAGCTAATGCTCGAAAGTCACCTGCTATGGCTAAATAATATAAAATTATGTTTGTCAAGCTTTTTATTTGAATGACTGTCTTTCGTTGACCTTGATAGAACTATATATGAAAGTCAGCGGGTTCTTTTGTTCTTGAGTCACCTCTTTGACAGCTATTCCCCTGTGCTTGTGTGGGAAACATCAAAAATGTATGTTTGTAAGAGGACTCTTTTATTTTAAGCTGATGCCCCAAGACATAGCCCTTCATTCTGTACTTTTGGATTTCAGTAAGCAGTCCTTTCATTTAAACAAAAGGAAACAAAGCATTGACCCTGTAATGTAAGTCAGGAGGAAGCTAGTCGAGCCGCTGTTAAGGTGATTGAGGTGAAGATACTAAATGAAACTAAGAACTGACTGATAAATTATTTTGTTGAGTAAACTCAAAATGAAAAAAGGTGTTATGTTATACATAACAATGTTGCATAACACAACAACATAACATATAGTACATAAATGCCTAATGCCTAAATTCTATACTGTTCTGTTTAGGGATGCACGATATATCGCCCACCATATCGGTATCGGCCTATATTTGTTCATTTTTATGTTATCGTTATCGGCCCGATAATAAAATTTGGCTGATATATTAAAGCTGATAAATAATGAATTATTTCCTTCAACACTAGGCACTTGAGACACTTAAGATGCGCACTGTTCAACATGATTGATCTTGATTGCTTGAAATATGATTGGAATCAAAAAGGAAAATATAGTGCAAAATGTGCTGTCATATCGGCTACATGAAATTATAATGAGAACATTATAATTGTGTGATTGGGAAATGGATTTTAACTGTTTTTGCAATCAGGCTCTCAAAAATTATATAAAAATTGGATTTAGATTTTTCGGCCGATATATCGGTTATCGGCTTTCAAATATAAAGAGTTATCGGTATCGGCCAAAATGTTCATATCGGTGCATCCCTAGTTCTGTTCAACCTGTTCATTTAGTCTATAAAAGCTGTTAGCTTCGTTTATGATGGAAGTGGTTGTTTGTTTGTGTTTTTACGGGGAATTGTTGCGTATTTTCCAAGTAAAGACTTTATTATTTTATTTCCCATGCCGTGCAATTATTACCACTACCTAGTGTTGTCAAAAATATTGATATTCCGATAAATATCGATACTGAAATATCTGAACGATACCAATACTAATTTCCCGAAGTAGCTATCGATACTAGCCGAGCGGTCTTTCACTTCTCTCCAAAGGTGCGTTGACAAACACCACACGTGACGCACTCGTCTCATTCGCTCTGGTAATATATCAAAAGTGAAGTGAATGGAAAGATGGCGATGGCGCCCCCGCGACCGGCTTTAGTTGATTTATAAAGAACACCGCGAGCACCGGCGGAGTCGGAAAATAGCGTGGACACGTGCTAAACACCGCGAGTCAGAGAATAGTGTGGACGCGCTACACACCGCAAGCGGGCATGTCGAAGAATAGCGCGGACACCCAAAAAATTTTTTTGACTATCAATAATCCTCAGCATCAGGGATGTGAAACATCTTTCTGCTTAGATTATCTTGAAAGTTTTTATTTTTTTGTATTCTGCTTGTAAGGAGTACAAAATCAAAAAGAAATACCATTTGTAGTCTCGAGGCATCGATTTGTTCATTTGCTTTAAAATTAGGCTGTTGCAGGAGCCGGTTGTTCCCTGGAGTATGTACCTATTTCAAGAGCTCTACGAGGGTCAAGGTTTGGTCAGTGGAGGAGAAAAATAGCGTCCTCGTTTAAACAAGAGCAACTGCCACTTTAAAGCACAGTACTGGCAATTTAGAGATTAGCCAAACCTCCCACAAACTGCTGTAGTTATAGCTGCAACACTCCAGAGACAGAGTCCCCATCTACAATAAACAGAGATAACTAGCGAAATTATTCACACTTTAATAGGGCGGTTGACATGACACATTGCAGCAGAGTCCTGCATTCTTTCCAATTGTGCCGGTTTGTGGCCTCATATTAATTGAGACACTACATGGAGAATTTGTTTATACAATGGAGTTATACTGTGTCTATGTTTGTGTGTGTGTGTGCGCTGTGCAAAAGTCTTTGGCAATTTAGCATTTTCACCATTTGTAAGCCATATCTTTAGTTTGTCAGTGCGAAATATCAGTATACTTTTCCAAACATTCCTTGTTCCATTAATTGTAGTAAAAAAAAAAAAAGATTTCTGTATGCACGAGGAGTTTGACAACAGCCGGTTGTGCTCCACACAGGGATCTATCTATATATATTTATATGTATTAGGGCTATCGATTTAACATGCTGATATAATGAATTAATTATGAAAAAATAAGATGTTAAAATGCACTATATTATATATTAAACTTTTATTTATATTATATATTATATTATTGGCCTGTTATATTTGTCAACAGTGCTTTATGCTACTTTTTTGTGAGTGAGTTAGTTGCTATTGTTGCTGCAGCTGTTGAAGGACTAGAAGATTTAATTTAGCTGTTTAGGTCCTTAAAGCACTCAGTATTCCGATCAGTTTCTATACCACCTCTCAAGTTTGTAGCCTTGTGCCTCTGTGTTAAATTGACCGTTCTGTCTCAGACCAGTCATGCATTTCAGTAGTGAGGACAGCTTTCCACAGGAGCCCTCCTGATTAGAGCCAGTCAAAGAAGAGTCGATGGAGGGTGAAAGCGGAGCAAAGTACTGTTTAGAGCATATACACATTCATCTGGAGTTTTTTGAGGCTGTTCGGACCGTGCCGTATGGTCGCTCTTTTATGTGTGCAGCACGCTCTCATTTGCGGCAGAAGAGGGGGGCTGGTCTGGTCAGTTGTCTCGCAAGAGATGGATCTCCCAAGAGCTCTGGTCTGAAACCGATTTTTCAGCTATGTTTATGGGACAAAAAAGAGAAATGGGGAAAGCGGTGAATTGTTTCCAACTAGCAGGACTGCTGAACACATGCTGTATTTGTTGATTAATGCTCTGAAAAAGGCAACAGATGGTAATGTTTTGCATCTGTCAGAGCAATTACAGAATCAATCAACCTACCCCGACCTTCACTTCAAATAGTCCTAATTTATTTATCATCAGTGGCATAGGGGTTGCATATCGAAATTTGTTATATTTATTGAAGTTGGTTTACCTCTTGAGAGTGATAAAGGTCTGTTGTAGCAGATAAAGCCATATCACAGACATAGTCATATTTACTTCATATCTCATTATATTATCTCACCTATAAAAGAGGTTTCTGGGCATAAATGTTCAATGTTTTCCAGATAAGGTGCAAGGCAGTTACTAAATCATCTGGTAGATGTTGCTGCTTTATACAATCCCGGTTTCTGTTGGCACGTGTTTGCTCTTTTGGTCTGCTCCAGTTTCTGGAAGTTTTTCATGTATAATTTCAGGTTTGTGTTGGATTTTGGAGTCGAGTCACAGGGTCTCGTTTATGGGCCATGTTCAGCAGTCACCTTCACCGAGCTAGTCTTCTGCATGTAAAGGCAATCAGGAGATTCATTCTCTCTCCATCCGCACAAATCACAATCATGTTGTAAAGTGGGTGATGATGGCTGTCAGGTGAGCTGCATGTAGGGGCACGGCCTCATTGGAGTCCTGTCAGTGGAGAGAAGAGGCCCTTTCACTCAGTTTTCGTCCACTGTGGGAATTCAAGAGTCTTGTTTAGTTTCAGGCACGAGTGTAAAATCCACTCCACGACAGCTCTGAGCCCAGCCTTATCTGTAGGACTCTCACGAAGAGGCTGAGTGTCTCCTCTGTGGACAGCTGTCCAGCATCATTAGGCTTCCTCCATCAGGGAGACACGTGCCCACTGTGGATCACCTCTGCAGGTGAGGTGAGACGAGACTCAGAACTTCTCAGTTCCCTTCAGCAGAAAGCCTTTGTTCACACTGCACGCAAATCCGATTTGGTTTTCAAATCCGATCTGATCCGTCCGCACTGTCATTTTGCTAGTGATAAAATCTGTTCAGGGCGTGTAGTCAATATCCTCTGAATCACTATCTGTTTGATACGGCGTGTAAGCGTCAGAACAAATAAAAGAGACTTTCATTTAAAACGACTGAGAATAACTGTCGGTGTTAAAGGAGAGGGCACAAAACTGGAAATTGTACCTCTGCTCATGTCCATAATGACATCTTGCTGTGATGCTAAACTCACAAGGAATATTGTGTGCCTAAAACTGCTGACTCTATTTCTCATTCGCTACTCACTACATAATGAATGTCTCGCAGTTCGATTATATGATGAAACGGTGAGCAAAAATGAGAGTATTTGAGCTCTAATAGTGAATACTGTGTATTCTGTTACATGCATTGTCATGTACTGAATAAGAAAAAAAAAAACTACTTGACACCTGATCTGACTATTGAGACTTGAATATCTGGAATCAGATTGCAAAAAATAAAACAAAATCACATTTTAATCAGGGTTCAAACCACATATTGGATCAGGTTTGTGAACATCGATTCAGAACTGTGGCAAACACATTTCACATGTAGATTAGACTACAAAACACTAATTGACTTTATTAGTGATAATAAAAGAAATAATAATAAGGTTCATTAATAAAGTCAATTAACCCCTTTCAGGGGTATTATATTACAATATACATTACCTTTCAAACATTTTTAAATATTTTTGAAAGAAGTCTATTTTAATATTTTTTTAAATGCATCCTGTGATGGTAAAGCTGAACTTGCAGCATTACTCCAGTCTTCAGTGTCACATGATCCATAGTAAATCATTCTAATATGATAATTTGCTGCTTAAGAAAGACTTCATATCATTACCAATGTTGAAAACAGTTGCGCTCTTTAGCCTAATATTTTTGTGGAAACAAATCGTTTGTGGATTCTTTAGTGAATAGAAAGATTGAAAAGAACAGCCTTAATTTGGAACAGAAATCTTTTGTATTAATGTACAAAAGTCACTTCTGATCATTTTAATGAATCTTTGGGGGAAAAAAAGTCTTACAGACCCCAAACGTTTAAACAAAAGTGCATACAACATAGACATAGCTTTGGATTTGTACTAAGCAGTAATTTGCTTTGTCTTTTTTCCGTTGATGGATTTTCTTATCCATTATTACTGTATCCTTCTAAAGGATTCATCAATGACCCAAATGACTCTTGACAATTTACAGACAAAAAGTTCTATAATTGTCACTCTTCATGGCATAATCCATTTTATAGTGTAACAATGTGACACTTTTGGACTGCTTCTGTTTGACTTGATGCTCTAAAATTCATTCTATGAGGAAAGAATAAAAAATGATGTGTTTTTCATGTCCTGCCCTCTTTAATAAGTTACACAGAAGCCAAAGCTTTGGGTCCTGCCTCCAATATCATGCAAAGAGCGGAAAAATCTCCTGGTTGTGACTTCCGTACGTGAAAGCTCATAATTTCACGTTTAAAATGATTACGGCTCCTGCGAGGCTGCACAGGCTCCCCGCTGGCATGTCACTCCCTATTCGGTGCCGTAGCTAGCCGTGCAAACCGAGCTGCCTAACAATGAGGCAAATATTAGGACCGACACTGCCTGTGGTAAGATGCCACACTCCCGATCCGGTAATTGTATTCAAAAGTATTATTTCTTCCCATGGAGATGCTTCACTATCCCTGCTGAGTTTCTATCTGAGCGGAGGGGAGTAATGAGGCCGGCTGTATGCTGCAAGGAGGCTGTGGACGCCTTCATCATAAGGATGGGTCGCTCCCTCCTGAGCCCAGGAGCCTGGCTGCAGATCTCTGCCATTGTGACCAGAGGCAGAGTTACGATCCAAACGCCATCTATCATACAGCAGCTTGCTAAAGCAGTCAATGGCCCTGATTAATCACTTCGGCCAAGCTTTGCTATAGGAGGACTGATTGAGTCTGGATATTAGGGCTTTATTTTATTTTTTACACCCTCCATCAATGCCATATAATAGATTAGATTGCATAGTGCCTGAGTTCAGTCACTCGCTCTGATGTGTGTTGCAAGAGAATCTTTCTAGAAAATGTCAGTAATTGATCAATGAAATATTAAGAGTTTCCTCGATAAGAGAAACGTGAAATCTTTATACACACTTGGCAAGAGTTCTTAGAAATTCTCTCATGTTGGTTTCGGTTTGAAAAGCTTCTATACCATTTTCTAGGAAAGTTTCAATTGACGACTTTAAAGATGTCATGTGGTGTAATCAAGTAAAGAGAAATATAATATATTTATTTTCCTCAAACCTTACATGTGTACACAAGTACATGTGACATTTTATTTTATTTATTATTTAAAATATATACAGTGGTGGCCAAAATGATTACAATGGTAAGATTTTATGTTTTAATGTCTGTTCTGTTCACTAAGGCTTTATTTATTTGATCCAAAATACAAAAAAAACAGTAATATTGTGAAATTTACAAAAACTGTTTTATATTTGAATACATTTTAAAATGTAATTTATTTCTGTGATCAAACCTGAATTTTCAGCATTACTCCAGTCTTCAGTGTCTCATGATCCTTCAGAAATCATTATAATATTTGCTGCTCACGAAACATTTATTATTATTATCAATGTTGAAAGCTGTTGTGTACAATTTCTTTTCAGGACTTTTTGATAAATAGAAAGTTCAAAAGAACAGCATTTATGTGAAATAGAAAGCTTATAAATGTCTACTGTCACCTTTGATCAATTTAATGCATTGCTGAAGTAAAATTATTGTTTTCTTTAATTTAATTAAAAAAAACTCTTTCTGACCCCAAATGCTGTTCTTTTGAACCTTTTATTCGTCATTCTGACAAAAAATTTTCAACATTGATAATAATGATAAATGTTTCTTGAGCATCAAATCACCATATTTTGATTTCTGAAGGATCATTTGACACTGAAGACTGGAGTAATGATGCTGAAAATTCCACTTTACCATCATCTAAATAAATTGCATTTCAAATATATATCCAAATAGAAACAGTTATATTAATTTGTAAAAAAAATATTTAATAATATTACTGTTTTTGCTGTATTTTGGATCAAATAAATGAAGCCTTGGTGAGCAGAAGAGACTTCTTTTAATATAATATTAATAGTTAATATTAGTTAATAGTTAATAATAATAATATTGACATATTTATTACAAATAAAATATATAAATATTAGTTTTTAAATATTTAATATTTTAAAGTATTGAAGCCTTGCCTTGTCATAATCTCATGAGATCAAATGATCTGATGATTTTTAAGACATTTATTGACCTTGTCTCACAGCCATAAGGCCTTCTGATATCACTTGTTATCATTTTGATTGTGCTGATGTAAAATGATGTATCAACCTTATGAAGTACCCTGGAAACAGCAGCCGTGTTGACATCATCGTGGAGGCTAGATTTGGCTCTCTCATCCAGCATTGCTGTCATTTGGGCAAACTTGTTCAGAATGGCAGCACTCTCTCTCTCTCTCTCTCGCTGTCCCTTTCTCTTTCTCTTTTGGCAGCGTCAGTACATCCTCGCTCCTCTTGACATAACAAGGTCCGGTTCCCAAGCCCCTGCATCAGATGCGGGCAGCAGATAGCCCCAGCGATAAGTGGCTTTTCTCCTCTCTTTTATCTCGCATGGAAGAGCTTTGCCTTGGAGCTTTGCATTCACAACATTGTGGCAGCCCTTTGCTTTTCCATATCATTAAAAGCCCCCAGTGTCTAGCAGGGCTGGCATGATGGCAAAAGGCCTGCTTGTGGCAAGAACACAATAAGTGGGGCTGGAAAGCCTCCAGAATCACATCGTACCGAGCTGCTGTAATGCCTCACAATGTGTAACGCAAGTGTGTGTAATGCCAGAGTTTCGGCTCCACCACCTGAAGATTTACAGCAGTGTGTGTGCGCTGTGCGTGCATGTGCCTCAAGTGATCCTTTGGTACAAAGACTCGGGGAAAAAAGTATGCAAGACTTCCTGCGAGGCTTAAAGAAATGCTCACACGCTGCCATCTTCACTATTAATAGCAGTGTGTGTGTATATGAAATGTTTGTAGAAATGCATTATTTATGTTTTGTTTATTTTTTACCAGCAAATAGTAATATTGAATTTTTTTAAGCGATTTACATAGAATGAAATTACTTTAACCTGCCAAAGCCTGATGTCTACTTTGGTGGAAATCCAGGTTTAACCAATCATGTGCAGAGCAAACCACCATGGATGATGACCTTTGACCCTTACCTATAACTCTAAATGTATGTCATTGTGTATTTATAGCAATTTTAGTTCAACACGATTGATGAAAGTTGTGAAGTATTCTATTATACTGAAATGTCTCAAAACATATTAATTTGATAAAAGAAGAAGAAAATTGAGATTAAGAAGAGGTTTTTCTCCATTGGGACTGAATTATTAATGCATTAGAGGGTTAAAAGCATTTAGAAGTTTTTCTACCAGCGCATTTATGTCCTTCAAAAAGCTTGTGTGCAACGTTTACAATTTTCTCAAATGTTGTTTACCAGAATATGAATGTTCAGCTCCGGTATCATTGCATATTTTCTCCGATTGTGACAGTTTAGATCCATCGAGCTCTCTGTCTAAAAGCAGCTTCAGATACTTGAATGTGAAGATCTTCTGAATATCAAAGTTGTGAGAGACAAAGGGAAGACGACAGCAGGTGAATGAGGAGCGGCGTGCTGTGAGGAACTGAAGAGTGTTTGTTTAGAATTCTCCATGATGCTCCGCCTATTTGGGAAAGCAGGGAGATGTGCTTGTGTGTGTGTGTGTGTGTGTGTGTACATGAGAGAGAGATCTTTTGATATTTCTGAGCACGAGCATCAGTTTATGATTCAGCTGTCTCCTCATCATGTCTGTTAACACTTGCCCCCCTCCCCCCACCTCCCAAACCACCGTCGGGAATAAAAATCCATTTATCGTGCGATCCCGTGTTTGCCGTTAGAACCAATCAGCGGTTATTTTTAATGAGGTTATGGAAGCCACTGTAAATTCACAGATCGATATTTCACCATGAACCATAAACACGTTCCTGATGTGCTTCGGGAGAGTTTGAGAAGGTCAGACTCAACAGAAGAAATGTGTTCCTGGAAAGATTGTGAAGGATGGGTTTCACGCACACACACACAAGGTTGCGATCCCTCAACATATGCTGGGATGTTCTGCTCGAACTGATATATGTCCCCTTGGTAATCTGTTCATGCTTGATTAGAAAGAAATATCTCCGCAGCGTTTACGTTGAAGGTCAGGAGCTCCAAACTTTCTGGAGATTTATTCCTTCTGATAGTATAAACAAGTGATTAGACAAACAAGTCACTTGGACTTGTTTGAAAGGACCTAAAATACATTTGTCCGCGTAATGTAAACGTGGGTGAAGACAGATGAAATTGAGGTAACAGTTTGGGAGTGTGGCTAATCTACAACAGGTGGACCCGATTTAGACTGTGAGAGCTGAATTACAGTAACATATCCAGAGATGTTCCGCGGCATGGAAGTCATTTACGGCACGTTTTATGGTGCGCGGGTATTTGTGTGTGTGAGATTGAAACATCTGAAAGAGCCATTAACAGAGGGCAAAACAAGCTGCCTTTTGGAAAGGCACTTGATGTGAGGAAATCACTGTGCCAATAGTTTGTCTTGTTAAAGGAGAGACAGGCAGGTGCTGTAGAGGGCAGCTTGTATAGATGAGAGCACAGGACCTCATTCTGAACACTGAAGGCAAATGGACCAGTTCCTGATGGTCCTTCCTCGCTTACAGAGGTGCGAGTGCTTTCTGCTGTTTTCACTCTATAAAAATGTCAATCTATGGAAAAAAAGGGAAGGTTTACATGTGGCGCAAGAACACTTTTTGAAAATATTGTGCTCTTGGTTGAAGTTCTGTTATTCATTGCGGTTTGAAAAAATGTAGTCTTGTTTTGGTTTCTAGTACAAATTTGTAAACATTCATGAAGCAAAATGCGTACATGGATGCATCTCACGAAAACATGTTTTGGTCATATTTCACCAAAAGAAAAGAAAAGTAACACACACAAAGTATATATTCAAAAATTTGAGGTCAGTACGATTTGTATTCAAAATGACTTTGATGTCACGTTTGATTAGTTTATATATATATGAAGTGTATATTTAGCACGTGTGTAGATGTTTTACATTTCCGTAAGCAAGCTTTGTTGTTCTTTTAAAATTCACTATTGTAATACAAAAAATAATGCTTTTATTTGTATTAATTAAAATCAGTACTGTAAATACTCCCATGTGGGATAAACACTACAATAAAATTAAAAATCCATTGGATTAGTGACATTTTTGCATTAAAATAATAATAATGCACTGATTTTTTTTGGTTGAATAATTTGAATTATTTGTATCATGCAAATATAAAAAAAGATGGCCCTGACATATCCATGCCAACACAAGGCTGTCAAAAAAATGTGACTTGTCTTGTTCCAGTTGGCACAGTTGTTACTTGCTTTAAGCATAAAAACCTCAATGCATCTAATGTTTTATGTTTTATTTTGTCAACAGCAATTTATTTTTCATTCAAAGGCATATACTCACAGGACTCTGACAACACTGTAGTGTCACACACATTCGCAGCCTCTGTAGGTCACACTGACTTTCAAACTGATTCACTCATGCTATCTTTTGCCTTTCCACCCATTCTCTCTCCCTCTCCCTTCTTTTTTCTTACGCTCTGAGAGCTGCATTTTCATGAAACGCTCACAAATGCAAAGCATGAAAAATTATTTTATGGTGCCAGTGTGGTTCAAAGCTTGGATTAAGGGTGGAATTTAATATGAAGTTGATGATTTATATGACAAGCTCAACTCGCTGACTATATTTGTGTTTTTTGGTGAACATAATCAACATTTTCATTGATACATGTTGCTACTACACTAACCCAAAAATATGAACAAAGGCAAAACTAAGCTGTTTTTAAGAGGTCTATTTTAAGCCCTAGTCAAAGATTTTTCTTTTCTTTTTTTCATTACAGTATTACAGCGAGAGTTTGGTTTTCTGTGTGTTCTGGTTTGCCATTCTCTCTCTCTGCATAACGGTGACCTAGATAGAAAATATGCATTGTGGTTATTCATTCCAGCTTATTCTGTTGTGTTCCCTGTGATTTTCTGCCCAACAGATTTAGCCTTTGTGTGTTAAACATCGTTCTTTGCTGCTGTATGGTTTGAATGGAGGCCAAATAAAAAAAGGAACTAAAGATTATTTCAATTGTACCAGGAGTTATGTCAGTCATCCAAATCTAATGCTTTGACTCTCCGTTGCAGGTTCTGGCAGGGCGAATACACGGTGGCCGTGAGCATCAACGACTACCTGGATGTGTACTGTCCGTACTACGAGAGCCCTCAGCCTCACAGTCGCATGGAGCGCTACATCCTTTTCATGGTGAACCACGATGGTTACCTCACCTGTGAGCACCGCATGAGGGGCTTCAAACGGTGGGAGTGTAACCGGCCCCAGAGTCCCGACGGACCCCTGCGCTTCTCTGAGAAGTTTCAGCTCTTCACCCCCTTCTCGCTTGGTTTTGAGTTCCGGCCTGGGCACGAGTACTATTACATATGTAAGTGTGTGCATTTCTTCATTGTGTGCACGTTCCAGAAGTGCTTGACTTCTAAAATGAGAAGTCAAAGTCGACTCAGTGTTGCAGTGGTTCTCAACCTTTTTAACACTCCATAACAGTCCCCAAAAGTTTTCCAAGGCCTGACATTTCTAGTTTCTGTAAACTTAATTTTAGGATTCCAGAAGTTTTAAAAACAGAGTTCCGGCGCAAAATGAACCTGGTCTAATTACACATCGGTACCTAGTCAACCGTTCTCTGAGATTTGTTTTCATCATAATCAAATGTAAAGAGTTTCATCTCTAAAAACTGTTTAGCATATATGCTAGTATATGGGGGCATTTAATATGATGATTACACATATAATGACAACATATGATGATTTTAATCTATTTATTACTGCATATTGTCATAAGTAGGTGCAGTAGAAAAAAAATTGTTTTGTTTTCTAGTTTTAATATAATTTTCTTAACTTTTTGCAGCACTTGTTTTTAAATGTGCTTAATAAATAAATGTGATTGACTGACACTTTTAAAAGTTGGCTACCACATTAGTGTTATTTTAGCATTAATTAT
This sequence comes from Cyprinella venusta, assembly GCA_038021265.1. Classification (NCBI taxonomy): domain Eukaryota; kingdom Metazoa; phylum Chordata; class Actinopteri; order Cypriniformes; family Leuciscidae; genus Cyprinella; species Cyprinella venusta. The sequence continues at coordinate 25,386,094 of CM075870.1, read as the reverse complement.
TATTTTGTATTCTTTTTTTATTTGGCTTTTATTTTACAGTTTAAACTTGTAATTTTCAATCATTTTGTTATGTGCTTGGTCATTTTTATTATTTCAGTTACTTGCCCGGACAACGTTTCTAAGATTTTCTATCTATTATTTGTTTTATTTACTAAAATTAGTTTTACTTTTAGTTAATTATTACAACACTGTCTCACATAAGTTTTCCAAGACAGTGGGACAGTTGTTGTGGAGGTTAAATACAAATAAGAAATATCTTGTTTGTGCTTGTTTGGGCTTATTCTAAATAATTTAGTCATCTTGAGATTCCAGGGTTTTCTGGGAGGCCCTGGTTGAGAACCACTGCAATGCGGCTTATTTATTTAGGACAAAAAAAAAAATCTCCATTTACATGTGATGTTTACATGGTTTTGAGGTAAAAGGCATACGGAACATCATTGCTCATTTTATATGATGCTATTATTATTATTATTAGGGGCCAAGCACCGAAGGTGCGGAGGCACCTATTGTATCTGTTCCGGTTCTTATTATTATTATTATTATTATTATTAGGGGCCAAGCACCGAAGGTGCGAGGCACCTATTGTATCTGTTCCGGTTCTTATTAGGGGCCAAGCACCGAAGGTGCGAGGCACCTATTGTATCTGTTCCGGTTCTTATTATTATTATTAGGGGCCAAGCACCGAAGGTGCGGAGGCACCTATTGTATCTGTTCCGGTTCTTATTATTAGGGGCCAAGCACCGAAGGTGCGAGGCACCTATTGTATCTGTTCCGGTTCTTATTATTATTATTATTATTATTATTCTTCTTCCGACTGGGCGTCTATGGCAGCCCATAGACCGCTTTGCGGGAAAGTTGTTTTGGTTTGACATTCTGATAGAGGACAGTCCCACCATTAAATACACCAATTTTGGTGTCTCTAACTCATTCCCTCTAGCGCCACCAACTGTCCAAAGTTTCACTTTTATTATGCTAATAACGTTTGAACCGTAAGGCCTATCAACGAAATTCTTTTTTCCTCTTGTTCCTGAGCTCATACCGATTTGATCGCACCCTATGACGTCATTTTGCGTCATTAAAAATGGCCGCCATTTTGAATTGTCCAAAAAACCTACTTTTGCGAACTCGTCCTAGGCCGTTTGTCCGATTTTCACCAAAATTGCACCGGATCATCTCCAGGCAGTGCTGACAAAAAGTTATGGAATTCAAGTTGATTCGCTTAGCCGTTTTCGATAAACGCACAAACTAATTTTACGTAGCGCTTGCGAAAACAGACGTAAGGCTGTATCTCCGCAACGCTTCATCGTATTCAGACCAAACTTGGTATGTGTTGTCACAAGCATGACTTGAGGCTACATGCAGCGTTTCGGCGCAGCGCCACCTAGTGGTCCGGAGATATGAAAAATTGCTATTTTTACTCGTAACTTCTGAACGGTTTGTCCAAAAATCATAAACTTGGTCTCGTTAGATTCAGGGCGTCATGCCGAGTCGACTGATATCAAATTTATCCAGATCGGCCATTTTGGCTGTCGGCCATTTTGAATTATGTGCTAAAATGCTGTATTTTTCGAACGCATGAACGAATTGTTACGAAACTCGGTATGGTTCATCAGTACGATGCCCTAAAGGAGCCTGAGAAGTTTCGAAACAGCGCCACCTAGTGGTGAATTTTTTTTTTCAAACGCTTAAAACTTTGGGTGTGGTACACTTATTTTCAAGGGAGTCATCTTTTTGAGGTCCTGAATCGTTGCCGAGTCCAACGATACCAAATATGTTAGGTTTCGTCTTACGGTTGGTGTAGCGTAGCGATTTAGCGCGAAAAAAACACTTGGCGATATCTTCGAAACCGCTGTTCCGATCGAGACGAAACCACCGCCAGAAACACGCAATCATAGCTCGTTAACTATACGCTAATGCCCAAATGCAAAAATATTGATAGTAAGGGGTAGTAAAATTCAAACAAAGACATGTGTCGGTCATTTTTTATGTGTTCTTTCATATAAATGTTTATAACTCGGAAGCGAATTGAGATATTTTCACCAAAATTGACAGACATATGTATGGGCTCACTCTGAGGACACATGAAAAATATTGTGGGACTGAGCCTCTTGGTGGCGCTATAATAGAACAAAACGTGAAATTCCCATTGACTTCAATACAGTTTTGTGATTTAAATGCTATATTAAACAAATGCATTGGTGTAATATTACGAAACTCAGTTTGTGCCATAAGCAGCATGCCCCGAAGGTACTCAAAAGATTTTGAGACAGCGCCACCTGTTGGTCAAATGTTATAATTAATTTCTGAAAATGCTAATATCTTTTGAATAAATTTGCCTATTGCAATGAAACTGATCTTAATAGATTCCTTGGGTTATGCCGAAAACATAGATATCAGGTTTTCCATAATCAGCCAAACTTCCTGTCCGCCATCTTTATTTCTTTGAAAAACCTTCTTTTTCTAACTCCTCCTAGACCGTGTGTCCGATTATCACGAAAATTGAATCGTATCATCTCCAGACCGTGCCGACTAAAAGTTATGGATTGCGTGACGATAGACAAAACCGTTTTTGTATACCACAGCATCAAAGTTGAGGCATGCAGCCAAAATGACTATTTAGGCTTTATCTCTGCAATGCCTTCAGATTTTGACACCAAACTTTGCATGTGTCATTGTCACCTCACTCTCACCACATCACATCTATTTCGTAACTGCGCCACCTATTGTTCGAAAGTGATAAGCCATTAAATCATCTTATAAGTCAATGTTTATGTGAATTTTTTAGCCATTTGCCCAAAGTTTTCTCAAAATGCCCTTAATTGCTCCTTGCTGCAGTTGTTCTGCCACTCCTTGCCATTTTGGCATATGTTGCCGCTTCTTGCGCTTGGCCCCGGTAATGGCTGCTTGCAGCTATATTTATTATTATTATTATTCTTCTTCCGACTGGGCGTCTATGGCAGCCCATAGACCGCTTTGCGGGAAAGTTGTTTTGGTTTGACAATCTGATAGAAGACAGTCCCACCATTAAATACACCAATTTTGGTGTCTCTTACTCATTCCCTCTAGCGCCACCAACTGTCCAAAGTTTCACTCTTATTATGCTAATAACGTTTGAACCGTAAGGCCTATCAACGAAATTCTTTTTTCCTCTTGTTCCTGAGCTCATGCCGATTTGATCGCACCCTATGACGTCATTTTGCGTCATAAAAAATGGCCGCCATTTTGAATTGTCCAAAAAACCTACTTTTGCGAACTCGTCCTAGGCCGTTTGTCCGATTTTCACCAAAATCGCACCGGATCATCTCCAGGCAGTGCTGACAAAAAGTTATGGAATTCAAGTTGATTCGATTAGCCGTTTTCGATAAACGCACAAACTAATTTTACGTAGCGCTTGCAAAAACAGACGTAAGGCTGTATCTCTGCAACGCTTCATCGTATTCAGACCAAACTTGGTACGTGTCGTCACAAGCATGACTTGAGGCTACATGCAGCGTTTCGGCGCAGCGCCACCTAGTGGTCCGGAGATATGAAAAATGGCTATTTTTGCTCGTAACTTCTGAACGGTTTGTCCAAAAATCATAAACTTGGTCTCGTTAGATTCAGGGCGTCATGCCGAGTCGACTGATATCCAATTTTCCCAGATCGGCCATTTTGGCTGTCGGCCATTTTGAATTATGTGCTAAAATGCTGTATTTTTTGAACGCATGAACGAATTGTTACGAAACTCGGTATGGTTCATCAGTACGATGCCCTAAAGGAGCCTGAGAAGTTTCGAAACAGCGCCACCTAGTGGTGAACTTTTTTTTTCAAACGCTTATAACTTTGGGTGTGATACACTTATTTTCACGGGAGTCATCTTTTTGAGGTCCTGAATCGTTGCCGAGTCCAACGATACCAAATATGTTAGGTTTCGTCTTACAGTTGGTGTAGCGTAGTGATTTAGCGCGAAAAAAACACTTGGCGATATCTTCGAAACCGCTGTTCCGATCGAGACGAAACCACCACCAGAAACACGGAATCATAGCTCGTTAACTATACGCTAATGCCCAAATGCGAAAATATTGATAGTAAGGGGTAGTAAAATTCAAACAAAGTCATGTGTCAGTCATTTTTTACGTGTTTCTTCAAATAAATGTTTATAACTCGGAAGCGAATTGAGATATTTGCACCAAAATTGACACACATATGTATGGGGTCACTCTGAGGACACATAAAAAAATTGTAAGACTGAGCCTCTTGGTGGCGCTATAATAGAACAAAACGTGAAATTCCCATTGACTTCAATACAGTTTTGTGAAATACAATGCTATACTAAAAAAATGCTTTGGTCTAACATTACGAAACTAAGTGTGTGCCATAATCAGCATGCCCTGAAGGTACTGAAAAGATTTTGAGACAGCGCCACCTGTTGGTCAAAAGTTATAATTAATTTCTGAGAACGCTAATAACTTTTGAACAAATTTGCCTATTGCAATGAAACTGATCTTAATAGATTCCTTGGGTTATGCCGAAAACATAGATATCAGGTTTGCCATAATCAGCCAAACTTCCTGTCCGCCGTCTTTATTTCTTTGAAAAACCTTCTTTTTCGAACTCCTCCTAGACCGTTTGTCCGATTTTCACCAAAATTGAATCGTATCATCTCCAGACCGTGCCGACTAAAAGATATGAATTGCATGATGATAGACAAAACCGTTTTCGTATACCACAGCATCAAAGTTTAGGCATGCTGCCAAAATTACTATTTAGGCTTTATCTCTGCAATGCCTTCACATTTTGACACCAAACTTTGCATGTGTCATTGTCACCTCACTCTGACCACATCACATCTATTTCGTAACTGCGGCACCTATTGTTCGAAAGTGATAACCCATTAAATCATCTTATAAGTTAATGTTTATGTGATTTTCTTAGCCATTTGCCCAAAGTTCTCTCAAAATGCCCTTAATTGCTCCTTGCTGCAGTTGGTCTGCCACTCCTTGCCATTTTGGCATATGTTGCCGCTTCTTGCGCTTGGCCCCGGTAATGGCTGCTTGCAGCTATATTTATTATTATTATTCTTCTTCCGACTGGGCGTCTATGGCAGCCCATAGACCGCTTTGCGGGAAAGTTGTTTTGGTTTGACATTCTGATAGAGGACAGTCCCACCATTAAATACACCAATTTTGGTGTCTCTAACTCATTCCCTCTAGCGCCACCAACTGTCCAAAGTTTCACTTTTATTATGCTAATAACTTTTGAACCGTAAGGCCTATCAACGTAATTCTTTTTTCCTCTTGTTCCTGAGCTCATGCCGATTTGATTGCACCCTATGACGTCATTTTGCGTCATTAAAAATGGCCGCCATTTTGAATTGTCCAAAAAACCTACTTTTGCGAACTCGTCCTAGGCCGTTTGTCCGATTTTCACCAAAATTGCACCGGATCATCTCCAGGCAGTGTTGACAAAAAGTTATGGAATTCAAGTTGATTCGATTAGCCGTTATCGATAAACGCACAAACTAATTTTACGTAGCGCTTGCAAAAACAGACGTAAGGCTGTATCTCCGCAACGCTTCATCGTATTCAGACCAAACTTGGTACGTGTCGTCACAAGCATGACCTGAGGCTACATGCAGCGTTTCAGCGCAGCGCCACCTAGTGGTCCGGAGATATGAAAAATGGCTATTTTTGCTCGTAACTTCTGAACGGTTTGTCCAAAAATCATAACCTTGGTCTCGTTAGATTCAGGGCGTCATGCCGAGTCGACTGATATCAAATTTATCCAGATCGGCCATTTTGGCTGTCGGCCATTTTGAATTATGTGCTAAAATGCTGTATTTTTTGAACGCATGAACGAATTGTTACGAAACTCGGTATGGTTCATCAGTACGATGCCCTAAAGGAGCCTGAGAAGTTTCGAAACAGCGCCACCTAGTGGTGAACTTTTTTTTTCAAACGCTTATAACTTTGGGTGTGATACACTTATTTTCACGGGAGTCATCTTTTTGAGGTCCTGAATCGTTGCCGAGTCCAACGATACCAAACATGTTGGATTTCGTCTTACGGTTGGTGTAGCGTAGCGATTTAGCGCGAAAAAAACACTTGGCGATATCTTCGAAACCGTTCTTCCGATCGAGACGAAACCACCGCCAGAAACACGGAATCATAGCTCGTTAACTAAACGCTAATGCCCAAATGCGAAAATATTGATAGTAAGGGGTAGTAAAATTCAAACAAAGTCATGTGTCAGTCATTTTTTACGTGTTTCTTCAAATAAATGTTTATAACTCGGAAGCGAATTGAGATATTTGCACCAAAATTGACACGCATATGTATGGGGTCACTCTGAGGACACATAAAAAAAATTGTAAGACTGAGCCTCTTGGTGGCGCTATAATAGAACAAAACGTGAAATTCCCATTGACTTCAATACAGTTTTGTGAAATACAATGCTATACTAAACAAATGCTTTGGTCTAACATTACAAAACTAAGTGTGTGCCATAATCAGCATGCCCTGAAGGTACTGAAAAGATTTTGAGACAGCGCCACCTGTTGGTCAAATGTTATAATTAATTTCTGAAAATGCTAATATCTTTTGAATAAATTTGCCTATTGCATTGAAACTGATCTTAATAGATTCCTTGGGTTATGCCGAAAACATAGATATCAGGTTTGCCATAATCAGCCAAACTTCCTGTCCGCCGTCTTTATTTCTTTGAAAAACCTTCTTTTTCGAACTCCTCCTAGACCGTTTGTCCGATTTTCACGAAAATTGAATCGTATCATCTCCAGACCGTGCCGACTAAAAGTTATGAATTGCATGACGATAGACAAAACCGTTTTCGTATACCACAGCATCAAAGTTTAGGCATGCTGCCAAAATTACTATTTAGGCTTTATCTCTGCAATGCCTTCACATTTTGACACCAAACTTTGCATGTGTCATTGTCACCTCACTCTGACCACATCACATCTATTTCGTAACTGCGCCACCTATTGTTCGAAAGTGATAAACCATTAAATCATCTTATAAGTCAATGTTTGTGATTTTTTTTAGCCATTTGCCCAAAGTTTTCTCAAAATGCCCTTAATTGCTCCTTGCTGCAGTTGGTCTGCCACTCCTTGCCATTTTGGCATATGTTGCCGCTTCTTGCGCTTGGCCCCGGTAATGGCTGCTTGCAGCTATATTTATTATTATTATTATTATTATTATTCTTCTTCCGACTGGGCGTCTATGGCAGCCCATAGACCGCTTTGCGGGAAAGTTGTTTTGGTTTGACATTCTGATAGAGGACAGTCCCACCATTAAATACACCAATTTTGGTGTCTCTAACTCATTCCCTCTAGCGCCACCAACTGTCCAAAGTTTCACTTTTATTATGCTAATAACGTTTGAACCGTAAGGCCTATCAACGAAATTCTTTTTTCCTCTTGTTCCTGAGCTCATGCCGATTTGATTGCACCCTATGACGTCATTTTGCGTCATTAAAAATGGCCGCCATTTTGAATTGTCCAAAAAACCTACTTTTGCGAACTCGTCCTAGGCCGTTTGTCCGATTTTCACCAAAATTGCACCGGATCATCTCCAGGCAGTGCTGACAAAAAGTTATGGAATTCAAGTTGATTCGATTAGCCGTTTTTGATAAACGCACAAACTAATTTTACGTAGCGCTTGTAAAAACAGACGTAAGGCTGTATCTCCGCAACGCTTCATCGTATTCAGACCAAACTTGGTACGTGTTGTCACAAGCATGACCTGAGGCTACATGCAGCGTTTCAGCACAGCGCCACCTAGTGGTCCGGAGATATGAAAAATGGCTATTTTTGCTCGTAACTTCTGAACGGTTTGTCCAAAAATCATAAACTTGGTCTCGTTAGATTCAGGGCGTCATGCCGAGTCGACTGATATCCAATTTTCCCAGATCGGCCATTTTGGCTGTCGGCCATTTTGAATTATGTGCTAAAATGCTGTATTTTTTGAACGCATGAACGAATTGTTACGAAACTCGGTATGGTTCATCAGTACGATGCCCTAAAGGAGCCTGAGAAGTTTCAAAACAGCGCCACCTAGTGGTGAACTTTTTTTTCAAACGCTTATAACTTTGGGTGTGATACACTTATTTTCACGGGAGTCATCTTTTTGAGGTCCTGAATCGTTGCCGAGTCCAACGATACCAAATATGTTGGGTTTCGTCTTACGATTGGTGTAGCGTAGCGATTTAGCGCGAAAAAAACACTTGGCGATATCTTCGAAACCGCTGTTCCGATCGAGACGAAACCACCGCCAGAAACACGGAATCATAGCTTGTTAACTAAACGCTAATGCCCAAATGCGAAAATATTGATAGTAAGGGGTAGTAAAATTCAAACAAAGTCATGTGTCGGTCATTTTTTATGTGTTCTTTAATATAAATGTTTATAACTTCGAAGCGAATTGAGATATTTTCACCAAAATTGACAGACATATGTATGGGCTCACTCTGAGGACACATGAAAAAAATTGTGGGACTGAGCCTCTTGGTGGCGCTATAATAGAACAAAACGTGAAATTCCCATTGACTTCAATACAGTTTTGTGATTTAAATGCTATATTAAACAAATGCATTGGTGTAATATTACGAAACTCAGTTTGTGCCATAAGCAGCATGCCCAGAAGGTACTAAAAATATTTTGAGACAGCGCCACCTGTTGGTCAAATGTTATAATTAATTTCTGAAAATGCTAATATCTTTTGAATAAATTTGCCTATTGCAATGAAACTGATCTTAATAGATTCCTTGGGTTATGCCGAAAACATAGATATCAGGTTTTCCATAATCAGCCAAACTTCCTGTCCGTCATCTTTATTTCTTTGAAAAACCTTCTTTTTCGAACTCCTCCTAGACCGTGTGTCCGATTATCACGAAAATTGAATCGTATCATCTCCAGACCGTGCCGACTAAAAGTTATGGATTGCGTGATGACAGACAAAACCGTTTTTGTATACCACAGCATCAAAGTTGAGGCATGCTGCCAAAATGACTATTTAGGCTTTATCTCTGCAATGCCTTCACATTTTGACACCAAACTTTGCATGTGTCATTGTCACCTCACTCTCACCACATCACATCTATTTCGTAACTGCGCCACCTATTGTTCGAAAGTGATAAGCCATTAAATCATCTTATAAGTCAATGTTTATGTGATTTTTTTAGCCATTTGCCCAAAGTTTTCTCAAAATGCCCTTAATTGCTCCTTGCTGCAGTTGTTATGCCACTCCTTGCCATTTTGGCATATGTTGCCGCTTCTTGCGCTTGGCCCCGGTAATGGCTGCTTGCAGCTATATTTATTATTATTATTATTATTATTATTATTCTTCTTCCGACTGGGCGTCTATGGCAGCCCATAGACCGCTTTGCGGGAAAGTTGTTTTGGTTTGACATTCTGATAGAGGACAGTCCCACCATTAAATACACCAATTTTGGTGTCTCTAACTCATTCCCTCTAGCGCCACCAACTGTCCAAAGTTTCACTTTTATTATGCTAATAACTTTTGAACCGTAAGGCCTATCAACAAAATTCTTTTTTCCTTTTTATCCTGAGCTCATGCCAATTTGATCGCACCCTATGACGTCATTTTGCGTCATTAAAAATGGCCGCCGTTTTGAATTGTCCAAAAAACCTACTTTTGCGAACTCGTCCTAGGCCGTTTGTCCGATTTTCACCAAAATTGCACCGGATCATCTCCAGGCAGTGCTGACAAAAAGTTATGGAATTCAAGTTGATTCGCTTAGCCGTTTTCGATAAACGCACAAACTAATTTTATGTAGCGCTTGCAAAAACAGACGTAAGGCTGTATCTCCGCAACGCTTCATCGTATTCAGACCAAACTTGGTACGTGTCGTCACAAGCATGACCTGAGGCTACATGCAGCGTTTCGGCGCAGCGCCACCTAGTGGTCCGGAGATATGAAAAATGGCTATTTTTTCTCGTAACTTCTGAACGGTTTGTCCAAAAATCAAAAACTTGGTCTCGTTAGATTCAGGGCGTCATGCCGATTCGACTGATATCAAATTTATCCAGATCGGCCATTTTGGCTGTCGGCCATTTTGAATTATGTGCTAAAATGCTGTATTTTTTGAACGCATGAACGAATTGTTACGAAACTCGGTATGGTTCATCAGTACGATGCGCTAAAGGAGCCTGAGAAGTTTCGAAACAGCGCCACCTAGTGGTGAAGTTTTTTTTTCAAACGCTTATAACTTTGGGTGTGGTACACTTATTTTCAAGGGAGTCATCTTTTTGAGGTCCTGAATCGTTGCCAAGTCCAACGATACCAAATATGTTAGGTTTCGTTTTACGGTTGGTGTAGCGTAGCGATTTAGCGCGAAAAAAACACTTGGCGATATCTTCGAAACCGCTGTTCCGATCGAGACGAAACCATCGCCAGAAACACGGAATCATAGCTCGTTAACTAAACGCTAATGCCCAAATGCGAAAATATTGATAGTAAGGGGTAGTAAAATTCAAACAAAGTCATGTGTCGGTCATTTTTTATGTGTTCTTTCATATAAATGTTTATAACTCGGAAGCGAATTGAGATATTTTCACCAAAATTGACAGACATATGTATGGGCTCACTCTGAGGACACATGAAAAAAATTGTGGGACTGAGCCTCTTGGTGGCGCTATAATAGAACAAAACGTGAAATTCCCATTGACTTCAATACAGTTTTGTGATTTAAATGCTATATTAAACAAATGCATTGGTGTAATATTACGAAACTCAGTTTGTGCCATAAGCAGCATGCCCCGAAGGTACTCAAAAGATTTTGAGACAGCGCCACCTGTTGGTCAAATGTTATAATTAATTTCTGAAAATGCTAATATCTTTTGAATAAATTTGCCTATTGCAATGAAACTGATCTTAATAGATTCCTTGGGTTATGCCAAAAACATAGATATCAGGTTTTCCATAATCAGCCAAACTTCCTGTCCGTCATCTTTATTTCTTTGAAAAACCTTCTTTTTCGAACTCCTCCTAGACCGTGTGTCCGATTATCACGAAAATTGAATCGTATCATCTCCAGACCGTGCCGACTAAAAGTTATGGATTGCGTGACGATAGACAAAACCGTTTTTGTATACCACAGCATCAAAGTTGAGGCATGCTGCCAAAATGACTATTTAGGCTTTATCTCTGCAATGCCTTCAGATTTTGACACCAAACTTTGCATGTGTCATTGTCACCTCACTCTCACCACATCACATCTATTTCGTAACTGCGCCACCTATTGTTCGAAAGTGATAAGCCATTAAATCATCTTATAAGTCAATGTTTATGTGATTTTTTTAGCCATTTGCCCAAAGTTTTCTCAAAATGCCCTTAATTGCTCCTTGCTGCAGTTGTTCTGCCACTCCTTGCCATTTTGGCATATGTTGCCGCTTCTTGCGCTTGGCCCCGGTAATGGCTGCTTGCAGCTATATTTATTATTATTATTCTTCTTCCGACTGGGCGTCTATGGCAGCCCATAGACCGCTTTGCGGGAAAGTTGTTTTGGTTTGACATTCTGATAGAGGACAGTCCCACCATTAAATACACCAATTTTGGTGTCTCTAACTCATTCCCTCTAGCGCCACCAACTGTCCAAAGTTTCACTTTTATTATGCTAATAACGTTTGAACCGTAAGGCCTATCAACGAAATTCTTTTTTCCTCTTGTTCCTGAGCTCATACCGATTTGATCGCACCCTATGACGTCATTTTGCGTCATAAAAAATGGCCGCCATTTTGAATTGTCCAAAAAACCTACTTTTGCGAACTCGTCCTAGGCCGTTTGTCCGATTTTCATCAAAATCGCACCGGATCATCTCCAGGCAGTGCTGACAAAAAGTTATGGAATTCAAGTTGATTCGCTTAGCCGTTTTCGATAAACGCACAAACTAATTTTACGTAGCGCTTGCGAAAACAGACGTAAGGCTGTATCTCCGCAACGCTTCATCGTATTCAGACCAAACTTGGTACGTGTCGTCACAAGCATGACCTGAGGCTACATGCAGCGTTTCGGCGCAGCGCCACCTAGTGGTCCGGAGATATGAAAAATGGCTATTTTTGCTCGTAACTTCTGAACGGTTTGTCCAAAAATCATAAACTTGGTCTCGTTAGATTCAGGGCGTCATGCCGAGTCGACTGATATCCAATTTTCCCAGATCGACCATTTTGGCTGTCGGCCATTTTGAATTATGTGCTAAAATGCTGTATTTTTTGAACGCATGAACGAATTGTTACGAAACTCGGTATGGTTCATCAGTACGATGCCCTAAAGGAGCCTGAGAAGTTTCGAAACAGCGCCACCTAGTGGTGAACTTTTTTTTTCAAACGCTTATAACTTTGGGTGTGATACACTTATTTTCACGGGACTCATCTTTTTGAGGTCCTGAATCGTTGCCGAGTCCAACGATACCAAATATGTTAGGTTTCGTCTTACAGTTGGTGTAGCGTAGCGATTTAGCGCGAAAAAAACACTTGGCGATATCTTCGAAACCGCTGTTCCGATCGAGACGAAACCACCGCCAGAAACACGGAATCATAGCTTCTTAACTATACGCTAATGCCCAAATGCGAAAATATTGATAGTAAGGGGTAGTAAAATTCAAACAAAGTCATGTGTCAGTCATTTTTTACGTGTTTCTTCAAATAAATGTTTATAACTCGGAAGCGAATTGAGATATTTGCACCAAAATTGACACACATATGTATGGGGTCACTCTGAGGACACATAAAAAAAATTGTAAGACTGAGCCTCTTGGTGGCGCTATAATAGAACAAAACGTAAAAAATTCCCATTGACTTCAATACAGTTTTGTGAAATACAATGCTATACTAAACAAATGCTTTGGTCTAACATTACGAAACTAAGTGTGTGCCATAAGCAGCATGCCCTGAAGGTACTGAAAAGATTTTGAGACAGCGCCACCTGTTGGTCAAAAGTTATAATTAATTTCTGAGAACGCTAATAACTTTTGAACAAATTTGCCTATTGCAATGAAACTGATCTTAATAGATTCCTTGGGTTATGCCGAAAACATAGATATCAGGTTTGCCATAATCAGCCAAACTTCCTGTCCGCCGTCTTTATTTCTTTGAAAAACCTTCTTTTTCGAACTCCTCCTAGACCGTTTGTCCGATTTTCAAGAAAATTGAATCGTATCATCTCCAGACCGTGCCGACTAAAAGTTATGAATTGCATGATGATAGACAAAACCGTTTTCGTATACCACAGCATCAAAGTTTAGGCATGCTGCCAAAATTACTATTTAGGCTTTATCTCTGCAATGCCTTCACATTTTGACACCAAACTTTGCATGTGTCATTGTCACCTCACTCTGACCACATCACATCTATTTCGTAACTGCGCCACCTATTGTTCGAAAGTGATAACCCATTAAATCATCTTATAAGTTAATGTTTATGTGATTTTCTTAGCCATTTGCCCAAAGTTCTCTCAAAATGCCCTTAATTGCTCCTTGCTGCAGTTGGTCTGCCACTCCTTGCCATTTTGGCATATGTTGCCGCTTCTTGCGCTTGGCCCCGGTAATGGCTGCTTGCAGCTATATTTATTATTGATATCATAATACATAAAGGCCTGGTTTAATGACATGGCTAAGCCAAGATTAAGTTTAATTAGGACATCTAAGTAGCTTTTATAAACATGAAAAAAAAAAAAACATCTGTCGTGCATCTAGGGACAAAACATTGGAACTGGCTTAGTTTAAGATATGTCAGTATAAGTTGCTTCCAGTTAAAACAGCTCAACATGCATTTTAGTCCATTAAATCCAAGTCTCAAAAAGTTAATGAATTAAAAATGAATTACTACAACAAAACATAAGCATATTTTGTGTAGTAATTATTGGCTACGACTAGCTGTTATTGCTTGGTAAATAGGTTTATTTATGGTCTCAAAAACAGAGGTACATCTTTAATTTAATTATATCTAAGTAGTAACTATACGTAATCTGAACATGAGTTGTTTTCTTTGTAATTAGTTTGTTTTGACCAGTTTGACCCATTCGTGTGGGTTTGTGGACTGGCTGTGAACATGACAGGCTGGCATTATGGTATTGACAGGGTCAATCAGCCAATCACAGAGACTTTGTGGCTTTTCAGACTCCATTCACGTTCAGCATTCATTGGAATCTCTGAAAACACAATGAGCTGCAGGGAAGCAAAAGATACGCTGCCTAACTCTGAAACCTCAGCTGGTGGACCTGAGAAAAATGAGTGTTTTACACACAGTTTGAGCTTGTATTTCACTCTATTTGTTTTGGTATTTCTTTTCTGTCGTTTGTATTTTTTTTTTCTTCCATCCTTGGGCAGAACGTTCTAAAGTTACAGGACATTTTGAAAGGCGCGGATAGTTTGTGAGAGAAATATTGAAAAAGAGATGCTTTAATCTCAAAAGCTTTAGCTTTTCCTAAATGAAAAACATCCAGTAGGTCATTCCCATTATCCTGCACAAAGCTTTAAACTGGTGTGTTCAAATGGAAAACTTGTCCTTCAAGCATTTGTTTTACTCTCCTCTTGTGAAGACAATTTAGTGTGGCTAAACCAAATTAAAGTAGACATTCAACAAAAAAACATCTATTTTTTGTACTTCAACCGCCTAGCTGTTTTAATATGATAACATGAAAGACTTGTATCAGTAAGATGCCGGGAGAAAACAGGGAACGGCGAGCAAATCAATAATTTATATGGTAATTACAATTCCTGATATGGGAGGCTGTGGCGTGGGCAGATGTGGCTGGGCCGGGAGCCACCTGTGTACAGTACAGAGAGTCTGGTGACTTTGAGCTCTCGCCGGCTTTGTGTCGCAGAAGCGCACTGTCCATCAGCAGCCACTCGCACAGTGGCCGGACAGGCCTTCCTTTCTCCCATGGAGATTGCCACAGATCCTACATGCTTTTCATTTGACTGCTGATTATTCCCTGATTGACAGCTCAAACTGAAAGGGAGCGAAGCAGGCGCGGAGGGGGCGTCGTTCTGAGTCAACATCCCCTCCGCCCAAACCCCCCCTAAATCAGCAGGGCGTAACGCTGCTTATCATACACGCCGCAGTGTTGTCTCCGTGCACGAGAGAGAGAGAGGGAGAGATGCCATAATAAGCAGGCAAAAAAGGTTCAAAGATACCCTTCAACTCTGTGTTTCTGCCCCCAAACTGATTTTTAATGCATCTGCCTCGCAGCTCCCAGCCAGGTCCTGCATTGTGAAAGCTTTTGTTTCAGGCTGAAGGGGCAAGGCTGGAAAAGGCCTTCGGACACCCCCACTCCCCCACCAAGACGGCCCCATTCAGCACCCCAGCCGCTCCCTGAGAGGATTGTTTGGTTACCGGCAGCTCTATGGGCGTCATGGTCCCTTGAGGGATTGATGCTTTGAGGCAGGGTCGATGGGGTCAGCGATGAGAGATGGATCTGAGAGGTTATCACGTGGGAAGTGGGGGCTGATCTCGATTGTCTGCTAGTAAAAGAACACGTCCATCAGACCTGGTCAGACTTAACCCCCGGACTTCCATCTCTCCGCCCGTGTATTGATCGGCTGTGATGACATCTTGACAGGCGTCTTCTACACAGCTGCCGGCGGTTGAGGTTGGGTGCTCTCCAATGAACCTAGGATCCGGTGTGCTGGACATGCCACAAGAATACACAATGACCTGGGGTGGGCAATGGGGCGAGAGGGAGGGTTGTTCAGGTTGAAGATGACGAACTCAAGACCAGGGTTGGATTTTTTTTTTAGAGATCCACTGAAAATTTTTGTGAAAATTCAAAAGATATCTAGCAATACTCTAATAGTGGTTAGAAAGAAGAAAGAAAAGATGCATCGGCAACATAATTTGTAAACATCTTCAAGATGATATTTTAATAAATTTAATTTATTTTTGCTTTAATATGGTGATAAAACTATATACTAAATAAAAAGCCAATCATTTATTTTTATTTATATATGAATTTATTATATATATATATATATATATATATATATATATATATAGCCAATAAAATAAATTATTGGCTTTTTTATTCTCTCTCTCTCTTTCTGTATATATATATATATATATATATATATATATATATATACACACAGAGAGTGAAGTTTGGTGTCATGTCAGTAAGATTTTTTTATGTTTTGGAAAGCCTCTCAGCAAGGCTGCATTTATTTGATCAAAAATGAGATTATTAAAATTAAATAAGTTTTTATACATTTCTATTTTAAAACGTTACTATTCAATTACTGTCATTTTTGGGCAATTGGAAAGCTTCCCTAGCTGAATAAAAGTATTAACTTGAAAAAAAGTCTTTTCTGGCCCTATATATATTTTTTATATATATATATATATATATACTTTTGTCATTTCTTGTCTGTATTGCAGGGTTCGTACCACAACTGCTTGAGCGGTACATTATGCTGTTTCCTTCATGTGCTGGGTTTTCTTTGTGGACATTAGACTGCAGCCAAGTTCAAATAAATGATTTCACTCCCCCCTTCTTTCACAGAAGACCCTATAAGGAAATAAGCAGGAGATGTGTTGTGTCTGGAGTACAGAGATGAATGAAGTAATCTGTCAGAAAGCTTTGTGTCTGGGGAGCAGAGATGAACGGTGTTGTTGCTGATGTTCTGGTGGAGCCGATCTGATGGTAGACTGCTCGCTGACTCAATAGTGACTCTTTGCTCTCAGGTCACTGAGTGCTATGTGGGGTAATTTGCTATGGGAACATTGCTTGTCGCAGGCCATTGTATATGATGGCACCAAGCTGGTGAAGGTCACAGCAATTTTCCTGAAATGAAGAAAATCTCAGACTTTGTTCTTGATTTGGTTATCAATGGGTCAAACATCCACAAGCGTTACCTCACAACAGCAGGAGGATCTTAAACCGGATTGATTCATTGGCTTGCTGAACGATTCTGTTTGTTGCAAGAACATTTAGCTCATTATTTCTCTTCTACTTCCTTTTCAACAGCCTCTCCTCATCCCAACCACGCTGGCAAGCCGTGTTTAAAGTTGAAGGTGTACGTGAAGCCTACAAGTAAGTCACGCTCTAACTGTTTCGCCCTGTCGGCATAGAAAATAATTTCCCCTCATGTGTACAGGCCAGCCTTCTGTTAGGCATAACAGGAATGCAAAAATAAGCAGTGTTTGACACATTTTCCTGGAACATTTTGTTAATGAGATGTCATATTTATTTTCAAGCTGTGAGAATGTGTTCAAATGCAGTCTGCAGCTGTTGAGGTCGAATTGGAAGGATTAGGACTATTGTGGATTTTTCCTTTAGAATTTTACCTTCATTACTCACCAATGAAACTGAAAATTAAATTCTCCCAAAAATTAAAATTCAGTCATCATTTATGTATGATTTCTGTGGAGCATACTGTAAAAGAAGATATTTTGAGACATAGTGTTGATATTTTTCCCGTACGATGCAAGTTGTTGGTCACCAAAGCCAATGTCCGGTTATTCAATTCAACATTATGCAAAATATACATAATACTACCCGACTATAGCATGTAGAATATTTCTATAGTGAGACTACAGTATACATTGTAATTGTTTTGTGGATAAAAGTTCTACTTGGTAAGAAGGAAAGCAAATAAAGTACGATTAAACATATTTAGTAAATTTTAGGTATGCATGCAGACAGAATAATGAACTCGGAGAAGAAAAGGAAACAGTGTGTTCACTTTCGTTGTCACTCCGAGTTACGTCGGATGACGATGAATGGGGTTTCGCTTAGAAACCCTTTCAACTTGAGGATTACAAAACGAGCCAATGGCAAAGAAATGACATGAGTCTGCGGAATTTGCATGGCGTAAGTCCACCCCACCTCGTATAAAAGCAGAACGCCGGCAATATGTAGATAGGTTTTTGTTTCGGAGCCAAGTTTGTTAGCCATCTATGAGCTGTCAGCCTTTACAGACGAGTGAGATTCTCCGGTGTTCGTGTGACGGCGATCTCTCAGCGAGTATACACTTCCTGTTTATCTGTGCAGTGGTTTGTCAGTGAGTGTGTTTCTCATTGGGCGCTTTTTTTTTCACTTAATATATTTCAATAATATTTCACTTTTTTTACAGTTATTACTGTGTTGTTCAATCAATAAATGGAGCCATGGTGAGCCTTCTCCAAGTCTCCCTGAGATTTCTTTTAGAAACTTTTGAAAATAAATCATATCGACCCCATATCGACCCCAAACTTTTGATCAATATTCCTGGTGCTTTGTCAATGCTAATTGTTTAGATCATGGGGTGTCCAAACTCGGTCCTGGAGGGCCACTGTCCAGCAGAGTTTAGCTCCAACTTGCCTCAACACACCTACCTGGAAGTTTCTAGTATGCCTATAGACCTTGATTAGCTGGTTCAGGTAGGTTTAATTGGAGTTGGAGCTAAACTCTGTCAGGGCCACTGTAAGAGCTGATTGGACACCCATGGTTCAGAACAACAGCATTCAAGTTCCATTTGGAAATACGGCGTTTACTTTAAATTCATTGGCACAGATATGTCAGGTTGGTGTAATCTATGAAAACCTTGTGTGAAATGTGAACCAGATCCTCTGCCTCAGTAATTAAACTCTAATTAGGTCACTGCTGTGGGCCCCTGCTGCTTTGAGCAAAGGTATGCATTTCCTATAGCGCTTCTTCTCCGTGTGCTGTCTCTCTGTGTTTCTGTGTTTCAGATGGTTCGGGCTATGAGTCTCCCGAGCCCTTCCTGACTGATCAGAGCCAGCGCTGCAAGGTGGATGGCCCTTGCATAGCTGTGCTCCTGCTTCTAGCCTTTCTGCTGGCCCGCGTTTAAGAAGCACCACCGCTGTCCAGACTGCCTACCGCTCTCCCTCCATCCATACTCCCTCAGGGAAGCCCTCTCATCCAGCCCCCGGCTCACAGGCCAACGCGCAGTCATCCTCTTTTTTTTTTTTTACTGAACGAGCTCCTCGCAGCTGATCCGAGGACAAAGACGTTCGCCCTGCTTAGCGGCTCATGTAAAGCAGTTGTGAGACTTAGACACCTGTCGTGGAATGTGACCTTTTATATATGCTGTCATGTAATCGAGGCTTGTATTCAATGTGCCATTTTGTCACATTTCAGGGCATAGCGGTTTGGTCAATTATAATGCCCCCCAAGTTACCCACCCCCCACCACACCATCTTTACTCCATATTCAGCCCTTGTTTACCCAGAAATAAAGGGATTTCCCCCACCCTAATAACAAATGACACCAAAGGACTCTCTTCAGAGTTTTAGTTTTATTTTCCGTTTGAAGGGAGAGAAGAAATGTGTTTTGTGGTAGCCAGCAGTTAGGGACTTAGTGTTAGACGTTCACATGCATGTGAAACACTGTGAAACAGAAACTGATCTTCTTACAATAGTAACAATATATTTTTGTTAGCAAAAAGGAAACAAAAGTAGACCTTCTAGCCACTCGTTCAGTGTACGGCTCAGCTGGTGGAGTTCGGATGAGACGCAGCCAAATGTCAGTGCTCACTGCTGGCCTTACCCTCAGAACTATATGTCTACTGGCGGGACAAGGACACTGAATCTCCGAGATGAGAATAATCACTTTGGTGCAAACCCGAATGCCGCTTAATAAAACTCTGCATTGTTTTTTTCTTTCCAGCTCTGTGGGACAAACAAGCAATGAAACGCAGTGTGTGTTTCAAAAAATGATCCGTGTGGATCAGGGACTAGCCACTTTTAATTCACAGACACACGCACTGCGGGCATGGGCGAAAAGGGAATGGATTTTTTGTATTCTATTTCATGTTATTTTTGTAGCATTTAAAAGCAACATTAATTATTCATGTGATATGAGAAACGGTTTTAGTGGCAATACAGTGTGTGAGTCAGCAGTCGGACGTATTCAGATGGGCCCACTCTCTCACTCTTACTGTTGTTATTGTGATCTTGTCAAACTGTATTCAGTATTTAAAGAGACAGAAAGCATCTGATTTGATTGTGTCCTCTTTTTCATGTGACGTTTTGTACAGCCAACATGTTCTGTCGAAATGAAGAAACATGCAGAAATGAAAAACAAAAAAATAAAGCATTTTTGTCTACAAGATGTGAGAAAAGATGCATTGTCTAAAGTTGACAAGTAACATTTTGACTCAGCTTTGTATAGAATAGATGTTATATGAATATTTTACATTGATGCTAAAGGTGCTAAAAGGTCTTTTTTTCTCCTCCCAAAATTAAATGACGACACAACTAAAAACTTATTTGTTTTGCTATTCACTGCTAAATTTTCCTGATCCGTAAAGTTCATTTTGTACCGTATCTAAATGTTGATTTTTAAAGTAACTTTATGTAACAAAATTGTGCTACATTATAGTGTGCTTAAGAGAATACTTTATATAATGATGACATATATTTTGAGATAAAAAAAGAAAAGGCTTTAGGCATCCTGTGATTATAGGTGATTAAATCAGCAAATTATACAAAATTAATAATTTTCTTCAACAAGGATGCATTTAATTCATCAAAAGTGATAGACATTTATAATGTTAAAAATATTTCTGTTTCAAATAAATGTGAGTTTTTTTCTGTTTCAAATAAATGTGGGTTTTTTAGATATTGAGATCCCACCAACCCACTATTTTTATAATGGCATAAATGCTACGTGGGATCTCAATTTCTCAGCTCTGGAAGGGTCTAGAGTCTCCATTTTGGCACTCAGGTCTAAGTCTCATGGCCCTCTATCAGAATCCAGAGTTTCAAGAAGATCAGAGAAACTTTTTTTTACACCGACTACCCCTTTGAGTTTTTTTGTGTCGAAATTTTGAGTTTCTCTGATCTTCTTGAAACTCTGGATTCCAATAGAGGGTCATGAGACTTAGACCTGAGTGCAAAAATGGAGGCTCTAGACCCTTCCAGAGCTGAGATATTGAGATATTTATAATTCTACCAGAAAGACTCTGGAGATAAGTTGAAAAGCAGAATACATTTATTGACCGCTCAGCAAGCATAAATTTATGAGTTCTTTGGCGTAGGCCCCGTCCTTAGCGAGCAAAGCGAGGTTAGCCGAATCTGCATGTCCCACCTGAGATGAAGGCGGGGGTGCAGCCGACCCCCTGGAGGTAAGGAAGGGACCATCCTGGTGGTGGTGATGTGGAGGATGGAGGGGAAGGTACCATCTTGGTGGTGGTTGGAAAGGATGGAGGTGAATGGCAGCGTCAGCATCTGCGAACTCAGACAAGTGTAAGTACCAATCTTTTGTACTGTGACTGTTGACACCTCATTGGATAGGAATGAGGTAATGCATGACGCGCTTATTGAGTCTTCCTGACAGAAATTAAGCTAAAGCTTTCATTGGCATAAATGCTATGTGGGATCTCAATATCTCAGCTCTGGAAGGGTCTAGAGACTCCATGTTTGCACTCAGGTCTAAGTCTCATGGCCCTCTTTCGGAATCCAGAGTTTCAAGAAGATCAGAGAACCTCAAAATTTCGACCCCCCCCCCCTCCCCTCCCCTTAAAAAAAAACGACAGTGTTACCTCTGTCGTTCTTTGGAGTTTTTTTGGTGCAAAAAATAAGTTTCTCCATTCTTCTTGAAACTCTGGATTCTGATGGAGGGCCATAAGACTTAGACCTGAGTGCAAAAATGGAGTCTCTAGACCCTTCCAAAGCTGAGATATTGAGATTTTTATAATGGTATAAATGCTACATGGAATCTCAATATCTCAGCTCTGGAAGGGTCTAGAGACTCCATTTTTGCAAGAACATCAAAATTTCGACCAAAAAAAAAAAAAAAAAAAAAAAAAACGACAGTGTTAACCCTTATGTTTTTTTTCGGGTCAAAATTTTGAGTTTCGATATCTCAGCTCTGGAAAGGTCTTGAGCCTCCATTTTTGCACTCTGGTCAAAGTCTTGTGTCCCTCTATCAGAATCCAGAGTTTCAAGAAGATTGGAGAACATCAAAATTTCGACCAAAAAAAAAAACGACAGTGTTACCCCTTATGTTTTTTTTTTTTCGGGTCAACATTTTGAGTTTCGATATCTCAGCTCTGGAAGGGTCTAGAGCCTCCATTTTTGCACTCTGGTCGAAGTCTCGTGGCCCTCTATCAGAATCCAGAGTTTCAAGAAGATCGGAGAACGTCAAAATTTCGACCAAAAAAAAAAACGACAGTGTTACCCCTTATGTTTTTTTTTTCGCGTCAAAATTTTGAGTTTTGATATCTCAGCTCTGGAAGGGTCTAGAGCCTCCATTTTTGCACTCTGGTCGAAGTCTTGTGGCCCTCTGTCAGAATCCAGAGTTTCAAGAAGATCGGAGGGGGTCAAAATTTCGGCCAAAAAAAAAAAAAACCACAGTGTTACCCCTTATGTTTTTTTTTTCGGGTCGAAATTTTGACTTTCGATATCTCGGCTCTGGAAGGGTCTAGAGCCTCCATTTTTGCGCGCTGGTCGAAGTCTCGTGGCCCTTTGTCAGAATCCAGAGTTTCAAGAAGATTGGAGGGGGTCAAAATTTCGGCCAAAAAAAAAAAAACCCACAGTGTTACCCCTTATGTTTTTTTTTCGGGTCGAAATTTTGACTTTCAATATCTCGGCTCTGGAAGGGTGTAGAGCAGGGGTGGGCAAACTTTTTGGCTCAAGGGCCACATTGGGTTTTAAAATTTGACAGAGGGCCGGCCATTTATATGCTATAGATATCCCCATTTAGCATTGTTATATTTTGGGGTTATTTTTTTATTTAATTTTATATTTATTTTAATTTTACATATATTTATATTCTTTTTAAATATTGTTTATCCTTAGTATTATTTAATGAGCATAACAGTAAATTAGAAACAAAACACCAGCAAGTGTACACTTAGTAGAGTAAAAATTAGAGAAATGGTAAATGGACTGCATTTATATAGCGCTTTCATAGACCTAATGGCCACCAAAGCGCTTTACAATTTGCCTCACATTCACCCATTCACACACAAATGGCGACAGCAGCCATGCAAGGCACCATCCAGCTCGTCGGGAGCAGCTGGGGTTAGGTGTCTTGCTCATGGACACCTCGACACTTTGTCAGGTGGAACCAAGGATTGAACCACCAACCTTTCGCTTTGTAGACAACCCACATGAACCACTGAGCCACTGCCGCCCCAATGAAGGAAGGTTACATTAATTCAACTTTATTAAAACTCCATATGGTAATCAAATTGCACTTAATACACAAACGTCATACATTTGTGAATAAAATAAAATAAAAAAATGTACCAATTTATTTTAAGTATGATAAAATGTAAAAATCAAAAGCAGATAAGAACATTTATTGAACAAATGGCAGAGACGGGAGCGTAGCGAGGCAGGCGATAAAGGTAAGCAAATACAGAGGAGAAAAGAAACTAAATATCAAAAGAAAAACTAAAAATCAAATGAAAACTAATCAGGTGTACAAGTGGTTACTAACATTTTTTTTTCTCTGTGAGTTTCCAAAAAAGGAAAAAATATTAACGTGCAACAAGGAGCCTTGTTGTGCTTAAGTCGCTGTCTGAAGGAGTGCTGAAATGTCAATGATTCAATCGTGCAAACTTTCTGTTTCCTGGGATATTAGTTATAAATTGCATATAACAAATTACAAAAAACGGTCTGACTCTGCGGCCTGAGTGTAACGGAGGCCAGCTAGTTGTTGCTGTGCGAGTAAACCTCACTCCCCGATCTCAATAGGCGCTCTAGCGACAGACACTACAGGCTGCAGTCTTTGCCTCCTTGTTAGCGCGCCTGACTCTCATGCCGGAGACCTGGGTTCGAGGCCCGCTCGGAGCGGGTCGAGTTGGACCCGGGTGTGTGAGGGGTTACATGAGCTTTGCAATGCAACCTTATTTATTCACTGTATGGTTTCCATGGTGACGCGTCATTGCTTGTCACGTGACACACCGCAGCACAGCCACAACAGCTCTGAATGAATAAGCTGCTTTATTCAAGTATTGCAGGACAAAGGCAAAATGAATGTGTGACAGGGATGTTGGTTCGGTGAATGGGTGATGGAAGGAGACACAGGGTCGGCGAATACTGGGGCTCATGCACTTTATTGAGTTACTTTCTCCCCCACAGCGCTTGCTCGCGCTCACACAATTAATTCAGAATATTTCAAAAACAAATCATATATAAAACAGTACTCTTCCCGCTGGATTCAGCTTCTCAGGTCACAAATGCAGCAACACTCTTTCCACTGTGGCGGCCGCTCCCCCCCCCCCCCCCTCCCCGGCCCGGCCACCCCCTAAATTCACCTAAGCACGGGCGTCAGTTTGAAATTTGCTGGGTACAGAGACACATTCGGGAGTGCTGGGTACAAACTTGTCAAACTGTGCAGCCTTTCTGCTCAACCCGTAAATAAATGCATCGATCCGCAAATATATACTTGAGTGTTTCTGTGGTTTAGTGGTAGATCTTTTGCCAAGAGTGTCCGAGGTTACGGGTTCTTATCCGCCCTCGGGACAGTTTTTTTTTTCCTCTCATCAAAACAGAATATGTCCATCAGTGGTTACAGTCTATATCAAGCATAGGACACGTTTATTTTGGGATTTTACCGGAATGAATAGAGTCTCCGTAACGACGATAGATTGAAGTGCGCGCAGCGCGCGTCCGAGACTGCGCGCCACAGAGAACAATGTATGCATAGAACTGACAGCAGCAGCAACAAGTGTTCCTCTTTGATTTAAAAAACAAAACATTTTAGCGCTAGATCTCTTATTTAAACAAACTAAATTAATGCTCTGCTAGTTAGCAGGAGATGTTTTATTGATGTTTAAAACGTTTTATTTTCCAATATGGTGATTCAAGCACTGATGGATCAAGGAGCGGTACGTGCATCAGTGCTTGAGTCACCATATATCGGAAAACATTTGGAATGGGTCCGACATAATTCTGACGTTTTTTAAAAGAATTTCGTTTTTTATACATTGTATTTCATTTTAATCAATGGTTTTAATCAACAAGTTGACTGGATTAATTTCGACATTTGCAGTAAAAACTTGAAATGTAAATTCTCAGAAAATACATTTAATGGTGCGTAACTCCGACAGACCCCCCCCCCCAATGACAGTGTTACCCCTTATGTTTTTTTTTCAGGTCCAAATTTTGACCTTCGATATCTCGGCTCTGGAAGGGTCTAGAGCCTCCATTTTTGCGCGCTGGTCGAAGTCTCGTGGCCCTCTGTCAGAATCCAGAGTTTCAAGAAGATCGGAGGGGGTCAAAATTTCGGCCAAAAAAAAAAAAATGACAGTGTTACCCCTTATGTTTTTTTTTCAGGTCCAAATTTTGACCTTCGATATCTCGGCTCTGGAAGGGTCTAGAGCCTCCATTTTTGCGCGCTGGTCGAAGTCTCATGGCCCTCTGTAAGAATCCAGAGTTTCAAGAAGATCGGAGGGGGTCAAAATTTCGGCCAAAAAAAAAAAATGACAGTGTTACCCCTTATGTTTTTTTTTCAGGTCCAAATTTTGACCTTCGATATCTCGGCTCTGGAAGGGTCTAGAGCCTCCATTTTTGCGCGCTGGTCGAAGTCTCGTGGCCCTCTGTCAGAATCCAGAGTTTCAAGAAGATAGGAAGGGGGTCAAAATTTCGGCCAAAAAAAAAAATGACAGTGTTACCCCTTATGTTTTTTTTTTCAGGTCCAAATTTTGACCTTCGATATCTCGGCTCTGGAAGGGTCTAGAGCCTCCATTTTTACGCGCTGGTCTAAGTCTCGTGGCCCTCTGTCAGAATCCAGAGTTTCAAGAAGATCGGAGGGGGTCAAAATTTCAGCCAAAAAAAAAAAAAATGACAGTGTTACCCCTTATGTTTTTTTTTCAGGTCCAAATTTTGACCTTCGATATCTCGGCTCTGGAAGGGTCTAGAGCCTCAATTTTTGCGCGCTGGTCGAAGTCTCGTGGCCCTCTGTCAGAATCCAGAGTTTCAAGAAGATCGGAGGGGGTCAAAATTTCGGCCAAAAAAAAAATGACAGTGTTACCCCTTATGTTTTTTTTCAGGTCCAAATTTTGACCTTCGATATCTCGGCTCTGGAAGGGTCTAGAGCCTCCATTTTTGCGCGCTGGTCGAAGTCTCGTGGCCCTCTGTCAGAATCCAGAGTTTCAAGAAGATCGGAGGGGGTCAAAATTTCGGCCAAAAAAAAAATGACAGTGTTACCCCTTATGTTTTTTTTTTCAGGTCCAAATTTTGACCTTCGATATCTCGGCTCTGGAAGGGTCTAGAGCCTCCATTTTTGCGCGCTGGTCGAAGTCTCGTGGCCCTCTGTCAGAATCCAGAGTTTCAAGAAGATCGGAGGGGGTCAAAATTTCGGCCAAAAAAAAAAATGACAGTGTTACCCCTTATGTTTTTTTTTCAGGTCCAAATTTTGACCTTCGATATCTCGGCTCTGGATGGGTCTAGAGCCTCCATTTTTGCGCGCTGGTCGAAGTCTCGTGGCCCTCTGTCAGAATCCAGAGTTTCAAGAAGATCGGAGGGGGTCAAAATTTCGGCCAAAAAAAAATGACAGTGTTACCCCTTATGTTTTTTTTTCAGGTCCAAATTTTGACCTTCGATATCTCGGCTCTGGAAGGGTCTAGAGCCTCCATTTTTGCGCGCTGGTCGAAGTCTCGTGGCCCTCTGTCAGAATCCAGAGTTTCAAGAAGATCGGAGGGGGTCAACATTTCGGCCCAAAAAAAAAATGACAGTGTTACCCCTTATGTTTTTTTTTCAGGTCCAAATTTTGACCTTCGATATCTCGGCTCTGGAAGGGTCTGGAGCCTCCATTTTTGCGCGCTGGTCGAAGTCTCGTGGCCCTCTGTCAGAATCCAGAGTTTCAAGAAAATCGGAGGGGGTCAAAATTTCGGCCAAAAAAAAAATGACAGTGTTACCCCTTATGTTTTTTTTTCAGGTCCAAATTTTGACCTTCGATATCTCGGCTCTGGAAGGGTCTAGAGCCTCCATTTTTGCGCGCTGGTCGAAGTCTCGTGACCCTCTGTCAGAATCCAGAGTTTCAAGAAGATCGGAGGGGGTCAAAATTTCGGCCAAAAAAAAAAAATGACAGTGTTACCCCTTATGTTTTTTTTTCAGGTCCAAATTTTGACCTTCGATATCTCGGCTCAAGAAGGGTCTAGAGCCTCCATTTTTGCGCGCTGGTCGAAGTCTCGTGGCCCTCTGTCAGAATCCAGAGTTTCAAGAAGATCGGAGGGGGTCAAAATTTCAGCCAAAAAAAAAAAATGACAGTGTTACCCCTTATGTTTTTTTTTTCAGGTCCAAATTTTGACCTTCGATATCTCGGCTCTGGAAGGGTCTAGAGCCTCCATTTTTGCGCGCTGGTCGAAGTCTCGTGGCCCTCTGTCAGAATCCAAAGTTTCAAGAAGATCGGAGGGGGTCAAAATTTCGGCCAAAAAAACAAATGACAGTGTTACCCCTTATGTTTTTTTTCAGGTCCAAATTTTGACCTTCGATATCTCGGCTCTGGAAGGGTCTAGAGCCTCCATTTTTGCGCGCTGGTCGAAGTCTCGTGGCCCTCTGTCAGAATCCAGAGTTTCAAGAAGATCGGAGGGGGTCAAAATTTCGGCCAAAAAAAAAAATGACAGTGTTACCCCTTATGTTTTTTTTTCAGGTCCAAATTTTGACCTTCGATATCTCGGCTCTGGAAGGGTCTAGAGCCTCCATTTTTGCGCGCTGGTCGAAGTCTCGTGGCCCTCTGTCAGAATCCAAAGTTTCAAGAAGATCGGAGGGGGTCAAAATTTCGGCCAAAAAAAAAAATGACAGTGTTACCCCTTATGTTTTTTTTTCAGGTCCAAATTTTGACCTTCGATATCTCGGCTCTGGAAGGGTCTAGAGCCTCCATTTTTGCGCGCTGGTCGAAGTCTCGTGGCCCTCTGTCAGAATCCAGAGTTTCAAGAAGATCGGAGGGGGTCAAAATTTCGGCCAAAAAAAAAAATGACAGTGTTACCCCTTATGTTTTTTTTTCAGGTCCAAATTTTGACCTTCGATATCTCGGCTCTGGAAGGGTCTAGAGCCTCCATTTTTGCGCGCTGGTCGAAGTCTCGTGGCCCTCTGTCAGAATCCAGAGTTTCAAGAAGATCGGAGGGGGTCAAAATTTCGGCCAAAAAAAATGACAGTGTTACCCCTTATGTTTTTTTTTCAGGTCCAAATTTTGACCTTCGATATCTCGGCTCTGGAAGGGTCTAGAGCCTCCATTTTTGCGCGCTGGTCGAAGTCTCGTGGCCCTCTGTCAGAATCCAGAGTTTCAAGAAGATCGGAGGGGGTCAAAATTTCGGCCAAAAAAAAAATGACAGTGTTACCCCTTATGTTTTTTTTTTCAGGTCCAAATTTTGACCTTCGATATCTCGGCTCTGGAAGGGTCTAGAGCCTCCATTTTTGCGCGCTGGTCGAAGTCTCGTGGCCCTCTGTCAGAATCCAAAGTTTCAAGAAGATCGGAGGGGGTCAAAATTTCGGCCAAAAAAAAAAATGACAGTGTTACCCCTTATGTTTTTTTTCAGGTCCAAATTTTGACCTTCGATATCTCGGCTCTGGAAGGGTCTAGAGCCTCCATTTTTGCGCGCTGGTCGAAGTCTCGTGGCCCTCTGTCAGAATCCAGAGTTTCAAGAAGATCGGAGGGGGTCAAAATTTCGGCCAAAAAAAAAATGACAGTGTTACCCCTTATGTTTTTTTTTCAGGTCCAAATTTTGACCTTCGATATCTCGGCTCTGGAAGGGTCTAGAGCCTCCATTTTTGCGCGCTGGTCGAAGTCTCGTGGCCCTCTGTCAGAATCCAAAGTTTCAAGAAGATCGGAGGGGGTCAAAATTTCGGCCAAAAAAAAAAATGACAGTGTTACCCCTTATGTTTTTTTTTTCAGGTCCAAATTTTGACCTTCGATATCTCGGCTCTGGAAGGGTCTAGAGCCTCCATTTTTGCGCGCTGGTCGAAGTCTCGTGGCCCTCTGTCAGAATCCAGAGTTTCAAGAAGATCGGAGGGGGTCAAAATTTCGGCCAAAAAAAAAAATGACAGTGTTACCCCTTATGTTTTTTTTTTCAGGTCCAAATTTTGACCTTCGATATCTCGGCTCTGGAAGGGTCTAGAGCCTCCATTTTTGCGCGCTGGTCGAAGTCTCGTGGCCCTCTGTCAGAATCCAGAGTTTCAAGAAGATCGGAGGGGGTCAAAATTTCGGCCAAAAAAAAATGACAGTGTTACCCCTTATGTTTTTTTTTCAGGTCCAAATTTTGACCTTCGATATCTCGGCTCTGGAAGGGTCTAGAGCCTCCATTTTTGCGCGCTGGTCGAAGTCTCATGGCCCTCTGTCAGAATCCAGAGTTTCAAGAAGATCGGAGGGGGTCAAAATTTCGGCCCAAAAAAAAAAATGACAGTGTTACCCCTTATGTTTTTTTTTCAGGTCCAAATTTTGACCTTCGATATCTCGGCTCTGGAAGGGTCTAGAGCCTCCATTTTTGCGCGCTGGTCGAAGTCTCGTGGCCCTCTGTCAGAATCCAGAGTTTCAAGAAGATCGGAGGGGGTCAAAATTTCGGCCAAAAAAAAAAAATGACAGTGTTACCCCTTATGTTTTTTTTTCAGGTCCAAATTTTGACCTTCGATATCTCGGCTCTGGAAGGGTCTAGAGCCTCAATTTTTGCGCGCTGGTCGAAGTCTCGTGGCCCTCTGTCAGAATCCAGAGTTTCAAGAAGATCGGAGGGGGTCAAAATTTCGGCCAAAAAAAAAATGACAGTGTTACCCCTTATGTTTTTTTTCAGGTCCAAATTTTGACCTTCGATATCTCGGCTCTGGAAGGGTCTAGAGCCTCCATTTTTGCGCGCTGGTCGAAGTCTCGTGGCCCTCTGTCAGAATCCAGAGTTTCAAGAAGATCGGAGGGGGTCAAAATTTCGGCCCAAAAAAAAAATGACAGTGTTACCCCTTATGTTTTTTTTTTTTCAGGTCCAAATTTTGACCTTCGATATCTCGGCTCTGGAAGGGTCTAGAGCCTCCATTTTTGCGCGCTGGTCGAAGTCTCGTGGCCCTCTGTCAGAATCCAGAGTTTCAAGAAGATCGGAGGGGGTCAAAATTTCGGCCAAAAAAAAAATGACAGTGTTACCCCTTATGTTTTTTTTTCAGGTCCAAATTTTGACCTTCGATATCTCGGCTCTGGAAGGGTCTAGAGCCTCCATTTTTGCGCGCTGGTCGAAGTCTCGTGGCCCTCTGTCAGAATCCAGAGTTTCAAGAAGATCGGAGGGGGTCAAAATTTCGGCCAAAAAAAAATGACAGTGTTACCCCTTATGTTTTTTTTTTCAGGTCCAAATTTTGACCTTCGATATCTCGGCTCTGGAAGGGTCTAGAGCCTCCATTTTTGCGCGCTGGTCGAAGTCTCGTGGCCCTCTGTCAGAATCCAGAGTTTCAAGAAGATCGGAGGGGGTCAAAATTTCGGCCAAAAAAAAAAATGACAGTGTTCCCCCTTATGTTTTTTTTTCAGGTCCAAATTTTGACCTTCGATATCTCGGCTCTGGAAGGGTCTAGAGCCTCCATTTTTGCGCGCTGGTCGAAGTCTCGTGGCCCTCTGTCAGAATTCAGAGTTTCAAGAAGATCGGAGGGGGTCAAAATTTCGGCCAAAAAAAAAAAAAATGACAGTGTTACCCCTTATGTTTTTTTTTCAGGTCCAAATTTTGACCTTCGATATCTCGGCTCAAGAAGGGTCTAGAGCCTCCATTTTTGCGCGCTGGTCGAAGTCTCGTGGCCCTCTGTCAGAATCCAGAGTTTCAAGAAGATCGGAGGGGGTCAAAATTTCGGCCAAAAAAAAAAATGACAGTGTTACCCCTTATGTTTTTTTTTTCAGGTCCAAATTTTGACCTTCGATATCTCGGCTCTGGAAGGGTCTAGAGCCTCCATTTTTGCGCGCTGGTCGAAGTCTCGTGGCCCTCTGTCAGAATCCAAAGTTTCAAGAAGATCGGAGGGGGTCAAAATTTCGGCCAAAAAAAAAAAAATGACAGTGTTACCCCTTATGTTTTTTTTTCAGGTCCAAATTTTGACCTTCGATATCTCGGCTCTGGAAGGGTCTAGAGCCTCCATTTTTGCACGCTGGTCGAAGTCTCGTGGCCCTCTGTCAGAATCCAGAGTTTCAAGAAGATCGGAGGGGGTCAAAATTTCGGCCAAAAAAAAAAATGACAGTGTTACCCCTTATGTTTTTTTTTTCAGGTCCAAATTTTGACCTTCGATATCTCGGCTCTGGAAGGGTCTAGAGCCTCCATTTTTGCGCGCTGGTCGAAGTCTCGTGGCCCTCTGTCAGAATCCAGAGTTTCAAGAAGATCGGAGGGGGTCAAAATTTCGGCCAAAACGACAGTGTTACCCCTTATGTTTTTTTTTCAGGTCCAAATTTTGACCTTCGATATCTCGGCTCTGGAAGGGTCTAGAGCCTCCATTTTTGCGCGCTGGTCGAAGTCTCGTGGCCCTCTGTCAGAATCCAGAGTTTCAAGAAGATCGGAGGGGGTCAAAATTTCGGCCAAAACGACATTGTTACCCCTTATGTTTTTTTTTCAGGTCCAAATTTTGACCTTCCAAATTTTGACCTTCGATATCTCGGCTCTGGAAGGGTCTAGAGCCTCCATTTTTGCGCACTGGTCGAAGTCTCGTGGCCCTCTGTTAGAATCCAGAGTTTCAAGAAGATCGGAGGGGGTCAAAATTTCTGCCAAAACGACAGTGTTACCCCTTATGTTTTTTTTTCGGGTCCAAATTTTGACCTTCGATATCTCGGCTCTGGAAGGGTCTAGAGCCTCCATTTTTGCGCGCTGGTCGAAGTCTCGTGGCCCTCTGTCAGAATCCAGAGTTTCAAGAAGATCGGAGGGGGTCAAAATTTCGGCCAAAACGACAGTGTTACCCCTTATGTTTTTTTTTCGGGTCCAAATTTTGACCTTCGATATCTCGGCTCTGGAAGGGTCTAGAGCCTCCATTTTTGCGCGCTGGTCGAAGTCTCGTGGCCCTCTGTCAGAATCCAGAGTTTCAAGAAGATCGGAGGGGGTCAAAATTTCGGCCAAAACGACAGTGTTACCCCTTATGTTTTTTTTTTGGGTCCAAATTTTTTACCTTCGATATCTCGGCTCTGGAAGGGTCTAGAGCCTCCATTTTTGCGCGCTGGTCGAAGTCTCATGGCCCTCTGTAAGAATCCAGAGTTTCAAGAAGATCGGAGGGGGTCAAAATTTCGGCCAAAACGACAGTGTTACCCCTTATGTTTTTTTTTTTCGGGTCCAAATTTTGACCTTCGATATCTCGGCTCTGGAAGGGTCTAGAGCCTCCATTTTTGCGCGCTGGTCGAAGTCTCGTGGCCCTCTGTCAGAATCCAGAGTTTCAAGAAGATCGGAGGGGGTCAAAATTTCGGCCAAAACGACAGTGTTACCCCTTATGTTTTTTTTTCGGGTCCAAATTTTGACCTTTGATATCTCGGCTCTGGAAGGGTCTAGAGCCTCCATTTTTGCGCTCTGGTCGAAGTCTCATGGCCCTCTGTCAGAATCCAGAGTTTCAAGAAGATCGGAGGGGGTCAAAATTTCGGCCAAAACGACAGTGTTACCCCTTATGTTTTTTTTTCGGGTCCAAATTTTGATCTTCGATATCTCGGCTCTGGAAGGGTCTAGAGCCTCCATTTTTGCGCGCTGGTCGAAGTCTCGTGGCCCTCTGTCAGAATCCAGAGTTTCAAGAAGATCGGAGGGGGTCAAAATTTCGGCCAAAACGACAGTGTTACCCCTTGTGTTTTTTTTTCGGGTCCAAATTTTGACCTTCGATATCTCGGCTCTGGAAGGGTCTAGAGCCTCCATTTTTGCGCGCTGGTCGAAGTCTCATGGCCCTCTGTCAGAATCCAGAGTTTCAAGAAGATCGGAGGGGGTCAAAATTTCGGCCAAAACGACAGTGTTACCCCTTATGTTTTTTTTTCGGGTCCAAATTTTGATCTTCGATATCTCGGCTCTGGAAGGGTCTAGAGCCTCCATTTTTGCGCGCTGGTCGAAGTCTCGTGGCCCTCTGTCAGAATCCAGAGTTTCAAGAAGATCGGAGGGGGTCAAAATTTCGGCCAAAACGACAGTGTTACCCCTTATGTTTTTTTTTCGGGTCCAAATTTTGACCTTCGATATCTCGGCTCTGGAAGGGTCTAGAGCCTCCATTTTTGCGCGCTGGTCGAAGTCTCGTGGCCCTCTGTCAGAATCCAGAGTTTCAAGAAGATCGGAGGGGGTCAAAATTTCGGCCAAAACGACAGTGTTACCCCTTATGTTTTTTTTTCAGGTCCAAATTTTGACCTTCGATATCTCGGCTCTGGAAGGGTCTAGAGCCTCCATTTTTGCGCGCTGGTCGAAGTCTCATGGCCCTCTGTCAGAATCCAGAGTTTCAAGAAGATCGGAGGGGGTCAAAATTTCGGCCAAAACGACAGTGTTACCCCTTATGTTTTTTTTTCGGGTCCAAATTTTGACCTTCGATATCTCGGCTCTGGAAGGGTCTAGAGCCTCCATTTCAGCGCGCTGGTCGAAGTCTCATGGCCCTCTGTCAGAATCCAGAGTTTCAAGAAGATCGGAGGGGGTCAAAATTTCGGCCAAAACGACAGTGTTACCCCTTATGTTTTTTTTTCGGGTCCAAATTTTGATCTTCGATATCTCGGCTCTGGAAGGGTCTAGAGCCTCCATTTTTGCGCGCTGGTCGAAGTCTCGTGGCCCTCTGTCAGAATCCAGAGTTTCAAGAAGATCGGAGGGGGTCAAAATTTCGGCCAAAACGACAGTGTTACCCCTTATGTTTTTTTTTCGGGTCCAAATTTTGACCTTCGATATCTCGGCTCTGGAAGGGTCTAGAGCCTCAATTTTTGCGCGCTGGTCGAAGTCTCGTGGCCCTCTGTCAGAATCCAGAGTTTCGAGAAGATCGGAGGGGGTCAAAATTTCGGCCAAAACGACAGTGTTACCCCTTATGTTTTTTTTTCAGGTCCAAATTTTGACCTTCGATATCTCGGCTCTGGAAGGGTCTAGAGCCTCCATTTTTGCGCGCTGGTCGAAGTCTCATGGCCCTCTGTCAGAATCCAGAGTTTCAAGAAGATCGGAGGGGGTCAAAATTTCGGCCAAAACGACAGTGTTACCCCTTATGTTTTTTTTTTCGGGTCCAAATTTTGATCTTCGATATCTCGGCTCTGGAAGGGTCTAGAGCCTCCATTTTTGCGCGCTGGTCGAAGTCTCGTGGCCCTCTGTCAAAATCCAGAGTTTCAAGAAGATCGGAGGGGGTCAAAATTTCGGCCAAAATGACAGTGTTACCCCTTATGTTTTTTTTTCGGGTCCAAATTTTGACCTTCGATATCTCGGCTCTGGAAGGGTCTAGAGCCTCCATTTTTGCGCGCTGGTCGAAGTCTCGTGGCCCTCTGTCAGAATCCAGAGTTTCAAGAAGATCGGAGGGGGTCAAAATTTCGGCCAAAACGACAGTGTTACCCCTTATGTTTTTTTTTCAGGTCCAAATTTTGACCTTCGATATCTCGGCTCTGGAAGGGTCTAGAGCCTCCATTTTTGCGCGCTGGTCGAAGTCTCGTGGCCCTCTGTCAGAATCCAGAGTTTCAAGAAGATCGGAGGGGGTCAAAATTTCGGCCAAAACGACAGTGTTACCCCTTATGTTTTTTTTTCGGGTCCAAATTTTGATCTTCGATATCTCGGCTCTGGAAGGGTATAGAGCCTCCATTTTTTTGCGCTGGTCGAAGTCTCGTGGCCCTCTGTCAGAATCCAGAGTTTCAAGAAGATCGGAGGGGGTCAAAATTTCGGCCAAAACGACAGTGTTACCCCTTATGTTTTTTTTTCAGGTCCAAATTTTGACCTTCCAAATTTTGACCTTCGATATCTCGGCTCTGGAAGGGTCTAGAGCCTCCATTTTTGCGCACTGGTCGAAGTCTCGTGGCCCTCTGTTAGAATCCAGAGTTTCAAGAAGATCGGAGGGGGTCAAAATTTCTGCCAAAACGACAGTGTTACCCCTTATGTTTTTTTTTCGGGTCCAAATTTTGACCTTCGATATCTCGGCTCTGGAAGGGTCTAGAGCCTCCATTTTTGCGCGCTGGTCGAAGTCTCGTGGCCCTCTGTCAGAATCCAGAGTTTCAAGAAGATCGGAGGGGGTCAAAATTTCGGCCAAAACGACAGTGTTACCCCTTATGTTTTTTTTTCGGGTCCAAATTTTGACCTTCGATATCTCGGCTCTGGAAGGGTCTAGAGCCTCCATTTTTGCGCGCTGGTCGAAGTCTCGTGGCCCTCTGTCAGAATCCAGAGTTTCAAGAAGATCGGAGGGGGTCAAAATTTCGGCCAAAACGACAGTGTTACCCCTTATGTTTTTTTTTTGGGTCCAAATTTTGACCTTCGATATCTCGGCTCTGGAAGGGTCTAGAGCCTCCATTTTTGCGCGCTGGTCGAAGTCTCATGGCCCTCTGTCAGAATCCAGAGTTTCAAGAAGATCGGAGGGGGTCAAAATTTCGGCCAAAACGACAGTGTTACCCCTTATGTTTTTTTTTTCGGGTCCAAATTTTGATCTTCGATATCTCGGCTCTGGAAGGGTCTAGAGCCTCCATTTTTGCGCGCTGGTCGAAGTCTCGTGGCCCTCTGTCAGAATCCAGAGTTTCAAGAAGATCGGAGGGGGTCAAAATTTCGGCCAAAATGACAGTGTTACCCCTTATGTTTTTTTTTCGGGTCCAAATTTTGACCTTCGATATCTCGGCTCTGGAAGGGTCTAGAGCCTCCATTTTTGCGCGCTGGTCGAAGTCTCGTGGCCCTCTGTTAGAATCCAGAGTTTCAAGAAGATCGGAGGGGGTCAAAATTTCTGCCAAAACGACAGTGTTACCCCTTATGTTTTTTTTTCGGGTCCAAATTTTGACCTTCGATATCTCGGCTCTGGAAGGGTCTAGAGCCTCCATTTTTGCGCGCTGGTCGAAGTCTCGTGGCCCTCTGTCAGAATCCAGAGTTTCAAGAAGATCGGAGGGGGTCAAAATTTCGGCCAAAACGACAGTGTTACCCCTTATGTTTTTTTTTCGGGTCCAAATTTTGACCTTCGATATCTCGGCTCTGGAAGGGTCTAGAGCCTCCATTTTTGCGCGCTGGTCGAAGTCTCGTGGCCCTCTGTCAGAATCCAGAGTTTCAAGAAGATCGGAGGGGGTCAAAATTTCGGCCAAAACGACAGTGTTACCCCTTATGTTTTTTTTTTGGGTCCAAATTTTTTACCTTCGATATCTCGGCTCTGGAAGGGTCTAGAGCCTCCATTTTTGCGCGCTGGTCGAAGTCTCATGGCCCTCTGTAAGAATCCATAGTTTCAAGAAGATCGGAGGGGGTCAAAATTTCGGCCAAAACGACAGTGTTACCCCTTATGTTTTTTTTTTTCGGGTCCAAATTTTGACCTTCGATATCTCGGCTCTGGAAGGGTCTAGAGCCTCCATTTTTGCGCGCTGGTCGAAGTCTCGTGGCCCTCTGTCAGAATCCAGAGTTTCAAGAAGATCGGAGGGGGTCAAAATTTCGGCCAAAACGACAGTGTTACCCCTTATGTTTTTTTTTCGGGTCCAAATTTTGACCTTCGATATCTCGGCTCTGGAAGGGTCTAGAGCCTCCATTTTTGCGCTCTGGTCGAAGTCTCATGGCCCTCTGTCAGAATCCAGAGTTTCAAGAAGATCGGAGGGGGTCAAAATTTCGGCCAAAACGACAGTGTTACCCCTTATGTTTTTTTTTCGGGTCCAAATTTTGATCTTCGATATCTCGGCTCTGGAAGGGTCTAGAGCCTCCATTTTTGCGCGCTGGTCGAAGTCTCGTGGCCCTCTGTCAGAATCCAGAGTTTCAAGAAGATCGGAGGGGGTCAAAATTTCGGCCAAAACGACAGTGTTACCCCTTGTGTTTTTTTTCGGGTCCAAATTTTGACCTTCGATATCTCGGCTCTGGAAGGGTCTAGAGCCTCCATTTTTGCGCGCTGGTCGAAGTCTCATGGCCCTCTGTCAGAATCCAGAGTTTCAAGAAGATCGGAGGGGGTCAAAATTTCGGCCAAAACGACAGTGTTACCCCTTATGTTTTTTTTTCGGGTCCAAATTTTGATCTTCGATATCTCGGCTCTGGAAGGGTCTAGAGCCTCCATTTTTGCGCGCTGGTCGAAGTCTCGTGGCCCTCTGTCAGAATCCAGAGTTTCAAGAAGATCGGAGGGGGTCAAAATTTCGGCCAAAACGACAGTGTTACCCCTTATGTTTTTTTTTCGGGTCCAAATTTTGACCTTCGATATCTCGGCTCTGGAAGGGTCTAGAGCCTCCATTTTTGCGCGCTGGTCGAAGTCTCGTGGCCCTCTGTCAGAATCCAGAGTTTCAAGAAGATCGGAGGGGGTCAAAATTTCGGCCAAAACGACAGTGTTACCCCTTATGTTTTTTTTTCAGGTCCAAATTTTGACCTTCGATATCTCGGCTCTGGAAGGGTCTAGAGCCTCCATTTTTGCGCGCTGGTCGAAGTCTCATGGCCCTCTGTCAGAATCCAGAGTTTCAAGAAGATCGGAGGGGGTCAAAATTTCGGCCAAAACGACAGTGTTACCCCTTATGTTTTTTTTTTCGGGTCCAAATTTTGATCTTCGATATCTCGGCTCTGGAAGGGTCTAGAGCCTCCATTTTTGCGCGCTGGTCGAAGTCTCGTGGCCCTCTGTCAGAATCCAGAGTTTCAAGAAGATCGGAGGGGGTCAAAATTTCGGCCAAAATGACAGTGTTACCCCTTATGTTTTTTTTTCGGGTCCAAATTTTGACCTTCGATATCTCGGCTCTGGAAGGGTCTAGAGCCTACATTTTTGCGCGCTGGTCGAAGTCTCGTGGCCCTCTGTCAGAATCCAGAGTTTCAAGAAGATCGGAGGGGGTCAAAATTTCGGCCAAAACGACAGTGTTACCCCTTATGTTTTTTTTTCGGGTCCAAATTTTGACCTTCGATATCTCGGCTCTGGAAGGGTCTAGAGCCTCCATTTCAGCGCGCTGGTCGAAGTCTCATGGCCCTCTGTCAGAATCCAGAGTTTCAAGAAGATCGGAGGGGGTCAAAATTTCGGCCAAAACGACAGTGTTACCCCTTATGTTTTTTTTTCGGGTCCAAATTTTGATCTTCGATATCTCGGCTCTGGAAGGGTCTAGAGCCTCCATTTTTGCGCGCTGGTCGAAGTCTCGTGGCCCTCTGTCAGAATCCAGAGTTTCAAGAAGATCGGAGGGGGTCAAAATTTCGGCCAAAACGACAGTGTTACCCCTTATGTTTTTTTTTCGGGTCCAAATTTTGACCTTCGATATCTCGGCTCTGGAAGGGTCTAGAGCCTCAATTTTTGCGCGCTGGTCGAAGTCTCGTGGCCCTCTGTCAGAATCCAGAGTTTCAAGAAGATCGGAGGGGGTCAAAATTTCGGCCAAAACGACAGTGTTACCCCTTATGTTTTTTTTTCAGGTCCAAATTTTGACCTTCGATATCTCGGCTCTGGAAGGGTCTAGAGCCTCCATTTTTGCGCGCTGGTCGAAGTCTCATGGCCCTCTGTCAGAATCCAGAGTTTCAAGAAGATCGGAGGGGGTCAAAATTTCGGCCAAAACGACAGTGTTACCCCTTATGTTTTTTTTTTCGGGTCCAAATTTTGATCTTCGATATCTCGGCTCTGGAAGGGTCTAGAGCCTCCATTTTTGCGCGCTGGTCGAAGTCTCGTGGCCCTCTGTCAAAATCCAGAGTTTCAAGAAGATCGGAGGGGGTCAAAATTTCGGCCAAAATGACAGTGTTACCCCTTATGTTTTTTTTTCGGGTCCAAATTTTGACCTTCGATATCTCGGCTCTGGAAGGGTCTAGAGCCTCCATTTTTGCGCGCTGGTCGAAGTCTCGTGGCCCTCTGTCAGAATCCAGAGTTTCAAGAAGATCGGAGGGGGTCAAAATTTCGGCCAAAACGACAGTGTTACCCCTTATGTTTTTTTTTCAGGTCCAAATTTTGACCTTCGATATCTCGGCTCTGGAAGGGTCTAGAGCCTCCATTTTTGCGCGCTGGTCGAAGTCTCGTGGCCCTCTGTCAGAATCCAGAGTTTCAAGAAGATCGGAGGGGGTCAAAATTTCGGCCAAAACGACAGTGTTACCCCTTATGTTTTTTTTTCGGGTCCAAATTTTGATCTTCGATATCTCGGCTCTGGAAGGGTATAGAGCCTCCATTTTTTTGCGCTGGTCGAAGTCTCGTGGCCCTCTGTCAGAATCCAGAGTTTCAAGAAGATCGGAGGGGGTCAAAATTTCGGCCAAAACGACAGTGTTACCCCTTATGTTTTTTTTTCAGGTCCAAATTTTGACCTTCCAAATTTTGACCTTCGATATCTCGGCTCTGGAAGGGTCTAGAGCCTCCATTTTTGCGCACTGGTCGAAGTCTCGTGGCCCTCTGTTAGAATCCAGAGTTTCAAGAAGATCGGAGGGGGTCAAAATTTCTGCCAAAACGACAGTGTTACCCCTTATGTTTTTTTTTCGGGTCCAAATTTTGACCTTCGATATCTCGGCTCTGGAAGGGTCTAGAGCCTCCATTTTTGCGCGCTGGTCGAAGTCTCGTGGCCCTCTGTCAGAATCCAGAGTTTCAAGAAGATCGGAGGGGGTCAAAATTTCGGCCAAAACGACAGTGTTACCCCTTATGTTTTTTTTTCGGGTCCAAATTTTGACCTTCGATATCTCGGCTCTGGAAGGGTCTAGAGCCTCCATTTTTGCGCGCTGGTCGAAGTCTCGTGGCCCTCTGTCAGAATCCAGAGTTTCAAGAAGATCGGAGGGGGTCAAAATTTCGGCCAAAACGACAGTGTTACCCCTTATGTTTTTTTTTTTGGGTCCAAATTTTGACCTTCGATATCTCGGCTCTGGAAGGGTCTAGAGCCTCCATTTTTGCGCGCTGGTCGAAGTCTCATGGCCCTCTGTCAGAATCCAGAGTTTCAAGAAGATCGGAGGGGGTCAAAATTTCGGCCAAAACGACAGTGTTACCCCTTATGTTTTTTTTTTCGGGTCCAAATTTTGATCTTCGATATCTCGGCTCTGGAAGGTTCTAGAGCCTCCATTTTTGCGCGCTGGTCGAAGTCTCGTGGCCCTCTGTCAGAATCCAGAGTTTCAAGAAGATCGGAGGGGGTCAAAATTTCGGCCAAAATGACAGTGTTACCCCTTATGTTTTTTTTTCGGGTCCAAATTTTGACCTTCGATATCTCGGCTCTGGAAGGGTCTAGAGCCTCCATTTTTGCGCGCTGGTCGAAGTCTCGTGGCCCTCTGTCAGAATCCAGAGTTTCAAGAAGATCGGAGGGGGTCAAAATTTCGGCCAAAACGACAGTGTTACCCCTTATGTTTTTTTTTCAGGTCCAAATTTTGACCTTCGATATCTCGGCTCTGGAAGGGTCTAGAGCCTCCATTTTTGCGCGCTGGTTGAAGTCTCGTGGCCCTCTGTCAGAATCCAGAGTTTCAAGAAGATCGGAGGGGGTCAAAATTTCGGCCAAAACGACAGTGTTACCCCTTATGTTTTTTTTTCGGGTCCAAATTTTGATCTTCGATATCTCGGCTCTGGAAGGGTATAGAGCCTCCATTTTTTTGCGCTGGTCGAAGTCTCGTGGCCCTCTGTCAGAATCCAGAGTTTCAAGAAGATCGGAGGGGGTCAAAATTTCGGCCAAAACGACAGTGTTACCCCTTATGTTTTTTTTTCAGGTCCAAATTTTGACCTTCCAAATTTTGACCTTCGATATCTCGGCTCTGGAAGGGTCTAGAGCCTCCATTTTTGCGCACTGGTCGAAGTCTCGTGGCCCTCTGTTAGAATCCAGAGTTTCAAGAAGATCGGAGGGGGTCAAAATTTCTGCCAAAACGACAGTGTTACCCCTTATGTTTTTTTTTCGGGTCCAAATTTTGACCTTCGATATCTCGGCTCTGGAAGGGTCTAGAGCCTCCATTTTTGCGCGCTGGTCGAAGTCTCGTGGCCCTCTGTCAGAATCCAGAGTTTCAAGAAGATCGGAGGGGGTCAAAATTTCGGCCAAAACGACAGTGTTACCCCTTATGTTTTTTTTTCGGGTCCAAATTTTGACCTTCGATATCTCGGCTCTAGAAGGGTCTAGAGCCTCCATTTTTGCGCGCTGGTCGAAGTCTCGTGGCCCTCTGTCAGAATCCAGAGTTTCAAGAAGATCGGAGGGGGTCAAAATTTCGGCCAAAACGACAGTGTTACCCCTTATGTTTTTTTTTTTGGGTCCAAATTTTGACCTTCGATATCTCGGCTCTGGAAGGGTCTAGAGCCTCCATTTTTGCGCGCTGGTCGAAGTCTCATGGCCCTCTGTCAGAATCCAGAGTTTCAAGAAGATCGGAGGGGGTCAAAATTTCGGCCAAAACGACAGTGTTACCCCTTATGTTTTTTTTTTCGGGTCCAAATTTTGATCTTCGATATCTCGGCTCTGGAAGGGTCTAGAGCCTCCATTTTTGCGCGCTGGTCGAAGTCTCGTGGCCCTCTGTCAGAATCCAGAGTTTCAAGAAGATCGGAGGGGGTCAAAATTTCGGCCAAAATGACAGTGTTACCCCTTATGTTTTTTTTTCGGGTCCAAATTTTGACCTTCGATATCTCGGCTCTGGAAGGGTCTAGAGCCTCCATTTTTGCGCGCTGGTCGAAGTCTCGTGGCCCTCTGTCAGAATCCAGAGTTTCAAGAAGATCGGAGGGGGTCAAAATTTCGGCCAAAACGACAGTGTTACCCCTTATGTTTTTTTTTCAGGTCCAAATTTTGACCTTCGATATCTCGGCTCTGGAAGGGTCTAGAGCCTCCATTTTTGCGCGCTGGTCGAAGTCTCGTGGCCCTCTGTCAGAATCCAGAGTTTCAAGAAGATCGGAGGGGGTCAAAATTTCGGCCAAAACGACAGTGTTACCCCTTATGTTTTTTTTTCGGGTCCAAATTTTGATCTTCGATATCTCGGCTCTGGAAGGGTCTAGAGCCTCCATTTTTGCGCGCTGGTCGAAGTCTCGTGGCCCTCTGTCAGAATCCAGAGTTTCAAGAAGATCGGAGGGGGTCAAAATTTCGGCCAAAACGACAGTGTTACCCCTTATGTTTTTTTTTCAGGTCCAAATTTTGACCTTCGATATCTCGGCTCTGGAAGGGTCTAGAGCCTCAATTTTTGCGCGCTGGTCGAAGTCTCGTGGCCCTCTGTCAGAATCCAGAGTTTCAAGAAGATCGGAGGGGGTCAAAATTTCGGCCAAAACGACATTGTTACCCCTTATGTTTTTTTTTCAGGTCCAAATTTTGACCTTCCAAATTTTGACCTTCGATATCTCGGCTCTGGAAGGGTCTAGAGCCTCCATTTTTGCGCACTGGTCGAAGTCTCGTGGCCCTCTGTTAGAATCCAGAGTTTCAAGAAGATCGGAGGGGGTCAAAATTTCTGCCAAAACGACAGTGTTACCCCTTATGGTTTTTTTTCGGGTCCAAATTTTGACCTTCGATATCTCGGCTCTGGAAGGGTCTAGAGCCTCCATTTTTGCGCGCTGGTCGAAGTCTCGTGGCCCTCTGTCAGAATCCAGAGTTTCAAGAAGATCGGAGGGGGTCAAAATTTCGGCCAAAACGACAGTGCTACCCCTTATGTTTTTTTTTCGGGTCCAAATTTTGATCTTCGATATCTCGGCTCTGGAAGGGTCTAGAGCCTCCATTTTTGCGCGCTGGTCGAAGTCTCGTGGCCCTCTGTCAGAATCCAGAGTTTCAAGAAGATCGGAGGGGGTCAAAATTTCGGCCAAAACGACAGTGTTACCCCTTGTGTTTTTTTTTCGGGTCCAAATTTTGACCTTCGATATCTCGGCTCTGGAAGGGTCTAGAGCCTCCATTTTTGCGCGCTGGTCGAAGTCTCATGGCCCTCTGTCAGAATCCAGAGTTTCAAGAAGATCGGAGGGGGTCAAAATTTCGGCCAAAACGACAGTGTTACCCCTTATGTTTTTTTTTCGGGTCCAAATTTTGATCTTCGATATCTCGGCTCTGGAAGGGTCTAGAGCCTCCATTTTTGCGCGCTGGTCGAAGTCTCGTGGCCCTCTGTCAGAATCCAGAGTTTCAAGAAGATCGGAGGGGGTCAAAATTTCGGCCAAAACGACAGTGTTACCCCTTATGTTTTTTTTTCGGGTCCAAATTTTGACCTTCGATATCTCGGCTCTGGAAGGGTCTAGAGCCTCCATTTTTGCGCGCTGGTCGAAGTCTCGTGGCCCTCTGTCAGAATCCAGAGTTTCAAGAAGATCGGAGGGGGTCAAAATTTCGGCCAAAACGACAGTGTTACCCCTTATGTTTTTTTTTCAGGTCCAAATTTTGACCTTCGATATCTCGGCTCTGGAAGGGTCTAGAGCCTCCATTTTTGCGCGCTGGTCGAAGTCTCATGGCCCTCTGTCAGAATCCAGAGTTTCAAGAAGATCGGAGGGGGTCAAAATTTCGGCCAAAACGACAGTGTTACCCCTTATGTTTTTTTTTTCGGGTCCAAATTTTGATCTTCGATATCTCGGCTCTGGAAGGGTCTAGAGCCTCCATTTTTGCGCGCTGGTCGAAGTCTCGTGGCCCTCTGTCAGAATCCAGAGTTTCAAGAAGATCGGAGGGGGTCAAAATTTCGGCCAAAATGACAGTGTTACCCCTTATGTTTTTTTTTCGGGTCCAAATTTTGACCTTCGATATCTCGGCTCTGGAAGGGTCTAGAGCCTACATTTTTGCGCGCTGGTCGAAGTCTCGTGGCCCTCTGTCAGAATCCAGAGTTTCAAGAAGATCGGAGGGGGTCAAAATTTCGGCCAAAACGACAGTGTTACCCCTTATGTTTTTTTTTCGGGTCCAAATTTTGACCTTCGATATCTCGGCTCTGGAAGGGTCTAGAGCCTCCATTTCAGCGCGCTGGTCGAAGTCTCATGGCCCTCTGTCAGAATCCAGAGTTTCAAGAAGATCGGAGGGGGTCAAAATTTCGGCCAAAACGACAGTGTTACCCCTTATGTTTTTTTTTCGGGTCCAAATTTTGATCTTCGATATCTCGGCTCTGGAAGGGTCTAGAGCCTCCATTTTTGCGCGCTGGTCGAAGTCTCGTGGCCCTCTGTCAGAATCCAGAGTTTCAAGAAGATCGGAGGGGGTCAAAATTTCGGCCAAAACGACAGTGTTACCCCTTATGTTTTTTTTTCGGGTCCAAATTTTGACCTTCGATATCTCGGCTCTGGAAGGGTCTAGAGCCTCAATTTTTGCGCGCTGGTCGAAGTCTCGTGGCCCTCTGTCAGAATCCAGAGTTTCAAGAAGATCGGAGGGGGTCAAAATTTCGGCCAAAACGACAGTGTTACCCCTTATGTTTTTTTTTCAGGTCCAAATTTTGACCTTCGATATCTCGGCTCTGGAAGGGTCTAGAGCCTCCATTTTTGCGCGCTGGTCGAAGTCTCATGGCCCTCTGTCAGAATCCAGAGTTTCAAGAAGATCGGAGGGGGTCAAAATTTCGGCCAAAACGACAGTGTTACCCCTTATGTTTTTTTTTTCGGGTCCAAATTTTGATCTTCGATATCTCGGCTCTGGAAGGGTCTAGAGCCTCCATTTTTGCGCGCTGGTCGATGTCTCGTGGCCCTCTGTCAAAATCCAGAGTTTCAAGAAGATCGGAGGGGGTCAAAATTTCGGCCAAAATGACAGTGTTACCCCTTATGTTTTTTTTTCGGGTCCAAATTTTGACCTTCGATATCTCGGCTCTGGAAGGGTCTAGAGCCTCCATTTTTGCGCGCTGGTCGAAGTCTCGTGGCCC
Source organism: Cyprinella venusta (assembly GCA_038021265.1). NCBI lineage: Eukaryota > Metazoa > Chordata > Actinopteri > Cypriniformes > Leuciscidae > Cyprinella > Cyprinella venusta. The sequence goes on along the minus strand of CM075870.1, from coordinate 25,341,463 downwards.
TCTGTCAGAATCCAGAGTTTCAAGAAGATCGGAGGGGGTCAAAATTTCGGCCAAAACGACAGTGTTACCCCTTATGTTTTTTTTTCAGGTCCAAATTTTGACCTTCGATATCTCGGCTCTGGAAGGGTCTAGAGCCTCCATTTTTGCGCGCTGGTCGAAGTCTCGTGGCCCTCTGTCAGAATCCAGAGTTTCAAGAAGATCGGAGGGGGTCAAAATTTCGGCCAAAACGACAGTGTTACCCCTTATGTTTTTTTTTCGGGTCCAAATTTTGATCTTCGATATCTCGGCTCTGGAAGGGTATAGAGCCTCCATTTTTTTGCGCTGGTCGAAGTCTCGTGGCCCTCTGTCAGAATCCAGAGTTTCAAGAAGATCGGAGGGGGTCAAAATTTCGGCCAAAACGACAGTGTTACCCCTTATGTTTTTTTTTCAGGTCCAAATTTTGACCTTCCAAATTTTGACCTTCGATATCTCGGCTCTGGAAGGGTCTAGAGCCTCCATTTTTGCGCACTGGTCGAAGTCTCGTGGCCCTCTGTTAGAATCCAGAGTTTCAAGAAGATCGGAGGGGGTCAAAATTTCTGCCAAAACGACAGTGTTACCCCTTATGTTTTTTTTTCGGGTCCAAATTTTGACCTTCGATATCTCGGCTCTGGAAGGGTCTAGAGCCTCCATTTTTGCGCGCTGGTCGAAGTCTCGTGGCCCTCTGTCAGAATCCAGAGTTTCAAGAAGATCGGAGGGGGTCAAAATTTCGGCCAAAACGACAGTGTTACCCCTTATGTTTTTTTTTCGGGTCCAAATTTTGACCTTCGATATCTCGGCTCTGGAAGGGTCTAGAGCCTCCATTTTTGCGCGCTGGTCGAAGTCTCGTGGCCCTCTGTCAGAATCCAGAGTTTCAAGAAGATCGGAGGGGGTCAAAATTTCGGCCAAAACGACAGTGTTACCCCTTATGTTTTTTTTTTTGGGTCCAAATTTTGACCTTCGATATCTCGGCTCTGGAAGGGTCTAGAGCCTCCATTTTTGCGCGCTGGTCGAAGTCTCATGGCCCTCTGTCAGAATCCAGAGTTTCAAGAAGATCGGAGGGGGTCAAAATTTCGGCCAAAACGACAGTGTTACCCCTTATGTTTTTTTTTTCGGGTCCAAATTTTGATCTTCGATATCTCGGCTCTGGAAGGGTCTAGAGCCTCCATTTTTGCGCGCTGGTCGAAGTCTCGTGGCCCTCTGTCAGAATCCAGAGTTTCAAGAAGATCGGAGGGGGTCAAAATTTCGGCCAAAATGACAGTGTTACCCCTTATGTTTTTTTTTCGGGTCCAAATTTTGACCTTCGATATCTCGGCTCTGGAAGGGTCTAGAGCCTCCATTTTTGCGCGCTGGTCGAAGTCTCGTGGCCCTCTGTCAGAATCCAGAGTTTCAAGAAGATCGGAGGGGGTCAAAATTTCGGCCAAAACGACAGTGTTACCCCTTATGTTTTTTTTTCAGGTCCAAATTTTGACCTTCGATATCTCGGCTCTGGAAGGGTCTAGAGCCTCCATTTTTGCGCGCTGGTTGAAGTCTCGTGGCCCTCTGTCAGAATCCAGAGTTTCAAGAAGATCGGAGGGGGTCAAAATTTCGGCCAAAACGACAGTGTTACCCCTTATGTTTTTTTTTCGGGTCCAAATTTTGATCTTCGATATCTCGGCTCTGGAAGGGTATAGAGCCTCCATTTTTTTGCGCTGGTCGAAGTCTCGTGGCCCTCTGTCAGAATCCAGAGTTTCAAGAAGATCGGAGGGGGTCAAAATTTCGGCCAAAACGACAGTGTTACCCCTTATGTTTTTTTTTCAGGTCCAAATTTTGACCTTCCAAATTTTGACCTTCGATATCTCGGCTCTGGAAGGGTCTAGAGCCTCCATTTTTGCGCACTGGTCGAAGTCTCGTGGCCCTCTGTTAGAATCCAGAGTTTCAAGAAGATCGGAGGGGGTCAAAATTTCTGCCAAAACGACAGTGTTACCCCTTATGTTTTTTTTTCGGGTCCAAATTTTGACCTTCGATATCTCGGCTCTGGAAGGGTCTAGAGCCTCCATTTTTGCGCGCTGGTCGAAGTCTCGTGGCCCTCTGTCAGAATCCAGAGTTTCAAGAAGATCGGAGGGGGTCAAAATTTCGGCCAAAACGACAGTGTTACCCCTTATGTTTTTTTTTCGGGTCCAAATTTTGACCTTCGATATCTCGGCTCTGGAAGGGTCTAGAGCCTCCATTTTTGCGCGCTGGTCGAAGTCTCGTGGCCCTCTGTCAGAATCCAGAGTTTCAAGAAGATCGGAGGGGGTCAAAATTTCGGCCAAAACGACAGTGTTACCCCTTATGTTTTTTTTTTTGGGTCCAAATTTTGACCTTCGATATCTCGGCTCTGGAAGGGTCTAGAGCCTCCATTTTTGCGCGCTGGTCGAAGTCTCATGGCCCTCTGTCAGAATCCAGAGTTTCAAGAAGATCGGAGGGGGTCAAAATTTCGGCCAAAACGACAGTGTTACCCCTTATGTTTTTTTTTTCGGGTCCAAATTTTGATCTTCGATATCTCGGCTCTGGAAGGGTCTAGAGCCTCCATTTTTGCGCGCTGGTCGAAGTCTCGTGGCCCTCTGTCAGAATCCAGAGTTTCAAGAAGATCGGAGGGGGTCAAAATTTCGGCCAAAATGACAGTGTTACCCCTTATGTTTTTTTTTCGGGTCCAAATTTTGACCTTCGATATCTCGGCTCTGGAAGGGTCTAGAGCCTCCATTTTTGCGCGCTGGTCGAAGTCTCGTGGCCCTCTGTCAGAATCCAGAGTTTCAAGAAGATCGGAGGGGGTCAAAATTTCGGCCAAAACGACAGTGTTACCCCTTATGTTTTTTTTTCAGGTCCAAATTTTGACCTTCGATATCTCGGCTCTGGAAGGGTCTAGAGCCTCCATTTTTGCGCGCTGGTCGAAGTCTCGTGGCCCTCTGTCAGAATCCAGAGTTTCAAGAAGATCGGAGGGGGTCAAAATTTCGGCCAAAACGACAGTGTTACCCCTTATGTTTTTTTTTCGGGTCCAAATTTTGATCTTCGATATCTCGGCTCTGGAAGGGTCTAGAGCCTCCATTTTTGCGCGCTGGTCGAAGTCTCGTGGCCCTCTGTCAGAATCCAGAGTTTCAAGAAGATCGGAGGGGGTCAAAATTTCGGCCAAAACGACAGTGTTACCCCTTATGTTTTTTTTTCAGGTCCAAATTTTGACCTTCGATATCTCGGCTCTGGAAGGGTCTAGAGCCTCAATTTTTGCGCGCTGGTCGAAGTCTCGTGGCCCTCTGTCAGAATCCAGAGTTTCAAGAAGATCGGAGGGGGTCAAAATTTCGGCCAAAACGACATTGTTACCCCTTATGTTTTTTTTTCAGGTCCAAATTTTGACCTTCCAAATTTTGACCTTCGATATCTCGGCTCTGGAAGGGTCTAGAGCCTCCATTTTTGCGCACTGGTCGAAGTCTCGTGGCCCTCTGTTAGAATCCAGAGTTTCAAGAAGATCGGAGGGGGTCAAAATTTCTGCCAAAACGACAGTGTTACCCCTTATGGTTTTTTTTCGGGTCCAAATTTTGACCTTCGATATCTCGGCTCTGGAAGGGTCTAGAGCCTCCATTTTTGCGCGCTGGTCGAAGTCTCGTGGCCCTCTGTCAGAATCCAGAGTTTCAAGAAGATCGGAGGGGGTCAAAATTTCGGCCAAAACGACAGTGCTACCCCTTATGTTTTTTTTTCGGGTCCAAATTTTGACCTTCGATATCTCGGCTCTGGAAGGGTCTAGAGCCTCCATTTTTGCGCGCTGGTCGAAGTCTCGTGGCCCTCTGTCAGAATCCAGAGTTTCAAGAAGATCGGAGGGGGTCAAAATTTCGGCCAAAACGACAGTGTTACCCCTTATGTTTTTTTTTCGGGTCCAAATTTTGACCTTCGATATCTCGGCTCTGGAAGGGTCTAGAGCCTCCATTTTTGCGCTCTGGTCGAAGTCTCATGGCCCTCTGTCAGAATCCAGAGTTTCAAGAAGATCGGAGGGGGTCAAAATTTCGGCCAAAACGACAGTGTTACCCCTTATGTTTTTTTTTCGGGTCCAAATTTTGATCTTCGATATCTCGGCTCTGGAAGGGTCTAGAGCCTCCATTTTTGCGCGCTGGTCGAAGTCTCGTGGCCCTCTGTCAGAATCCAGAGTTTCAAGAAGATCGGAGGGGGTCAAAATTTCGGCCAAAACGACAGTGTTACCCCTTATGTTTTTTTTTCGGGTCCAAATTTTGACCTTCGATATCTCGGCTCTGGAAGGGTCTAGAGCCTCCATTTTTGCGCGCTGGTCGAAGTCTCGTGGCCCTCTGTCAGAATCCAGAGTTTCAAGAAGATCGGAGGGGGTCAAAATTTCGGCCAAAACGACAGTGTTACCCCTTATGTTTTTTTTTCGGGTCCAAATTTTGACCTTCGATATCTCGGCTCTGGAAGGGTCTAGAGCCTCCATTTTTGCGCGCTGGTCGAAGTCTCGTGGCCCTCTGTCAGAATCCAGAGTTTCAAGAAGATCGGAGGGGGTCAAAATTTCGGCCAAAACGACAGTGTTACCCCTTATGTTTTTTTTTCAGGTCCAAATTTTGACCTTCGATATCTCGGCTCTGGAAGGGTCTAGAGCCTCCATTTTTGCGCGCTGGTCGAAGTCTCATGGCCCTCTGTCAGAATCCAGAGTTTCAAGAAATTCGGAGGGGGTCAAAATTTCGGCCAAAACGACAGTGTTACCCCTTATGTTTTTTTTTTCGGGTCCAAATTTTGATCTTCGATATCTCGGCTCTGGAAGGGTCTAGAGCCTCCATTTTTGCGCGCTGGTCGAAGTCTCGTGGCCCTCTGTCAGAATCCAGAGTTTCAAGAAGATCGGAGGGGGTCAAAATTTCGGCCAAAACGACAGTGTTACCCCTTATGTTTTTTTTTCGGGTCCAAATTTTGACCTTCGATATCTCGGCTCTGGAAGGGTCTAGAGCCTCCATTTTTGCGCGCTGGTCGAAGTCTCGTGGCCCTCTGTCAGAATCCAGAGTTTCAAGAAGATCGGAGGGGGTCAAAATTTCGGCCAAAACGACAGTGTTACCCCTTATGTTTTTTTTTCGGGTCCAAATTTTGACCTTCGATATCTCGGCTCTGGAAGGGTCTAGAGCCTCCATTTCAGCGCGCTGGTCGAAGTCTCATGGCCCTCTGTAAGAATCCAGAGTTTCAAGAAGATCGGAGGGGGTCAAAATTTCGGCCAAAACGACAGTGTTACCCCTTATGTTTTTTTTTCGGGTCCAAATTTTGATCTTCGATATCTCGGCTCTGGAAGGGTCTAGAGCCTCCATTTTTGCGCGCTGGTCGAAGTCTCGTGGCCCTCTGTCAGAATCCAGAGTTTCAAGAAGATCGGAGGGGGTCAAAATTTCGGCCAAAACGACAGTGTTACCCCTTATGTTTTTTTTTCGGGTCCAAATTTTGACCTTCGATATCTCGGCTCTGGAAGGGTCTAGAGCCTCCATTTTTGCGCGCTGGTCGAAGTCTCGTGGCCCTCTGTCAGAATCCAGAGTTTCAAGAAGATCGGAGGGGGTCAAAATTTCGGCCAAAACGACAGTGTTACCCCTTATGTTTTTTTTCAGGTCCAAATTTTGACCTTCGATATCTCGGCTCTGGAAGGGTCTAGAGCCTCCATTTTTGCGCGCTGGTCGAAGTCTCGTGGCCCTCTGTCAGAATCCAGAGTTTCAAGAAGATCGGAGGGGGTCAAAATTTCGGCCAAAACGACAGTGTTACCCCTTATGTTTTTTTTTCAGGTCCAAATTTTGACCTTCGATATCTCGGCTCTGGAAGGGTCTAGAGCCTCCATTTTTGCGCGCTGGTCGAAGTCTCGTGGCCCTCTGTCAGAATCCAGAGTTTCAAGAAGATCGGAGGGGGTCAAAATTTCGGCCAAAACGACAGTGTTACCCCTTATGTTTTTTTTTCGGGTCCAAATTTTGACCTTCGATATCTCGGCTCTGGAAGGGTCTAGAGCCTCCATTTTTGCGCGCTGGTCGAAGTCCCGTGGCCCTCTGTCAGAATCCAGAGTTTCAAGAAGATCCGAGGGGGTCAAAATTTCGGCCAAAACGACAGTGTTACCCCTTACGTTTTTTTTTCGGGTCCAAATTTTGATCTTCGATATCTCGGCTCTGGAAGGGTCTAGAGCCTCCATTTTTGCGCGCTGGTCGAAGTCTCGTGGCCCTCTGTCAGAATCCAGAGTTTCAAGAAGATCGGAGGGGGTCAAAATTTCGGCCAAAACGACAGTGTTACCCCTTATGTTTTTTTTTCAGGTCCAAATTTTGACCTTCAATATCTCGGCTCTGGAAGGGTCTAGAGCCTCCATTTTTGCGCGCTGGTCGAAGTCTCGTGGCCCTCTGTCAGAATCCAGAGTTTCAAGAAGATCGGAGGGGGTCAAAATTTCGGCCAAAACGACAGTGTTACCCCTTATGTTTTTTTTTCGGGTCCAAATTTTGACCTTCGATATCTCGGCTCTGGAAGGGTCTAGAGCCTCCATTTTTGCGCGCTGGTCGAAGTCTCGTGGCCCTCTGTCAGAATCCAGAGTTTCAAGAAGATCGGAGGGGGTCAAAATTTCGGCCAAAACGACAGTGTTACCCCTTATGTTTTTTTTTCGGGTCCAAATTTTGACCTTCGATATCTCGGCTCTGGAAGGGTCTAGAGCCTCCATTTTTGCGCGCTGGTCGAAGTCTCGTGGCCCTCTGTCAGAATCCAGAGTTTCAAGAAGATCGGAGGGGGTCAAAATTTCGGCCAAAACGACAGTGTTACCCCTTATGTTTTTTTTTCAGGTCCAAATTTTGACCTTCCAAATTTTGACCTTCGATATCTCGGCTCTGGAAGGGTCTAGAGCCTCCATTTTTGCGCACTGGTCGAAGTCTCGTGGCCCTCTGTTAGAATCCAGAGTTTCAAGAAGATCGGAGGGGGTCAAAATTTCTGCCAAAACGACAGTGTTACCCCTTATGTTTTTTTTTCGGGTCCAAATTTTGACCTTCGATATCTCGGCTCTGGAAGGGTCTAGAGCCTCCATTTTTGCGCGCTGGTCGAAGTCTCGTGGCCCTCTGTCAGAATCCAGAGTTTCAAGAAGATCGGAGGGGGTCAAAATTTCGGCCAAAACGACAGTGTTACCCCTTATGTTTTTTTTTCGGGTCCAAATTTTGACCTTCGATATCTCGGCTCTGGAAGGGTCTAGAGCCTCCATTTTTGCGCGCTGGTCGAAGTCTCGTGGCCCTCTGTCAGAATCCAGAGTTTCAAGAAGATCGGAGGGGGTCAAAATTTCGGCCAAAACGACAGTGTTACCCCTTATGTTTTTTTTTCGGGTCCAAATTTTGACCTTCGATATCTCGGCTCTGGAAGGGTCTAGAGCCTCCATTTTTGCGCGCTGGTCGAAGTCTCATGGCCCTCTGTCAGAATCCAGAGTTTCAAGAAGATCGGAGGGGGTCAAAATTTCGGCCAAAACGACAGTGTTACCCCTTATGTTTTTTTTTTCGGGTCCAAATTTTGATCTTCGATATCTCGGCTCTGGAAGGGTCTAGAGCCTCCATTTTTGCGCAATGGTCGAAGTCTCGTGGCCCTCTGTCAGAATCCAGAGTTTCAAGAAGATCGGAGGGGGTCAAAATTTCGGCCAAAACGACAGTGTTACCCCTTATGTTTTTTTTTCGGGTCCAAATTTTGACCTTCGATATCTCGGCTCTGGAAGGGTCTAGAGCCTCAATTTTTGCGCGCTGGTCGAAGTCTCGTGGCCCTCTGTCAGAATCCAGAGTTTCAAGAAGATCGGAGGGGGTCAAAATTTCGGCCAAAACGACAGTGTTACCCCTTATGTTTTTTTTTCAGGTCCAAATTTTGACCTTCGATATCTCGGCTCTGGAAGGGTCTAGAGCCTCCATTTTTGCGCGCTGGTCGAAGTCTCATGGCCCTCTGTCAGAATCCAGAGTTTCAAGAAGATCGGAGGGGGTCAAAATTTCGGCCAAAACGACAGTGTTACCCCTTATGTTTTTTTTTTCGGGTCCAAATTTTGATCTTCGATATCTCGGCTCTGGAAGGGTCTAGAGCCTCCATTTTTGCGCGCTGGTCGAAGTCTCGTGGCCCTCTGTCAGAATCCAGAGTTTCAAGAAGATCGGAGGGGGTCAAAATTTCGGCCAAAATGACAGTGTTACCCCTTATGTTTTTTTTTCGGGTCCAAATTTTGACCTTCGATATCTCGGCTCTGGAAGGGTCTAGAGCCTCCATTTTTGCGCGCTGGTCGAAGTCTCGTGGCCCTCTGTCAGAATCCAGAGTTTCAAGAAGATCGGAGGGGGTCAAAATTTCGGCCAAAACGACAGTGTTACCCCTTATGTTTTTTTTTCAGGTCCAAATTTTGACCTTCGATATCTCGGCTCTGGAAGGGTCTAGAGCCTCAATTTTTGCGCGCTGGTCGAAGTCTCGTGGCCCTCTGTCAGAATCCAGAGTTTCAAGAAGATCGGAGGGGGTCAAAATTTCGGCCAAAACGACATTGTTACCCCTTATGTTTTTTTTTCAGGTCCAAATTTTGACCTTCCAAATTTTGACCTTCGATATCTCGGCTCTGGAAGGGTCTAGAGCCTCCATTTTTGCGCACTGGTCGAAGTCTCGTGGCCCTCTGTTAGAATCCAGAGTTTCAAGAAGATCGGAGGGGGTCAAAATTTCTGCCAAAACGACAGTGTTACCCCTTATGGTTTTTTTTCGGGTCCAAATTTTGACCTTCGATATCTCGGCTCTGGAAGGGTCTAGAGCCTCCATTTTTGCGCGCTGGTCGAAGTCTCGTGGCCCTCTGTCAGAATCCAGAGTTTCAAGAAGATCGGAGGGGGTCAAAATTTCGGCCAAAACGACAGTGCTACCCCTTATGTTTTTTTTTCGGGTCCAAATTTTGACCTTCGATATCTCGGCTCTGGAAGGGTCTAGAGCCTCCATTTTTGCGCGCTGGTCGAAGTCTCGTGGCCCTCTGTCAGAATCCAGAGTTTCAAGAAGATCGGAGGGGGTCAAAATTTCGGCCAAAACGACAGTGTTACCCCTTATGTTTTTTTTTTTGGGTCCAAATTTTGACCTTCGATATCTCGGCTCTGGAAGGGTCTAGAGCCTCCATTTTTGCGCGCTGGTCGAAGTCTCATGGCCCTCTGTAAGAATCCAGAGTTTCAAGAAGATCGAAGGGGGTCAAAATTTCGGCCAAAACGACAGTGTTGCCCCTTATGTTTTTTTTTCGGGTCCAAATTTTGACCTTCGATATCTCGGCTCTGGAAGGGTCTAGAGCCTCCATTTTTGCGCGCTGGTCGAAGTCTCGTGGCCCTCTGTCAGAATCCAGAGTTTCAAGAAGATCGGAGGGGGTCAAAATTTCGGCCAAAACGACAGTGTTACCCCTTATGTTTTTTTTTCGGGTCCAAATTTTGACCTTCGATATCTCGGCTCTGGAAGGGTCTAGAGCCTCCATTTTTGCGCTCTGGTCGAAGTCTCATGGCCCTCTGTCAGAATCCAGAGTTTCAAGAAGATCGGAGGGGGTCAAAATTTCGGCCAAAACGACAGTGTTACCCCTTATGTTTTTTTTTCGGGTCCAAATTTTGATCTTCGATATCTCGGCTCTGGAAGGGTCTAGAGCCTCCATTTTTGCGCGCTGGTCGAAGTCTCGTGGCCCTCTGTCAGAATCCAGAGTTTCAAGAAGATCGGAGGGGGTCAAAATTTCGGCCAAAACGACAGTGTTACCCCTTATGTTTTTTTTTCGGGTCCAAATTTTGACCTTCGATATCTCGGCTCTGGAAGGGTCTAGAGCCTCCATTTTTGCGCGCTGGTCGAAGTCTCATGGCCCTCTGTCAGAATCCAGAGTTTCAAGAAGATCGGAGGGGGTCAAAATTTCGGCCAAAACGACAGTGTTACCCCTTATGTTTTTTTTTCGGGTCCAAATTTTGATCTTCGATATCTCGGCTCTGGAAGGGTCTAGAGCCTCCATTTTTGCGCGCTGGTCGAAGTCTCGTGGCCCTCTGTCAGAATCCAGAGTTTCAAGAAGATCGGAGGGGGTCAAAATTTCGGCCAAAACGACAGTGTTACCCCTTATGTTTTTTTTTCGGGTCCAAATTTTGATCTTCGATATCTCGGCTCTGGAAGGGTCTAGAGCCTCCATTTTTGCGCGCTGGTCGAAGTCTCGTGGCCCTCTGTCAGAATCCAGAGTTTCAAGAAGATCGGAGGGGGTCAAAATTTCGGCCAAAACGACAGTGTTACCCCTTATGTTTTTTTTTCAGGTCCAAATTTTGACCTTCGATATCTCGGCTCTGGAAGGGTCTAGAGCCTCCATTTTTGCGCGCTGGTCGAAGTCTCATGGCCCTCTGTCAGAATCCAGAGTTTCAAGAAGATCGGAGGGGGTCAAAATTTCGGCCAAAACGACAGTGTTACCCCTTATGTTTTTTTTTTCGGGTCCAAATTTTGATCTTCGATATCTCGGCTCTGGAAGGGTCTAGGGCCTCCATTTTTGCGCGCTGGTCGAAGTCTCGTGGCCCTCTGTCAGAATCCAGAGTTTCAAGAAGATCGGAGGGGGTCAAAATTTCGGCCAAAACGACAGTGTTACCCCTTATGTTTTTTTTTCGGGTCCAAATTTTGACCTTCGATATCTCGGCTCTGGAAGGGTCTAGAGCCTCCATTTTTGCGCGCTGGTCGAAGTCTCGTGGCCCTCTGTCAGAATCCAGAGTTTCAAGAAGATCGGAGGGGGTCAAAATTTCGGCCAAAACGACAGTGTTACCCCTTATGTTTTTTTTTTCGGGTCCAAATTTTGACCTTCGATATCTCGGCTCTGGAAGGGTCTAGAGCCTCCATTTTTGCGCGCTGGTCGAAGTCTCATGGCCCTCTGTCAGAATCCAGAGTTTCAAGAAGATCGGAGGGGGTCAAAATTTCGGCCAAAACGACAGTGTTACCCCTTATGTTTTTTTTTCAGGTCCAAATTTTGACCTTCGATATCTCGGCTCTGGAAGGGTCTAGAGCCTCCATTTTTGCGCGCTGGTCGAAGTCTCGTGGCCCTCTGTCAGAATCCAGAGTTTCAAGAAGATCGGAGGGGGTCAAAATTTCGGCCAAAACGACAGTGTTACCCCTTATGGTTTTTTTTCGGGTCCAAATTTTGATCTTCGATATCTCGGCTCTGGAAGGGTCTAGAGCCTCCATTTTTGCGCGCTGGTCGAAGTCTCGTGGCCCTCTGTCAGAATCCAGAGTTTCAAGAAGATCGGAGGGGGTCAAAATTTTGGCCAAAACGACAGTGTTACCCCTTATGTTTTTTTTTTCGGGTCCAAATTTTGACCTTCCAAATTTTGACCTTCGATATCTCGGCTCTGGAAGGGTCTAGAGCCTCCATTTTTGCGCACTGGTCGAAGTCTCGTGGCCCTCTGTTAGAATCCAGAGTTTCAAGAAGATCGGAGGGGGTCAAAATTTCTGCCAAAACGACAGTGTTACCCCTTATGTTTTTTTTTCGGGTCCAAATTTTGACCTTCGATATCTCGGCTCTGGAAGGGTCTAGAGCCTCCATTTTTGCGCGCTGGTCGAAGTCTCGTGGCCCTCTGTCAGAATCCAGAGTTTCAAGAAGATCGGAGGGGGTCAAAATTTCGGCCAAAACGACAGTGTTACCCCTTATGTATTTTTTTCGGGTCCAAATTTTGACCTTCGATATCTCGGCTCTGGAAGGGTCTAGAGCCTCCATTTTTGCGCGCTGGTCGAAGTCTCGTGGCCCTCTGTCAGAATCCAGAGTTTCAAGAAGATCGGAGGGGGTCAAAATTTCGGCCAAAACGACAGTGTTACCCCTTATGTTTTTTTTTTCGGGTCCAAATTTTGATCTTCGATATCTCGGCTCTGGAAGGGTCTAGAGCCTCCATTTTTGCGCGCTGGTCGAAGTCTCGTGGCCCTCTGTCAGAATCCAGAGTTTCAAGAAGATCGGAGGGGGTCAAAATTTCGGCCAAAACGACAGTGTTACCCCTTATGTTTTTTTTTCAGGTCCAAATTTTGACCTTCCAAATTTTGACCTTCGATATCTCGGCTCTGGAAGGGTCTAGAGCCTCCATTTTTGCGCACTGGTCGAAGTCTCGTGGCCCTCTGTTAGAATCCAGAGTTTCAAGAAGATCGGAGGGGGTCAAAATTTCTGCCAAAACGACAGTGTTACCCCTTATGTTTTTTTTTCGGTTCCAAATTTTGACCTTCGATATCTCGGCTCTGGAAGGGTCTAGAGCCTCCATTTTTGCGCGCTGGTCGAAGTCTCGTGGCCCTCTGTCAGAATCCAGAGTTTCAAGAAGATCGGAGGGGGTCAAAATTTCGGCCAAAACGACAGTGTTACCCCTTATGTTTTTTTTTTTGGGTCCAAATTTTGACCTTCGATATCTCGGCTCTGGAAGGGTCTAGAGCCTCCATTTTTGCGCGCTGGTCGAAGTCTCATGGCCCTCTGTCAGAATCCAGAGTTTCAAGAAGATCGGAGGGGGTCAAAATTTCGGCCAAAACGACAGTGTTACCCCTTATGTTTTTTTTTCGGGTCCAAATTTTGACCTTCGATATCTCGGCTCTGGAAGGGTCTAGAGCCTCCATTTTTGCGCGCTGGTCGAAGTCTCGTGGCCCTCTGTCAGAATCCAGAGTTTCAAGAAGATCGGAGGGGGTCAAAATTTCGGCCAAAACGACAGTGTTACCCCTTATGTTTTTTTTTCAGGTCCAAATTTTGACCTTCGATATCTCGGCTCTGGAAGGGTCTAGAGCCTCCATTTTTGCGCGCTGGTCGAAGTCTCGTGGCCCTCTGTCAGAATCCAGAGTTTCAAGAAGATCGGAGGGGGTCAAAATTTCGGCCAAAACGACAGTGTTACCCCTTATGTTTTTTTTTTTGGGTCCAAATTTTGACCTTCGATATCTCGGCTCTGGAAGGGTCTAGAGCCTCCATTTTTGCGCGCTGGTCGAAGTCTCATGGCCCTCTGTCAGAATCCAGAGTTTCAAGAAGATCGGAGGGGGTCAAAATTTCGGCCAAAACGACAGTGTTACCCCTTATGTTTTTTTTTCGGGTCCAAATTTTGACCTTCGATATCTCGGCTCTGAAAGGGTCTAGAGCCTCCATTTTTGCGCTCTGGTCGAAGTCTCATGGCCCTCTGTCAGAATCCAGAGTTTCAAGAAGATCGGAGGGGGTCAAAATTTCGGCCAAAACGACAGTGTTACCCCTTATGTTTTTTTTTCGGGTCCAAATTTTGATCTTCGATATCTCGGCTCTGGAAGGGTCTAGAGCCTCCATTTTTGCGCGCTGGTCGAAGTCTCGTGGCCCTCTGTCAGAATCCAGAGTTTCAAGAAGATCGGAGGGGGTCAAAATTTCGGCCAAAACGACAGTGTTACCCCTTATGTTTTTTTTTCGGGTCCAAATTTTGACCTTCGATATCTCGGCTCTGGAAGGGTCTAGAGCCTCCATTTTTGCGCGCTGGTCGAAGTCTCGTGGCCCTCTGTCAGAATCCAGAGTTTCAAGAAGATCGGAGGGGGTCAAAATTTCGGCCAAAACGACAGTGTTACCCCTTATGTTTTTTTTCAGGTCCAAATTTTGACCTTCGATATCTCGGCTCTGGAAGGGTCTAGAGCCTCCATTTTTGCGCGCTGGTCGAAGTCTCGTGGCCCTCTGTCAGAATCCAGAGTTTCAAGAAGATCGGAGGGGGTCAAAATTTCGGCCAAAACGACAGTGTTACCCCTTATGTTTTTTTTTCGGGTCCAAATTTTGATCTTCGATATCTCGGCTCTGGAAGGGTCTAGAGCCTCCATTTTTGCGCGCTGGTCGAAGTCTCGTGGCCCTCTGTCAGAATCCAGAGTTTCAAGAAGATCGGAGGGGGTCAAAATTTCGGCCAAAACGACAGTGTTACCCCTTATGTTTTTTTTTCAGGTCCAAATTTTGACCTTCCAAATTTTGACCTTCGATATCTCGGCTCTGGAAGGGTCTAGAGCCTCCATTTTTGCGCACTGGTCGAAGTTTCGTGGCCCTCTGTTAGAATCCAGAATTTCAAGAAGATCGGAGGGGGTCAAAATTTCGGCCAAAACGACAGTGTTACCCCTTATGGTTTTTTTTTTGGGTCCAAATTTTGACCTTCGATATCTCGGCTCTGGAAGGGTCTAGAGCCTCCATTTTTGCGCGCTGGTCGAAGTCTCATGGCCCTCTGTCAGAATCCAGAGTTTCAAGAAGATCGGAGGGGGTCAAAATTTCGGCCAAAACGACAGTGTTACCCCTTATGTTTTTTTTTTCGGGTCCAAATTTTGACCTTCGATATCTCGGCTCTGGAAGGGTCTAGAGCCTCCATTTTTGCGCGCTGGTCGAAGTCTCGTGGCCCTCTGTCAGAATCCAGAGTTTCAAGAAGATCGGAGGGGGTCAAAATTTCGGCCAAAACGACAGTGTTACCCCTTATGTTTTTTTTTCAGGTCCAAATTTTGACCTTCGATATCTCGGCTGTGGAAGGGTCTAGAGCCTCCATTTTTGCGCGCTGGTCGAAGTCTCGTGGCCCTCTGTCAGAATCCAGAGTTTCAAGAAGATCGGAGGGGGTCAAAATTTCGGCCAAAACGACAGTGTTACCCCTTATGGTTTTTTTCGGGTCCAAATTTTGATCTTCGATATCTCGGCTCTGGAAGGGTCTAGAGCCTCCATTTTTGCGCGCTGGTCGAAGTCTCGTGGCCCTCTGTCAGAATCCAGAGTTTCAAGAAGATCGGAGGGGGTCAAAATTTTGGCCAAAACGACAGTGTTACCCCTTATGTTTTGTTTTCAGGTCCAAATTTTGACCTTCCAAATTTTGACCTTCGATATCTCGGCTCTGGAAGGGTCTAGAGCCTCCATTTTTGCGCACTGGTCGAAGTCTCGTGGCCCTCTGTTAGAATCCAGAGTTTCAAGAAGATCGGAGGGGGTCAAAATTTCTGCCAAAACGACAGTGTTACCCCTTATGTTTTTTTTTTCGGGTCCAAATTTTGACCTTCGATATCTCGGCTCTGGAAGGGTCTAGAGCCTCCATTTTTGCGCGCTGGTCGAAGTCTCGTGGCCCTCTGTCAGAATCCAGAGTTTCAAGAAGATCGGAGGGGGTCAAAATTTCGGCCAAAACGACAGTGTTACCCCTTATGTTTTTTTTTCGGGTCCAAATTTTGACCTTCCATATCTCGGCTCTGGAAGGGTCTAGAGCCTTCATTTTTGCGCGCTGGTCGAAGTCTCGTGGCCCTCTGTCAGAATCCAGAGATTCAAGAAGATCGGAGGGGGTCAAAATTTCGGCCAAAACGACAGTGTTACCCCTTATGTTTTTTTTTTCGGGTCCAAATTTTGATCTTCGATATCTCGGCTCTGGAAGGGTCTAGAGCCTCCATTTTTGCGCGCTGGTCGAAGTCTCGTGGCCCTCTGTCAGAATCCAGAGTTTCAAGAAGATCGGAGGGGGTCAAAATTTCGGCCAAAACGACAGTGTTACCCCTTATGTTTTTTTTTCAGGTCCAAATTTTGACCTTCCAAATTTTGACCTTCGATATCTCGGCTCTGGAAGGGTCTAGAGCCTCCATTTTTGCGCACTGGTCGAAGTCTCGTGGCCCTCTGTTAGAATCCAGAGTTTCAAGAAGATCGGAGGGGGTCAAAATTTCTGCCAAAACGACAGTGTTACCCCTTATGTTTTTTTTTCGGTTCCAAATTTTGACCTTCGATATCTCGGCTCTGGAAGGGTCTAGAGCCTCCATTTTTGCGCGCTGGTCGAAGTCTCGTGGCCCTCTGTCAGAATCCAGAGTTTCAAGAAGATCGGAGGGGGTCAAAATTTCGGCCAAAACGACAGTGTTACCCCTTATGTTTTTTTTTTGGGTCCAAATTTTGACCTTCGATATCTCGGCTCTGGAAGGGTCTAGAGCCTCCATTTTTGCGCGCTGGTCGAAGTCTCATGGCCCTCTGTCAGAATTCAGAGTTTCAAGAAGATCGGAGGGGGTCAAAATTTCGGCCAAAACGACAGTGTTACCCCTTATGTTTTTTTTTCGGGTCCAAATTTTGACCTTCGATATCTCGGCTCTGGAAGGGTCTAGAGCCTCCATTTTTGCGCGCTGGTCGAAGTCTCGTGGCCCTCTGTCAGAATCCAGAGTTTCAAGAAGATCGGAGGGGGTCAAAATTTCGGCCAAAACGACAGTGTTACCCCTTATGTTTTTTTTTTCGGGTCCAAATTTTGACCTTCGATATCTCGGCTCTGGAAGGGTCTAGAGCCTCCATTTTTGCGCTCTGGTCGAAGTCTCATGGCCCTCTGTCAGAATCCAGAGTTTCAAGAAGATCGGAGGGGGTCAAAATTTCGGCCAAAACGACAGTGTTACCCCTTATGTTTTTTTTTCGGGTCCAAATTTTGATCTTCGATATCTCGGCTCTGGAAGGGTCTAGAGCCTCCATTTTTGCGCGCTGGTCGAAGTCTCGTGGCCCTCTGTCAGAATCCAGAGTTTCAAGAAGATCGGAGAGGGTCAAAATTTCGGCCAAAACGACAGTGTTACCCCTTATGTTTTTTTTTCGGGTCCAAATTTTGACCTTCGATATCTCGGCTCTGGAAGGGTCTAGAGCCTCCATTTTTGCGCGCTGGTCGAAGTCTCGTGGCCCTCTGTCAGAATCCAGAGTTTCAAGAAGATCGGAGGGGGTCAAAATTTCGGCCAAAACGACAGTGTTACCCCTTATGTTTTTTTTTCAGGTCCAAATTTTGACCTTCGATATCTCGGCTCTGGAAGGGTCTAGAGCCTCCATTTTTGCGCGCTGGTCGAAGTCTCGTGGCCCTCTGTCAGAATCCAGAGTTTCAAGAAGATCGGAGGGGGTCAAAATTTCGGCCAAAACGACAGTGTTACCCCTTATGTTTTTTTTTCAGGTCCAAATTTTGACCTTCGATATCTCGGCTCTGGAAGGGTCTAGAGCCTCCATTTTTGCGCGCTGGTCGAAGTCTCATGGCCCTCTGTCAGAATCCAGAGTTTCAAGAAGATCGGAGGGGGTCAAAATTTCGGCCAAAACGACAGTGTTACCCCTTATGTTTTTTTTTCGGGTCCAAATTTTGACCTTCGATAACTCGGCTCTGGAAGGGTCTAGAGCCTCCATTTTTGCGCGCTGGTCGAAGTCTCGTGGCCCTCTGTCAGAATCCAGAGTTTCAAGAAGATCGGAGGGGGTCAAAATTTCGGCCAAAACGACAGTGTTACCCCTTATGTTTTTTTTTCGGGTCCAAATTTTGACCTTCGATATCTCGGCTCTGGAAGGGTCTAGAGCCTCCATTTTTGCGCGCTGGTCGAAGTCTCGTGGCCCTCTGTCAGAATCCAGAGTTTCAAGAAGATCGGAGGGGGTCAAAATTTCGGCCAAAACGACAGTGTTACCCCTTATGTTTTTTTTTTTGGGTCCAAATTTTGACCTTCGATATCTCGGCTCTGGAAGGGTCTAGAGCCTCCATTTTTGCGCGCTGGTCGAAGTCTCATGGCCCTCTGTCAGAATCCAGAGTTTCAAGAAGATCGGAGGGGGTCAAAATTTCGGCCAAAACGACAGTGTTACCCCTTATGTTTTTTTTTCGGGTCCAAATTTTGACCTTCGATATCTCGGCTCTGGAAGGGTCTAGAGCCTCCATTTTTGCGCGCTGGTCGAAGTCTCGTGGCCCTCTGTCAGAATCCAGAGTTTCAAGAAGATCGGAGGGGGTCAAAATTTCGGCCAAAACGACAGTGTTACCCCTTATGTTTTTTTTTTCAGGTCCAAATTTTGACCTTCGATATCTCGGCTCTGGAAGGGTCTAGAGCCTCCATTTTTGCGCGCTGGTCGAAGTCTCGTGGCCCTCTGTCAGAATCCAGAGTTTCAAGAAGATCGGAGGGGGTCAAAATTTCGGCCAAAACGACAGTGTTACCCCTTATGTTTTTTTTTCGGGTCCAAATTTTGACCTTCGATATCTCGGCTCTGGAAGGGTCTAGAGCCTCCATTTTTGCGCGCTGGTCGAAGTCTCGTGGCCCTCTGTCAGAATCCAGAGTTTCAAGAAGATCGGAGGGGGTCAAAATTTCGGCCAAAACGACAGTGTTACCCCTTATGTTTTTTTTTCGGGTCCAAATTTTGACCTTCGATATCTCGGATCTGGAAGGGTCTAGAGCCTCCATTTTTGCGCGCTGGTCGAAGTCTCATGGCCCTCTGTCAGAATCCAGAGTTTCAAGAAGATCGGAGGGGGTCAAAATTTCGGCCAAAACGACAGTGTTACCCCTTATGTTTTTTTTTCGGGTCCAAATTTTGATCTTCGATATCTCGGCTCTGGAAGGGTCTAGAGCCTCCATTTTTGCGCGCTGGTCGAAGTCTCGTGGCACTCTGTCAGAATCCAGAGTTTCAAGAAGATCGGAGGGGGTCAAAATTTCGGCCAAAACGACAGTGTTACCCCTTATGTTTTTTTTTCGGGTCCAAATTTTGACCTTCGATATCTCGGCTCTGGAAGGGTCTAGAGCCTCCATTTTTTGCGCGCTGGTCGAAGTCTCGTGGCCCTCTGTCAGAATCCAGAGTTTCAAGAAGATCGGAGGGGGTCAAAATTTCGGCCAAAACGACAGTGTTACCCCTTATGTTTTTTTTTTCAGGTCCAAATTTTGACCTTCGATATCTCGGCTCTGGAAGGGTCTAGAGCCTCAATTTTCGCGCGCTGGTCGAAGTCTCGTGGCCCTCTGTCAGAATCCAGAGTTTCAAGAAGATCGGAGGGGGTCAAAATTTCGGCCAAAACGACAGTGTTACCCCTTATGTTTTTTTTTCGGGTCCAAATTTTGATCTTCGATATCTCGGCTCTGGAAGGGTCTAGAGCCTCCATTTTTGCGCGCTGGTCGAAGTCTCATGGCCCTCTGTCAGAATCCAGAGTTTCAAGAAGATCGGAGGGGGTCAAAATTTCGGCCAAAACGACAGTGTTACCCCTTATGTTTTTTTTTCGGGTCCAAATTTTGACCTTCGATATCTCGGCTCTGGAAGGGTCTAGAGCCTCCATTTTTGCGCTCTGGTCGAAGTCTTATGGCCCTCTGTCAGAATCCAGAGTTTCAAGAAGATCGGAGGGGGTCAAAATTTCGGCCAAAACGACAGTGTTACCCCTTATGTTTTTTTTTCGGGTCCAAATTTTGATCTTCGATATCTCGGCTCTGGAAGGGTCTAGAGCCTCCATTTTTGCGCGCTGGTCGAAGTCTCGTGGCCCTCTGTCACAATCCAGAGTTTCAAGAAGATCGGAGGGGGTCAAAATTTCGGCCAAAACGACAGTGTTACCCCTTATGTTTTTTTTTCGGGTCCAAATTTTGACCTTCGATATCTCGGCTCTGGAAGGGTCTAGAGCCTCCATTTTTGCGCGCTGGTCGAAGTCTCGTGGCCCTCTGTCAGAATCCAGAGTTTCAAGAAGATCGGAGGGGGTCAAAATTTCGGCCAAAACGACAGTGTTACCCCTTATGTTTTTTTTCAGGTCCAAATTTTGACCTTCGATATCTCGGCTCTGGAAGGGTCTAGAGCCTCCATTTTTGCGCGCTGGTCGAAGTCTCGTGGCCCTCTGTCAGAATCCAGAGTTTCAAGAAGATCGGAGGGGGTCAAAATTTCGGCCAAAACGACAGTGTTACCCCTTATGTTTTTTTTTCGGGTCCAAATTTTGATCTTCGATATCTCGGCTCTGGAAGGGTCTAGAGCCTCCATTTTTGCGCGCTGGTCGAAGTCTCGTGGCCCTCTGTCAGAATCCAGAGTTTCAAGAAGATCGGAGGGGGTCAAAATTTCGGCCAAAACGACAGTGTTACCCCTTATGTTTTTTTTTCAGGTCCAAATTTTGACCTTCCAAATTTTGACCTTCGATATCTCGGCTCTGGAAGGGTCTAGAGCCTCCATTTTTGCGCACTGGTCGAAGTCTCGTGGCCCTCTGTTAGAATCCAGAATTTCAAGAAGATCGGAGGGGGTCAAAATTTCTGCCAAAACGACAGTGTTACCCCTTATGTTTTTTTTTCGGGTCCAAATTTTGACCTTCGATATCTCGGCTCTGGAAGGGTCTAGAGCCTCCATTTTTGCGCGCTGGTCGAAGTCTCGTGGCCGTCTGTCAGAATCCAGAGTTTCAAGAAGATCGGAGGGGGTCAAAATTTCGGCCAAAACGACAGTGTTACCCCTTATGTTTTTTTTTCGGGTCCAAATTTTGACCTTCGATATCTCGGCTCTGGAAGGGTCTAGAGCCTCCATTTTTGCGCGCTGGTCGAAGTCTCGTGGCCCTCTGTCAGAATCCAGAGTTTCAAGAAGATCGGAGGGGGTCAAAATTTCGGCCAAAACGACAGTGTTACCCCTTATGGTTTTTTTTTTGGGTCCAAATTTTGACCTTCGATATCTCGGCTCTGGAAGGGTCTAGAGCCTCCATTTTTGCGCGCTGGTCGAAGTCTCATGGCCCTCTGTCAGAATCCAGAGTTTCAAGAAGATCGGAGGGGGTCAAAATTTCGGCCAAAACGACAGTGTTACCCCTTATGTTTTTTTTTTCGGGTCCAAATTTTGACCTTCGATATCTCGGCTCTGGAAGGGTCTAGAGCCTCCATTTTTGCGCGCTGGTCGAAGTCTCGTGGCCCTCTGTCAGAATCCAGAGTTTCAAGAAGATCGGAGGGGGTCAAAATTTCGGCCAAAACGACAGTGTTACCCCTTATGTTTTTTTTTTCAGGTCCAAATTTTGACCTTCGATATCTCGGCTCTGGAAGGGTCTAGAATCTCCATTTTTGCGCGCTGGTCGAAGTCTCGTGGCCCTCTGTCAGAATCCAGAGTTTCAAGAAGATCGGAGGGGGTCAAAATTTCGGCCAAAACGACAGTGTTACCCCTTATGTTTTTTTTTCGGGTCCAAATTTTGATCTTCGATATCTCGGCTCTGGAAGGGTCTAGAGCCTCCATTTTTGCGCGCTGGTCGAAGTCTCGTGGCCCTCTGTCAGAATCCAGAGTTTCAAGAAGATCGGAGGGGGTCAAAATTTCGGCCAAAACGACAGTGTTACCCCTTATGTTTTGTTTTCAGGTCCAAATTTTGACCTTCCAAATTTTGACCTTCGATATCTCGGCTCTGGAAGGGTCTAGAGCCTCCATTTTTGCGCACTGGTCGAAGTCTCGTGGCCCTCTGTTAGAATCCAGAGTTTCAAGAAGATCGGAGGGGGTCAAAATTTCTGCCAAAACGACAGTGTTACCCCTTATGTTTTTTTTTCGGGTCCAAATTTTGACCTTCGATATCTCGGCTCTGGAAGGGTCTAGAGCCTCCATTTTTGCGCGCTGGTCGAAGTCTCGTGGCCCTCTGTCAGAATCCAGAGTTTCAAGAAGATCGGAGGGGGTCAAAATTTCGGCCAAAACGACAGTGTTACCCCTTATGTTTTTTTTTTGGGTCCAAATTTTGACCTTCGATATCTCGGCTCTGGAAGGGTCTAGAGCCTCCATTTTTGCGCGCTGGTCGAAGTCTCGTGGCCCTCTGTCAGAATCCAGAGTTTCAAGAAGATCGGAGGGGGTCAAAATTTCGGCCAAAACGACAGTGTTACCCCTTATGTTTTTTTTTCGGGTCCAAATTTTGATCTTCGATATCTCGGCTCTGGAAGGGTCTAGAGCCTCCATTTTTGCGCGCTGGTCGAAGTCTCGTGGCCCTCTGTCAGAATCCAGAGTTTCAAGAAGATCGGAGGGGGTCAAAATTTCGGCCAAAACGACAGTGTTACCCCTTATGTTTTTTTTTCAGGTCCAAATTTTGACCTTCCAAATTTTGACCTTCGATATCTCGGCTCTGGAAGGGTCTAGAGCCTCCATTTTTGCGCACTGGTCGAAGTCTCGTGGCCCTCTGTTAGAATCCAGAGTTTCAAGAAGATCGGAGGGGGTCAAAATTTCTGCCAAAACGACAGTGTTACCCCTTATGTTTTTTTTTCGGGTCCAAATTTTGACCTTCGATATCTCGGCTCTGGAAGGGTCTAGAGCCTCCATTTTTGCGCGCTGGTCGAAGTCTCGTGGCCCTCTGTCAGAATCCAGAGTTTCAAGAAGATCGGAGGGGGTCAAAATTTCGGCCAAAACGACAGTGTTACCCCTTATGTTTTTTTTTTTGGGTCCAAATTTTGACCTTCGATATCTCGGCTCTGGAAGGGTCTAGAGCCTCCATTTTTGCGCGCTGGTCGAAGTCTCATGGCCCTCTGTCAGAATCCAGAGTTTCAAGAAGATCGGAGGGGGTCAAAATTTCGGCCAAAACGACAGTGTTACCCCTTATGTTTTTTTTTCGGGTCCAAATTTTGACCTTCGATATCTCGGCTCTGGAAGGGTCTAGAGCCTCCATTTTTGCGCGCTGGTCGAAGTCTCGTGGCCCTCTGTCAGAATCCAGAGTTTCAAGAAGATCGGAGGGGGTCAAAATTTCGGCCAAAACGACAGTGTTACCCCTTATGTTTTTTTTTCGGGTCCAAATTTTGACCTTCGATATCTCGGCTCTGGAAGGGTCTAGAGCCTCCATTTTTGCGCTCTGGTCGAAGTCTCATGGCCCTCTGTCAGAATCCAGAGTTTCAAGAAGATCGGAGGGGGTCAAAATTTCGGCCAAAACGACAGTGTTACCCCTTATGTTTTTTTTTCGGGTCCAAATTTTGATCTTCGATATCTCGGCTCTGGAAGGGTCTAGAGCCTCCATTTTTGCGCGCTGGTCGAAGTCTCGTGGCCCTCTGTCAGAATCCAGAGTTTCAAGAAGATCGGAGGGGGTCAAAATTTCGGCCAAAACGACAGTGTTACCCCTTATGTTTTTTTTTTTCGGGTCCAAATTTTGACCTTCGATATCTCGGCTCTGGAAGGGTCTAGAGCCTCCATTTTTGCGCGCTGGTCGAAGTGTCGTGGCCCTCTGTCAGAATCCAGAGTTTCAAGAAGATCGGAGGGGGTCAAAATTTCGGCCAAAACGACAGTGTTACCCCTTATGTTTTTTTTTCAGGTCCAAATTTTGACCTTCGATATCTCGGCTCTGGAAGGGTCTAGAGCCTCCATTTTTGCGCGCTGGTCGAAGTCTCGTGGCCCTCTGTCAGAATCCAGAGTTTCAAGAAGATCGGAGGGGGTCAAAATTTCGGCCAAAACGACAGTGTTACCCCTTATGTTTTTTTTTCAGGTCCAAATTTTGACCTTCGATATCTCGGCTCTGGAAGGGTCTAGAGCCTCCATTTTTGCGCGCTGGTCGAAGTCTCATGGCCCTCTGTCAGAATCCAGAGTTTCAAGAAGATCGGAGGGGGTCAAAATTTCGGCCAAAACGACAGTGTTACCCCTTATGTTTTTTTTTCGGGTCCAAATTTTGACCTTCGATAACTCGGCTCTGGAAGGGTCTAGAGCCTCCATTTTTGCGCGCTGGTCGAAGTCTCGTGGCCCTCTGTCAGAATCCAGAGTTTCAAGAAGATCGGAGGGGGTCAAAATTTCGGCCAAAACGACAGTGTTACCCCTTATGTTTTTTTTTCGGGTCCAAATTTTGACCTTCGATATCTCGGCTCTGGAAGGGTCTAGAGCCTCCATTTTTGCGTGCTGGTCGAAGTCTCGTGGCCCTCTGTCAGAATCCAGAGTTTCAAGAAGATCGGAGGGGGTCAAAATTTCGGCCAAAACGACAGTGTTACCCCTTATGTTTTTTTTTTGGGTCCAAATTTTGACCTTCGATATCTCGGCTCTGGAAGGGTCTAGAGCCTCCATTTTTGCGCGCTGGTCGAAGTCTCATGGCCCTCTGTCAGAATCCAGAGTTTCAAGAAGATCGGAGGGGGTCAAAATTTCGGCCAAAACGACAGTGTTACCCCTTATGTTTTTTTTTCGGGTCCAAATTTTGACCTTCGATATCTCGGCTCTGGAAGGGTCTAGAGCCTCCATTTTTGCGCTCTGGTCGAAGTCTCATGGCCCTCTGTCAGAATCCAGAGTTTCAAGAAGATCGGAGGGGGTCAAAATTTCGGCCAAAACGACAGTGTTACCCCTTATGTTTTTTTTTTCGGGTCCAAATTTTGATCTTCGATATCTCGGCTCTGGAAGGGTCTAGAGCCTCCATTTTTGCGCGCTGGTCGAAGTCTCGTGGCCCTCTGTCAGAATCCAGAGTTTCAAGAAGATCGGAGGGGGTCAAAATTTCGGCCAAAACGACAGTGTTACCCCTTATGTTTTTTTTTCGGGTCCAAATTTTGACCTTCGATATCTCGGCTCTGGAAGGGTCTAGAGCCTCCATTTTTGCGCGCTGGTCGAAGTCTCATGGCCCTCTGTCAGAATCCAGAGTTTCAAGAAGATCGGAGGGGGTCAAAATTTCGGCCAAAACGACAGTGTTACCCCTTATGTTTTTTTTTCGGGTCCAAATTTTGATCTTCGATATCTCGGCTCTGGAAGGGTCTAGAGCCTCCATTTTTGCGCGCTGGTCGAAGTCTCGTGGCCCTCTGTCAGAATCCAGAGTTTCAAGAAGATCGGAGGGGGTCAAAATTTCGGCCAGAACGACAGTGTTACCCCTTATGTTTTTTTTTCGGGTCCAAATTTTGACCTTCGATATCTCGGCTCTGGAAGGGTCTAGAGCCTCCATTTTTGCGTGCTGGTCGAAGTCTCGTGGCCCTCTGTCAGAATCCAGAGATTCAAGAAGATCGGAGGGGGTCAAAATTTCGGCCAAAACGACAGTGTTACCCCTTATGTTTTTTTTTCAGGTCCAAATTTTGACCTTCGATATCTCGGCTCTGGAAGGGTCTAGAGCCTCCATTTTTGCGCGCTGGTCGAAGTCTCATGGCCCTCTGTCAGAATCCAGAGTTTCAAGAAGATCGGAGGGGGTCAAAATTTCGGCCAAAACGACAGTGTTACCCCTTATGTTTTTTTTTCGGGTCCAAATTTTGACCTTCGATATCTCGGCTCTGGAAGGGTCTAGAGCCTCCATTTTTGCGCGCTGGTCGAAGTCTCGTGGCCCTCTGTCAGAATCCAGAGTTTCAAGAAGATCGGAGGGGGTCAAAATTTCGGCCAAAACGACAGTGTTACCCCTTATGTTTTTTTTCGGGTCCAAATTTTGACCTTCGATATCTCGGCTCTGGAAGGGTCTAGAGCCTCCATTTTTGCGCGCTGGTCGAAGTCTCGTGGCCCTCTGTCAGAATCCAGAGTTTCAAGAAGATCGGAGGGGGTCAAAATTTCGGCCAAAACGACAGTGTTACCCCTTATGTTTTATTTTCAGGTCCAAATTTTGACCTTCGATATCTCGGCTCTGGAAGGGTCTAGAGCCTCCATTTTTGCGCGCTGGTCGAAGTCTCGTGGCCCTCTGTCAGAATCCAGAGTTTCAAGAAGATCGGAGGGGGTCAAAATTTCGGCCAAAACGACAGTGTTACCCCTTATGTTTTTTTTTCGGGTCCAAATTTTGATCTTCGATATCTCGGCTCTGGAAGGGTCTAG
Organism: Cyprinella venusta; assembly: GCA_038021265.1. Lineage (NCBI taxonomy): Eukaryota > Metazoa > Chordata > Actinopteri > Cypriniformes > Leuciscidae > Cyprinella > Cyprinella venusta. The sequence continues at coordinate 25,316,145 of CM075870.1, read as the reverse complement.
AGCCTCCATTTTTGCGCGCTGGTCGAAGTCTCGTGGCCCTCTGTCAGAATCCAGAGTTTCAAGAAGATCGGAGGGGGTCAAAATTTCGGCCAAAACGACAGGGCCACGAGACTTCGACCAGCGCGCAAAAATGGAGGCTCTAGACCCTTCCAGAGCCGAGATATCGAAGGTCAAAAATTGGACCCGAAAAAAAAACATAAGGGGTAACACTGTCGTTTTGGCCGAAATTTTGACCCCCTCCGATCTTCTTGAAACTCTGGATTCTGACAGAGGGCCACGAGACTTCGACCAGCGCGCAAAAATGGAGGCTCTAGACCCTTCCAGAGCCGAGATATCGAAGATCAAAATTTGGACCCGAAAAAAAACATAAGGGGTAACACTGTCGTTTTGGCCGAAATTTTGACCCCCTCCGATCTTCTTGAAACTCTGGATTCTGACAGAGGGCTATGAGACTTCGACCAGAGCGCAAAAATGGAGGCTCTAGACCCTTCCAGAGCCGAGATATCGAAGGTCAAAATTTGGACCCGAAAAAAAAAACATAAGGGGTAACACTGTCGTTTTGGCCGAAATTTTGACCCCCTCCGATCTTCTTGAAACTCTGGATTCTGACAGAGGGCCACGAGTCTTCGACCAGCGCGCAAAAATGGAGGCTCTAGACCCTTCCAGAGCCGAGATATCGAAGGTCAAAATTTGGACCCGAAAAAAAAAACATAAGGGGTAACACTGTCGTTTTGGCCGAAATTTTGACCCCTCCGATCTTCTTGAAACTCTGGATTCTGACAGAGGGCCATGAGACTTCGACCAGCGCGCAAAAATGGAGGCTCTAGACCCTTCCAGAGCCGAGATATCGAAGGTCAAAATTTGGACCCAAAAAAAAAACATTAGGGGTAACACTGTCGTTTTGGCCGAAATTTTGACCCCCTCCGATCTTCTTGAAACTCTGGATTCTGACAGAGGGCCACGAGACTTCGACCAGCGCGCAAAAATGGAGGCTCTAGACCCTTCCAGAGCCGAGATATCGAAGGTCAAAATTTGGACCCGAAAAAAAAAACATAAGGGGTAACACTGTCGTTTTGGCCGAAATTTTGACCCCCTCCGATCTTCTTGAAACTCTGGATTCTGACAGAGGGCCACGAGACTTCGACCAGCGTGCAAAAATGGAGGCTCTAGACCCTTCCAGAGACGAGATATCGAAGGTCAAAATTTGGACCCGAAAAAAAAACATAAGGGGTAACACTGTCGTTTTGGCAGAAATTTTGACCCCCTCCGATCTTCTTGAAACTCTGGATTCTAACAGAGGGCCACGAGACTTCGACCAGTGCGCAAAAATGGAGGCTCTAGACCCTTCCAGAGCCGAGATATCGAAGGTCAAAATTTGGAAGGTCAAAATTTGGACCTGAAAAAAAAACATAAGGGGTAACACTGTCGTTTTGGCCGCAATTTTGACCCCCTCCGATCTTCTTGAAACTCTGGATTCTGACAGAGGGCCACGAGACTTCGACCAGCGCGCAAAAATGGAGGCTCTAGACCCTTCCAGAGCCGAGATATCGAAGGTCAAAATTTGGACCCGAAAAAAAAAACATAAGGGGTAACACTGTCGTTTTGGCCGAAATTTTGACCCCCTCCGATCTTCTTGAAACTCTGGATTCTGACAGAGGGCCACGAGACTTCGACCAGCGCGCAAAAATGGAGGCTCTAGACCCTTCCAGAGCCGAGATATCGAAGATCAAAATTTGGACCCGAAAAAAAAACATAAGGGGTAACACTGTCGTTTTGGCCGAAATTTTGACCCCCTCCGATCTTCTTGAAACTCTGGATTCTGACAGAGGGCCATGAGACTTCGACCAGCGCGCAAAAATGGAGGCTCTAGACCCTTCCAGAGCCGAGATATCGAAGGTCAAAATTTGGACCCGAAAAAAAAACATAAGGGGTAACACTGTCGTTTTGGCCGAAATTTTGACCCCCTCCGATCTTCTTGAAACTCTGGATTCTGACAGAGGGCCACGAGACTTCGACCAGCGCGCAAAAATGGAGGCTCTAGACCCTTCCAGAGCCGAGATATCGAAGGTCAAAATTTGGACCTGAAAAAAAAACATAAGGGGTAACACTGTCGTTTTGGCCGAAATTTTGACCCCCTCCGATCTTCTTGAAACTCTGGATTCTGACAGAGGGCAACGAGACTTCGACCAGCGCGCAAAAATGGAGGCTCTAGACCCTTCCAGAGCCGAGATATCGAAGGTCAAAATTTGGACCCGAAAAAAAAACATAAGGGGTAACACTGTCGTTTTGGCCGAAAATTTGACCCCGTCCGATCTTCTTGAAACTCTGGATTCTGACAGAGGGCCACGAGACTTCGACCAGCGCGCAAAAATGGAGGCTCTAGACCCTTCCAGAGCCGAAATATCGAAGGTCAAAATTTGGACCCGAAAAAAAACATAAGGGGTAACACTGTCGTTTTTTTTTTTGGCCGAAATTTTGACCTTCGATATCTCGGCTCTGGAAGGGTCTAGAGCCTCCATTTTTGCGCGCTGGTCGAAGTCTCGTGGCCCTCTGTCAGAATCCAGAGTTTCAAGAAGATCGGAGGGGGTCAAAATTTCGGCCAAAACGACAGTGTTACCCCTTATGTTTTTTTTTCGGGTCCAAATTTTGACCTTCGATATCTCGGCTCTGGAAGGGTCTAGAGCCTCCATTTTTGCGCGCTGGTCGAAGTCTCGTGGCCCTCTGTCAGAATCCAGAGTTTCAAGAAGATCGGAGGGGGTCAAAATTTCGGCCAAAACGACAGTGTTACCCCTTATGTTTTTTTTTTCGGGTCCAAATTTTGACCTTCGATATCTCGGCTCTGGAAGGGTCTAGAGCCTCCATTTTTGCGCGCTGGTCGAAGTCTCGTGGCCCTCTGTCAGAATCCAGAGT